>OX344812.1:18545274-19765178 GCA_947034925.1 Eudemis profundana
TTGGACTTTATAATAAGCTCTCTTCAAAAGCGCAGATTTAATGTAATTTTTAAACGAACTATAAGGCAGTTCCCATGCATCTAGGGGTACCTTATTGTAGAATCTAACACAGTTGCCCACGAAAGATTTTCTTACTTTCTGTAGACGGATTTTTGGGACAAACAGCTTATGTTTGTTCCGCGTATTTAAACTGTGGACATCAGACTGCTTTTTGAAGGAGCTGATATTCTTGTGCGTATACATTATCACGTCTAATATGTACTGTGAAGCCACTGTGAGGATTTCTATTTCCTTAAAACGTTCTTTCAGCAAATCTCTAGATCCTAAGTTATATATGGATCGAATCGCTCTTTTTTGTAGAACAAAGATGGTATCTATGTCTGCTGCTTTACCCCAGATCAGTATGCCATAAGACATAATACTATGGAAGTAAATAAAAAAAAATACTTTAAATAAAGACTATATTTCTTTATGATTTAATTACAAATGTATAGTTTTCAATTTTTTTTCTATATCAGTAGTATAAGATGGTATTATTTGCCAAATTTCATAGTTCTAGGTCAACGGAAAGTACCCTATAAATTTAGGTTCCTCAAGAGAGTCAAAATGTACGTTTTTTGCGACATAAACGGCCGTTTATTATTTTTTACGTTAACTTAGAAGTTTGATTTTTTCATATCTTCAAGGGACCATAAGTCTAAGTATATGTTTTTAATTTCAACTCATTACTTCCACGCGTTCCCGAGATAAAGTGTCTTGACAGATGGACAGACTGACAACAAAGTGATGATATAAGGGTTCAGTGGCATGGCGTCAAAGATATCCTTAAGCAAGCCGGTGTAAATTTGGCGTACAATTTCCTCAAGAGCTGTAGAATAAAGGTGCACAAATGCCTGATATTAGGCAAGCCGGTAGGAATCGAGTTCTTTGGACGCCACGCTACTGTAAGGGTTCCATTTTTACGGAACCCTAAAAATAACAGGTCAAAGTTTGTAGGTTAGAAAATGTATTGGTCTAATCTCTATGGAGCCGTACCCATTTGTTATCTAAAGTATCCGTAAAGTCCTATATAAGATGGATGGCAAAATACCGCCTGCAACGTCCGCGCCCCCTCGTTTATAACTGTCATCTCTTGCCTCGGCCTCGTGTTTTCTAATACTTTGTGATATTAAATAAAGAGTGGAAAATAATCAATGAGACGTGAAGGATATGGAGCTTAAACATTACAGAATTTAATAATTTTATGCCACACCTGGCCATAAAGTGGCTTTTTGGCCAAGTGTAGACATAAAATGATGTACACAACACGGGAGGTAATAAAAGAAAGCCCTCGATCGCACATTCACGTTCCTCGATGGCAGCTCGGGCCGCTAACTTCTGCAATCTCGGCCTTTCTTTGTATTACCACCCTAGTTGTGTAATGAATGTACTATACCTTCTCTGTTTTCATTAATAGGGGCATTCCACGGGATTGTCGGGCACGTGACGCCATTTTTTATCATACTTCTAACAAAGTTAGGAAGTACATTTTTGGTATGTCAATATGTTATAACTTGGTTTCTGAATTGATAATGTCATTTAGGACTTTTATTTGTTGTTAAGGTAGCTGCGATAGCCGTCACGTGCCCGACAAAGTAGACGTTTTCGTGGAATGCCCCAGGAATCTTCTATAAAATTCAATTCGATGCATTTTTCTTTCATGCCCCATACTTTTTTCCACCCTGTATAATGAGTATAGAGAACGGACCGACTCGAATCACTTTAATATCAAATTACTTGTATTTGAAACAAAACAATTCAATCTTACTTTAATGCACACCATTCAGATGCAAATTTAGGCGAAGAACACACTGAAATCGCCCGTCGCTGCTACGTGACGACGCGAGTCGCCGGCGACATCGCAGGCGCGACTCGCTTTAACGAGCGATTCTCGCCGCGATTTTTTCCGTGTAGCTGCGATTCGCGGCGACTCGCAGCGAGTCACTGGGAGTCGCCGCGATTTACGCGCCAGTGTGCGCCACCCCGCGATTTTTCTATACAAATCGATGACTCTACATACAAAGTTGAAAATCGCTGAGTCGCGTGTCGCCGCGATTCGCGCTGCAGTGTGAGATCCGCCTTATACAAAAACAGTGGTAAACAATAGGCGGTCTTATCGCTAAAAAGCGATCTCTTCCAGACAACCTCGCCAACATTTGATATTAATAAATTATTCCCACTATTCTGCTGTCTCGTACCTAATTCGCCGTACTCGGATAAGCTTGCAAATTTAGTTGTTAACTAAGTTAGTGGCTGTCTATCGACTCCAGAGTTGAGGCACGTCTGAGCCGCGGGAATTTGTGATGTGCTATCTATTATTGACTAAGATTTACCTAGCGTCATTCTCGATATAATCCCATGGGAACTTTCCTATCAGTATCCCGGATGATATCATCATTTTATGTCTAAACTTGGCCAGGAAGCGGCTTTTTCCGTACGCGCAGCGTGCGGAAAAAGTCACTTTATGGCCAGGTGTGGCATAAAAATCATACTTAATACTTTATATTACAAACCATTATAATGGAAACTTGTATAAAAAGACAATGGTAAAAATCAGCGCTAAAGAGCAATGTCTTCCAGCGAACCCTTGTGGAGCGGAGTCGATACAAAATTAAGAAAAATAAAAATGAGTACCTACCTAGGTGGTGAATGATTATGGTAGGTATTAAATATACGAGTTTATGGGTCAAATGCAGAAAATATGTACATTTGACTTTTTTTCTCTCTCGTCATTTTACTCAGAATCAAGAACACTTTTCATTTATGAAATAAAAAAAAGTTGTCCCAAATGTCCTGTGGAGCAGTGTTTTGAATCTGTTTCGTTACGCCCAAACTAAATATAGGGGAAAATAGTAGCGAAACTGAGATTTGTTTTTCTCCTTGGGCGTAACGAAACTGAGATTCAAAATTAGTACGGAAAAGTTGGGACATTTGGGGCAACTTTTTTATTTCATAAATTAAAAAGTGCTCGTGATTCTGAGTAAAATGGAATAAGACACACCATGATCGGACAAAAAAATTAAAAGGTACATATTTCCTGAATTTCACCCTTCTAATAACGTTCCATCCATCAGTTTCAGTAGCTACTAAATAATCAAATATCTCAGGCATTCCGACAAGCGGGTAACTATGGTGAATAAATCATTGCCGGAGAGGATTAGCTATGCGAGATCTAGACGTAAATCAGAGTCTGACCTGCATCAACTGGCCTCGGACTCAGTGGCGTGGCGTAAAAGATATCCTAGGGCAAGCCGGTGCAGATTTTGCGTACATTTTCCTTAAGAGCTCTAGAATAAGGTGGTCAAAAAGCCTAATATTAGGCAAGCCGGTAGGAATCGAGTTGTTTGGACGCCACGCCACTGCTCGGACTAAACTTAGAGTCTGTGCGGAAAGAGAATAGGATTTAGATGGGGGGGCGCTGTAATGCTTTTGTACCGTATTTGCAAAAAAAAATGCCATACTGGTGAAGTTAGTTCCGTTTTTCGCCACGCCTATTCTTTTTCCGCACAGACTCTAACTGACTTAGCCTTAGCAAAGTATAAAGACGAACAAGTAGTCCGTTTAGGAGCGCGCGACAGGTATTTACACAGACGCGCGATAGCACGTCGTGAGTGCGATCCACACTGGAGCATTCTTGCGCATACTTAAATATTTGCTTGTTGTTTGTTCGTACAGTCAACTACAAAGAGATCAATACGGTTAAAGTTACAAAAATATGTATACACAACCTTAATGTTAAGCCAATAAAGGCGTGTATACATAATTGTGTAACGTTGGCAGTATCGGTCTCTTTGTAGTTGACTGTACACGGTGCGCACACATTCAAGCGTGCGATTGCTTTCGGAGGTGTATGTACGTCAGATTCCGTTTTCGTCAGATGCCTTGTTGGTCAGATTCCGTTTTCGCCAGATGCCTTGTTGGTCAGATTCCGTTTTCGCCAGATGCCTTGTGGGTCAGATTCCGTTTTCGCTAGATGCCTTGTTGGTCAGATTCCGTTTTTGCAGGAAGAAAAATTACTGTATTTTAGTGTGCTAGTGATGATTATATCATTACCGGAGAGGAAAAGCTATGTAAGTTCTAGACGTAATCAGGCTCTGACCTGCGTCAAGCGCTGGGACTAAACTTCGTTAACTGACTAACTTAGCTTTAGACTGATTTACCAACAGAGATGTGCGAGGCAGATAAGCGACGAGCTAACCTGTTTCCACCAGTACTAAGCTAAGATATTTATCTGAATACTAAAATTGCAACGTGTAAATACAATTGTAGAAAGGCTGTGTCTGTACTTACCATAGAAATATATCGACATAGAAGAAATAGTTCGTAGATTTGTATTGGAACCAGCGTGTAACGTTTTTTGCTTGGCGTTTGACGCCGTAATTTAGCGATGGAAAACATAAATTTTCCATTTTATTTGGTGGTAATTGAACAATTAATTACACCATTATTATCAGATTTCCAAATCTGATTAAATAACTTATTAATTCTTTACATGAAAGAAACATTTTTTTGTCTCTTCATTTGTTTTTAATGCGGGAAATTTAATTTAATTTTTCTGTGTACTTTGATTTCCTGTATCTATATATGTAACTTATTAATTATTATAATTTTAAAAATCATATTAACACTTATCTCTAATATTTGAAGTAAACATTCATATAACATATTGAAACTTCTTATTTCAAATAAATTTGAAGTGCTTTTTGAAATAAAGACTGTCCAATCGCAAAGCGAAACTCCTCAAGTTCAGTTTCGGTTTCAGCCGTAGTTTCGGCTGAATGGCATCCTAAACCGAAACCCGTTTTTTAACCGAAAATAGGCCGAAACTAAAACCGAAAGTCCGGTCAGACTCTACTTTACATGACTGTCTAATATGTCTATGTCCGATTGCGAATATACACTAAAAGTACAGTAATTAAGTTGGCAAAACTTTTTTCACTAAAACTTACTATTGCAAAAATTACCAAAATGTATGGTCATAATGAAACAGATAATCCGTTTTCATTAGGAATTCAGATTGAAACAAGGTTTCCTGCCATAACTAAGATCGTAAAAAGTTTATTAAAGTTCACGGATTAAAGATTTTGCTCCGGACCTCGTAAACCGGTTAATGGGTTGTTATATATTTGCATAAACTCAGGGCAAGAAATCTTACAGTGCGTCTGGCGCTAGACGAGCCGAGCACGAGCGCGCTTCGAGGATTTGGTTCGTGCTCGACTGTGCTCCGCCAATTGTAGGTTTTTTGACAAACACAAAGGGACTTGCATCGCAAAAAAAAGATAAAAGATCATTTACTTATTTGCAGAAATGTGGTGGGTATCGTTGTAGGACTTGTAGGTTTGTTGTAAATGGGTGAATCAACTTTTTTTTGCTTTGTGCAAAGATTGCCCTTTCTTTTTATTTGTTCAGCTTTTGCATGTTTTAACATGATCTTACATCCAGAGATAGATTACGTAAAAATAAAAATAAAACACGTTTTAAACAAACAAATAGCGTGACCCAGCGGACGAACCCTTATTTTCATATAAAAGTGGGGGACAGCTATGTCCGCTGGGTCACTGCTTATAAAAAAGTTATAATAAATAAATTATAATAAAAAATATTTGCATTACGTAGCTTTATTGTCTGTCTTTTAAATGAGCATACACTTTATTACAATTTGAATACCTGCGGCTATGGTAATTTTATCCCGTGAAACCCACATTTAAGTAACTGACATTAAATTTTTGAACTATCAACACTATGTTCAGATAACTGATGGTCATAGCTGGTAAAGACCAGAATAGTCGGCTATAAGCCATTAAATGTTTGCCGTCCGTTAGTGGGTACTACTGAACTAAACGTGCCAATGATTGGTGCCATCACCCTAATACCAACCAAGCTACCGAAAGTTCACTTCAGTACCTACTGAAGCGGTTCACCTTGTTTTGGCATAATTTTATTTGTCGGAATGTTCTATTTGCCCGAATACTATTTACGAATAATTGTTATTTTACAGATAATATTGACTTTTCAAAATAATTATAAAAGAAACCTAACCTAACCTAATATGGTCTAAGTGGCTGATGCAAAAGATTTTGCAGAATATTTTAAATAAAATTCGGGCTAACAATACATTCGGACAAATAAAACGTATGCCAAATAAAGGGAACCCACTGAAGCTTAAACGACCAACATAATTATTCTAAGTGAAATTTTATCCTATCCTATCCTCCTGCCGTCCACCATATATGCAAAATTGACAATTAAATTTGAACTTTATAACATGGAATAGAGATGAATTTATTCTTTTTTTGATTGAAAAGAAACAAAACAAATGCAACTACTTACGAATATTTGTTCCTGAGTCATGGATGTTTCCTATGTATTCAAGTATTTGTATCTATTAAATATATCGTCGTCTAGTATCCATAACACAAGCCTTATTGAGCTTACTATGGGACTAGTTCGATTTGTGTAAAATTGTCCCCTAATATTTATTTATTTATTTATTTATTTTATTTTATTTAACTACTTTATTCCTTTTATTAAGGGTTTAAATTACATTGAACTATGTATGTCCTTTTTATAGGCCTCTGGGCGGCAGGAGGCTATAGCCTGTGCATTTTTTCTTTTTTATATGTTATGTGTAAGTACGGTTCAGATTTATTAAGTTCTTTAAATTATATTTTGCGCGTGAACAGATTGTTTTTATTTTCATTTATCTGACCAGTTTATTTTTCAGTAGGTACTGAAGTGAACTTTCGGTAGTATTCAACAGGGAAAAGAAAGTCTTGTTTGATAACCGAGTCAGCTATGAAGAACAATTTAATCTTCATAGAAAACCAATAAAAGTAAAAAATCCCATTTGATAACTGTGTTAGCTAGGAGGAATAAATTTTTCCTCGTAGAAAACCAAATAAAATAGTGGTTTTCTACGAGTATTTTTCCTTGTAGGATTCTAGTTATCAAACTTGGTTATCTACGGGGAACAAGCAAAATAATGTGTCGTGTAATGTAAAAGGGTCAATTGCAGACTTTTTTTGTCTGATCATGGTGTGTCTTATACCATTTTACTCAGAATCACGAGCACTTTTCATTTATGAAATAAAAAAAGTAGTGCAAAATGTTCCAACTTTTCCATACAAGTTTCGCTACGCCCAAAAAAAAGCTATAGGGGAAAATTGTAACGAAACTGAGAAAAAGTAAAATCTCAGTTTCGTTACGATTTTCCCCTATATTTAGTTTCGGCGTAACGAAACTGAGAAATTCAAAATATGTACGGAAGTTGGGACATTTTGCACTACTTTTTTTATTTCATAAATGAAAAGTGTTCGTGGTTCTGAGTAAAATGGTATAAGACACACCATGATCAGACAAACAAAGTAAAAGGTAAATGTTTTCTGCAATTGACCCAAAAGTGATTATTTTGATCACTGCTATGGTAGTTGGCCAGATGTATTTTATCCTGGGGCGCAGCGGTGCGAGCGAGATAATGAAAATGATATTGGATTCGCTGTCTCCGGAGAGCAAATATATCTAAAGCGATGCTGTGATGTTATCCGTGGACTCGCCTGCGTGACCAGCATTTGTATGCTTCGGAAACATATTTTCCAATTTCTATCCACCATCGAAATATCTATTATATTTTTTTTAGCTTATACGACAATAATTTAACTAATTTTCATTAAACATTAAAGAAAGGCTTTGGCCGTGTTCCTATGTTTTCCTTTTTTTTAATAATCTAGTCAAATTTGTTTTCTGGATGTGTGAACACAGCGGAAAATCTGGCATTTTTTTTAGGTTTTTGAAGGTTAATATCTCTTTTGAGAATCAATTTATCGTAAAAAGGAAAACATAGGAACATATCAATAATAGCCATAGATTTTTGGACAAAAAATGATTGCTCTACTGGCATTATCCAGGGAGGAAACAGGGGACTACGTTTGTATGGAAAAACTGCCCTCCTGTTTCCTCTTAAACAACTGTCTGTAATAGGCCTATAAATTTGGCGCGGCAAGTGTGACACCGTCCTAAGTACACAGAAAGAAGGGAATTTATACGTTTAATCAGGTGTGCCAACATTGCGAAGCGCTTCAGCGACGACAAACACAACTCACAATTAGAAGTAAGAAAGAAACGTTTTGTTACTACAAGTGAAAACGGATTTGTTTTTAAAATCTGAGAAAACTTTGACGGGTACAATTATTATGTCAGTGAATACTAATATTCTCTAATAAGGCAGTATAGTACATTACACAACTAGGGTGGTAATACAAAAAAAGGCCGAGATCGCAGAAGTTTGCAGCCCGAGCTGCAAGCGAGGGACGTAAATATGCGATCGAGGGCTTTCTTAATTACCTCCCGTGTTGTGTACAGCATTTTATGTCTACACTTGGCCAGAAAGCGGCTTTTTTCGTACGCGCAGCGTGCGGTAAAAGCCACTTTATGGCCAGGTGTGGCATAAAGTTTTTTTCATCACACTTGCTCGAAAATGGTGTCATTACACGTAGGTTCTGCGGGCCGTAAATGACCTATTACGCCCTAGGGCGTAATGGTTTTCTTTTTAAATTTGAAACGATGGTTTTGTTTTACTCTTATTTGTCGTGTTCAAAGGAAATGCCAATTTACTTTTTTAACTTTTATCACGGAAATATTTATTTAAAGAGAACTGTTATTGCAAATACATAGAAATACATATTTCTGTTACATTAATTTAATGTTTAAATAGTGTATTTCAGTATTTTGCAAATATAAAATCAACCGTTTTAGGTCTTTACCGTTATGGGTTCCGAACGTGTCTTGACTTTCGCATTGTCTATGGATATGTCACTGTCAGTTTTACCATTTTATTTAGGTTAAGTAAGGATATTTTAATTAGATTTCCTCACAAGTGTGATGAAAAACATTGTGTGTGCCACGGGCGGTAAAGGAATTACAAACTCGTGTTATTAAAGCCCTCGGCTTCGCCTCGGCCTTGTAACAAACACTCGTTTGTAATTCCTTACTTACCGCCCTTGATACACAATGTACTATTACATATGATGTACACAACCCGGAAGGTAATAAAGAAAGCCCTCAATCGCATATTTACGTCCCTCGCTTTCATCTCGGGCCGCAAATTTCTGCGATCTCGGCCTTTCTTTGTATTACCACCCTAGTTATGTAATGTACTATTATGCCACACCTAGCCATAAAGTGGCTTTTTCCGCACGCTAAGCGTACGGAAAAAGCCGCTTTCTGGCCAAGTGTAGACATAAAATGGTGTACACAACACGGAAGGTAATAAAGAAAGCTTTGTATTACCACCCTAATTGTGTAATGTACTATTACGACACACGATGACTTGCCTATTACGGTATGGCAAGTCGGTGGGAATCGAGTTCTGTGGACACCCCCCCCCCCCCCCCGGTACTGACTTGGTTTAACATTACATCTCAAAACTTTTTTGTTGTAAAAGAACTGCGTTGCGAGACTTGCATCTTTTTACCCGACTGCGGCGAAGCCCAAAGGAGAGTTATGTGTTTGACCTGTATATGGCGCGAGTGTCACTGGGTATGAAGTTCGTTAAAATAAACAAGATGGCGGATTTTATGCAGTTTCAAAGTGCCGGTCGGGTTTTTTTTTAGTAAAAATGTGGTTATTACATATCATGTTTTAGATGGGATTAAAATATTCTATGATATGGCATAGGGTTATGCATATGAATGGGACAGGGGTAGGTAGTGAGTGAGCTTGGCTGAGCCTGTTATTATCGCTCTGAATGATTAGGGCATTGTTCATAAGCAATTGTGCTGAATAAGTAATGAATTCTTGTGACTGGTAACACCTTGACATTTGAGGGCTTGAATAATGATTATAAACATGTCATTAAGCACGCGTGCGCTCATTTCAGACTCTATGATTATGTGTGATGATGGTTGTGTATAAATGCGACTATCACGGGCCCGCGGCGAATGAGAACTCGGAACGTCCAAAGCGAAAAAAAACGAACAATTAATACGAAAATAAAATCTTAAATTTTATTAACCTTTATTTTATTCTATGCATACATGCTATTCGATTTAAGAATAAATACAAATTACTACAAAAATACTCGAACCGCTATAGGTGTGCCTTCTGCCTATAATCATTTGAAGTGTTCCCTCAATTTTTCCAATATGCCGTCTTCAGATCCTGACCTGGTTATTTTATTTTATTGATAAAAACGTTTACATTACCTACTACTACTACCTTTTTATTTTATTTTATTGATAAAAACGTTTACATTACAGTATAGGGCCATTCTCATGTTTGCACACACCGTCACTCTACCGTGACCGTGACTTTAATTGCTCTTTCTCATCGTTTGACCTAACCGTCATATTATCATGAATTCTTTTTACCCGACTGCGGCGAAGCCCAAAGGAGGGTTATGTGTTTGACGTGTATGTATGTAAGTATGTCCGTTCCTATGTCCGCTCGTAACTACTCAATGGCACAACCGATTTTGATAAATGATACATCATTAGATTCGTCTTGATGGCGCGAGAGTCACTGGGTATGGAGTTTGTTAAAATAAACAAAATGGCGGATTTTAGGCACAATTAACGTGCACGGCGATCGGGTTTTTATTAAATTATATTATAAAATATTCTAAGTTAGGACAGAGAAGAGACTGACTTATTTTCCTACCCAACTTCCTACTATTCTATAACCTATCTTACAAATATTATAAATGTGATTTTTTTTGGAAGATATTTAGAGGTTTGGATGTTAGGTACTCAAAAAATCAGTAACAACTAAACGGATTGTGATGCAGTTTGCCATGCAAGAAGACCAAATCCTGGATTGAGACAAAGGATACTTAATATCCCACTTAAAAGTTCCCCTGGGACAATAACTGGAATAACGCAGAAGAAGGCTGAATACTGGCGGGTAATCGCGCACCCCAAGTATCATAATATGCAGAATTCGCAAAGCAAACTCGGCATAAACAGTAAACATTGTTACATCCAGCCCCTATTAAATTTAACAGAAGGTTTACCAGTTCTTACGCAACAAAGGACTAAATAAAGGCCCTTAAACAGCTTTCGAGGCCCTTTCTCTGTCCGCGATGCAAACAAGATGCTGGAGTCTGTTTATAACAATAGTTGGGTGTCATTGTTGTTTTAATTGCGCAGTTATTTAAATTTTTAAACAATTTACTTGGTGAAGAATTAAAATGGTGTAGAATTTACATTTCGGGTGGGTATATTAAATCAGATACATTAGGCGAGAAATGTTTTCATATATTTTCGACTCTTAGGGATCATTCATTAATGGTTTCGAAATCTCTATATGCCTTTATTTCGGCGGTCGGGGAGGCAAAATGTCATTCTTAAGTGATATTTTATAAGTCGAAATACGCGATTTTTAACATAGAGCGATGCGTGCAAAATTATGCAATTTGTAAAACCGGTTAAAATCTTACGTGAGAAAGGGGAGGGGTGGTCCGAAAAATCTTAAGTGCCCCTCACATGGGGATCAAATATGGCCAAAATTGTCCTTACGCAAATACGATGTATCGGCCATTCTCACAAAGTATGTCTGCGGTCACCTAATTACCGCGACGCTGTTTTCATACTAAATGTATGGAGATGAGGTAATTAGACGCAGTCATACTTCGTGAGAATAGCCGCCATGATTGTTATTATTTCAACATTTCTAAATTGTCATTATTTAATAATGACAATTTGATTCGTTTTTTAAAGTTTTTATTTAACTTCCAATGTATTTAAATATGTAACTCTACTTATGTTTGTCCGGGTGGAATCTTGCAACTCAATTTTGAAGCAGATACCTTCAACCGATTGAGTTGAAATTTTGCAAGAATATGTAAATCAGATGACAATGCAATTTATGATATGGAGCTGATCTGATGATGAAGCCGGATGGTAACCATAAGTGGCGTGGCGTCAAATATATTCTTAGTAAAGCCGGAGCAGATTTGGTTTACTTTTTCTTCGGGAGTAGTAGATACAGCTGTCATATGTTTTAAAATAGGCAAGCCGGTGGGAATCGGGTTCTATGGACGTCACGCCACTGGTAACCATAGGATCATCTAAATTACATCAGATAAATTCACCGTGTTTGGGTTCATTTGAATAGTTTTGATTTTACAAAAAAGTACAATCGGGAATAAAAGCTTCTCTCAAAAAACATTTTTTGACAGAAAGTTATTTACCCGTAATTTAGTCCCAGTAAAGATTTCCCTCAGAATAATAACGGGAATAGCGCAGGAAAAGCTGCGGGTAAATGCAAGTTTATAATATTTATGCCACACCTGGCCATAAAATGGCTTTTACCGCACGCTACGAAAAAGCCGCTTTCTGGCCAAGTGTAGACATAATAGTACATTGTGTATCAAGGGCGGTAAGTAAGGAATTACAAACGAGTGTTTGTTACAAGGCCGAGGCGAAGCCGAGGGCTTTAACAACACGAGTTTGTAATTCCTTTACCGCCCGTGGCACACACAATGTTTTTCATCACACTTGTGAGGAAATCTGATTAAAATAACCTTACTTAACCTAAATAAAATTGTAAAACTGACAGTGACATTAGTGACATTATCCATAGACAATGCGAAGACAGTCACGTTCGGAAACCATAGCGGTAAAGACTTAAAATGGTTTATTTTATTTTTGCAAAATACTGAAATGCACTATTTAAACATTTAATTAATGTTACAGAAATATGTGTTTACATGTATTTGCAATAACAGTTCTCTTTAAATAAATATTACAGTAATAAAAGTTAAAAAAGTACGTTGGCGTTTCCTTTGAACATGACAAATAAGAGTAAAACAGAACCAGCGTTTCAAATTTAAAAAGAAAACCATTACGCCCTAGGGCGTAATAGGTCATTTACGGCCCGCAAAACCTACGTGTAATGACACCATTTTCGAGCAAGTGTGATGAAAAATTATGTACACAACATGGGAGGTAATAAAGAAAGCCTTCGATCGCATATTTACGTCCCTCACTTGCAGTTCGGGCCGCAAACATCTGCGATCTCGGCCTTCCTTTGTTTTACCACCCTAGTTGTGTAATGTACTATAGTAGATTTTTTTTTATGTTATAAGTGGCAAACGAGCAGATGAGCTGCCTGATGGAACGCAGTCAACGTCGCCCATGGATATCTGCAACACCAGGGCCCTGAGAGTGACTGAGAGCCCTGTTTCTTGAAGTACCCCATGTCATAGAGCGCTGGGAATACCTCAGGTGGGAAGATGTCCCAATTTTCTTGTTATCTCGACCCCACATGGTACCCCGGTTGTAATCACTAAGGACCGTCGTCAAGACAAATTTAATCCACGACAACATACATTAGCCCTAATGATAGACTTGGTTACAGTCACATCATTAAATATGTAAGCAGTACATTAACTTATAAATAAGTTAAAAGAATCAGTGCTCTAGGCATGGTGAGCGCTTGTTATTATTTTATTGATTCTGTGTAGAGTTTCAGAAACAGTGTACTTATCCCAAACATTGTTTATACTAAATTCGTGGCTATATATGCCATGATTAAAAATCAAATCAAAATAAGTTATTTCTGCAAGTCAAGGGCTCTTTTACATGTCTGATTCTATTTTTGTCTTTTGGCGCTTCGGGTAGTGACCTTCTGGTGAGAAGAAGCGCCGGAAGAAACTCACCAGTTTCTCTTTTTACCCGACTGCGGCGAAGCCCAAAGGAGGGTTATGTGTTTGACCTGTATGTATGTATGTATGTCCGTTCCTGTGTCCGCTCGTAACTACTCAACGGCACATCCGATTTTGATAAATGATACATCATTAGATTCGTCTTGATGGTGCGAGTGTCACTGGGTATGAAGTTCGTTAAAATAAACAAAATGGCGGATTTTATGCAGTTTCAAAGTGCACCGCGGTCGGGTTTTTTTTAGTAAAAATGTGGTTATTAAAAATAGTAAATATAACAACAATTATGACATTATTACATGAGATTTGTCTTTAGGCGTCAAAACAGGACAATTAATATAAATAGACTAGTAAAATTAATGGAGATGTAGAGAGTCTCCGTTGTCAAAATAGTATGTTTTGGAGGTGTAAAGGATTAAACTGCATACGATGACATTCCAGGCTCCGTGGCTCCGAGTCTCAGGCAAATCGCTATTCTCAAGCAGCTGAAATCCAGAATTGTATCTATGTTGCGTGAACGTGCAACCTGTAAGGGCGCGGACCCATGTCCACGGCACGGCGCCGTACGCCGTGAAACGGCACCGCGCTCGCTATACAGTTTCTATGGCGCGCGCCGCGCCACGTCACCGCGTACGGCGCCGCGCCGTGGACATGTGCCCAGAGTAGAGTTGTGCCATTCCCGGGAATATTCCCCGTTTGTATGGGGAATATTCCCACCGCGGGAATATTCCCCATACAAGTGGGGAATATTCCCGGGAACGGCACATCTCTAGCCCAGAGCCTAACCCGCCTCACTCGCCAGCAAGGATACGCCCGTTTTGAATCGTCCAGACTACCTATATAGCGAACGTGCACAACGAAGGTGCTGCCAACTGGTGCCGCCAATCCGAATCTTCTACTCTGTCATGTTAGGGCCACATTTATGGGAACTTCCTGCTAAGATTTTCCCACTGCGCTACAAGATGGGATTTTTTAAAAAGGGTGTCATCAAATTTCTTCGAGACCGGCAACGCATTGGCAATGCATCTAGTGTTGCAAATGTCTATAGGCGGCGGTGACCGCTTTCCATCAGGTGGGCCGTAAGCCTGTTTGCCAGTCTATAGCAATAAAAAAAAAACGCTTTTATTATCGCGATAAAGGACGATTAACGTTAGTGTAGCCACGACTTGACATTTATAACCAGAAAGGTGCAAATTTAAAAATTTCTCGTAATCTACGCAACATATTTTTACTGTAACACGCTAATACTATACTAGACACGCCAATAGTGCTTCACCTAATGGCACACTGTAAAAATCTTGCATAGTTTAGTAGAAATTCCTAATTTTCAAAATTACCTCACGTTCGAAATTACCCCAAAGCACCTTATGCCTTTTTTAGGCCTGTTAATTTTCTCTTACTGTCCGGATGGTGACTTTTGTCGATTTAGTGCTGCCATCTACGAGTAGTAGATATAGTTCCTGCACGTTTCCTTTTGTGGAGCAGTGTAGTAAGAATTGCCAGGAGAAGGGGGATGTCATTATTCTAAATTTTTGCTAGCCATTAAAAAGAAGCTTGCTGGCCATTCTCACGAAGTATGTCTGCGGTCTCCTAATTACCGCGACGCTGTTTTCATACTAAATGTATAGAGACGCGGTAATTAGACGCAGTCATACTTCGTGAGAATGGCTGTTGTATTTAACGTACTGCATATTATTACCGTGTGTAATAATAACAATGTTAGAGTTTAATACGATAATGGCGAGACGCAGTTGATGTAATCTCCAGATTGTTGTCAGCAGAGATGTATAAGATACCCTAAATAAAGTATCTGAAATACAAGATGCAAGATACTTTACAAAAAAGTATTTCAGATACCTGATATAAATAGTTCTTTAAAAAGGTATCTGAAATACTAGATACAAAATACGTATCTTTCAAATACTTTTTAAAGATAAAATACTTTTGTAAAAGAACAACATTTAATTGAACATAATTTTTATTTGTTCGAGAAAACAATTTTCGAATGTGTTGATAACAAGGATCAGGCAAACGTGACAAGGCAAAATATGTTAAATATGAAGGTTGAGACTTTTAATCTTCATATTTTAATTGAGATTTGAGTAAAACTCAAACATATTGTCGCTCAACTTCCTTCGATGAGGCCTCATGATCACGCCCCCATAGGAGAAGAGCTGGGCAAACAGGTGTTATATTTTAGGTTTTTTTTTATCGTAGGATAAGCATTTAAGCTCTTTAAGTTTGCATCTTTATTGTTGAGATAGGTACATATTTTATGCTAAGTTGGCAACGCTGGGACCTACAGGAGTCATGGTGGGACATACCGATGACATTTGTAGAAAGATAGTGTCGCCATCTGTAATTTTCATTTGGTTCCCGACAATATCGACTAAATTTTTGAACGATGCGCTGCGTTCAGTTGCGTTCGGAAAGAAAATCTGCGAAGCTTATTTTAGTAAAAGTATCTTAGGGAACAAAGTATCTTCAAAATACTAAGATACCAGGAAAATATATCTAAATATAAGATACAAAATAAAAAAATTAAAAAGTATTTCAAATACAAGATATAAATACGTATTTTGTATCTTGTATCTGTATTTCAGATACTTTTATCTAAGATACATCACATCTCTGGTTGTCAGCCAATTACATTACAATAATATACGCTCGCCGAGGTCGCCTCTTTATCTCTAATTGGCTGCTTTATTATGTTTTAGGAAATTGGTGGCTTTGTTACTTGAATTATTTATATATGTCATACCTGTTTTTAAAAAAGAGAAACTGGTGAGTTTCTTCCGGCGCTTCTTCTCACCAGAAGGTCACTACCCGAAGCGCCAAAAGAAAAGAAATGAAATAATACATACATATTTAGACTCAGACTTGTAAAAGAGCCCTTGAGGGCCTACTTGCAAAAATAAACTATTTTATTTATTTTATTTTTATTTTATTATTTTTAGTTAAACAATTTCTACACTTAATCAAATCATTTAATACGCGTTCGGAAATCGTAAATTATGACCAGCATTATTGTATCTTTAGCAGTGCTATTATAATGTACGAAACATCATAATAACATCAAAATCGATACTATTACGAGGTTATGATTTGAAATCTAGTCAGCCTTGGCGGTGCAATGGCGGTAGTGGCAAAGTATAAAGACGAGCAAGTAGTCCAACTTCGGCCGACTTCAAATATCAGAGACTAAATGCTTAATATGTTATTTAAAAATGAAGCCTGATTATGATTGACTTTTTTACAACAACATGACCTTATAATATGGAAGTATCTGTTTCGGCCCCAACTGAGATCAAAGCCGAAATTCGGTTTTGGTTTCGGCCATGAAAACTAGTTTCGGTCGGACATTATGCGTAAGCGACGAACTCTTCTAGTATTAAGAGGAAACAGGAGGGCAGTTTTTCCATACAAGCGTAGTCCCCTGTTTCCTCCCTGGATAATGCCAGTAGAGCAATAATTTTTTGTCCACAAATCTATGGCTACTATTGATATGTTCCCATGTTTTCCTTTTTACGATAAATTGATTCTCAAAAGAGATATTAACCTTCAAAAACCTAAAAAAAAATGCCAGATTTTCCGCTGTGTTCACACATCTAGAAAACAAATTTAACTAGATTATTAAAAAAAAAGAAAACATAGGAACACGGCCAAAGCCTTTCTTTAATGTTTAATGAAAAAATTAGTTAAATAAGTTAAGTTTTGGGGAAGAAATCAGGGGACTACGAAACGTTGTTTTCATGAATTTTTAAAAGGTATTTTCGGTCCAAGCTGCAGTTGTCTCTATCGCGCTCTGCGCGGGAGAGGCGGGCAGTGCGGGACAGCGACACATTTTACAAATATCTAATTTTCAATTCTCTCCACCTTACTGTTTCCTCTTAAAGTACCTAACATATTTTTGTGACGTCATACACTATTACTTTGTTTCGAGAAATCAAGGACTTTGTTCAGTTACTATATTAACTTGAGTTTATCGTAACGGTTTCATAACAAAAGTGAACATAAATTTTATGGTTTATTCAATGATATAAAGCTTAGTATTTATTGTTTAAACTCAAGGATACAAAATGCATACATTTAATCTAAAACTAAAACCTTTTTTAGTTCATAGAGGTTGCATCTTGAATTAAAAAAATATGTTTATGCCACACCTGGCCAGAAAGCGGCTTTTTCCGTACGCGCAGCGTGCGGAAAAAGTGTAGACATAAAATGATGTAGGTACACAACACGGGAGGTAATAAAGAAAGCCCTCGATTGCATATTTACGTCCCTCGCTTGCAGCTCGGGCCGCAAACTTCTGTAATTTCGGCCTTTCTTTGTATTACCACCCTAGTTGTGTAATGTACTATTAACAAACACTGTTTTATTTGCAATTTTTCTTATCACTACATACCTACTATAAAACAAACTGTCCCTATGTATGCTTAAATCTTTAAAACTACGCAACGGATTTTGATGCGGTTTTTTTTAATAGATAGAGTGATTGAAGAGGAAGGTTTATATGTAGGTATAATACATGCATAATATAATAGAGAAACACCGTGCGAAGCCGGGGCGGGTCGCTAGTTAGGAATAAAACACTTATCGTTTTGTTGAAAACCGTGTTTCAAACCAAGGGCTTTAAAATAAATAACCGGACGTAGTCTCGCTAACATATAACTGAAGCACCTCTAGTCCGCCGGTTTCTTCAACGCTAACCAGCGTTGAAGAAACCAATGTGTGCGTGCTGCGGGTAGTAAAAAAAACTTGTTGATGTGTGCGTGCGGCTAAGTACAAAGCCACCGCTATAAATGCTTCAGTTACCTGTTGGCGACGCTCCGTCCGGCTATTTATTTTAAGGTCCTTGTCTCAGTTTATTTTTGTATGGTAATGATTATTTCAAAATGGCTATAAACAGTACAAATTAGCGTGGATCGACGTTAGTACAAAATACCACAAACAATTGCGATTGTGCGATAAATTTGAAACAAATAAAGGATTTAAACATGTAGCAATAAATCCCGAGAGCAGTAGTGCAACTGCACTCACCGTGAGTTACGGTAATGGCCGACGGGAGACGCTGGATGCCGCGGTGAGTTACTGCACTGCGCTAACTCTATTGTGTACGAGATAATACCTGCAATCTTTTTTTAACCGACTTCAAAAAAGGAGGTTATCAATTCGACCAGTATGTTTGGATGTTTGTCCGCGCATATCTCAAAAACTCAGTCGGATTGCAAAAAATCTTTTTCGTTGGAGTAGGTATAGTCTAACTTAGGGAACTGTTCAAGTTTCATCAAAATCGGTTCAGTAGTTTCTGGAATAGAGAGTTAGTTATGCGTGAAGGTATCAGTCACTTCGAAAACGTGCACTTTAATAGAGTAATTCAATCACTACTGAAATTAAGAAATTGAAGAAATAAAAATTTATTTATAAACATTAAACCTACTTCAAAAAAGGAAGGAATAAAAGTTTTATGTTGTTGGTGTACATTTTTTTAAAGGTGAATTTTTTTTCTGAACAATTTCACTTTAGAAAGAGCTGAAAAACTTTTCAACCCTTTGGAGGTTGATTTTCGAATAATCCTCCGCATCCCCTAAGTATGTGTCTGAAATTACATTTCTCTATGTGCATAGGCTGTATGTTATCTGTCGGTGTTTTACTGTCAGTGCAGTAGTAAATATTACGTAGTATGCTAACCAGTGGGTGTCATTATCAAAGATGTACGGCGGTGGCCATATATCCCCCTGCGGAGGGGGGGGGGGAGGGGTACAGCACAGGCATTGTATTATGAAAATTAATCCGACGAGCACAAGAGCAGTCATAATTGCCGCAGTTCTGTAGCGCGTCGGGAATGTTAAGTTTCTTTAGTTGTTTACTAACCATATATGGATGCAATGGTCCGAAATGAACGATTTTTATTTTTTTTATTTATAATTTAGTAACGTTGGTTCCTGACAAAGTTCCCACCACTCGCATAGCCCGCTTGAATTTCCATATTTTTTTAATTTCACCCCTCATTTCAACCCTTTAGATGTTGAATTTAGAGAAATCCTTAGCGTGCTCCACCGTCCCCTAAAGAACGTGTTTTTCAAATTACCGTTTTTCTTTAACTTTCACTCCTCATTTCAACCCTTAAGAAGTTGCATTTCGAAAAATTCTAAGTGCACCGCCACGTCTCCTAAATAACATATTTTTCAAGTTTCATCTCTATCTGCATTAATATAATAATAATATAATAATATTTATTTCAAAAAACATTCATTGGCTGTACGTTGTCTGTCAGTGTTTTAATGTCAATTTAATAGTAATTATTACGTAAGTAGTAAGCTAGCCAGTAAGTGTCACTATCAAAGATGTATGGTGACGGCCATATATCCCTGTGTCGGGAACTGTATTCTGCACAGGCATTTTTTTAACTTTCACCCCTCATTTCAATCCTTTAGAGTTTAAATTTCGAAAAATCCTTAGCGTGCTTCTGCGTCCCCTAAAGAAAGTGTTTTTCAAATTTCCGTTTGTTTAACTTTCACCCCCCCCCCTTCAACCCTTAAGAGGTTGAATTTCAAAAAAATCCTTTGTGTGCTAAAGAACGTGTTTTTCAAATTTCATCTCTATCTGCATTGACAGTATTTTATTGTCAGTTCAGTAGTAATTAAATAAATATTAGGGGACAATCTTACACAAATCGAACTAGCCTCATAGTAAGCTCAATACGGCTTGTGTTATGGATACTAGACGACGATATATTTAATAGATACAAATACTTAAATGCATAGAAAACATCTATGACTCAGGAAAAAATATTCGTGCTCATCACACAAATAAATGCCCTTACCGGGATTCGAACCCAGGACCTCTTGCTTCGTAGGCAGGGTCACTACCAACTAAAGCGGTCGTCAAATAGTAATTGTTACGTAGTAAGCTAACTCTAGTGGGTGTCATTATCAAAGATGTAAGGCGACGGCCATTATATCCCTGTGCCGGGGACTGCACTCTGCACATGCATTGCATTATGGAAATAGAGCCGACGAGCACGGGAGTAGTAATAATTTAGGAACCTTGTTTCCTGACAAGCCATGTATGTATGTGCTTAGGTAGATTTCCATAAAAGTACAACGCGTAACGCTTAAATAGAGTCCTCCAAAATTACTTTGTGTCGCGTGCAGGTGTCGGAACCGATATTTTGCAAAAATCCCGAAATAGTTAATAATTCTGAATTATTTTATGCTTTTATTCGTATTATTAGATTGTCCGATTAAACAATGAAATAAAAAACGGAAAAAATACCGGCATTTTTGTATGGAGAAAATACCGGTATCCGAGCCCTGGCCGCGTGCAATTTGCTGTTTGAGGCCAGCACCATCTATCATTTGAAACTAAACTTTTTTTATGTCATAAGTGGCAAACGAGCAGACGAGCTGCCTGATGGAAAACAGTCAACGTCGCCCATGGATATTAGTATTTCACGCCAAGCAATTTGCGCCAGTTATCATATTCCTTATATAAAACTTCAATTGGATAAGTCGTCAGACTAAGTCTATTAACTCACCCGAAGAGATCTCCGTGAATTGTTCCGTAGTTCGCTGCAAAAAGAGATCTAACACGACAAACGTACAAAGAATACTTAGAATTTTAGAATCACATTATCATTATTTACTTCCTTTAAAACATAAAAAATACAAAAATCTGATTTGGCATTATTTGAAGTTTGTTTACTAGTTGACAAACAAGCAACCTCGCGTTGCCATGGTGTTCTGCTAAACTTATTAATCAATGTTGTGCGTCACGTCATTACACCGTTTCAATATAAAATGTATCTTTGTGAATGTGAATTGGTCAATGTGTTGTATTTGTTACGTGTTAGTTTCGTAGTGATGGACGATTTTTCATATACGCGTGTGTAAGTAAGTGTGCGTTTCCTCGTTCCCCCCTCGCCAAATATGGCAGAAATTTGTGTACCGGACAAGTGCTTTAGGTTATGACGCCTCCTCTACGTGTTGCTCTAAGATTCAAACGGAATAAAAGTCTGTTTTAAACTAAAATGAAACTTCAATTCCATTTCCCG
Source organism: Eudemis profundana (assembly GCA_947034925.1). Lineage (NCBI taxonomy): Eukaryota > Metazoa > Arthropoda > Insecta > Lepidoptera > Tortricidae > Eudemis > Eudemis profundana. The sequence continues at coordinate 18,567,027 of OX344812.1, forward strand.
GGAACTTACATAAAATCCATAAAAAACCAATCACAGCTACATCTCGCCCGTTTGATAGGAACGCCGTTCCAGTAATTGCATTCGTTGCCTGGAACGTTGCTTGTGTTCGCGAAACTAGAAAGCCGTATGTCAATTACAGATGTTTATTACATATGCATATATACAAAAAGGATTTGAATCAAAAATGTTAATGTTGGGGTGTGTGTGTGACAGTTTACGAAGAAGTAACGTTTTTATTCCGCTCTGCCAAATTATTTCCAAAAAGTAGTTAAATTTGTTCAAAACTCACTTAAAGTATAGTGTGAACTTCAATACGGTTGCCGACGAGTTGCAAGAATCAAAACAACACTGTGGTGAGCCGATATTGCAGTAAAATAATGTAAAAACAAATGTGGAATGCTGTCCGTTTCTTTTAAATCTCACGCACACAGACAAAGACTTAAAACAATAGCTCATTTTGGCAAACAAATTATTAAAATAATAAGGGTCAGCGATCAGCTGTTTTGAGAAATTGACAACTAAATGACATTGACACTGCAATGTTCGTTCGGTAATCGCCGCTTTGGATGCGTTCATAGATCTCATAACCATTATTCAGTATTGCGTTTCGTTACTGCGTGAAACTTTACAAATCTCAATCACAATGCCAAAACTTTGTGGAAAATGTGCGCAGGTAATAAAAGGCCGACAATTTCTCACCTGCATGCATTGCAAAAAATCTTATGATTTGATTTGTACCAGCCTTGAGAAAAGATACAGTGTAATGAATGTAACTCAACGAATGAACTGGAAATGTAGAAACTGCTATGATATTGCAGAGAGTCCTTCAACAAATAAAAACAAAGTTGAAAATAAACAGATCTCTGAAACAAATAGTGACCCAAAGAAAGCAACCGTAACACTGAAATCTTCAGCAGCATTAAAAGAGCATACAACTGAAAAAATGCTTAGAAACTTGCCGAATATAAATTTAGATAATATAGTACCTTCCACTAGTAAATTGCATGCGAAGGCTAAATCAATAGACTCTTCTTTAAATTGCACTACCCAAGAATTCCTAGACAGCTCATTTGAGGAGACGTCGAAAAGTCTTGAGGCAATAAATGACTTTGAAGCTGTAAGGGAGCTCAACTCAACAATTGACATGTTGAAGAGTAGACTGGAAAGTACTGAAAATGAGTTGGAAAACACAATCCTAGAAAATAATGAATTAAAAAGACAAACACACAAATTAACAACAGAAATAAACTTTCTAAAGAACATATGTACGACTCCCACGGCATCAATAAGCTCTTCACTGAGTCGATCGAACAAAAAAGGCAAAAAGTCTAGCCAAAGCGTAGCTTCAACGCCCAAGAAAAATATCGAAACCTCGCAAGATACTGAAATGATGAAGCAAATAGCTGTACTTGAAGAATTCATCACATCGCTTCAAAATGAGCTAGTGAAAGCAAATGAAGAGGTGAATAGGATGAATGAGAAAATTCAAATATTAGAAGGTTCTCGAATATCTGTCGTCGAACGACCTAAAGAATCTCCGACGAAGAATAACACAAGAAATAATACCATTTTTATATATGGAGGAAGCCAGTGTGTAGGAGCAGCATCCAAACTCTTACTCATTCAAAACGAGAGTGAATATAATAAATATAAGGTGTTTTCATCAGTGAAACCAGATGGAGCTACTAAGTCGATAATAGATGAAATAATGAAATACAACTATGTAAAAGGAGATAAAATAGTCCTCTCAGTCGGCGAACATGATAAAAATATTGTAGAGACTATTAACGCACTAAATAGTACTTTAGAATATTTGCAAGATTATTCAGTTTTAGTATTAAGTATAAGACACAGTGAAAATATTGATAGTAATGTAATGAACTACATCATCTCTCAGTGTTGCCTGTATAAACCGAATTGTGAATTTATTAATCTTGCCAGGTGTAAGTTCAACAGCAAAACTAAATATCTGAATCAACTATGTACAAAAATTTGCAATACTGTCGACCAACTAGATTTTAAAGAATCTTACTATACATATGTTCCAAGCAAGCCAGTTTTCCCTCTACTGGCCTTACCCCCTCAAATAGATAGTCAAAAAATTATTAAAACCCCCAAGCAAGGAACCATTCCCTTCTACTTTAAGAAAGTTTGTAAAAAACTACAAAATGATAGTGATGAACCTTTGGTACTTTCAAAAACACAAAGTAAAGATCAAGATCATACTTCAGACAGAACAAACACTCTTTTTTGTTCCAGACCCAAACGCAGAAAGTCCTTGTAATAGTTTAGAAAATGAAAAGACCTTGAACATTTTCCATCAAAATGTGCAAGGCCTCAAATCTAAACTAGGACAGATTGAAATTCTTGCTAATACTAAAAATATTGACGTCTTCTGCTTCACAGAAACTTTCCTAAAAAAATGTGAATGTAACATTCTGCAAATTGATTCTTTCAAAATCTCTGTCAATTACTGTAGAAGTAGAAAACAAAGAGGTGGTGTTGCAATTTATGTTAAAAAATCTTTAAACTGTATAAATTTAGAATGGATTTCCGATATGTCGACTGAACTACACTTTGAAGCGTGCGGTATCGCAATACCGGAGCTAAACTGCGTTATTGTATGCTTATATAGGACTCCGGATAGTGACTTTAAACTGTTTATATATAAACTAGAGATTCTTTTGGCCAAACTAGTACTTCGGTCTAGGAAAATGGCGCAGAAAATCTACATAGCAGGCGATTTTAATATTAATTTATTAAGTGATGATGTAAGCTCGAAAACATTTCTCTGCACACTTTCAAAGTTTAACGTTAAGCCATCAATTTATGAACCCACAAGAATAACCTGCCATTCACAAACCTGTATTGATAACATATTGACAAATGATCGCAGGGCTGTTTCCCAAGTTATGAACTTGGGCATATCTGATCATACAGGACAGTTAATAAAAATACAAACAAATTATAGCTTCAAAGAAAAGTTCTGGTATGTACGAGTAAGGAAAATTGTTAACTACTTAGAAATTTTCATTAAATACATTTCTCAAGTTAGCTTTAAGGAAGTGTATGAAAACTCAGATGCAAATGCGGCATATCAAACTTTTATTAATATATTTCAGTTAATTTTTGACCTTTGCATTCCGCAACAAATACAGAAATTAACATATAAAAAGAAACAAAATTGGATTACAAAAGGTATAATGAAATCCTGTTCAACAAAACGAAAAATGCATTTAAGCATTCAAAAACATAAAAACAACACCAATGAAATAAAATACAAAAATTATTGCAAAATATTAAAACGAGTGTTACGGAAGTCGCGAATTATAACAAATGACAAAACAATAAAATATAGTGCAAATAAAACTAAAGCCACTTGGGGCTTAATAAAAAAACATACAACAGCAAATTCCATAAAAAATACAATCGAAGGGTTAAAGAAAAATGGTGAAAATATAACGGATCCAACCGAAATAGCTAAAAACTTTAATACCTTCTTTACTACCCAAAATTTTAATGAGACGTTTAATCCCACAGATTATAATAGCACTACTCAGAGTTCTTGTAACAGTATTTTCATCACACCTGTTGACTCAGAAGAAGTGAGGAAAACTGTGAAGTTGCTAAAAAACAAAAATAGTTCAGGACACGATGAAATTCCGGTCAAATTAATAAAGTCATCTATTGATTTCATAATTGAACCTTTAGTTTTCATCATAAACCTTATGTTAGAAACAGGAATTTTTCCGGATGATCTTAAAAAAGCGCTTATTAAACCATTGCATAAAAAAGGAGCCAAAGATGACATGGTCAATTATAGGCCTATAGCACTTCTACCAAGTTTTTCTAAGATCTTCGAAAAAATTATTTATAGTAGACTATTTACATATCTGAATAAAAATAAAATAATAAGTCCAAGCCAATTTGGTTTTCAAAAAGGAAAATCTACATCCCTAGCTATTCTTAAGATTTTCAAAGATATCTGGGATAAGGTAAACGAAAAGAAACCTTGCGTTGCTTTATTTCTTGATATGTCTCAAGCTTTTGACTGTGTCATTCATAGCATAGTGCTAAAACAATTGGAAAATATAGGTATAAGAGGTCACGCTCTAAAGTTATTTGAAAGCTATCTGTGCAATAGGCAGCAAAGTACAATCATCTCCAAATATTGTGAAGAAAATAAAACTATTGAGCAATATCAATCAGGCTATGAAAGTATAAAAATAGGAGTACCGCAAGGTAGTGTACTTGGCCCTCTTTTATTCCTGATTTACATTAACGAACTTCCGAAGATTGTTAAGGAGCCATGTGTTTTGTTCGCAGACGATGCGACTATATTATTCTCTGACGAGGACTCAAATATGGCAACCCTAGAAGAAAACACAAACGCTACGCTAAAAACAGTAGTTGATTGGCTGAAAAGGTTAAACCTGAATGTAAATCTGGCTAAAACAAAACTAGTCCACTTTAGAAATTACAGAACTGTCCCACTAAATCTGAATGTCTCTCAAGCGGGTGTACATTTGGAATTTGTAAATAGAATTAAGTTTTTAGGGGTGACAGTAGATTGTCACTTGAACTGGAAAGCACATGTCGAATCAGTTAATAATAGCATTTCGAGCAACTGCTATGCTCTATCTATTTTATCCGAAACATGCTCTGAGACCATTGTAAGAAATGCTTACTTTGGAAATGTCTATCCACTACTTACTTATGGTATAATTTACTGGGGAAATTCCACTGATGTTCAATCAACATTTATACTCCAAAAGAGATGTATACGGACTATATACCGATTATCTATGGAGCAGTCACTTCGGGATGTTTTTAGAGAAAAACGACTGCTCACACTTACCAGCATCTATATTCTCGAATTGTGCAAGTTTGTAAAAAATAACTGTGATTATTTTGTTCCAAAATCTCATTACATAAAAACATTACGAGATAAATACAAATACGACTTGGTTCTTCCGAAAGTTAATAATAGAATATATAGAAACAGTGCTTACATTTCCGCTATAAAAATATTCAATAAACTTCCCTTGGACATAAAAATGCTGAATGGAACTAGATTTAATAATAAATTATATAAGTGGCTTCTAGAGAAGTCGTTCTATAATTTAGATGAATTCCGGAACTACGAAAGTCCTATTTAGTATTAGTATCCTAAGTATTTGCAACACTAGTTTAATTTAGTTTGTAAGTTATTGAATATTGTATGCCTGTAATAGTTTAATTTAGTTTGTAAGGTATTGAATATTGTATGCCTGTAATAGGCAACTGTTGATACTACACTACCTTATAATTTGTTTCATCCCATGTACACAGTTTGCACAATAAATATTTTCTGATTCTGATTCTGATTCTGTTATGTGGGAGACTCAACTTTTCTTTGTCAACAAAATTTTACCTTCTCCGACTAAAATTGAAAGGAAATCTTTATTCGGATATTTTTTAATAAAGTGTATGCTCATTTAAAAGACAGATAATAAAGCTACGTTATGCAAATATTTTTTGACGTGATAACGTCTTATAATTCGATGAAGCCGGCTGCACGCACGAAAAAGTGTGACGTCATTTGCCGTTACCTTGCGGGGCCGTTACCTTATCAACTCGAAAAAACAGTAAGCGCCGCAGGATTTCATACATCTTACGCGTTTTTGCGCAAAAGAGGTAATTTATATTATTCCAGCACTAATGTCGTTAAGGCGATAGTTTCTTACAAATTGTTAATAAATTTCTTATTCCCTAAGATACGGCTGTCAAAATCTCTATTGAATGACAAGAGACACTGCTGAGTTTGGCAAAAATCTTTAAATTTAAATAGTGGATGCTGCTTTGGCAGTTCCGTTTTACGCCTGCTTTAATCGTAGTTTAAAAATTATTAAAACAAATCTTTGACATTATATTCGTGGAACGGCAGATATTTACACTGGCCACTTAGCCATCATTTTAGCGTGTCAATGTCATTGTAGCAGCTTATTGGGAAAAAGTCCAAGTCCAAGTCAAAGTCACAGTCAAAGTCAAAGTCAAAGACAAAGTCAAAGTCAAAGTCAGTCAAAGTCAAAGTCAGTCAAAGTCAAAGTCAATGTCAATTTCAGTCAAAGTCAAAGTCAGGGTCAACGTTATCACATTCGACTATCGTCAGTAAACCGACTTTACAGACAACCGATTTTTTATTATAATTTGTTTATTATAACTTGTTTATAAGCAGTGACTCAGGGGACATAGCTGTCCCTCACTTTTGTATGAAAATAAGCGTTCGTCCGCAGGGTCACCCTATTTATTTATTTATTAAAAGAGTTTTATTTTTATTTTTACCTTAATTTATCTCTAGATGTACGATCTTGTTCCATTTAAATCATGTTAAAACATGCAAAAGGTGAAAAAATAAGGAGAAAAGGGAATCTACACACAAACAAACACAAATTACACAAATTATACAAATTATGTAGTGCTACTACATAATTTGTATTTCACCACTGTATTTACCAGTCTTACCTATGTTTAACAAAATAAAACACTTTGACTTTGACTTTGCATAAAGCAAAGAAAAATTGATTCACCCTGTACTATTTTGTCATGATAACGGTTAAAGTAATACCCACTGTATTTCGCTCACGAAATGACATGCATTTCAGACGGTGTCGTTGAAGTTCACCTTTATCTCAAAAACAGCACTAATGCACAAAAGTAGCTGTAAAAGCTGCTGTAGCAATTAGAGTGTACCTATAATATATTACCAACGGAACTAAAACTACCAATGCCACATTTTAAGCGAAAATGATTGCATATCTTTACAAACAATTCTCCCTTTCTTTCAACAATTCGGCCTGTCTTTGTATTACCACCCTAGTTGTGTAATATACTATTAACAGCTCTGTAAGTTTTCAGATTTACTGTTTCACAAATAAAACACTTTGACTCTTCGGAGTTACGTTAATCTTCTGCATTGGCTTTAAACAGTAGCAAAAAAGAGACTAACTTATTTTACCGCAAACGATGTTGCGACTGGGTTGTCTAGTCTATGTATAACAGAAATGTAAAAGTAACTTCAAATAGTACATTATACAACTAGGGTGGTAATATAAAGAAAGGCCGAGATCGCGGATGTTTGCGGCCCGAGCTGCAAGCGAGGGACGTAAATATGCGATCGAGGGCTTTCTTTATTACCGCCCGTGTTGTGTACATAATTTTAGGGCATTTCTCCAGAAATATGACTGGGACTCATTCATCTGTCTCCATACATTTAGTATGAAAAAGGGCCCAGATGAATGAGGTGACCGCAGACATATTTCTGGAGAAATGCCCTTTATGTCTACACTTGGCCAGAAAGCGGCTTCTTCTGTACGCGCAGCGTGCGGAAAAAGCCACTTTATGGCCAGGTGTGGCATAAATGAAGTTTCACCAGGATTCTATAAATAGGCAGGAAGCTCTCAAAGGAAAATATTCCGCATTGCCGTGAACTTTCGTTGAAGTTTGAAGCCCAGATTAACATTGTAACGAGCTTCCGAAGTTTTTCTGTAATAACTATATTTTCTGCCGCTCCGTGCGTGGTTCAGGAAGAACGAGTTTTGCTATGACACTAGTTTTTAGGATTCCGTACCCGAAGGGCGCCAACGGAACCCTATTACTATGCCTCCGCTGTTCATCTGTCCGTCTGTCACACCGCAGTCGTGTTAACTTGGCTAGGGGTAGTGTATCGACAACTAAAACTCCTAGTAGCTCGATCACACACATAAGGACTGGTTGGACCGTTTCAACCACTCCCGCTGGTCCGTTGCTCACTTTGAACAATCAGTGAAAAGTCACGGTGGTCGCGGCTACCGTTTGTAAACCCCCACTTGGTCAGAATTTCTGAACATTAAGAAAGTAGTCAGTAGGACTAGTCAGATTACCAAAAAAAACCAGGCAAGTGCGAGTCGGAATCGCCCACCGAGGGTCCCGTACAAATACTTAAAATAAAGACTATATTTTTTTATGATTTAATTAAAAACTAGCGACCCGCCCCGGCTTCGCACGGTGTTTCTCTATTATATTATGCATGTATTATACATACGAGTATAAACTTTCCTCTTCAATCACTATCTATTAAAAAAAACCGCATCAAAATCCGTTGCGTAGTTTTCAAGATTTAAGCATACATAGGGACATAGGGACAGAGAAAGCGACTTTGTTTTATACTATGTAGTGATATATAGTTTTCAAATTTTTCCCTATATTTGTAGTATAACTACGGTGAAGTAACATGAACTCCTAATTATAATTTTTTGGGACATTGAGATTTTTATGTCGAAATTATCGAGCGTAACCACATAAAATTCTCATTTTCAACAACAAATCCCAAAAAAAAATTGGTAGAAGTTCATGGTACTTCGCCGTCGATAAGACGGTATTACTTCATAGTACTAGGTCAACGGAAAGTACCCTATAAATGTTGGTTTCCTTGACAGACTCGAAATGTACGTTTTTTCGGCATAAACGGCCGTATAATTTTTCACGTTAACTTAGAAGCTTGATTTTTTGCCAGCTTCAAGGGACCATAGACCTGAGTATATGCTTTGAATTTCAAGTTGAGTTCGAGTTCCCAAGATACACAACAAAGTAATCTTATAAGGGTTCTGTTTTTTTATTTTAAAGTACGGAACCCTGAAAACTCTGGCAGATGTGTCGGTTATCTTAGTTCTTCTACGGGTTTCCTAAATCCGAATAATAGGGTCTAATCATCTAATCTAATTAACTCTGCGGAACCTTAGCCTCATTTTATACTCGTAAAGTACTTCATTATATTCGCTCACTTTATCGACTTAGGATTATGAGACCAATTATTCCTGCAATTTACCTAGATTGAGCATAAAATGTGGCGTTACCTAGAGGTTGAAAATAGACACTTATGTATTGAGTTCAGAGCGATAAAAGTTTATCGATCATTTGGTAATTACCTGTCGATATAAAGTGGACGTAATTGGCATATCGATTATCTTTGAGGTCAATTTCAAATTATATGGCTTTTCAATAGGGTTACAATCTAATTTAAATAATTCTTAAGGTGATTCAAGTTGGTCGGTTTTCCAAGCAAACTAAAAGACAAATAACAACAACAACACCGTCGTATAAACAACAATAACAACGTTTACCGTCTGCTTCCAATGCCTAGCTGAGCAACTTTTCAAATCTCGAATTTTTGACGCAGTGTTTCAGTCGCACTGCTGTGGACTCCGCCTCCAATTCGTGCGATAAGGACAACTGCAGCTCGGACTAAAAATCCCACGCAAAAAACTCAAAAATCGAGGTTTTGCTCTCTCTGTTTCCTCCTCCAAAACGCAACCAATCATTATAAAATTTTGGAAACTGCAAGAAGAACAAATAATCTACGCCGCTATGTTTTGATTATTTTTGATATTTCTTGTCATATTTTGTATACTGCGCCTTTTTTGGCAGCCAATTCAATTAAGCAGTTTTTGCGATTTTCAAGGCGCTGTAAGTTTCTTTAAAATAAAAATATCCAAAAAAGCAAAACATAGCGGCATAGATATTGATGATATTGATCTTATATGAAAAATTCATTGCTCTATGTTCAAAAACCAGAGAGGAAACAGTCGAGAGCGATTGTATGGGAAAATCGCAGGTAGGCATTCCTCTTAACTAATTTTTGTAATCTTCTTTTTTTGTAGCTCGCGGTCAAAAATTTCGGGGCAGTGAAATACCGCCATATTTTCTAAAATACTCCAGGGTTGTGAAATTATTGAACCCCGTTTTGATCTTTATTTATTTTAGATATTATCTGCAAAAATAACACTGAAAATAATAGCAATTTCAGGTCTAAATCCAACTCGTAAAAATCCATGAAAAATAAAGACGTTTACGGAGTGAAATATCGCGAAAATCACCATTGTTAGATAATAATATTTTTATGGAGGATTAGCGGATATTGCTAATGCAGCCAGGTATTATGAAGAATAGTATTTATGTAAATGAAACAAGTGTCAAATATTGAAAAACGCCTATTTCTATTATTTAAATTACGGTGACCCGAAATTTTTGACGGCGAGTGTAAACAATACGGTGTGAGTTGAGATTTCAAACTCCGTTGTCAGTCACGCAGTCCCAAACCCAGTGCCGTGGCAGCTTCATGAATATTCATCGGAGCAATTACACAAACATTCGTGACAGTGACGAGCGACGTTCGGAGGAGGATTTGCAGGATTCTTCGTAAAACACGGCCTAATACGAAAATAAGCAGAGGACCTTTTATTACCCGACTGCGGCGAAGCCCTAAGGAGGGTTATGCGTTTGAACTGTATGTATGTATGTATATATGTATGTCCGTTCCTATGTCCGCTTGTAACTACTCAACGGCACAGCCGATTTTGATAAATGATACATCATTAGATTTGTCTTGATGGCGCTAGTGTCACTGGGTATGAAGTTTGTTAAAATAAATAAAATGGCGGATTTTATCCACTTTTAAAGTGCACCGCGGTCGGTTGTTTTTAGTAAAAATATTTATTTCTAAAACCTGACGCAATAAACGAGGTGTTATACTTGTGTGCGTATCTCCAAAGTATACAGACAAACAGGTAGTCCGACTTTGGCCGTGCGGAGCGCGCGACACGTATTCACACAGACGCGCGATAGCACGTCTGTCTCTGTGTGAGTGCGATCCATACTGGAGCGTTCTTCCGCATTCTTATTTCTTTGCTTGTAGTGCGGTCGTACACAGCGCGCACACATTCAAGCGCGATGTACTTTTTGTAGGAAGAAAATTACAGGTACTGTTACTATACTGTGGTATAGCAGCAGATGAGTAAAATGGCCCAATGATGTAGTACATAATCGTTTAGTTTTCAAATTACAATACAGTACATGCAGCATACACGTTATTGCATACCAAATTATTACAGAGATATTTTTTACTAAACAAGATATTAAAAACTAATGGTAGATAACAGGCAGTTTTATCGCTAAGAAACGATCTCTTCCAGACAACTTTTGGGTAGCAGAGATGACGCAAGAAACAGAAGGAAAGTAGGTGGGTCAAAACTGTGCTTTAATGTACACTAGAATAGATCGATACTTATATACAATACAAATTATGCTTGCGGCTGCGTTTCCACCAGAGCGGTGTGCGAGGAAAAAATCCATCAATCAATGTGCTCGCTCAGCGCGGCCCGGTATTGGTGAATAGTCTGCTACACACACAACCTTAATAAAACATAGGATACTTTATATCCCGGTAAATAATTCCCTTGGGACAGTAACGGGAACAAGGCGGACGAAGCCGCGAGTAAATGCTAGTAACTCATTCATTAGCTTGACGCGTGTGCGTGTCTGTCTGTGGCATATCAGCAGATGACTGAAATGAGCTGATAATGTGGTACATAACAGGTACGTGGCTAGTTCTATCAGTTTCATCCGCTCTTGCTATCCTGGTCGCATTTTTAGACTCGGATTACCATTTTTAATTATTTTGTAGAATACCAAATACTTACCTCTAGAAAATAACAGAAAATAGTCATCCGAGCCTTCAGGCAAATAGTCAAAAATGCAACCAGGAAAGTGAGAACAGCCGAAACGCTAGTAAAACTACCCACGTATAACGTAACGTAGTAATGCCCCATACAAAAATACCCTTTTATTTGTATGGACAATTTGTATTCTCTAGGAAATTAACCATTTTGTTCGCATGAAGAACCGAGCGACCTGAATCACTTTATGGATTTATATTAACCAAATTGTATCTATAACACAACAATGTACTTAAAAGTTTGCGTGTCAGAGTTCCCTAACTATTGCGGCTCGTGGGACACGGCCAGCGAGTTTAACGGAACGAACTATAACTAGTTCGTGATCTTAAGGTGGGTTTAGACCAAACGAAATAAGAGCTAGAACCAGAGTAGAGCATTCATTCTTGATCTTTTAATGTAAACAAAAGTTCGTTCTCAGCGTTTACACCACACGAATATCAGCGAGCAAGAATGCAACCAAAGAACTAGGATTCGAGAGCATATGCTCTAGAGATGTTTAGATCAGGCGAACGAGTGCCCGTTGCTTATTCGTCGGGTGTCTGTGGACTATGTGCACTATGTCTGACTCTGAGACTGATAGTATGTGCATTCGCTCGTTTGGTCTAAACCCACCTTTACAAAATAGTTCGGTAAATCGTCACTTTGATTTCAACTACGACAGGGTGTACGCGCCATTATGAAAATAGCAATCACCGGCCTCAATAATCACTTTAGGAAAATGTGATTATATTTCGCTTAGTTCCCAAATTTCGGCGGCATTTTTAATTGCAGTATAATTTGAGCCAACATGGAATATATCATCAATTATTTCGCATCATTTATTGACCATAATGAATAACGAAATATGGTCAAGTAGCATTTTCCCGCGACTTCGCCCGCGTTGGTTCCGTTGAACTTTCAACCCCTATTTAAACCCTTTAGAGGGTGAAATTGGAAAAACAGTAAAATCACTTTTCTTGTTTTCTAATGAAGAGTCTAAACATGAAGTTTCAAACCTCTTAGTTCAAAAATTGTAGACTCTCCATACAAATTTTGAACTCCTATTTGAATTGAACCCCTTAGGGGGCGAATTATGAAAAATCCTCTCGTATTTAAAAATAAAAGATTATTGTAATTTTGTAAAGCAGTAACCAAACTTTAATTATATTAAAAAATATCTGCTTAATTCACATGTTTGCTTAACTGTCCGTAATTCCCCCACTCTCCCGTACTAGTAGCCGCGCGGCGAAACAGCAGAGTGAGTCAATCCTGGTAACGTCCGAAATAACTAAGGAAATATGATGTAATTTACCTACATTAAAACTAAGAAACAAACATCATATTTCATATAGCAAAGATATTTTTAGCCTAATTTAGCAGATGTGCAAAGTTGCAAACCTTTACATCGAAACACGCAATAAGCATCATCACGTTGTTCATTCATACCTGAAAACAAGAAAAGATTTTTGTTAGTATTTTATGGGCGTTTTCCAAAATAAATACCGGGGTAGCTACTTTCTCAAAATATGGACTTTTGAGGTTTTTCTGGCTCAGAATCGTTAGTACTTTCGAACCTTATACGTAAAAAAATGAGTCCCAAAATTTGTATGGATTTTTTCCAATACGTCACGTTCATACAAACATAAGCACAAAATGGTGAATTAATGGAAAAATAAATTTGGTTTAGTTTGGTTAAAATTAGTTGAAATTTGCTATGAAGATAGTTTGAGATCCAGGAAAGTTAGGTATCTGTACATTATAATCGTAGAAAAACTGTATTCGTACATAAAAGATAAAAAAAAAGTAATTGGGGAGTGGTAAAGTCATAACTATATCATAAGGATATAATATACACTGTTAAAAATTCTCCTGGAATTTTACATAAATTTATGGCAACTTTCGTTGCCATAACTTTTTTGTGTTTTTACATAATTATGTTATTTTACAGGGCTATGTAATTTTACATAATCAACGATTTATCAAATATGTAAAATTACATAAAGCAAATTTTACATATTTCTCAGATATGTAAAATTACATGTTATGTCATTTTACATATCTGACACATGTCAGATTATGTAAAATAATATTTTCTGTAATTTTACATACCTTTTCGTGTAATTCTACGATAGATGTTAATTATTTTTAAATTTTTTTTTGTAATATCTCTGAAGTACTATGTGTTTTTTACAGATATTTTTTTGTATTTTCACATATATTCAGTAATATTACTGAAATACTATGTGTTTATTTACTGATATGTTTTGTATTTTCACATATATTCAGTAATATTGGTCCATTAAGGTCCTGTACGGTTCACTGAGTGTGCGCATATAACTCCTACTTTTTGAAGCCTGACTAACACGCAACCCTACTGGGCATAGCGATTATCTGACCGGGTGGTCGGCCGTGGCGTTCCCTGGGGTCGAACCAGGTCGCTAGCCAGACCTACCCGAGTAAATCGGACTGGGTGGGTGCCGGGGGCGCCTGGGGTCGAACCAGGGCGCTTGTCCCGGTCCACCTCAATTGGTCGGACTAGACCAGGTCCACCTTGACTTTTCGTCGATTGCTCTAAGTGAGCAGCGGATCAGCGGAAACTCAACAAATCGATACTCCTTACATAGGGTCATTAAATCAGGAAAAATCTTAACATCGCGATCTACAATTACAAGCTGCTCGGTACAGCGCCATCTCTTGAGTATTTTGTAAACTCGTTATTGCACTAACATAGTCGTTTTATACATGTTTAACGATTAGGTTACATTCCATATATTTTTAGTAGTTGGCTACCATATGTACTGAAACTTTACAGGCTTCAGAAAGATAGTTTTACAGAGACTACTAATGCCATCTATGTGCATACGGATGAACTAAACATTTGGTTTAACTGGTAATTCACTAATCTAAATTTACAAATACGTTATGGTTTTCTAAAAATCTAAGCAACATAAAACACGAGGTTTCGTACTTTCAAAACAACGAGAAAGGTGAAATTTGCTTACTTCTAACATAACTACTAGCGCCATCTAGTTGACCTAATTTTTACGATTATTACTGATTATTTATGTAAAATCGCAGAATATACTTGAAAATTACACGATTTTTTGAAACATAAATAAAAACTGTAAATTTACATAATATTAAACGTAATCTTACTGATATTTTAATGAATATTACAAAAGACTTAAGTAAACTTACATAAAAAATATGTTTTTTCACAAGATATGTAAAATCAAGAGTTTTGTCTGTAATATTACCGTTTGAAGCATTATAAATACATATTGATATGTATTTGTCTCAGACGCTACATGTAATTTTACAGATTTTATGTAATCGTCCAAGTTTTTAGTGATTTTTACATACCTTTTATTTAAAAACACACGCTATTATTAAAAATTACACTATATATTGAAAAATAAAAAAAAAAAACAGTATAATTACGTAATATTGTATGTGATCTAACTGATACTTTTGTGAAAATTACAAAAGCCTCAAGTAAATTTACATAAAAATGCGTTTTTCAGAAAGTTATGTAAATTAACGAGATTTGTTATGTATATTTACCGTTTCAATCGTTATAAATACATGTCTTAATGTACTTTTCCCAGACATTCCATGTAATTATACAGAATTGATGTAAATATACATTTTTTTTACGATTATTACTCATTTTTTATGTAAAATCGCAGAATATACTTGAAAATTACATGATTTCTTGAAACATAAATAAAAACTGTAAATTTACATAATATTGTAAGTAATTTTACTGATATTGTTATGAATATTACAAAAGACTTAAGTAAACTTACATAAAAATTTGTTTTTTTACAAGATATGTAAAATTAAGAATTTTGTCTCTAATATTACAGTTTGAAGCCTTATAAATACATATTGAAATGTATTTGTCCCAGACGCTATATGTAATTTTACAGATTTTATGTAATCGTACACATTTTATTGATTATTACATATTTTTTATGTAATAAGACATAAAAATCAGTGAATCTACAGAAGATATTTAAAATTACCAAAAATTATGGAAAATTACCAAAAATTAAGGAAAATTACCAAAATTTTCGTACTTTTCCCAGTTTTTAGGGAATTTCACAGGTTTCTGTAAATTTTTTTTATGTAAAATTCCGGAAATTTTTAACAGTGTACCTATATACTAAAATTGTTAAATCTAAAGGTTAAAGTTGGCCTTCTTTAAGTACTCTATGGCATTTTCCGAACGGAACCCAATCATAGTAAATACTTTCGTTAATTAAAATAGTAATTATAAATTCCAATCGCTTTAAAAATAAAATCGATACTAGGTAATATCATCAGAGCGCCATTTAGTATGACATTCACGTACTATTGAGGCATATAGCCTCACAACGTGACATTCTATCTCGTTATATTTCTGTGCTCCCGATTACTGACGCAATGGCAAACAAAAAACGTAGTGTCTTCAGAGTTAAGGACCACGCAACAGTAAAGTTTACTGCTGGGTAGTTCACAACGTTACCGTAAACTTCGTCCTTAATATAGTTGTACTCGTAAACCGGTAACAACAGTTCGTAACGTCACGCTGTCGGAGTACACGGAGTATGTTCACTCTTAACAAAGGTAAGTCGTACGGCGCCGGCGCGGCAGTAGTAACCCTATGCCGCCCGCGCACACTCATAGCTAATAAAAGTGTTCCGATCTTTAATAGTACATTGTGTATCTAGGGCGGTAAGTAAGGAATTACAAACGAGTGTTTGTTATAAGCCCGAGGTGAAACCGAGGGCTTTAATAACACGAGTTAGTAATTCCTTTACCGCCCGTGGCACACACAATGTTTTTCATCACACTTGTGAGGAAATCTTAATAATATAACCTTACTAATCGCCCGAGTATGACAAGAAAATCCACCACCCAGTATGAGCATAACATTTTAAAACAGAAAGTGACATACAAATATCCATAGACAATGCGAATGTCAAGTCACGTTCGGAAACCATAGCGGTAAAGACCTAAAACGGCCATTTTAGTTGATTTTATATTTGCAAAATACTGTTTACATGTATTTGCAATAACAGTTCTCTTTAAATAAATATTTCAGTGATAAAAGTTAAATAAGTAAGTTGGCGTTTCCTTTGAACATGACAAATAAGAATAAAACAGAACCAGCATTTCAAATTTAAAAAGAAAACCATTACGCCCTAGGGCGTAATAGGTCATTTACGGCCCGCAGAACCTACGTGTAATGACACAATTTTCGAGCAAGTGTATGAAAAGATATTTACGTCACTCTTATCGGCTCGGACGTCAAATACCTGCGATCTTCTGTGACATTCTATGTTTTAACGCTCTAGGTAAGTATTGTACTATTACCTATTTACTGTAAGCAAACTGTAAAGACAGGCAAGTAGTCAAACTTAGGCCGTTTTTTGCCGTGAAAGCAAACAATGACCCTCTTTATGTTTGTATGGAAAACCAATAAAAAAAAACTCGAAAAAAACAACTCGGAAAATGTCTCACGTAAGTTTCTTAGAGTAGGTTATGTTTTTAACCCCCAACGCAAAAACGACGGGGTGTTGTAAGTTTGACGTGTCTGTGTGTGTAAATGTGTAAATGTCCTTGTGGCATCGTAGCTCCCAAACGGATGATCCGATTTTAATGCGGTTTTTTATATAATATTTTTTTCTGAAAAGTTATTTGTATAGTCTGGAAAATAATGGGAAGGGTGTCCAGATTCAGACGAACACTTGCCTAAACAATGGAACCTATTTTAGTCTGCTAAGCCAAAAAGGCCTATCTTTTTTTCTATATTTTGTAACTTTCTTCTGTCATAAATAAATGTATTTTATGCCACACTTGGCCATAAAGTGCCTTTTTCCGCACGCTGCGCGTACGGAAAAAGCCGCTTTCTGGCCACGTGTAGACATAAAATTATGTACACAACACGGGAGGTAATAAAGAAAGCCCTCGATCGTATATTTACGTCCCTCGCTTGCAGCTCGGGCCGTAAACTTCTGCGATCTCGGCCTTTCTTTGTTTTACCTCCCTAGTTGTGTAATGTACTATTTCACACCTCTTATTTAGAAAAAAGTATTTTGCTCCCTCATAAGAGGGATCAAAGTGGTACTTTTCTGTTCAAGGACAACAAGGTATTTTTAGTTTGAACCCATTTAGAATATGCCATACCATAGACAGCTTTATTAGTATATTACACACAGAGGGCGGTATGATAAGGAATAGCTCAGATCACAGGTGTTTGCGGTCCGAGCCGCAGGCGAGGGCCATTAATATAATATGAAAATGCTATTTTCGTCCGGTCCGTATAAAATAATAAAAGACTAAGTATAAATTTAACATTTCATTTTAATAATAATGTGTGATGCTCTTTGATCAACTATATATTTAGTGATTTTGGTAGGTAGCGTTTGTATTTGAATTTTCCTCATAGTCGGTGTGAAAAGCAGTATGTGTCACATGATAGCAAAATTATTTTCACCACGGGCGTTAACACTTGAATCCCTCACTACGCTCCGGATTATACTTTAGAATCCCTCGCTACGCTCGAGATTCTATTGTACAATCCTTCGCTTCGTTCAGGATTCAATATACGCCGTCGCCGTAGATACATCATTTTGCTCCCTTGTGACACAATCTAGGTACTATTCTTTCTTTCTTTCTTATTTATTATCTAATCGTGTCTAGCCTCGCTCAGCGCGGCTCGGCATTGGTGGATTTTTTCTCGCACCCCGTTTCGCTACCTCGCACTGCTGGAAGCGCAGCCTTAACCCTTAATAGGCTACTTGACAGGTTTCTGAAAAGTAACTCAGATTGTTTAATGATGTCTATTGAGCACTCAGAAAGTGGTTATTTTTAATTCTTTTGTGTATTTTTTCTGAAAAAAGCAAATAATAATGCACTTTTAAAATTAGGCGCCAAAACGCTTTCTCGGACAATATGGCGTCTATGACGTAACACGATAGTAAACCGACAAACGTCAACGAGGATCGCATAACGTTCTGAATGACAGAATTACGAACGAATAGGATTGACAGATGCTGTCGATGCCGTTTGTACAATGATGTGACGTCATCGGCCAATCCAAACCGTTTTCGATAAAATGGCGACAGATAAAAAATAATCAATTTTCATCCGGGTTTTATAAATAAATTACCCATTTATTTTTGGTAATATTCGCGTAAATTGGTTTTACTACTTATAATTAATACATATATCCATAATTCTTCCATTATTTTTCACACTGTCAAGTAGCCTATTTGACAATGTTCAATTTACTATACACAAGTCTCAATGTTTTTTCTTTGTATTTTTATTCAACCAGATTTTTTTGCACTATAATAGCTAAAACTCGAAATAACGTATTTTTTAGATTTTGCAAAATTAACCTCAGATACGTATTTACGACGACCATATTACTATAGCTTGGCAACTTCGTTGGTGACACTCACCTGAGTGCTTTTTGTTATGTGCAGCCGTAACTACTTACACAAGTTACCGTCAACACGAACGGTGACCGACGGAGACTGCCTCCGGAGGCCCCCGTTCGTGTTGGCGGTAACTTGTGTAAGTAGTTACGGCTGGACATAACAAAAAGCACTCAGGTGAGTGTCACCAACGAAGTTGCCAAGCTATAATTCACGGTTCAAATTATATTAGGACGAAATTGACGTTGTAGTGTGAATGAGTCTTCTGACTATTATGGCGAGACGAGGGGGATGTTAATTCGGCGCCGGCAGTAAAACGAAGTGTGACTGTCCATCATTAACAAATAATAAAATTGTGATGCTTAACAAAATATGAAAATACCGTAAAAAAGATGACATAAAGTCAAAATAAAATTAAAATCGACCGAGAAATACGGATACGGAAGAAATAAACATTTTAAAGCACTAATCAGACGGCGATTATAGCTTGGCAACTTCGTTGGTGACACTCACCTGTGTGCTTTTTGTTCTGTGCAGCCGTAACTACTTACACAAGTTACCGCCAACACGAACGGTTGCCTGCGGAGGCTGCCTCCGTCGGTCGCCATTCGTGTTGGCGGTAAATTGTGTACGTAGTTACGGCTGCACATAACAAAAAGCACACATGTGAGTGTCACCAACGAAGTTGCCAAGCTATAGACAAAGAGTCCCGATATAGACTATGACGTCATACACTCACCGACAATGCATTAGTAAGAGATAGAGATAAATCTTTGTTGTCTAATATCTTGGTTTTTATCGTTACTCGAAAAATATTTTTTTCCTACTGTTTCTTATATGAATGAGCTTTTATTAAAGTAAAAAGAAAATATCATACATATTCTAATGATTGATTCCCATTTAAACTTCGGGGAAGATGTTAATTTATAACACACGAAGGACAGTAACAAAGTAAACCCGAGATTGCATATTTATGGCTCTCACCTAGGGGTCGGGTCGGAGCACCTGCGATCTGGGACATCAATATATTACTGTCCTTGGTGTCCAGTATACTGTTAACCCTTTCAATGCGGAATGACGCCACACACCAACCTTCATGACACGCCTGTCGTGCCATCTGCAACGAATCGGTTAAATTAAAGCATACTAAACAAAATAAACACAAACTAATTCAATTTACTCCACACTAAACTAATTTTCGTACGTAGGCGAGGCCAGTAAATAAATACAATATCCGCGTCAGTAATGGTTTCCGATTGAAATTTCCGGGCCGCTCTGCACTCCGGTCACGCGCGTTGTTTACGGCGTGTCGACGTGTTCATGACGTGACTACGGTTGCCAGATACAACGTTTAGAATGCCTGACAATTTACTTTAAAAGAAAAGGAAAAATGTAAGAAAGACATGTAAAAGAGCCCTTGAGGGCCTACTTACAGAAATAAATTATTTTATTTTATTTTATTCCTGAGGCACTTTGTCTCACCACTGGCAAGTCAGCGAGAAAAATTGGGCGAGTTAAAGGCTACTCCGACCAAAACTAGTTTTCACGGCCGAAACCGAAACCATGCATGATATTTTTTATTTACTTTAATAAAAGCTCATTCTTATAAGAAACAGTAGGAAAAAAATAATTTTCGAATAACTATAAAATAAAAGTAAGACAACAAAAAATTATCTCTTATCTCTTTCTGGCAAAACAGAATATAGTATGGATATTGTATGGCGGCCGTGTACTATGACGTCGTGGTCTAACCGTGTCTGATTAGTGCTTTAAAATGTTTATATTATCATCCATATTTCACGGTCGATTTTAATTTTATTTCGACTTTAAGTATGTTATCTTTTTTACGGTATTTTCATATTTTGTTAAGAAATGTGTTAAAAAAACTCATGCATATCCCCTATTCCTGACATGTCAGTAAAATTTCTGACGCCTGGTAACTCCAGACGTGACAGCCATATTCTTATTCTGTCCCAGCGCATATTTACGATTCAATTCAATTCAAACATTCATTATTGAAATATACACAGACGTGACGTGAGCCAAGTATAAAGAACGATAAAAGAGAATTTTGAATTAGGTATCCTTTATACAGGATGGGAGGGACTATACCGACATACTTTAGCCATGAATTCCTGGTGGTGTGACGAGTAAATAATGTTATATCAACATGGGTCGAATATTGTCATTTTACATTAATAGTCTTATGGAACTAAATAAATCAGTAAATTCAGCCCCTCGTTATAAACATATCCTTACTGGAGGAAAAGTTATCAAAAAGAAAAAAAAGCTAAAATGGAAACGAAAGGTCAATTTTTTGGCCTCGTAGTCGCTTACCCATCAAATACCTACTGCGAAGGTTTATTGCTGTTTAGTTAAAGGAAATAAAAAAATTTGTAAAACTATCTTAGTCATATTTATTATAGGGCTTGTTACACACTTGGGAGTTTTCATTTAAAAAATAATGAATATCTCTGAAAGTAAGCGTTTTTCGACTATATATCACATAACTTTATTTACTCGTCACACCACCAGGAATTCATGGCTAAAGTATGTCGGTATAGTCCCTCCCACCCTGTATATGTACAGTACAGTGTGTGTATGTGATTTGGGTCGCCCGGTTCTCCAAACGACTGATACCTAGGTACGTCAAAGAGAGGGTTAACAGAGGGTTAATTTACTTTAACTACAACAGTTTTGATTCTAATGTACCGTGGCTTTAATTGCTCTTTCTAATCGTTTGACCTAACCGTAATAATATCATGAATTCTTTTTATCATATGGATGAGTAAATTCATGATTAAATTCGATTTTATTATTTCATAATACAACATTACACGATAAATTATACTTGTCAATTTACATGAATCCCTATTATGATCGTCAAAACAAATATAATAATTAATAACAATAAAATTAAATACAATGCAATGTCCACAAATAAATTAAACAAAACACAATAAATTAAGTACTATTTTATCCCCAATAATGGATGGTCAGTCTATGCTACGAATTTAAAATACCATGTAATGTCCACAACGATTTAACAAAATACAATTAATTAATTACTAAATTGTCCCCAATAATGGATCGTCAGTCTATGTTGTTATGTGTCCATAAATTCACTAACAGGCTATAATGCCTTATCTAACAAATCATAATTAATATTTTTTATGCCACACCTGGCCATAAAGTGTCTTTTTCCGCACGCTGCGCGTGCGGAAAAAGCCGCTTTCTGGCCAAGTGTAGACATAAAATGATGTACACAACACGGGAGGTAATAAAGAAAGCACTCGATCGCATATTTACGTCCCTCGCTTGCAGCTCGGGCCGCAAACTTCTGCGATCTCGGCCTTTCTTTGTATTACCACCCTAGTTATGTAGTGTACTATTTGATCAGTGAGAAATAGTAATAAGGCCCACGGTAGTGAGCCTAGTGACATCTAACGGTAGTGACTGTGCGTACAAAAATGAGAATGACCCAAAAATATAATAAGTAGAGACCGGATTTGAAGTAGCGATCTCAATATTAATATGGATATAACTCGTGCAATTTGTTTAATACATGTCATGTTGGTTATATAAGGTCTTAATTTTTACTGTGCGTTGCGCAGAAAAAATATTACTTCTGTAAACTAAAAAAATACAATAAAATTTAAAAAAATAAACTATTTCAAAAATTAACAATCGATGTTTTTATTTACTATCATCATAATTTTTGCCCAATATTTACAAAAGCTTCCAAAAAGGTTTTTACTTTTTTGTTCCGATAAGTTACATTATTTTTGTGTGTAGAAAAAATAATAAATTATACCAGTCATATCCACGTTAATATTGAGCTCGCTACTTCAAATCCGATCTCTAATAATAAGTCATTGGTGCAATGGAATACAAATTTCCTCTTATGGCTGATTTTCGGCAACTTTATGTGGCAGACCACAGATCAAAACACGTAACTGTCTGTGTGTTGTCTTGTAGCGGAACTCAGTAAATAGCACATGGTATCCAGTCCGGGGCATGATCAACGATCGGCCATCAATTATTACGGTATCCTGTCTTACAGTTCCGTGCGTACAAATAGCTAGTGTTTAATGGTTGCTCTTGTTATGGTTAATTTTATTAGTCCGAATGAAGGTGTAGTTCGTTGGAACAGTGGTGAGACACAACGAAGGTGGTGCCAACCGGTGCGACCAATCCAAATCTTGTACCAAATCTCATATTAGTATTTTTTGTAAGTATTATGAACCAGGTATAATATAAATACGCTTAGAAAATATTGTTGAGTAAATTCGTTGTTTTTCGCTTCCCCGTTGTGTAAAAAAATTACACGTGATGTCTTCTCGGACCCCCCTCCCCCATCTTGATCATTCGTGATATTTTTCTGCCCCCCCATAGACGATCACATGATTACTGGACGAGCCCTTACTGGAATCGCCGTTGATATCGCGATGATCAGACAGAAATGAATATTTGAAACAGTTATCGATAAATTGAATATCGGAAGGAAGTCCCTAGTTAATTTGCCACAAAAACTTCTATGTCTGGCGGATAGACGTTAGTGTGGCCGCAACTAACTACGAGTAGGTATACTTGACGTTTACAAGTTTTACAACCAGTATTTTTTTCACGTGATAAGTTTCCTTTACTGTCCGTATACTTAGTGTCTTTTTTGTGGATTTAGTGCTGCCACCTGTTCCTGCACGTTCCCTATAGATTCGTTTGAGGGAAATTTAAGAAATTTTATTTTTCTGCCCTCCGGTCGGAAAGCGTCACCTTGCCGGCCGCTGCGCTAAACGAAGATGCCGCTTTCTGGCTCCGTCGAACAGAAAATTAGTATACAAACCTTGGTCAGTAAATAAGAAAGCCTCAGATCACATGTTTTACTTTACTGGCCTCGGTATGTAATGTACTATTATTTTATTTTTATTAGGTTATAAGCACCTGTTATGATGCAATGCTAAACAATGGAAGATTATTATATTATAAGGGCCAAAAGTGGTTATTTGTACGAATGAGCGAAGATATTGAAGTCAATTCCGAAATATGAGCATTATTCCTCGCCGGTCTATCTCCGTTTGTTTACATTACCATGGTTGGATAATGTAATTATTTGGGCGCTCGGGGCGGTTCCGAATTAGCGTCGGTTCGACTCGAGCACAGTATACAGCTTGAGGGCAGTAAGAAAAGTAAGAAACCAAACTAAAAAAAAGTAAAAAGTAGTAAACTTAAGGGATAAGTTCGCCTTTGTACATATACCTTTATTTTACAAACCTGTAGGTACTGTACTTTGTCTTATTTTGTGCAATAAAGTGTTAACATACATACATACAAAAATTATAGGGAAAACGCTCCTACATTTCCGCGCTCCCTCTCGCTTTCCACGAAATCCCATTACACCTCTGTGCCCTCCGCTCAGAAGATCAGTGTCTGGTAGAAACTCACCGATCTGTAGGATGAGTAGGATTATCAATAGTTGCAGTGACGCAGTAGACATTCACTATGACTATGACCGTCCCGGTAAATTAATCACAACTGTCCTGAATCTTTGGATAGTATCAAGATTGCCCCGAGCTTATTGTTAGAATATTGTTTACTTCTAAGTTATGTATAAGTATTTAAGAATAGTTATTGTTTCGCATGCGGTGCTTACCTATAAGTAATTGTGACACCCATCCCTATGTGTACACGTTTGTAATTATGACCTGCATTGGTGTTAACAATTGTTGGTGAACCTTAAATAAATAAATAAATAAAAAAAAAAACTGTGGCATAAGCTGGGCCTGTACCTCCAAGGCTGACAAGGTCCAGATTGCACGCTGCACAAAGCCCGACGACGATGCCCGCCCCGCCGGACGCGACGCTGAACGCTCGCCACTCAAGCCTTAGGGCCGATACAGACGGACTGCAACTCCCTACAATTTGTATGGGAACTGCATGACAACTGCGCAGACAGCGTGCAGTTGTGATGCAGTTCCCATACAAATCGTAGGGAGTTGCAGTTGGGTTGCAGTCCGTCTGTATCGGCCCTTACAGTTAGGCCGCTCGTCCACTAAAGCGGAGCAGAGAGGGCTAGTATTAACTACTCGTAATAGAATTTAAGCTCTTCTCTGCTCCACTCCAGTGGACGGGTAGCCTTAACAAAGTGCTTTTTAACTTTGCGTTTTACGCTATTATTACCGACTAACTTTTCGAACAATGGTGTGAAGAGAATTTATTCATCCACAAACTGACATTACAAGTGGCAGGCGTACAGATTGAGTATTTCAAGGCAGAGTAATTTTTTTTTGTGTTTTGCTTTTTACCCGACTGCGGCGAAGCCCAAAGGAGGGTTATGTGTTTGACTTGTATGTATGTCCGTTGGTTACCTATCTGAAACACTAAAAACGTTAGTCCGAATTTCGTTTCGGCAAAAACTATTCGACAAATATCGTTTCAATTTTTTTTCGTTTGTCCGAATTTTCATTTCGAATTATTACGATTCGGCATTTATTGGTTCGGTTTTTTAATCATTCGAAAAATAACGGTTTGCCCTAAATCTCGTTTCACCATAATATCAGTTACCCGAAGTAACGTTTCGATTTATTTCACCATTCGACTTTTTTCGATTGACTTTGATTTCATTTGTCCGATGTAAAGATTCGATTTTTAACTATTCGACATGTGTACAGCTGGCATTACAATTTACAATTATTTATTTTTATACCTGGCAAACTAGTCTGCAAGAATCTACCCGCTTTGTACTTTGATAAAGATAACCCTACCCGCCACATAAAACTTGTTATAGTGTATTATTAAAGCTAATACTGAGTAGTACAGTGCGATAGTGAAAACTTATTTAAATATGTCTGACCTAACCTACTTTTTTCCTAGCAGTTCGTTTTTGTTGGGGGACGCAGTTCAAACCTAACCTAACCTATTTTTCTGGTAGCAGTTCGTTTTTGTTGAGGGACGCAGTTCAAACCTTTTTTTTTTTTTTTTTTTTTTTTAAGAGGGGAAAATGCGTTACGCATACCACTAGAGTGCGGGGACGGACCCTAGTGGTTATGTGGGACTCCCATGGCTAATGCGGCCATGGTTTACCCACTAAAAACCCCTCTACTTGCCGCCTCCACGCTATAGGGCGAGACCACGGGAACGGTGCTACCACACCACCGTAGCCTCGCCAGCGGCCGTCCGAGCTCTGGACTCGTCTCCGGGGAGACTTTCTCCCCCTTCTTCTCTTACGGCGTGCCGAGGTCAGCAGCCGGCCACTCGGGGACCCTCGTGTAGGCGACAGGCGTCCCCGTGCCTGTCGCCCACGGGTTCCCTTATGGGGGAAGTCGGCGGTCGTAAGCCAACCGCCGTCGCCCCACACGTTTGCGGCGCATTGGCTGGGAGGATGGATCTTCCTCCCTGCCGCGCTCCGCCTCCTCCTTCTGCCCAATCACGTCCTCGCAGAAGGAGGCTACCGCCTTCCACGACCTGTCGTTGCTGACCATGGCCTCTACCACGGCCGGCAGGGAGAGGTCGTGCCCCACCACGGCCACAAGTGCGGCTCTCTGCTCTGCCCACGCTGGGCACACCGCCAGCGTGTGCTGAGCCGTGTCTACGGGGTCGCCGCACGCGTGGCACTCCTCATTCGGTTCTCGTCCCGCCACCCTACACAGGTATTTGCCGAAGCAACCATGCCCCGAGAGGACCTGTGTAAGGTGGAAGGAGAGAAACCCCTCTTTTCTTCCGACCCATCTCTCGAGTACAGGCCGGATTGCTCCGATGGTCCAGTGGCCGGCACTCGGCACCTCCAGCCTTCCCTTCCACCTCTGGATGAGGGCACAGCGGGAGTCAAGTCTCCACCGCCTGATCTCTTCCAGAGGTGGCTGGATCCCCCCGGCCCGCGCTTCAGTGACACGCCAATAAACATCGGCCAGTACCCAAGCGTCGAGGTCCCAGGGTGGAGTTCCCGCCAATACGCAGGCTACCTCGTGCGAGACGGTGCGGTACGCCCTCGCCATCCTGACCGCCATAACCCGCTGCGGCCTCCGTAGCAGGGCTTGGTTTGGTGGAGTCAGGGACCCAAACCAAATGGGCGCACCATAAAGTGCCATTGACCGCACCACTCCCGCGTATAGTCTGCGGCAGCTCACGTTTGGCCCGCCTACGTTGGGCAGCAGCCGGCTTAGTGCTGAGGCAGCCCCCACCAGCTTTGGAGCAAGGCGCTTAAAATGCTCCCTGAACGTCCATCGACTGTCAAGGACTATGCCCAGGTACCGCATTGTCGACTTGACCTCGATGGACGTTCCTCCTACTACCAGGTTGGAACCCGCCGGAGGGGCCTTCCGGGGCCCGTGAAAACACAGGGCCTCGGATTTATTCAAGGCCACCTCTAGCCCCAACCTCCTGATTCGGGCTACCACCGTTGCCACGCCTGCCGTGGCCCGAACCGCCGCCTCCCGAAACGTGCTTCCGCGTGCTGTCACCAGGGTGTCGTCGGCGTAACACGTCACCTTGACCCCCGGTAGATTGTGCCCCCTCAGCACCCAGTCGTACCCGATGTTCCACAGGAGCGGTCCAAGAACCGACCCCTGTGGAACACCGCACGAGAGCCTCTTCTCCTGCCAGTTCTCGTGCGCAGGGTACCTGACGGCTCTATCGGTGAGATAGTCCTCAACCGTCTTCCGCAAGTACTCAGGCACGGCATGGCGCCTCAGTGCCGCCGTGATGCAGGCCCAGGGTAGGGAGTTGAACGCGTTGGCGATGTCAAGGGACACCGCCAGTACCACCTCTCCCTGGGACACTGCTTCATCCGCCAGGGCCCTCACACGCGCAATGGCGTCAGCGCAGTTCAAACCTAACCTAACCTATTTTTCTGGTAGCAGTTCGTTTTTGTTGGGGGACGCAGTTCAAACCTAACCTAACCTACTTTTTATACCTAATTGAACCTTTGTTTTGAGTTTTTTTTCATGCGGGGGGCTTCGCCCCCCGAGCCCCCCTTGTGGGGGGCTCCGCCCCCCCGTCCCCCCTTTGTCCTTCTGCCTATATAAGTTTTATGTGAAAGTCACTTCCCCAAACGGCCACTTTTTTATGAACCAACCTAACCTACTGACCTTTCTCTAAAAAACTAATAATAACTAATTTTCTTTTCTAAAATAACATTTATTTTAGATTTAGGGAAACATACCTCTGCCGAGAAATAACTTGGGATATCGTTAAAAGGTAAACTGAAAATATGTCTAAACGTATCCAGTGCGAAAAGTATCATTGGGTAAATGAAAAATGGGCAACGAAACAAAATACGTAACAATTCATAGGGCAAGTGAATGAGATGGGAAACGTTTTTCGGACAAACGAAACTTTTACTAAACGAGAAATGGTGAACAGAAAAAAAAAAAAAATACGAAACCTGTCATCGGACAAACGATAATAATTCGAATAGTTTTTGGCCAAATGAAATTCGGTGAATGGTTTTTAGTGTTTGCGATAGGTTACCATGTCCGTTCCTATGTCCGCTCGTAACTACTCAACGGCACAACCGATTTTGATAAATTATACATCATTAGATTCGTCTTGGTGGCGCGAGTGTCACTGGGTATGAAGTTCGTTAAAATAAACAAAATGGCGGATTTTATGCACTTTTAAAGTGCACCGCAGTCGGGGTTTTTTTTTTTAGTAATTTTTCCCAAAAGGTTCCCGTTATTCGATTAGACTTTAAACGTCCTCCTGCAAATTTTAACAATATTTAGAGGTCGCTAGGATTTGAAGATTTTAAAGCCGGGACATAGGTACCGAACATGTGCGAAACCGACCGAATTAAATAACATTGAAATACTGCGTCTAATATGTTTACTGTGTCCTGGGACTCGGTTTAACTCAGTTATAAAGACGAATGAGCTCCTAACACATTTACAACTCCTATTATATTCGAAAATTGACGAATGATACAATAATGCGATTTATTTATTTGCAATAAAATACGTCAATTTGATGAGAAATGTCGAGATTTTAATGGAAATTCAACCAAAAAATGATTTAAACTGGATATGTATGGTAGGCTTGTATGCGAGAATTGGAAATTATCGCGAATGAAGTCACGGGGCATTTGAGATCAGAATTTTCACGGTGGTTTTCCACCTACGTTTCTGTTTGCCTAGGATGTCATACAATAAATGCAACAAATTTTGGATTCTGGAATTTGTTTTTAAAGACAGAAGGTTGATATTTCGTTTTGTAGATGGGAATGTTTTTGCATAACTAAATACGTCCAATTTTTTTCACAAAATGATATCAAACTTGTGAAATGACCACGTCTGAGATTAAATTGAGGTCATCATTGTCAGTTTCGGGAAGAATATGTATACTTAGTTATTTTGTACCATGGATCTTATTGTAGTTGGTAAGTGGGTGAATCAACTTTTTTTTGCTTTATGCAAAGATTGCCCTTTCTCCTTATTTGTTCACCTTTTGCATGGTTTAACATGATTTAAATGGAACAAGATCTTACATCTAGAGACAGATTAGGTAAAAATAAAAATAAAACTCGTTTTTAACAAATAAATAGCGTGACCCAGCGGATGAACCCTTATTTTCATACAAAAGTGGGGGACAGCTATGTCCGCTGGGTCACTGCTTTTAAACAAGTTATAATAAAAATATTTGCATTACGTAGCTTTACTGGCTGTATTTTAAATGAGCATACATTTTATTCAAACATATCCGAATAAAGATTTCCTTTCAATTTTAGGCGGAAAAGATGAAATTTTGTTGACTAAGAAAAGTTGATTCACCCAAGTGCACTTATTAGTCATGTGTAGCTCACGATTGAGTGATTCAAAAGAGCTATATCAGTTGGTCTAGCTCACTAGCTCAATTCTGATTCAAATAACTTAGTATATCTTTCAACTCACCCGCTCCCTCGTTCTCAAGCAGCTCTATTGAGCCGTGAGCTGTAAGAAAAGGCACGATAAACACAACCTTTTCGTCTCTGTCTTGTCACTGAATACTTAAATGCTCTCTCTTTCGTTCGGAAATATTCGGATTTGGAGCTACTGAACTATAAGAGCTAGTGAGCCGTTGACACACCCGTGACACCACTGAGCTACTGAGCGTATAAGAGCTAGTTGGCCGTTGACACACCGCGGAGCTACCGAGCAGATCTTTGAGAGCTCATGTCACTCTTTTCACTTAAGGCACGTTTGAAAGGTAGCACAACTCATATTGCAATTTCAAGGAAAGCCACCGTATTCTCTTCAAAAACGCGCTATCTTTCTAATCTAAAAAGAAACTAGATATTTATTACCTTATATAACAATAGCATGGCGTAACGAGTACTATCGATAAGCACAGTCAACAGTATTTCCCCTTGACCTTATCCCGCCGACCGTCGCGGGGTAAACAAAGTGATCGCCGAGAATAGCGAACATCAAAGAAAACTTGCAAAATGGGAATGCAGCGTGCCAGGTTACCGGGTCAATCCCACTTTGGGAATTAACACATTCACAGTGTACGAGATTTTAGAGGTAGGTGTAGGTACAAGAATTTGGGGCATTTCTCCAGAAATATGTCTGCGACTCATTCATCTGTCTCCATACATTTAGTATGAAAAAGGGCCAGATGAATGAGGTGACCGCAGACATATTTCTGGAGAAATGCCCTTTGTGCCACGCTAAGTCTCCTTTCCAATGCTGTCGCGCTAATACTAGTGGCTCAGTGAAGTGAACTGTAGACCTTTTCGAACAATTTCCAAATTCTGAATCGACAAAAACATACATAGATATGTACATACGGTGCTAAAGTCATAACTCTCCTTTTTGCTTCGCCGTAGTCGAGTTAAAAAACTATGTATACTCTTTCAGTTGGCGTTGAGTACGATCCACGTTAAAGGAAACAAAGCGGTTGTTTGTAAACCCCAAAAATACCAAAATGACCGCATTGTAAAAAGTCGTTGACAACCAACTTGAAAGTTCAATTGATTATCAATTCTATCTCCATAAACCATAGATTACGAGTGCATTTATAGAAAAATGGCGTTCAAGCTGCCTTCGCATTGGTTCGATTCTCAGGTAGTCAGGTAAACGCAAGCGGTGTAAATTCATAATACGTCTAAAGCCACATTTCTATTAAAGCAATTCCCTAGAGTTGATAATCCACTGAAATGTAAATGTCCAAAGTCTTTATCTATGAAGCACGCTCCTCTTTTATGACACACAACGGTATTGTTTTCTTTAAGTAGATGGTACTCAACGCCAACCTAAGGAGTATATAGTACCTATATCTAATTATCGAACGTCGATGGGTAAACGTCGGTGATGCGTCGGTGAGGGAGAGATGGGAGACAGTCAAAAATGCCGTGCGACGACCCACCTGACCATGACTACCAGAGGCGTGGCGTCGAAGAAATCCTTGGGCAAGCCGAAGCAGCTTTGGCTTCAATTTTCGTTAAGAACACTAGAATTAAGTGCTGAACTACCTAATATTAGGCAAGCCGATGGGAATCGAGTTCTATGGACGCCACGCTACTGATGACTACTCTGTTAAGAGTATATGACTAAGAAGAATAAGAATTATCGAACCTGCGCATAAAATTCCTCGAGAATCAGTAGACAAATGTGACCTGTCGAGGAAAACAGCCAGGCAGACTTACGAAACCATTTTTGCCCAAGCTGAAACGGAGACGGGGTTTCGCTCGCGTTCGCGCTCTCTTGGCCAATGAGATTTTACTCTTCAAATTTCAAAGTTGAATGACTCAAGTGCAAGTCACGGCAGGAGTGGTTCACTCCGCGATTTCGCCGCGCGGCTACTAGCACAGATTATATAATAGTTCTTCGAACAGATACGACACTCTCCCGCAAAACAATAGAAAAGAACATTCTGGAATCATAACGTCCGAAGTGCGGTCGCCGACCCCGCGCGCCGTAAAATAAGTGCTAGGGCTGTCGACCGCTGTTGTTTTTTGTTCGTGAACAGGCTTAAGGAGCTGTCAAAACTATCGGACTTACTTCGTAGCGGTAGGCGGCACTCATGCGAGCGCGTGGCAACCAACTGAGTTTTGTACCGCCGGCGGTAAGTGACGTCACTCAAGGTCGCGCTCGGCGAAAAACGAGTGTCGGCCCCCTGCTACTAGGACCAAAGATTGCCCCTCCGGTTGGGCTTAGCCAGCGACCAGAAACAGCACTCATTATGGGTCATAAATCGAACGCTTAAGGGTTATTCTTCAGAAGTATGTCTGCGGTCACCTCATTCCTCTGGCCCTTTTTCATACTAAATGTATGGAGACAGAGGGATAAGTGGCAGACATATTTCTGAGGAATAACCCTTAAACGTGGTTTACCACCCCAATTCTGTGGACACATTTTTGTCGAGATCCCAGCCAATTTTTGTGGTGTTTTAACCTATTTGGTAGTGATCCCAGACTTCTAATAAATAGTCTGATATTCTTTTAAATTAGCAGGGATTTCGACAAAAATGTGTCCACAGAAGTGAGGCGATTTAAATGCTCGATGTATGACCCTTATGCGATAGAGAGAGACGGTCGGATCCGGTGCGTTCCATCCGGTGGTTGGACCCGAACGTCTGTTTTGTTAAAAAGAGATACTTTTGTACGTCGTAGTATTAGTTATTCTGTGCTCACGGTGGATTGAATCCTTCTCCCTCAACGTAAATCAGTTTATAATACTCGACGTAGCACCGACACAACGTGAAGCAGTGTATAGAGTATAGACGCCGCTTCAGGTACGCTTTGCAGTTCACAGGCGCAATTACCGAAGCGAGCGACATATCTCACGATATGCCACGGTAATTGCAATTTTACGAAATTCCAACGCGGTTCTAATGAAAAACAGTGAGCGTCGAATGGACATGAAGGGTTCTCGGAAAGAACATGTCTTGTCACTTTTTTTTGAAAATGAGTTTTTAATCTCAAAATGTAGAGCTCGCAATGATCCATACCATACCACTTGATTACAGGTGGATATCTTAAAATATTATATATTTTCTTCATTTTTAAAGAAAAGGTTACCATAGTAATTGTTCCCGATGACTAACTTTGAAACCGCTATAACTCAAAAAGTTACTTAAGTGACTAGACATGTTCTTTCCGTGGACCCTTCACATACTGCAGGTAGCAAACTGTTTTCTATGGCTTAGTATAAGTTTTATTCCAAGATCATGTTTAATTGTTTTATTTTATTTTATTTATTTTTTACCGCTGCATTAATATTTTGTGCTGCTTTGATAAATAAATGTATTTACTTTCTTTCTTTCTATGGCGGCGCTCAGACGAGAACTGAATCAATATTTTATATTAAAACATTACGTTAGACTGACAGATATTTGAATTATATTTATATTTCTTCTGTAGAGACGGCCACGTCTCTACAAACTCTACAATTGGTAGATTAAGAAAGAAAGAAAATACATTAATTTCTCACGGCAAAAAGTTACAAAACATAGGAAAAAATAAAAAACAAGAAAACACAAAAATATAAAAACCTCGCTACCACAAAAAGGTACCACCTCAGCATAATGCCAACTCCAGAGCTGGCGCTTAAAATTGCAAAAAAAAATAATTGCCATTGGATTTATTGTAATTGGTAGATAAAAATTTGTAATAGTACCTCTGTGGCCTAGTTTCGGAATATATGTATATTTAAATTTTAATTCGGATAATTAATTGAAAGTGACCTGGTAGCATTGGGATGTCAATAACGCTCAGGGGGTTAATTAGCGAGGTGTGAAGTGGTCGCCGCTTGAAGCGAGTGTGACCGCAGCCGATGTGTGATCGAATATGAGTATTAAAAGTCGCCGCCAATTAGCTTAATTAGCTATTTGGTTAGCTGCCTAGCCTTTTCATTAAACGGCGCCATTTAGTTAAGTGCCTGGATGAACATCGGGCCGTCTAGCCCTTTTATCAAACGATTAGGCAAACTACTTTCGTTCGTCAACATTAAATAACCCGCCTAGCCGAGTCCGTAAAATTTTAGTAGTATGAAACTATTCTGTCCGAGAACCTGATAAAAAAAAAAAATTTTATACTATTAAAGACTTCCTGTCATGTACGAGTAACAGCCAACTGTAATTATGTATAAATTATTTGCATGCCACGGCGTGGTAAAATAGTTGATCATATTTGTTATTGTACCTACCAACCCTACTCTACACTATTTTCTGCAATTTATAACTTTGACTTTGACATTTTGGACAACTTTTTTTATTTCATAAATGAAAAGTGCTCATGATTCTGAGTAAAATGATATAAGACACATCATGATTAGACAAAAAAGTAAAAGGTACATATTTTTTCTGCAATTGACCCATTTAGCGTCAAAAGCCGAGCGAAAAATGTTACACGCTTGGATCCCATACAAATTGACGAACTATTTCCTTGTATCTCGATATATTTCTGTGGAGAAGTGGGTGGGAAGTGATTATTTATTGCAGTTATTTACCGGGTTGTTGCTCGGCTATAAAGCTATCGGTACTTATTTTTAGAGTTCCGCAGTTCACATCACTAAACTTCGTCTTTGCGTCGAAGATTATTTAGTCAGTCAAACTCGTTGTTGGTTTTGTGGAACTTTTGTGTTATAGTTGTTTATGGAATGGTACAGTCAAGGGCGCCAATATGTATACACCACAAAGTTTCAAAAATAAGTATACAGCTCTTATTATTATGGCAGTAAGGTATATGTATACATATTTTGGAACTTTGTTTGGATATTTATCTTTGCCCTTGACTGTCCATAATGGGACACACGAGTTTATAATTATGAATGAATGAAGGAATGAATGAATTTACGTTTTTTTCGCATACAAATACACACAAATACATTAAAACAAAAAGAAATTATACATCGATTTTTATGCGAAAAAAGAGTCCACTCAGCACGGTGTCAAGTCACAGAAGGTGGCTCAACGCTGGTATTATGTGGCCCCGAATGTAGGGCAAAACAAAACTGCACGTAACGCAGTTACAGAGAAAACAGTAAGGTGGAGAGAATTGAAAATTAGGTATTTGTAAAATGTGTCGCTGTCCCGCACTGCCCGCCTCTCCCGCGCAGAGCGCGATAGAGGCAACTGCAGCTTGGACCGAAAATACCTTTTAAAATTTCATGAAAACAACGTTTCGTAGTCCCCTGATTTCTTCCCCAAAACTTAACCTATTTAACTAATTTTTTCATTTAAACATTAAAGAAAGGCTTTGGCCGTGTTCCTATGTTTTCCTTTTTTTTAATAATCTAGTCAAATTTGTTTTCTGGATGTGTGAACACAGCGGAAAATCTGGCATTTTTTTTAGGTTTTTGAAGGTCAATATCTCTTTTGAGAATCAATTTATCGTAAAAAGGAAAACATAGGAACATATCAATAGTAGCCATAGATTTTTGGACAAAAAATTATTGCTCTACTGTCATTATCCAGGGAGGAAACAGGGGACTACGTTTGTATGGAAAAACTGCCCTCCTGTTTCCTCTTAACAATAGGGATGATGACTGAGTTAAAAATATGTAATTCTATTTAGTCCGTCAGTTAGATTATGGAAAAATATGGGACACATATTTTTTGGTTTATCAAAATATTAAAAATCGATAAAGTTATAGATCATCAAACTTCTGGAGTGGGGGCTCGTGACATCACTGTTGAGTACAATTTGTACTCAAGAGTGACGTCACTCGAAACTTCTAAGCACTCTATCCTCGTCAGTTTTTGTTTGTCAAACAAAACAAAAAATACGTGTACAATATTTTTTCATAATGCAACAGACGGACTGAACAGTTTTTTTTAGTCATCTAGCCTATTATAACTAATCCCGCTGGTATATCGCTCACTTTGAGCGATCAGCGAGAAGTCACGGTGGTCGCGGCTAGCGAACCTGCTATCCAATTTTCAGTAGGACTGAAATAGAAATCGGCCAATTGCGAGTCGGATTCGCACACGAAGGGCTCCGTACCATCGTCGAGCAAGAAGACGCTAAAAACACGTTTTTTGTATGGGGACCAATTTTAATTTTTAACTTTTTTGTTTTTATTATTTGTTGTTATATAGGCAATAAAAATACACATTCTGTCGGCCATTCTCACGAAGTATGTCTGCGGTCACCTAATTACCGCGACGCTGTTTTCATACTAAAAATTAGACGCAGTCATACTTTGTGAGAATGGCCGCTGTGAATATATCAAGCATCTACCTATTACCATTATAAAAATCAAGCAAAAAGACGCTAAAAACACGTTTCTTGTAGAACCCCCTTTTGTTTTTAACTTTCTTTTATTTTTATTATTTGTTGTTATAGCGGCAACAGAAATAGACGTTCTGTGAACATTTCCAGTCTCTGCCTATTACGGTATTGGTGCTATATTAGGGCTGCGATACGTCCGGGTTTCTCCGCATTTGTCATATACTCTGTACTTTTAGGTATTTAAAAAAAGGTAAACAAAAGAACCACGTGACTCGGGTCGTTCAGCCAATCAAAGTAACGTTTTGCATCTGTGGCATAATACTACTGGCTGAAAGTACTACCTTTTTTTTAAATACCTAAATGTACAGAGTATAGTTTAGAGAGCGTCCGGGGAACGTCCGGGCAGGGTTTATTGTTTAGTCCCCTCCCTGGGGGCAAAAAAATACTGCGTTGCTGTTGACGCGTCCGGGTTTTGAGTTCCAAAATCTGGGGACTCACGCTTTTTGTCCTAGGTGTCAAGTTTTGGAGATGGCAGCCCAATGCTATACCAACGAATAACAAAAATCTTACCTATTACGGTTCAAACGATAAAGCCTGTGACAGACGGACAGACGGACAGTGGAGTCTTAGTAATAGGGTTCCGCTGGCACCCTTTGGATACGGAACTCTAAAAAAGTTGTTAACTCCAATTCGTTTGTATGGAGCACACCTTAATCTAATAACGTTAAGATAAATATATCATGAACTTTTTAGGAATCATATTACTGGAAATATATTTCTGTCCTTATAGTTTAATGTGGAAACACCACTAAACCACCCCTAGATTGAGAAATTGGATAACTCGCTGTCCCGGTAAGACAGGTGCGGGTTCAAGTCCGGCTTTAGCAGTAGTGGGTCGCATTTGATGTTTCAATGTATTTGCTCAATGTATCTATTATTATCAAGAGGATGAAGAAAGCGAGACAGCGCGATCGTCTGTCCTGCCTGCCGCGCTACGTCAATCCCCGCCAACGCCGGGCACCACGTGGTTGGGAGGGCGAGCGAGCACGACCAGCATCATCGAGCCTTCTTCACTTTTGGCGGCGGCTTAGCTAGTGATAGGACGCTTAAGACTCTCGGTGCATTTCGTAGTTAGGACGTACTTAGTGTTCTAGGTTTAATTAGGTTTTAGTATAGGCTAGTGTGTTAATTCTATTTGATTGTTAGCTTATTACAAATAAAAACGTTGATTGTTGATCGTGGTTCATTATTTAATCCTCTGATCCATAAGATCAGAAAGTGGGATAGTGAATTTACGCTTGTGGCATCCAGACAGTCTAATTTCGTGTTAGTAAAAACCATTAGCTTGTGCTTTAGCGTCTTGTAACTTGCTACGACTTGTTTTATACATTTTGCTACTTGCTTAAACTTCTCGCTTACTATAATAGATTGCGCCCGTTATGCCGTTGCTTTTTAAGTTTAAAAAATAACCGTTAAAACTAGTGTAGATGTAAATAATTTTAAATTTTATAG
Organism: Eudemis profundana; assembly: GCA_947034925.1. Lineage (NCBI taxonomy): Eukaryota > Metazoa > Arthropoda > Insecta > Lepidoptera > Tortricidae > Eudemis > Eudemis profundana. The sequence goes on from OX344812.1 coordinate 18,604,622, forward strand.
TTGTTCGTTAATTCAAAATGCCGGAAGGCATTTCTAGTAATATGGGCCGTAATAATAAAAGCTGTGAATCTGACGCAGTATTAAATACGATTTTAAATAAATTAAAGGCAATCGAAGATAGATTAGGGCCTTCGTCTACAACGCCGCCGCCACGACAGCCATCATTAGACCATCGTGCTGATTCTGTTCCTGTTACAGAGCGATCGACGACACCTCCGTTGCCACCGCCTTTCGCGTTAAGCCCTGGACGGGCTTCCGATGCAACTCCACGTGGCGACACACCTGCCAGCGAGGTAACGGAGAGGATCGTGGGAGCGCTTTCGTCATTGATTCAAGTAAGACCGACCCATTATTATATTTCGTCTTTCGAGCCCCAACTACATGATTTTGATGTTTGGTGTACAGAGGTCGACCGCGCGCGCGTCATAAATCAATGGGCAGATAATGAGTGCTTATCACGTGTTGCCAATTGTTTAAAAGGTGACGCGAAGTCGTGGCTCAATGATTGGGTGACGAACGATCGTACCTGGAGTAACTTTAAAATCGAATTTCGTTCCCTCTGTCCGCGAAACGTAGATGTAGCAACGGTGCTTTATGACGTCATGCGTACTGACTCGAGAGGTTTTGCTACATATGCCGAGTATGCGCGTCGTACATTATTGCGCTTAAATATTGTGACCGGGTTATCGGATGATCTTCGCACAGCAATAGTTCTCCGAGGCATTACGGATTCGCAGATTAAAGCGGCTGCTACTAATGCTAAACTTAAACCACAACAAATAGTTAATTTCTTGTCGGTATTTGTTAAGCCAAAAAATGAAACGCGCGTCGCATCCCACGATTCTGCCCGTTCCAACCTACCCTCATCTTTGAACTCGCGTAAACGGGAATTCAGTAGGTCGGAAAATAGGTCGATGAAATGTTACAATTGTGGTGGTATTGGCCACAAACACCATAACTGTTACGAGAAGCCGCGATTGGATAAAAATACTAACGATGTTGATCGCAACGTAACAGCGAGCGAAAGTAGCATTAGTAAGACTACGCCAACTCCTCCGCATACATTTAATGCAAATAGTAGGCCAGTAATTACTTGCTCGTATTGCCATAAGAAAGGTCATAGTACGGAGACTTGTTTCGCTAAACAACGCGTTGAAACAAATAACAAACGTCCCTAATAATGTGAACTTGTGTCAGAAACCCTGAGGCCATTAATCGAGGGCGGCAAGGTCCTCGTTTACATCGACGATGTACTGATTTTGTCAGAAACCATTGATGAAGGTCTGCAGACTCTGCGAGAAATCTTAAATACTCTGACATCATCTGGATTTTCCATCAATTTGAAAAAGTGTAACTTTCTTGCGACAGAGGTAGAGTATTTAGGACGTCTTATTAGTTGTGGTCAGGTACGGCCGAGCCTTCGTAAGGTCCAAGCTTTAAGTGATGCACCCCGTCCAACAAACGTTAAACAAGTAAGTACGTCAGTTTTAAGCCTTGCGGGTTACTTCCACCGTTACATAGCCGGTTATTCTCAAAAGACTGCGTGCATTGCTAGGCTCACTCGACCAGGAGTACCTTTCGTATGGGGGTCGGAGAAGGAAGAGGTACGCACATATATCATTAAATGCCTTACTGACGAGCCAGTCCTATTGCCTGTTAAACTCTTTGTATCGACAAGATGCTGACGAACTAAAGCGTGCCTTTACTAATGCAATATCATTGTTTGGCACCCCTTTGCTTATTGTCTGTGACCGCGGTAGGATGTGTGAAAGCAATAGTTTTCAGAGTTTATTGTCAGAGTTAGGTAGTAAGACCCACTTCATAACGCCTGAGATGCACCACGAAAATGGTCAAGCTGAACGTTACTGTCGGACGGTTCATAATTTGATAAGAGGAGAGGCAAATAATAGGAGTGCTGAGTGGTCAGACACTCTTTGGCGGGTCCAACTTATCCTTAATATGACAAAGAACGCAGCCACTAACGTATCTCCACTCCAATTGCTCGTGGGCATAGACGCAACTACGCCTGTATTGCGCTCTCTAGTTCGTGACGTTGCTCTCAATAATACCACCGGAAATCGCGAGGCATTAGTAGTGCTTAGAAGACAACGCGTAAGCGAACGGTTGGCTGCTAGACAAAAACGGCAAGATGAGCTCACCAACGAGGGCCGTAAGCAGCCACGTGCTTATAAAGTCGGTGATTTTGCTTTTGTTATAAAACACGCTCAAAGCACCGGGAAATTAGACTCGGGCATGAGGGGACCCTACAAAATAACATCGGTTTTGCCACACAATCGATATGAACTTGAATTATTGTCTGGTTCGTACGGAAAGCGTAGATCCGCTGCGGAATACATGGTTCCATGGCGTGGAGAGTGGACCCCTGAAACGTGCGCAATGTTTTTTGAAAGTGAGTATCGTTTGTTATTAAATGTCTAAAGATGGAAGCGATCTCACATTTACGGCAGACTACGGTTATTGTAGTGCGGGCTCATGCCGGTAGACTACGGCGATCGTAGTACGGCCACGTGCCGGTAGACTGCGGATATCGTAGTATGGCTTGATGCCGGCAGACTATGTGTTTCATAGTACGGCGCTTAGCCGGCAGACTATGTGTTTCATAGTACGGCGCTTAGCCGGCAGACTCCACCGTTGTTGGTTGTTGGTGGCAGTGCGATACGCATTAGCGGCAGGTTACAGAAGTGACAATGATGACTCGACCTTCGGTCGGCAGACTGCATCTTTGTAGATGACAGTGCAATGCGTGATCGCGGCAGGCCAGGGCGATATAACTCTCTCTGTGGCATTATTTTCATGTTACACGAGTTTGATAGTAAAAAACCATGGTACTAACGAGTTTTTGGCCATAATTTGCAATGAAAGTTATGTGTGCGTGTTTCATGTACAATTGATTTGATGTACGAGTGTATAACTTAACTAGCTACTGATTTGTGTATCTGTTGATGAAAGGGTATCTTGCATCATATAGTTTTCGTACGTACAGACTTTATCATGCAAGAATTTTGTTTGGTTTGAATGATTTAGGGTGGCTAGTATTGATTGCCCATAAAGGTTGTGTTTTTGCATTTTACAGCCGACGATCAGCCTGGTGACGACGGCAGTTCTTCTGAGAATCGAGCGGACGAGGACGTCTCGCAATCAGGAACGGCCGTATTATCAAGAGGATGAAGAAAGCGAGACAGCGCGATCGTCTGTCCTGCCTGCCGCGCTACGTCAATCCCCGCCAACGCCGGGCACCACGTGGTTGGGAGGGCGAGCGAGCACGACCAGCATCATCGAGCCTTCTTCACTTTTGGCGGCGGCTTAGCTAGTGATAGGACGCTTAAGACTCTCGGTGCATTTCGTAGTTAGGACGTACTTAGTGTTCTAGGTTTAATTAGGTTTTAGTATAGGCTAGTGTGTTAATTCTATTTGATTGTTAGCTTATTACAAATAAAAACGTTGATTGTTGATCGTGGTTCATTATTTAATCCTCTGATCCATAAGACTATAATTATAAATATATCATGTTTTACGCAATTAAGCCCTGTACAGTTACAATTATTATCCTTAATGGTCTACAGCAGCGGTCGGCAACCTGCGGCCCGCGGGCCGCATGCGTCCCGTGAACCGCTCTCTTGCGGCCCGCGAGCCTCCCTGCCTATTTTGTATGTAAAGCTCACTATATTCAGAATTGTATAAAATCACAAATTATTAACAAAGTGCGGCCCGCGTCAATTTAGTTACCTACTATGTGGCCCTTGGCTGCTAAAAGGTTGCCGACCGCTGGTCTACAGAACCCGACAGTAATCCGATTCGCGCTTTACCGTGGAGCGGTCAATAAAAGTGTTTGTATCTAACTGCCGCCATGACACAGTGGGGGCAATTAAACGAGTGTCGGAGGCCGCGGGTTCACATCTTGACCTGGAAGTACAGCTTACAAATAAAATAAGAAAGAATGTTACATATATAGATACAAGAAATCAAAGCATATAAAAAAAAATAAATGGCACTCACTTGTGTCCAGACCGGGAATCGAACCCGGTACCTCGGGATTTCCGGCCCAGCGACTCAACCACTCGACCGCCGGAGCACCCAGTAAGCGCCCTCAATTTTGCCATCTACTTTGACTTCCGTATCATTCTGTTTTATTAAGATTTAACCTATACTTTCTTGTATCTATATATGTAACATAAAATGTGGTGTAATTTACCCGCATTAAAAAAAACCAATGAAGAATATTTCTTTCATAGGTAAGAAAGAATGTTTACTTAAATTGCTTCTATCGCCCTTAAAAAGAAAAGAAAAAAACAGCCACGTGCGAGTCGGATTCGCGCACGAAGAGTTCCATACCACCGTCGAGTAAAAAAACCTAAACAAACACGTTTCTTGTATGAGGGTCTCCTTTTATTTAAAAAAAAATATATTTGTCGTTATAGCGGCAATATAAATACACATTTAGTGAAAAGTAGTCTCCACCTATTCCGGTTCAAAAGATACAGTCCTATGACCGACGGACAGACCGGTAACAGTGGAGTCTTAGTGATAGAGTCCCGTTGGCACTCTTTGCGTACGGAACCCTAAAAATATAGATTCGCCAAGTCCAAGTTGATTGCGTAGTAGATAATAATTTGAATACATTGCTCACTGAATTGGCGAACCGCAAATAATGCCAAGTTGAACAGAAGCTAGCGGCTAATCCGAGTTGACGTCTGTTTACACGCCACCGCCTCTCGTGGCATACCAACGTGCCTTAAAATACAGCTAGAGCACTGTGCCGTTTCACCGCCTAAGGCTGCGTTTCCATCAGAGCTGCTGAGACGTCGATGTCCCGATTCTGACGCACACAGTCCCTGCCGGTGGCAAACGCCTCGCGACACAATCACACAAAAGCCACGACCCGATTTCAGAATCAGAATCAGAAAATCATTTATTGCCACAGTGACTTATACTAAACAAAAAAATAATATATACATTACAATAACAATATACAAAAAAAGAGCTAACTAGAGAATATAAAAAACGTATGTAGGTATTAAAACTAATTAATTATTTTCGCTTGCTTCTGTTCTGAGGCAATGGGTCTCAGTCTCAGCATGTGCTGGGCATAAAGTCCAGCGCTGGTTTTGCCTCAGGATCCTAATATCCTGGATTAAATTCACTCCGACCTTGGTCGGGCTAAGCTAAGTTTCTTCTCGGAGTCTTCTTAGCTGGGCGAAGGGAAGCGAACCGACAGCTAAAACTCCCATTACATCGATCACACATAAGGGAAGGTTGAACCGGTTCGACGAATCTCGCTGGTTCGTCGCTTACTTTGAGAGATCAGCGAAAATTTAGAGGTCAGGTTTGCAAGCTCCCACTTGGTCAGGATTTCTATCAAAGAGTCAGTAGGACACATATGGCATAAGTGAAGTCAGGTTATAAAAAAAATATCTGTCTACCCTCAGCTCAGCTCATTGGTGTATTTTTCCTCGAACACCGCTCTGGTACCTCGCACATTTCTGGTGGAAACGTAGTCTAAACACAATATTAACACATTAACTGCCATGCTAGATTTGCTAAGTCGTCCACTAAACCAAGTCGAATTAGTACTGCCTGGATGTCTATGGCGGATCTCACACTGCAGCGAAAATCGCGGCGACACGCGACTCAGCGATTTTCAACTTTGTATGTAGAATCATCGATTTGTATAGAAAAATCGCGGGGTGGCGCACACTGGCGCGTAAATCGCGGCGACTCGCAACTACTATGCGCAGCTACACGGAAAAAATCGCGGCGACGGGCGATTTCAGTGTGTTCTTCGCCTATCATTTAATGTTGTTATAAGGTTAAAATGAGATTTAAAGATAATTACTTAACTTCATAACGGAGCGAAATAAGCCTGTAAGTTATGATGAAAGGAGAACCACATATTGAAATTACCTGAAAACAAGAAAAAAGGATTTTATTACAATGTTAAAGAAATATTCATGCCATTTTTAAATTACTATACGGAAAAAAATGCTATAATATTGGCACATTTCTATTCAACCTTCATAATAAAAGCAAGTCTATTTTAACCCTACTCAAAAGCGTTACAAACGCGCGTATCACCAGCGTTTTTCTACACTGTCCACTCTGTCTCTGTAAGCTATAACCGAACTTAAACGTAGAACACAGGAATCGAACCCGATCAGTATTCTAGTCAGGGCTGCCAGTCGATTACTCTACCCCCACCTTCATAAGGTCATAACAAACAAGGGATCCTTAATAACATATGCCCTTTTGTAGCTAAGTAGATTATTTCACCCGTCACCTTCATAAGGTCATAACAAACAAAGGGTCCCTAATAACATATTTCCTTTTGTGGCTAAACTGTTCACACCTCAGGTACTGTGGGACAAGCAAGTCTTGTTCCGAACTCATTTAGTAGGATTTGGAACAAGATATTGGCACGAGATTTATTTTATGATGACCGCGAGGGTTATTTAAAAATAAGTCAGAGACAGACGACAGACGGACAGGTCTATCTCTCTCTCTTTGATTTTTTTTTAATGCCTGACTAACTTGCGACCCTTATTGGGCATAGCAATCTTCGGAGCAGTTGGTCGGCAGTGGCGTTCCCTGGGGTCGAATCAGGTCGCTTGTGCCGGTCCACCTGATAGGGTCGGGCTAGGTGGGGCCTGAACGCCTGGGGTCGAACCAGGACGCTTGGCCAGGACCACCTTGACTTTTCGCTGATTACTCAAAGCAGCCCTGGGAAATCGGAATCGGTATTTTGCAAAAACCCCGAAATAGTCCAATATTTTGAATTATTTTATGCTTTTTATGTAGAGCTCAGTAATGTATTTAAGTCATGATTTCGTATTATTAGATTGTCTGGTTAAAAAACGAAATAATAAACCAAAGAACGATAAGATCGGAAAGAATACCGGTATTTTTGTTATGGAGCAAATACCGGTTTCTGAGATCTGGCTCAAAGTGAGCAGAGGACCAGCGGGAAGGATGAAGCGTATCAACCTGTTCTTATGTGAGCGTGTGTATCGAATGAATCTCTCTTTGGTAGCTCCCTCATGACTGAGGATCGTGGTCATCGGTGGATGTGGACGGTCTACACCTAGTTTTTATGATCTGCCTCCACCGGTGCCTGGTATATAGAATAGTATACAGGGTGATTTCGGGGTCGTGATCCCAACCATTTTTTTCTGACTCAGTAAATGATTGCGATGCTACCTGTATTTATTTTTATTGAAACAAAGATGATTCGTTATTTACGTATTTTTATTTAAAAATGATTATTGACTCAAAATGCGTGGTCACCCTACTTTTAACCCTATCGCCATAACAACCTTACTGCAACGATTGTTAAGTCCATGCACTTGACATAAGTTTTCTTGGGAAATATTAGGGTGACCATGATCTCGAATTATCGCAGTTTTTTTTGCTGACTAAAATAAGTCGCTGGTGTACTGTTAGTCCTAACCTATCGTGATCCTTAGGAGAAAGTAAGTTAAATGCTTCTTTCTTGCTCCACGACCCCGTAATCACCCTGTATAGAAAGGTACAGTGAAGTAGTAAGTAATTTGGTACTAGCGAAGTATCATTATCATCATCATCATCATTTCAGCCAAAAGACGTCCACTGCTGGACATAGGCCTTCCCCAAGGATCTCCACGATTGTCGGCTTTGTGCTGCTATTATCCAGCGGCTTCCCGCGGTTTTCACCAGATCGTCGGTCCACCTTGTGCGCTTGAGCGAAGTATAAAGACGAATAAGTAGTCCAACTTCGGCGGTTTAGGAGCGCGCGATACGTATTCACACAGACGCGCAATATCGTCGTTGCTCTCTGTGTGAGTGCGATCCATACTGGAGCATTATTAAGCATTCTTAAAACTGTGCTTGTAGTGCGTTCGGACTAGGGATTGCAATCCGGCGGACCGGATCCGGTAATCCGGCCAGATCCGGCCGGATTGGCTATGAAATCCGGCCGGATTACCGGATCCGGTCCGCCGGATTGCAATCCCTAGTTCGGACACGGCGCGCAGACATTCAACCGCGCGATGTACTTTTAGTAGGAAGAAAAATTACTGCTATTATACAGGGTGCTACATTGAACGTAATACAAATTAAGCAATGGGGCTGACGACTGGGTTAAAAATATATAATTCTATTTAGTCCGTCAGTTAGATTATGGAAAAATATGGGACATTTATTTTTTGGTTTGTCAAAATATTAAAAATCGACAAAGTTATAGATCATTAAACTTCTGGAGTGGGGGCTTGTGACGTCACTCCTAGGTGAAAATTGTACCTAGGAGTGACGTCACTCGAAACTTCTAAGCAAGGGCAATTTGTGTGATGAGCACGAATATTTGTTCCTGAGTCATGGATGTTTTCTATGTATTTAAGTATTTGTATGTATTTATCTGTTAAATATATCGTCGTCTAGTATCCATAACACAAGCCTTATTGAGCTTACTATGGGGCTAGTTCGATTTGTGTAAGATTGTCCCCTAATATTTATTTATTTATTTATTCTAAGCACTCTTCGTCATTTTTTGTTTGTCAAACAAAAGAAAAAGTACGCGTACGATATTTTTTAATAATCTAACTGGCGGACTAAACAGTTTTTTTTGTCGTCTAGCCCATTCCGGCTCAGTTAAAGACAGAGAACAAAATGCACAAATTGAGTTTTTAAAATACCGCTTTCTGGCCAAATGTAGACATAAAATTATGTACACAACACGGGAGGTAATAAAGAAAGCCCTCTGTCGCATATTTACGTCCCTCGCTTGCAGCTCGGGCCGCAAACATCTGCGATCTCGGCCTTTCTTTGTTTTACCACCCTAGTTGTGTAATGTACTATTCCGTTACACGTCCGTGTTTGGGTTATTGACTTTATATGTGCCAAATTTCAACTCAAGCGGTCCAGTACTTTCGGAGCAAATTGGCTGTGACAGACAGACAGATAGACACACGAGTGATCCTATAAGGGTTCCGTTTTTTCTTTTTGAGGTACGCAACCCTAAAAAGCATGAGTTGTATTACGTTCTATGTAACACCACTGTGGTACCAGTAGCAGTGCGGTGAAATGGCGGAGTGAACCACTCCGGCCAATACATCAAACCGTGTTTATTAACCACAAATAACCTACGTCCGCGTTCTACTTCGCCAAAAACAGCTAATCGTAATAATCCCGTTAGTCAATAGCCTCGCCAGCAAATTACTGGAACACCAAAAGGTATTATCTGCCAAGTAATCCGCACGTTGATATCTCCTTATAATAATACAGCTGGACCTAACCGCAAATTCTGTGGCTTCCGAGAAAAAGGCAATAAGTGACATATAAGGTACCAGTGGCGTGGCGTAAAAGATATCCTAGGGCAAGCCGATTTCGCGTAAATTTTCCTTAAGAGCTCTAGAATAAGGTGGTCAAAAGCCTAATATTAGGCAAGCCGGTAGGAATCGAGTTGTTTGGACGCCACGCCACTGTAAGGTACCTAAGTGAAAAGTGTCAGTCTTAGTCACAGAAATATATCCAGATATAAGGAAACAGTTCGTCGATTTGTATGGGAAACAAGCGTGTAAGATTTTGCGGCAGACGTTTGACGTCAAGAGTGTACTTTAGTGATGGAAAATATGAATATTCCATTTCATTTGAACAATTAACTAAACCATTTGGAAAAAGGGTCGATTTCAGGCGTTTTTCTGGCGTTTTTTTATTTCATTAGTGTCACTGGACTTTTACCGCGGATGACTGTCGAGTAACGACAACTTTTGATTAAATCATGTGAAGCCTCGATACTGTCTATCGTTTGTAATAAAAGTTAACTGTGATCACCACCGCTTGATATATTTGCTGGAACACGAATGAAAAAAACCGCCGCTGGCGAAACGCTCTGAAATCGACCCAAAACTGATAATAATGTTGACGGCGAGCAAAGAAGATCCCTTGGGCCTTCTTTTTAGCACACGAGTGGTCATAGTCTTATTTTTAAAGGACTTTAAAAAGGGAAACCTTGATGTTTGATGAAATCTTTTTTTTTATGTATGTTACCCGATTACTCTCAAACGACTGGACTGATTAGGAAAATTATTTTTATGCCACGGAAAAAGCCGTTTTCTGACCAAATGTAGGCATATATGATGTACACAACACGGGATGTAATAAAGAAAGCCCTCGATCGCATATTTACGTCCTTTGCCTGCAGCTCGGACCGCAAACATCAGCGATCTCGGCCTTTCTTTGTTTTACCACCCTAGTTGTGCAATGAACTATTGTCTTACTTATGCCATAAGTACTACTTTATATATAAAGTAGGTTCAAAATGGCAAAAGGGAACAAATCACATATATGTGATTTGTTTCCTTTTTTTACTAAAGCCATAGAATTACGCAGCTCGATCCAGAAGGTAACAAGTGCCGAGGCTTTTAGGTTGTTACGACGTTAAGTCGTTGGAGTTGCTAATGCTAAATAATGCTGATCCGTGGATGTCAGCAGTTTGCTGTTTTAGCGAGGAAGCGGTAAATAAACACTTACCTAAATATTTGTGTCTAGTAAATATCCAAGTTTATTTAGTCGGATACAGCAAATCAACATTGTGAGTTACATCACGTTATGTTGAGTGTATTTACTTACCTGGTGTATTCAGTTCTGTTTATTTGGATTTGTAATGTTTTATACATGTCAAGAGAATCAAAATTATTCTGACAGGGCACAGGGGAACTTTTACTAGTCTGAATTTAACAGGCTTCCGGAAAATTACATCTGAAAAGAAGAAACGTCGCAAAAACCCTTTCTGTTAGTCTTTTTAGGATTCCGTACCCGAATTGCTCGATAGTGGTACGGAACCCTTCGTGTGCAAATTCCGACTCGCACTTGGCCGGTTTTTTTTAGAAGAGTGCGTTTTCAAACATTTCAATACAATTACTTAAACGCATGTATTTTTTTATTTAGTTCAAACAAAACAGTAATACAATCCAGCATACATAAAACAAAGTCGGGTTAGTTATACAATTTATGCCACACGTGGCCATAAAGTGACTTTTTCCGCACGCTGCGCGTACGGAAAAAGCCGCTTTCTGGCCAAGTGTCGACATAAAATGATGTACACAACACGGGAGGTAATAAAGAAAGCCCTCGATCGCATATTTACGTCCCTCGCTTGCAGCTCGGGCCGCAAACTTCTGCGATCTCGGCCTTTCTTTGTATTATCACCCTAGTTGTGTAATGTACTAATACTTTATCAGTATCATATCATTGGGCTTTTACCTCGCTAGTAATGTATCTGACAAATGCCTATTCAGTTACTCACACACACGTGTCCGCGGTCACTGACCTGATGACATACGAAAAGTATCGGGTATCGCGTATAGATTTTACGTTGGTTGCGGCTATTGAGATGGGTTTTAATCGTCTGTGAATTAATATTTGCTTTAGCTTAACTTAAATCATAGGTTCCCAAAGTCCCTACCGTCCCCTAGTGGGTGCTGAGGATTCCCAGGGGCGGCCTACCGCCCCCTAGATAAGACCCCTAGGTCTTGGAAGAAATTGTGGGCCGTTGATGATAGCCAGGGTGGCTCTATCGCTTTTGAAAATAAAAACTTAAATTACAATATCAACTACAGTACAAACACTCGTGCTCATCCCACAAATATTCCCTTATCAGGATTGAACCCGGGACCCCTGGCTTCGTAGGCGTCACCCCCAATAGACTAAACGTGTTGAAATGCTACAGATATCGGTCGCTCTTAACTATCGGTTCGACAAATGGGCCCAATGCCCCCGTTTTTTTACGCCAAGGCAATAAATATCGCGGTCGCAGGGAGAGGCTTGCCACACTCCACGATTTAAGAGCAGGGCTTTTAGTCCAAGTTTTATACCTTATGGCAAGGACCATTAAAACATGAGGACTATCATTCTCTATACAAAAAGCTGTTCCCCGATATTTACAACGTCATCTATGTATAAGTTTGGTATAAGAATTATATTATTTACAATTATTCAACTTTGCAAGCGTATTTGAATGTTAGAATTTATTTATTATTAGCTGTTTACAAACTAATTGTTATTGTACTATGTTTCTTTGTTCAATAGGGAATATGCATCATATTTTTTATTTACTTTAATACAACCTCATTCATATAAAAAACAGTAGGAAAAAAATAATTTTCGAATAACTATAAAAATAACCAAGATATAACACAACAAAGATTTATCTCTATCTCTTTCTCGCAAAACAGAATATAGTATGGAGATTGTATGGCGGCCGTGTACTATGACGTCATAGTCTATATCGGATCTCTATCTCTAATCGCTGTCTGATTAGTAGTAGTAGTTGTCTTTATTATAAAACTAACTGAGTCTCATCGAACTGCCTAGTCTTTGAAAACCCGTCCAGAAAGTACCGGGACGTCCCGGTTCAATTATCGGCCAGTACCGAAAATCCCGGTTCTCCAGAACATCCAAAAAAATCCACCAATGCTGGGCCGCGCTGAGCGAGGCTAGGTGCGTTGATTGGTGGATTGTTTCCTCGTACAATCGAAGACACTGCTAACTGACCACTTGTCACCCTTATTACAATGTATTAAGGTCTACTGATGGTCACTTAACTGTGTCTTCGTTTGTACACCGCTCCGCTACCTCGCCCAGTTCTGGTGGAAACGCAGCCTTAAGCCAGTATTACGAGGTGTGAATAGAACTAAACAAACAGTCAGTAGTTCCGATTCATGTTTACAGTAAAGCGGTCTGAAAGCTCACATTGATGCTAATCAACATACAATTTCGATACGGGGCCACGAATATACAATCTGATCGAAATGTTTGTAAATAATTGACGGAACAGTAATAGCCGCATATTTTGGTGCCGTGACCAAGGTTTCGTAAAAAGTAAACAGTCAGCTTACTCGTGAGGTTTTTTGGACAGTATAAAACACCCAAGGCACCTAGGCAGTTGGGTACCTGGTTCTCAATAAAGTCTTCAGGATCAGCCGAAATATGCCTGCTGATGGACAAAGACCTCCCTCAAACAACGCCACCATGAACGATCCCCTGCCTCCCGCATCCATTGGACTCCAGTAGCCATTACCAGACACCATCATCAGTACATCTTTTTTTTATACAACTAGGGTGGCAAACAAGTACACGGCCTGCCTGATGCTAAACAGTCAACGCAGCTTATGGACGATTGCAACGCTAGAGGCATTACGTGCGTGTTGCCAACCCTTTAAAAACCTATTCACTCGACCCCTCTTGAAGAACTCCATACTGTAGCCTTCCGGGAAAACCTTGTGGAGAGCCTACTCACGCGTCATTTAGTGTATACTTGTTATGTACTTAAGAGTTCATCGGCTCCAGTGGCTGCCTATTATTGTAAAAGCAATGTGCCTTGCCCTTTGCCATTTAAGTTTTGTAATGCTTTGATCTATATCATTCAATATATACCTTATTGCTAGAACTATATAGAAAACTAAGCCTTTATTGATCTGAGTATCCCTTTTTACACGAGGACACAAAATATAGCACGTTTTAAGAAGATTAAAAATAAAACTAGACTAGTAGGAACTTTTATTAGGCTGCAGTTCCACCAGAACAGTGCGAGGTAGAGAAGCGGTGTGCGAGGAAAAAATCCACTAAATGCCGGGCCGCGCTCATCGAGGCTAGGCACGATGATTGGTGAACTTTTTCCTTGAACACCGCTCCGCTACCTGGGACTGCTCTGGTGTAAGCGCAGCTTAAGAGGAAACAGTAAGGTGGAGAGAATTGAAAATTAGGTATTTGTAAAATGTGTCGCTGTCCCGCACTGCCCGCGCAGAGCGCGATAGAGACAACTGCAGCGTTGGACCGAAAATACCTTTTAAAATTTAATGAAAACAACGTTTCGTAGTCCCCTGATTTCTTCCCCAAAACTTAACCTATTTAATTATTTTTTTCCTTAAACATTAAAGAAAGGCTTTGGCCGTGTTCCTATGTTCTCCTTTTTTTAATAATCTAGTCAAATTTGTTTTCTGGATGTGTGAACACAGCGGAAAATCTGGCATTTTTTTTAGGTTTTTTGAAGGTTAATATCTCTTTTGAGAATCAATTTATCGTAAAAAGGGAAACATAGGAACATATCAATAGTAGCCATAGATTTTTGGACAAAAAAATATTGCTCTACTGACATTATCCAGGGAGGAAACAGGGGACTACGTTTGTATGGAAAAACTGCCCTCCTGTTTCCTCTTAAGAGCATACGGCCGTTTGTAACAGAGACCACGTACATTGTACCAGAGATAATGTACAGCTGTGGTATACGAGTGGGAGATTGGGTTATTCAATGTTTGCATAGCTCTTCAGGCACCGAAGGACTTAGCGTACTGGGATTTGTTAAGCAAATGGGACTTTTCGGTGTGAATAGTAAAGGACAAAAAACTAGACAAGTGCGAGTCGGACTCGCCCACCGAGGGTTCCGTACAAGTTTGTAGGTACATATATTAAAGTACCCTATAAATTTTGATTACTTAGTAGTCAATTTTTTATGACTTAATTAAAAATGTATTCTATTGTTCCCTATACTAGTAGTAAAAGACGATATTAACTGCCAAATTTCATAGTTCTAGGTCAACAGAAAGTACCCTATAAATTTTAATTTCCTTGAGAGTGTCGAGATATAGATAGGTTTTTTGCGACATAAACGGCCATATCTTTTTTTACGTTAACCTAGAACTTTTATTTTTTCACAGCTGAATATATGTAGGTATGGTTAAAATTTCATCTCGGTACCTCCACACGTTCTCGGGATAAAGGGTCTTGACAGACGGACAGATAGACAGACAGACGGACGGACGGACAAACGGACAACAAAGTGATCTTATAAGATTTCCGTTTTTCCTTTTCAGGTACGGAACCCTAAAATGACATATTTTGCATAATTAGCTAAGAATTATGCTAATAGATGGCGCTGGCTCATCAACAGCTGTCAGGAACAGCTTAAGGAGAAAATGTTACCTTATGGATAATGTCGCTTGCGTGTTACCCGACTCCGTTACTATAAGAGATCAAGATACAAGAACGCAAGCGACAATATCCATAAGGTACCTTTTATCGCAGAACGTCACAAATAACTATTAAATGGGTGGAATAGCAAACTTCTCTCGCAAGTACTTAAGTGAGTAGTTCCTCCTATATGTCTAAACTTTCCTTATTGGCCCTGAAAGGTCTGACAGCTATTGGATTCGTCGTGAATTCCTTTGTGTACCTATGTAATTGGCGGCTCAATTATTGTCATGGACAGAGTACATGTCGGAAACAAAGTTGCCTCTTAACAACACGGCTCTTTTGATATGCGTAGATGCCGACGTAAAAATTCCATATTCAGAATAGGACTAAAACACGGACACGGACGGACGGGGAAATCACGGACTAAAATAAAAACCCTCGTGATACGACACTCCGGCTGTGGACGGTGATCTTACTGTGACAAAAGTGGCGTTCCGTCTAGAGCCGTGAATTTCTCATTTTTCTCATAGCAGTTATAGAGGTATGGAGGCAGGTACCTTGTGCCCTTTTTGGCAAGTCGCCACAGATAAGTAATAGTAAGTACTTTGCAGTGGCGTGGCGTAAATGTTATCCTTGGGCAAGCCGGTGCAGATTTCGGGGTACATTCTTAGACTAAGATGGTCAAGTGCCTGATATTAGGCAAGCCGCTAGGAATCGAGTTCTTTGGACGCCACGCCACTGGTACTTTGTACAGCAGTCGCACTGTCTAACAAAACCTACGTTCGAGTCACAAAAATGTGCCGAATCCTACCTTCTCGCTCTAACTCATAACGCGCGCTCTTTCTGGTCGCCACGCCCACCGCTAGGGTTGTCGACAAAAATAAAATTATTATTATAGCTTGAATTTCCTAGTGACTAGGTACTTAAAAAAAATATTTGCGTGACGTTATATAACTGTTTTGATACACGTCGTCATACATACTTACATAGATACATACATACCGGTCAAACACATAACCCTCTTTTGGGCTTCATAGGTTTCGAACACAGGCGCTGCCGGGTGTCGGCGCAGCCCTGGGCTTGCCTAATGCATTAGGCAAGGAATAATAACCGCTACATAAGACCACGAAGTGAATTAACCCGGCGTTAGTTGGGTTCGCATATTTATCGCCCTTGCCTTCGGCTCGGGCGTCAAATACCTGCGATCTGAGACATCCTTTGTTTTACCACCCTAGATAAGTAATGTACTATTATGAAACAATTGAAAGGGACGTTATGAAACAATTGATCGAAAAACAACGCGAAACGAACGATCTAAATAGTTTACAGTAAATTACAATTGTACGGTCTCAAACCGCACATAGTTACTGGCAAAGCGCACACTCAGCATACCAGTTCATTTTCACATTATAAGTAAACGCGTTCCGCGTCAGTCTGCATTCAACCGCCGATCCATTATCATTGCGACTCATTTTAGTGTTAGTTTGTGACAATAACGCTATGTGAACTTTATCAAACTCTTTAAATATCAAACTCTCCAACATTCATTAAAAGGTGTATGGTGCGAACCATACATCTTTTTGGTCCTTCGAACCTTCGGAGGTGGGACTTACATCGCGCGCGAGTGAATTACAAGGACATTGTGTTACACGTGGTCGCGGGCAAGTAAGTGGTCCTGCATCTTCGGTGAGTCTTCTATCTACTATCACTGCTTACATCTAGGCTATCAACATGGAAGATCTTTTATCAAATCAATATCAAATCATGGAAGGTATGGAGCAACTCCTTACCAACTTCAAAAAGGATGGTGCCGATCGAAAGACACCGACATATATCAAGAAGCGCTTGAGTACTCTAGAATCATATTGGCAAGAGTTTCAGTGCAATCATATCAAGTTGTGCGAGTTCGACGATAAGTCGCACGAGTATTTTGCTACCGATTATTACAAGCAAACATCAAATTTTTATCAAAACACGCGAGCATATATCATAAAACATTTGCCTACACTCACAGCATCAAATATGGATGAGACTTCTCATACCCCTACAATGTCTCTGACACAAACAGAAAGAGATCAGCAGCAACAAAATGTAGGCCCGACAAAACCATCAGTTAGTGGTGGACTAACCGCCCTGACACCTCAGCAGTTTACATCATACACAGCTCCTCTGAACCGAGGAACAAGCAGCAAATTAGAAGAAATGTTGAGGAAACAGAATAGCAATTTCAGAGCATTCGAGAGAACTATCAATATCATTAACCTTGAAACTGTCTCGGAAAAGTGGGAGTTCGAGGATATTTTAAAATCAGTACAATCACGGTGGTCTGTCATAGATAATCTTCATTGGGAGATTGACAGTGAGCTTTTTGAAGCAAACGAGGAGTACGAGCAAGCATTTAGCAAATATGAACAAAAGTATCACGACATCAAAAAATTCATCAACAACAAAATGTGGTCCGAATGTCACCACGAAAAGGCAACTCCTCAGATGGACATTCCGACGTTCAGTGGAAATTATCATTCTTGGGTGTCCTTCAAGGACTTGTTTGTGGAGGCCATTCATAACAATAGATCATTATCAAAAGCACAGAAGATGCAGTTTTTAAAAAGTAAGCTTAAGGGGGAAGCTGAAAAGCTAATACAGCATCTGAATATTAGTTCAGAAAACTACGACGTCAGTTGGGAAATTTTAAATCATCGTTTCAACAATACTAAATTAATATTTAATTCTCATCTTGGTGTTCTAATGAATCTGCCAACTTTACAACAACAGACAGCAGCAGGTATCAAGAAAATGCATGACGTTACGAATGAGTGTCTTAACGCCATAAAATCGCTCGGAGTCCAAATAGACTCCTGGGATCCGATAATCGTTTACATTATCAGCAACAAACTGGACTCAGACACACATAACGACTATGTCGAATCCCTCAAAAGCCCGAGAAATTTACCATCGCTGAAGGAACTACTAGATTTTCTCGAAAGTAAGTTTACTTCATTGGAATCGTCAAAGCGCAAACCCGACTCGGTGAAAACTTATCAAAATCAGGAAACCAGCAATAATAATGTGAAAAAACCACCTTATTATAAAGCATTTACAAGTCGGCAAAACAATTCTGTAAATCATTTCGCAACATCAAACACGAGTAAGAACTGTTTACAAGGTTGCCCCGTTTGCAAAAAAGATCATGGAATATTTCATTGCAACACATTTCTAGAATTACAACCTAACATGAAACAGCAAACAATTACAAAATTATCATTATGCAAAAATTGTCTTTATAACCATTACGGAAAGGAGTGCCACTCTTTCAAGAAATGCCGCGTATGCAAAGAGGATCATAATACTTTGTTACATGATGTGTTCGGCAAAGTATCAAAGCCGCAGCTATCTACTGACACAAAGGTGCCGCAAACACACCACAAAAACAATGTATTACAAGAGGAAGCCGGCGAAGTTCTGTTAGCAACAGCATTGGTCCAAGTGCAATCAGCGGATGGTTCTTTCCAAAAATTACGTGCCTTAATAGACCAAGGTTCTCAAACTTCTCTTATAAGCGAAAACGCAGCCCAAATGTTGGGGCTACAGCGCAAGCGATGCAAAGGTGTTATATTTGGAGTGGGGGCGAAGGAAAGCAACTGTAAAGGAGTAACGTCCGTAACAATATCATCAATCTACAACGAATATAAGTTTGATACCGACGTATTTATTATGAAACAACTTATAAACAATCTGCCAAACAAATCCTTTGTAAAACCATCATGGCCCTTCATAGAGAATATTCAATTAGCAGACCCGGAGTTTTATGTCAGCCGCCCAGTAGATCTCTTGCTCGGGGCCGACATATACTCTAATATCATAATGAGCAGAATAATAAAAGAACATAATTCTTTGCCCATTGCCCAACAAAGCCAGCTAGGCTGGATTTTATTCGGCTCTGCAAACGCGACAGAGTCATATCATTGCAATGTTATCATGACCGATAACCTTGATCTTCAAAGATTTTGGACTATCGAGGACATATCAGACAATAGTACGTTGAGCACTGAAGATCAGTATTGTTTGGATTTTTACAAATCAACAACAGAGAGACAACCAAACGGATCTTATGTAGTTCGTCTACCACTACATCCTGACATAGATGAAAAGCTAGGGCTGTCACAGCCTAAAGCTATTGCTCAATTTCTTCAGTTGGAGAAAAGGTTTCAAAAACAACCAGAAATAGCAGAAGGTTATAAATCATTCATGGATGAATATATCAAGTTGGGTCATATGCACCGAACTGACGCTGACCCGACACCGGGTTATTATATGGCACACCACTGCGTGCAGCGTCCCGAATCAAAAACTTGTGCTTTACGCTTTGTTTTCAATGGATCAGGGTTAACTTCGGCCAGAGTCAGCTTAAATGACCTTATGTACAGAGGTCCCAATTTACAACAAGACCTTTTATCATTAGTCCTAAAATGGAGACAATATCAATATGCATTTACAGCGGACTTAGAAAAAATGTTCCGTCAGATTTTGGTCCATCAAGAAGACCAAAAATACCAAAAAATTGTTTGGAGGCCATCAGCTGATCAACCATTACAAGACTACGTATTATCAACCGTTACATATGGCACTAAGGCAGCACCTTTCTTAGCCATGATGACGCTCAAACAGCTAGCAGCGGATGAGAGCCACAACTTTCCCACAGCAGCCAAGGTCTTAACAGAACAATTTTACATGGACGATCTACTTAGCGGAAGCTATAGCATCGAGTCTACTAAACCATTGCAAGCAGACCTCATTGAACTTCTCAAGTCAGCAAATTTTAACTTAAGAAAGTGGTCAGCTAACGAAAAGTCACTTATAGAGCACATCAATAACGATTCCACAACTCAAGAAAACTTTGATTTTCGACATCAGGAATCAACAAAGGCCTTAGGGCTTATATGGGTCCCTAAGGATGACATATTTACGTTCCAATGCAAGATGTCGGAAACACCATTATCAAGGCTCACTAAAAGAACACTTTTAGCGGAGATATCAAAAATATTTGACCCTCTCGGCTGGTTGGCACCAGTGACATTGCGGTTAAAAATATTGTTTCAAAACGTGTGGGAGATCGCCGACTTAAAATGGGATGACGAAGTACCCCACGCTATCTACGAAGCGTGGCAGAAAATCAGAGCTGACATCGCAAACATTAACAATATCAAAATACCAAGATGGATACATAGTGGAGAGAAAAGTTACATACAACTACATGGGTACAGTGACTCATCGACCAAAGCATTTTCGAGTGTAATTTATGCCCGCATACAAAATCAAGGAACAGTATCAATAACACTGTTGGCGGCTAAAACAAAAATAGTGCCAACCAACAAATCAAAGCATGAGGTCTCATTGCCTCGATTAGAGCTATGCGGAGCCCAGTTACTCTCAAAATTAATGACGAAAGTCAGGGCAAGTCTACAGGATCATGATATAGAAGTTTTCGGATGGACTGATTCAACTGCAGTCTTAGGCTGGCTTCAAGGCGAGCCCAGCCGTTGGAAGCCATTTGTGGCGAACAGAGTTCGAAAAATCACGGAAATAATGCCACCAGAGTGCTGGCGTTATGTCAAAACAAAGGAAAATCCTTCAGATTGTGCTAGTCGCGGCTTATCAGTAGAACAATTACAACAACATACATTGTGGTGGAATGGACCACCAACATTAGCGACATTCGAGAAAGGGCACAAGGATGAAAAATCTGTCTTTAAAACGGAACTAGAAACAAAGACAATAAAACAAACTAATGTCACTCAGACAGAGGCATCTAAAGACGATATCATACAACAATTAATTATCAAACATAGCTCATTCACAAGAGCTTATCGCGTACTCGCCTGGCTACGGCGCGCAGTTACGCGAGACTGTATCAAGTTACCGTACCTCACAGCCGACGAATTACGATCAGCAAAGTTACAGATTATTAAATACGTGCAGTATCAACAGTACCCAGAAGATATCAGTAACATAAAACAAAATGGAAAAGTAAACTCGAAGAGTAACATTCTGAGTTTAAATCCATTCCTTGATGAAGACGGTATGTTACGTGTCAAGGGCAGATTAGCAAATGCATCAATCAGCGACGACATGAAATATCCATTGATTATCCCTCATCGCGGTCATTTAACAAATTTACTCATAGATCATGCGCACGAACGAACTTTTCATGGTACCGCACGAACCACCACATCTCGGATCAGAGCACAGTACTGGATTGTGGGAGGTAATCGCGCGATCAAAAACAGACTGCAACGATGCGTCTTATGTAAAAAGTTGAAAAAAGATAAACTTCAGCAATTAATGGGTGATTTACCAGAATCACGCACCAACCCCTCAAGGCCATTTTATCATACAGCTGTGGACTACACAGGCTTCGTGGATGTGAAAGATAATCTCGTGAGGGTCGTCAGCTTAAAGACAAAGAGCGGCATTATCAAACGACCAATTGTCAAGTTATCAATACTACCTACCGATCAAGAAGAAGTATCGCCACATATGAAGCAAACCGATACAACTAAAACATCAGTAAATCGAAGTAAACGCCAGAGAACCAAAACATTGAAAGCGACATGTATCAACATCGTTACAACTATCTTCCTTTTGTTCATGCTAATCGCAACATCGGCAGCGCAAAGCGCCTACAATATTACAGCACTGCAAATAAACAACGGCATTTATTTCGACAAATTATCAGCCATGCGACTAGTACAAGACAAATGGAAACTCGTCGTATACTACAATATGGAGCCATACTGGCAGGGGATAAAGGTACTTACAAATTATTATGATCATTTAGAAAACATGTGTCCAAAGATCATAGAAAGATCCCACTGTGACATCATACTACTCCAGCTACAACACGGATTCGTAGAATTAGAACACTACGACCGCATATTGCAGCATCAGCAGGCACGCCAGACAGCGCGCATACGACGTGGACTCATTGACGGCGTTGGCTATCTCGCTCATTCCTTGTTCGGCGTACTAGACGAGCGTTTCGCGGAACAATATCAGAAGGACATATCAATGATAAGGAGCAATCAAAAACACTTAGCACAGTTTTGGAAAAATCAGACATCAATTGTAGAAGCCGAAAACAACCTCTTAAAAAGAATTGAAGGTACTATTCAAAAACAGCATAAAATATTTAATCAACACTTAATGAACTTAGAAAAGGCAGCCAATGACTTGAAAAATGAAGTGCAATCTATCGAGATCATCAATGAATTTACCTTATCGAGTATCATCGCCAACAATATTCTCATCAACTTAAAAACTATCCAAGACAATCTGATCGACACTGTTACCAACTCCCAGCACTTCAATGTCCATCTGCTGACTGTAGACTATATGTATTAGAGCCAAATGGGTCAAAAATATTTTTAGTATGAGTTAAGTTTATACGTCTTTCCTGTGGACATCATAAAATTGTTAGACTTTAAAGCCTAATTTTCTTACTGGATCCTCATAGACTTATACAAAACGTCTTTTTTCTTAAAACCTGTATGATAAAAGGATAAGTACCCAAGTCGTTAACTTTTGTATTGTCCACAGAAAAGACGCCCGTTTTCCTGAACGTGTATGACCCAAATAGAGGTGTTCTAATGAACGCAATAAACGCTATTATGGAAGAAAACTAGTTCCAACATCACCTTGCAACACAAACATCCCAAATGCAATAAATTTCCCCAAACAAATTTCAACTCTATACCTACACGGTTAAAACCCATATTGCATTTGTCAGTAATGTTAGATACAGTATTTTGTTGTTCGAATAGCAAAAAAACAAAACAGACGCGACGAAGCGTCGAAATGTCGCCCAACAGGTTACAATTCAAGGCGTCTTAATGTCAAAGAGGCGTATGTATAACAGAATCAAATTCCATTTAGTGTTGGTTGACAGATCCCACGCATTCTTAAATCTTTGCTTGTAGCAGTGGCGTGGCGTCCAAAGAACTCGATTCCTACCGGCTTGCCTAATATCAGGCATTCGCGCACCTTATTCTACAGCTTCTAAAGAAAATGTAGGCCAAATTTTACGCCACACCACTGGCTTATAGTGCGTTCGTTCACGGCGCGCGCACTAGCGCGGTACCTTTTGTTGAAAAAAAAAAAAAATACTGCTATTGTACTGTGTCCTACGCTTACATATTCTTTGTGCTCAATTTATTTTGACATTTGTTGAATTTATTTTGACCTTGCTAATTGATGTTTTGTTTTGTTTTGGTTTTATTATTTATTTTTATTTTTTTATTGTATAATTTGATTTATTCCATTTAATTGACGATCTCGCTTTCAATTCTTATAACTTGACATGCAATGCAACTTATAATGTAATTTTAAAACGAGAAATAAATAATCTAATGTAATCTAATCTTATATTTGACAGTTCTGTCTCGGTGTCTGTTTGTGCGTCTGTAATCAAATCTTGTCATTTAAACTCACTTTCTTATTTCTAATTAAGCCAGGAGTCGCACTCCGCGATTTTGCTACGCGGAAGTGCACCAAAAACCTTCAAAGCTTAGAGTTGTGTCATTAAATAGGGCGCACGCGGCGGGCGGGCAAAAATATGGCACCCTCGCCTCATTGCCACCCGCTTCACTTAGCGCTGCTCATAATATTTTTCAATATAGACAACACACGCAGGCCTGCACGCTCCGTGCGAACCGCGTCAGCTCTAGTCCGTAGGCCCTAAAAGTCCAGGTAAAACCAAGGACCATTAAAACAAGAGGACTGTCATTCTCGATACAAAAAGCTGTTCCCCGAATTTACAACGCCATCTATGTATAAGCTTGGTAAAAGAATTATATTATTTACAATTATTCAACTTTGCAAACGTGGCACAGTATTTAAATGTTAGAATTTATTTATTATTAGCTGTTTACGATCTAATTGTTACTATACTATGTTTCTTTGTTCAATTATAACATCATTAACTGTTTATATAGTTTTTTAGCGCCATCTAGTTTTTGCCCGGAAATCCCCTAGCGGTCGGGTTACAATCCAAAGTATGGAGAATGACAGTCCTCTTGTTTTAATGGTCCTTGGTAAGACAACAGTTTCTCATATATACCAGAATATGAATAGCTCAGTTTTGCAATGGAATTCGGCTTGGGGCCCATAGAATGAAATGAACTATATGTAAAGACCTATTTAATAACACAACTCTCAGCTCTGTTTGTTTTTGGTGTATTTTGACGCATGGTTCTTTTGCCCCTCTGGAGGCGTTCTGCGAGAGAAAGAGATGGTCGGATCCGGTGCGTTTCCGGTGGTCGGATCCAAATATCAGTTTGGTTAACAAGATACTTCAGTACTTAGTTCTATTACTTTGTAAGATAAGATAAGATAAGATAAGATAAATTTATTTATACCAAATTGCACAGTTACATAAACACATGTAGTATCCGGTAAGGACCAAACTAGGCTGAGCCTGTATCTTGGTACTCACAGAGTCGGTAAACATTCTACACAGGCTGACAGTTACAATATTGGACATGGAAAACAAAAAATTTTGAAAGTGAATGAGCTATATAATGCAAAGAGCCTTAGGTATTAATTTGATGGAGGATACAAAAGAGTAAAATAACAAGATATCTGGATAAAGGCAATGAATTAGATATCTGGATAAAGGCAATGAATCGTTGTGCTGTAATTGAGCTGAAATTATGCCTAAATAAGTACTGAATGTAAATCGGATGGCAATGTTTTATTATGAGCTGGAACTGATTTGTTTGCTTTGTACTTTATTTCTTCTGGTTATTATTTTTACGTCACACCTGGCCATAAAGCGCTACGCGCGCAGAAAATCCCACTTCTTGGCCTGGAAGGGGGGGGGGGGGGGGGGAAGCGTACATTTTTTTACTTACCACGGGCGGTGATAAAGAAATCCAGATCGCATATTTATCGCCCTTGCCTTCGGTCTGAGACATTCTTTGTTTTACCGCCCTACGTAAGTAATGTACTATTCTTCTGCTCAAATTTGCTACATTCTGTATATCTCCAGTCTTTTCCGTACATCTGGCAACAACGCACTTATGACGTTTTAGACTACAGTTCTTCTCAAAACATACTAAGTATAGGTCATTAAAGTAATGCTAGAAGCCAAAAGGGTGTAACTACGTATAAGTTCATATAAGTATTTATCGTTTTTGAACTTGCAGAGTTGACTGTTGTTTCCACATTTATCGACACATTAATTTCATAATGGAACCGGAATTTAGTGACATTTCTGTGACAAACATTGTAATGGCTGTGGTAATGGTGGCTGATATTGTGATATATTAACGAGTTTTGCTTTATTGTTGTTTTGTTAGTTTCATGGAATCGAACCAATATCTATTTTTATAGAATTAGTTGGTATACAGGATGAAAAAGATCGGTGTCAATATTTACCAATGAAGCAAATATGTTTGCAAGGAATGGTGATTACAGTTTTCAATGAAATCAAACGTGGTATGGAGATACTGATTTTATCCAACTGCTATTTGTCTAGTCTAACTTATATATTCGTATTATGATCAAAGTACGAGGCCAGGCCATCTCTAATCCAAATTCATCAAGGTGTGTGAGACAGGGAAACGTTTAGGAAGTTTCAGAGAGATTTCTCTAAAACTGTTTAAGTACCACAGCGTTGGAGAACGTCTTCAAGCTTTTGGACTAGGGAGGACTTGACATTGACGTCAACGGGGAGTAAGTACATCTCTCACCTTCCATTTTCCCGATGACATCGTGGTCATTGTAGTCCCTGGAGGACTTGAAGAATATGCTCAACCTCGGTGCGACAAGTAGGTCTCAAGTTGAACATGGTTAAGATAAAAGTTATGTCAAACATCCATGTAGGATCCACTCCAATGACTATTGGGAATACCGTCCTCGAAGGTAGGCTCAAGACCCAACTTTGAGAAAGAGGTTGAACACCGAATCCAACTCAGCTGAGCAGCGTTCAGGAAACTGAAAATGGTCTTCGCGTCGACCAAAATCCCGCAATGTCTTTAGACCAAGATATTTGTCTAGTGTGTGTTGCCAGTGATGACATACGGAGTAGAAGCGTTGTCTTTAACTATTGATCGAATCAGAAATTAGGTAATTCGTAGAACTAAGGTAATCGACATACTTAGCTGCCAGAGTTAGTAAGTATAATAATATGCCTTTTTATTAAGTATGTATAACAAACATTAATATCAGTCTCGGCATATGGATAAACTTAGTGTTACACTAATCCAATATAAATACATCACTAAGTACGTTACTTAAACGTCAAATAGTGATCAATTCGAATAAAATTAAATGCCCATCTGATAGGTACTTAGTTAAATATTTAGTTTAGGTACGTCTATTCTTAGCCTACGATTATCAATCTGATTATTTTAACGATAGGTTATAGGTTAACGCGGACTTATTTTCCGCAACACGACGACAAACATGCGCCTATTTTGCGTGATGGGTTGATGGCACTACTCTTGCCAACCCAACTCTACCAGAAAGCCTAGCAGACCCTTGACGTTGCCGACGACTTCTGGGAGTGACCTCGGTGTTCCGAGGTAGTGTGCCTAACGATAACACATATTTAAATATCTACCTTATAAATACATCAGTGAAACGATTATGTAAATCAGTCATTTGAAGAATAACATTTAGGTAACTTAACACATATTATTTAATTATAATTGTAGTAATACATTTTTGAATTATTAAAGACTGCCTATGTCATTAGGATTTGATTCAAAGGCGCCTTCTGTGAGGAAATAAACTGAGACAGTACAAAGCAGCAGACTCTGTGAAAAATGTAGCCCTCAGTGGCAATGGGCTGGGTAAATAGCTCAAAATAATGTCCGACCGAGACCGTTTTTTTTGTCTCGGCCGAGACCGAGACTAAATGGAATTCTCGGTCGAGACCGAGGCCGAGACCGAGAATTTATGAATGGAATGAATGGTTTTATTCGTTAAAATTTGATACACACAGATTTTAATTTAGGTAAATTTATTAATTGGCAATATAAAGAATAACAAGATCATAGATTTTAATTGGCTTAAAATGTGACATGGCTAATCGAGATCGCCAATAGCGTCACAATAGCTGACGCTGAACCGACGGGCTGCATAGAAGCGTGCGGCCATGCGCGGCAATTCAAATTCAGCAATCAGAAGTCGTTGCATAGTCTCGGCCGTGGCTGAGAATCTCAGCCCTTTTTGGCTGAGACCAGTGTCTCAGCGCGATTTTTGGCCGAGATTAGCCGAGACCGAGATCTCGGTCGGACCTTAGCTAAAAGAACCGATGGACCATGGGGCGTTAAGGTTCTCGAGTGGAGACCACGAACCGGAAGACGCAGCGAGGTCGGCCCCCCACAAGATGGTCTGACGACCTGGTTAGGTTAGTCGATGAAGTGCGACCGTTCGTTGTGCAAGATTTTGGGGAAAACCTATGTTCAGCAGTGGACGTAATGATGTTGATGATGATACAAATTACGTACTGTATTATGAAATAAAAATCAAGTAGAGAAGTAAACGAGAGAGGCCACGGACAAATTGAATAAAATCATTGTCAACATGACATTAACCTATGATTTACGTCTAAGAATAGGTTATTAGCGGTGTAACGTAACTTGAGTGTAACCTGCGGTTTATGTACAGATATCAGACTGTCTTATGATAATTACCACACAAATATATAGAAGAAAATAATCGTCGATTTGTATGGAAACTAAGCATGTAACGTTTGACGCCAAAAGTGTAATTTAGTCATGAGAAACATAATTTTATGTACCTAACACCTGACCATAAAGTGACTTTTTTCGCACGCTGCGCGTACGGAAAAAGCCGCATTCTGGCCAAGTGTAGACATAAAATGATGTTCACAACACGGGAGGAAATAAAGGAAACCCTCGATCGCATATTTACGTCACTCGCTTACAGCTCGGGCCGCAAACATCTGCGATCTCGGCATTACCACCCTAGTTATGTAATGTACTATTTCCCATTTCATTTGAAGAATTAACTATCTACACCATTATTATTAGATTTTTAAATCTGATAATAACAGTGACGGAAACTCAAGTTGACGGCGTGCAAAGTCATTGCGACTTATTTTTAGCACGCGAGGTACGAGTACAATGTAATTTTTCCTTCTACCTCGATCTATTTCAATGGTGATTACTACTTATACACAGACTCGCGGTAGCGCGTCTGTGTGAGTGCGATCCATACTGGAGCATTCTTACGCATTCTTAAAACTTTGCTTCGTCGTACACGATGCGCACACATTCAAGCGCGCGATGTATATTTTGTAGGAACAAAAATAGTTCTATTATACCGTGACTAGGGCGTTTAGCGTTTACCATACTTACTGTGTTATGGCGACGGCATGATAGGTATGCAATTAAGTAAAATGGTCGTGATGCAATAATTACGATAGTTAATGTGCATTTTATGCATTTTTCTTACGTAAACAAAGTTATTTAATAGTGTAGGTATCTTTCATATATATTTTACTTGGTATTGTTTCGACTGTGTTGTTATTAATTTTAAGGACAGCGCTATTTATTTAAACGGTGTTTGATTTGTTTGTTCATCTATACCAGCGGTCGGCAACCTGCGGCCCGCGGGCCGCATTCGGCCCTTGAATCGCTCACTTGTGGCCGTATATTCCGGTCTGTATTGCCGTCGCTTTATTCCGAATAGTATAAAATCACAAATTATCAACAAAATGCGGCCCGCGTCAATTCCTTAGCTAATATGGCCCTTGGCTGCTAAGCGGTTGCCGACCTATCATTTTTAAGTTTATTGATGGGTTTGCGTTTGACATCATAGTCGTGGAAATCTAAGATGAGCATCGTGAAAACTCATGTCATGACCCGACCTCGTATCGTGGCACCAAGGACCATTAAAACAAGTGGACTGTCATTCTCCATACAAAAAGCTGTTCCCCGAATTTACAACGCCATCTATGTATAAGCTAGGTATAAGAATTATATTATCCCACTAATATTATAAAAAAAGCGAAAGTTTGTGAAGATGTTTGGATGTTTGGATGTTTGTTACCTTATAACGGGGTAACAACTGGATGGACCAAGCTGAAATTTGGCATGCCACTAGATCAAGTCCTGGATTGAAACATAGGATACATTATATCCCGGTAAAGAGTTCCTTTGGGACAATAACGGGAACAACGCGGGCGAAGCCGCGGGAAAATGCTAGTTTACAATAATTCAGCTTTGCAAACGTGACACAGTATTTAAATGTTAGAATTTATTTATTATTAGCTGTTTACGAACTAATTGTTACTGTATAGTTTATGTTTCTTTGTTCAATTGTAACATCGTTAAATGTTTCGTTTTTAGCGCCATCTAGTTTTTGCCCGGAAATCCCCTAGCGGTCGGGTTACGATCCAAAGTATGGAGAATGACAGTCCTCTTGTTTTAATGGTCCTTAATATGCGACGTCGTTTCACGTTACGACGTCGTCCTGTTGGCATAGGGTTCACCTTGTTTCGCTCGCATTTTCATATGATTGTGCTATGGCCTATCCCCCCTTAGGCCGTTTTCGATTTAATCTACGCATCTACGAGTGTGTCGAATGGAGGGTCGCTCCGTTGCGCAGTCGCAAGTCATAAAACGTTATCAGCATCACGGTTGCTGCATAATCGTGCCGTGGAGTATATCGATACTGAACATAAATTGCAGACCGCATTATGAAATATTATAAATGTGTTTGGAGATTTGGACCTTCTCTGCCGTTTCACTCTCCGGAGCCATGGTACCTGAGTGGTTCGGACATACCGCCTTTCAAGCAGAGTCCAAAGGCCGCAGGATCTAATGATGTCTAGTACCAATGAGTATTTCTATTTGCCATTAGATTTTCGGTGAAGGATACATCCGCGCACACGCCTCTCACACTAATATTATAAATGTGAAAGTTTGTGAAGATGGTTGTGGTGTCCTTATAATAGGCCTCAAAGTACCTCGTTTCCGATGCGGCTAGACGGGAGGTCTTTTATGGAATTTCATACAATATTGCCGGCCTAGGCATGCAAGATGTTTTTTTTTAACTTCCATTCCACATTTATTTGTGGCACAGCATCACGGTATTCAGCCATTAAAAAAACAGTAAACGATGTTTGCTATATTTTTCAGTTTTATTTATATAAGACGTTGTCCCCAGACATACTAAAGATTGTTCATTTGAAATTATAACAATTGTGTTGCTCTGTAAATAAAGTTTTTATTTTAGTACTGACATATATAATCAATTACACTGTTCAACTAAATCATACTCTCTTACCTGTAAATAAAGAAACGACAATTAAGTTTCTTATTTAAATGAACAATTCCTAATTATTTATCATCTAACGACAGCTTCACGGTGAGTTCTGTCAACACCCGACAGATCTGCTTTCCCAACCGTGTTAGCCGTCAGTACACCTAACGCCATCTATAAGGTACAGGGCGACTATTTACGACAATAAGGCGGTATACCAAATTAAAGAAATATAGTTTCTTTACATCTCCCTCCACGAAGAAGAAAATTTTCAAGAAAATTTTTGCTTATTTACATTCAAGCAGGTAACTAAAACTAAGTCCTAATTTTACAATATAAGTATTTAAATTAAATAATATTTTCCTCTCTTATTTCTGTTTTTAATTAGGTATCGGTATAAGTTTTGTTATATGAAAAAGATTCGACTCTGCTTTTTTATGACCTGTATTAATTTTATATATTGAATTTGATATCTTTTCAATAATTTTAAATGGACCAATCTTTAGCTCATCTAGTTTATTTCTATTAAGTTTGTTTCCATTCTCAACGTATACCATATCCCCTGTATTAAAATTAAATTGAGTTCTATTTTTATCAAATATTTGTTTATTATAATTATGAGATCTTATCGAATTTTCAAATGCTATTTTTTTATCTCTAATCCATTCGATTTCTGTCTTATCTCTTTTTAGTTCATCTGGCAAAAACGTAACATCTGTACCATCCAACAAATACTTTGGTGCAAAGCCAGTAACTGTATGTTCTGTATTATTATATTTATCTACACAATTATGAGCAATGGTTGTCCATGCTGTTTTATTATTTTTTTCGTTTATTTTGCATCGGATTTTATTCACAAGTGTTTGGTTAAGCCTTTCATTTAAGCCATTAGAAAACGGAGCATTTACCGCAGTGAAGATCATTGGTATTGATTTTTCATTTAAAAATGTTTTAAATTCTTTTGAATTTATTCCTGGGTATTGATCGGTAAGAAGCATTCCAATTGCATCAGAATCTGTTACGTTATTGATTAGTTTAACAACATCATTAGCACTTTGTGTTTTCGAAGTAACAATATAAGCGTATCGTGTAAAGTGGTCTACTAGAAGGTGTAAATATCTTTTCGTAGATCTTGAGCCTCCAAAACCTCCAATCGTGTCTATCGAAACTATTTCGAAAGGTTTTGTGGCAGGACCTAAATGTGACATTAGACCATACTTATCATGTCCTCTAGTTTTATTCTTTATACATATCTCACAACATTTACAATGTCTTTTTATATTTGTTGTTAAATTTTTTGCTGTGTATAATGTACTAATTTTGTTTTGCATTTGTTTTACACCTAAATGACACATGTTTTCATGTACACGTTTAATTAGTTTTTTACTGAAATCTTCAGATAAAATAATTTTTTCACGTTTTCTAACCTTTCTATAGTAAACATTGTGCCTTTTTATCAAATTTGTTTTATTACGTTGTATGTCTTCATTGTTCTCCTGATCTATAACAATATCATTTAAGTTTATCATGTTTACAATTTTTAATTGTTCATCTGTATCTTCATTTGCATTCAATACAGGGTTCCTACTCAAACAATCTGCTTCTATATTTTCTTTTCCCGGAGCATATTTAATTTTAAAATCGTACTGTGATAAGTAATATGTCATATCCCCTAATTCGTCATCTGTCCTAGACTTGATATTTAAATTTTCCAACGGTTTATGGTCACAATATACTGTAAACCACTTGCCTATTAGCCAATATTGCCAGTACCTTATTGCTTCTTTAATCGCTAAACATTCTAAATAAACTGCCTTTTTTTTCTTTTGTACTTGATTTAATTTTTTTGAAAAGTATGCGACCGGCTTATCTTTGCCATTTGGCTGTGTTTGTTTTAACACCGCTCCGATACCTTCTAAAGATGCATCAGTATGAATATTTATCGGCAAATTCTGATCAAATATTTCTAAAATTGGCTGTGTACACAGTAATTCTTTTATTTTTTCAAACGATTTCTGACAATCAGCAGACCAAATAAATTTCTGATTTTTCCTAAGTAAATTATGGAGAGGTTCTAAAATTATCGCACTTTTTGGTATGTACTCATGATAGAAGTTAATTTTCCCTAGAAATTGCCTAACATTTTTCTGAGTTTTCGGTACTGGGAAATCTTTTATTGAAACCAAATTATCTCTTACCGGCCTCACTGTGTTATTTTGTATTATATGGCCGAGATATTTCACAGAATCTGAAGCAAAGGTACATTTCGTAAATTTGAGTCTAAAACCTTCCCTTTTTATAGCTTCTAACAACTGTGTAAGATGGTTAACATGCTCAGAGAAAGTCTTAGAAAAAATCAGGATGTCATCTATGTAGTTAACTGCAAAATCAGTAAGCTTATACTTTCTTAAAATGTTACTTAGTATTCTTTGAAAAATAGCCGGCGATGTCTTCAAACCAAAAGGTAAGCATGTCCATTGATAGTGTCCTTCCTGCGTCACAAAGGCAGTTTTCTTTCTATCTTCAATTCTTAGCGGGATCGACCAAAAGGCTGAATTGATATCCAGTGTTGTGAAATATACTGAGTTCCTTGTCTTAATCACTAGGTCGTCGATCAATGGAAATGGTTGAGCTTGAGGGACCACTATTTTATTTAAATCCCTAAAATCTATACATAGTCTTGATTTTCTGTTGTCTTCTTTCTTGAAAGCCATAGTCACCGGAGCCGCGAAGGGACTATAAGATTCCTCTATAAGATTTTTGTCCAGTAACTTTGCTATTTGACCTTCTATTTCTTTTTTGTCTTCAGCTGAACATCTATAAGGCCTTTTACTACAATATTTGTCTATGAGTAGATCAATACGTGCTTCATATTCCCTGACCGTGCCAATATCATACTTGTCTTTTGCAAATATTGATTTGTAAGTGTCTATCAGTTTGTATATTTCTGTCTTTTGTTCAGTATTTAAATTAGTCATGTTTATTTTGAAATCTTCTTCATTTATGTGTTCATTAAAATTAATTGAACATGGGTTTGTTAAATCTTTAACTTCCTTCGAAGTATTTTTATCGTCATCCTCATTCATAGGATCTCTTTTTTCTTCTTTTTTTTGAGTGATTTTCAAATCCTCATCTTGAACCAGTCTAAATTGTTTAATGATATCCAGCCCAATTAGAAAATCATATTTAAATTCTTCGCCATCAATTATGTAAACATTGGCATTTTCTTCTATATCAAAAATTTTTATTTTAATAGATGCCAAACCAACTGTCTTTTTAACACCATTAATCGTGATCAAATTATCACT
The DNA here is from genome assembly GCA_947034925.1 of Eudemis profundana. Taxonomy (NCBI): domain Eukaryota; kingdom Metazoa; phylum Arthropoda; class Insecta; order Lepidoptera; family Tortricidae; genus Eudemis; species Eudemis profundana. Next base: position 18,638,182 of record OX344812.1, read on the forward strand.
TTGCGAATCATCCTGTCTTTCATCTTTTAGTCTTACTAATTTGGAATTAATTATAGAAACATTTGAGCCCGAATCATATACCCCAAATGCTTCTAATTGTGCATTTAATAATAGTTTGACTTGAATTAATGGTGTTATTATTCGTTTTTTTTATCATCATAATTAAGTTCAACATCAATCACTGAGTTGTTTATGGTTTTACTATAGTTTCTCCTATGATTATTGTCTTCTGTCGGTTTGAACCAGCACTTTTCTTCTGGATGGAATCGAATACCTTTATTTAAATTCTCACAAGTTTTGCATGGTTTTTTTTGATCAGGCTTGCCTTTATAATCATAGGTACTTTTTTTATTCTTACTAAAATTCTTGTTCAAAAAAATTTTGTTTGCTACATACTCATGCTTTCCAATTTCATTGTAGAGATTTGCAGTTGATTTTACCGTTTCTTTGTCAATTTTATCTATTATATTCTCTGGTAATCCCATGACAATAAGATTTATCATCGTCTGGGTGTCGATGTTTTTGTTGACCTCTAACAACAGTCTTTCCTTTTTTGTGGCATATTCCAGCAACGATCCACCTTGAAATCTAAATGCGAACGCATATTTGACTTGCGACCAACCTTTATTTCCAAATGTTTCACAAAAGTTATCCTTCCATATCACCCATTGTGAATTCACCGTCAATTTTATCAACATACTGCTATACCAATCTAGGCATTGCTTTTCTAGAAGATGTTTTAAAATTTCGATTTTCTCTTCATCCTGTAGAATCTCGAATCTCTCACATTCGCTCTCAAATTCACTAATCCATTGGTCAGCATTTGATGTTTTATTTGAAAACCTTTCTATCAGAAACCTTTCAGCAGTTTTTCCTATATTTTTTTTCTCTGGTACATTATTGTTAGTGTTATTTTGTGAAGGTATTGCTCCTTCTGAAATTTCATTTAAATACTGGTCAGCAAACTGTACATTTTCACCTTCATCTAAATATATATTCCTCAAATCTTTGTTTAGAGGGATCCACACTGAGCGTGATTGGTGTCTTTTTTTTAACGAATTTTTGATTTTCGTAAATACATCCGAAGCCAATATGGCGGTGTGCTTGCTTACGGGTTTGTACTCATCTGGGATCTCAAAAACACATCCGTCCGGGGTTTCAATAGCTGTTATACATATCAAATTTGTTTTTCCATCCGTTGACCCCAACACTTCAAATTTGAATCGTAGTTTTTCCATTTTCTTTTATCTGACTAGAATTGTCGTTTTATAAGACGTTGTCCCCAGACATACTAAAGATTGTTCATTTGAAATTATAACAATTGTGTTGCTCTGTAAATAAAGTTTTTATTTTAGTACTGACATATATAATCAATTACACTGTTCAACTAAATCATACTCTCTTACCTGTAAATAAAGAAACGACAATTAAGTTTCTTATTTAAATGAACAATTCCTAATTATTTATGGGTATCATTTAATCGATCAGCAAAATATTCATATTTTGGTCAGCAGAAATATGTATTTGGTCAGCCAAAATAGCTAGTTGGTAAGCAACTTATGGTAAGCAAACATTTATAAATCAGGCTGCAATTAATGATATACTGATCTGCTCTAAATTATTTTGGTCAGCAAATTAAATATTTGAGCTGCATTAAGCGATCTACGGTTAATCAAATTTTGGTAAGCAATCAGTAGGTAAGCAAAATATTTCATTTTGTTCATCAAAAAAAAGGGGGCAATAAAACCTAACTGGGCGCAACTATTCTGCCGCCAATCGTGTGCGCATTTTGTCATTCGGTAATTGTCAGCTGTCAAGTAGCAGGTGTCACTGTGATATATACAGGGTGTCACTGTGATATATACAGGGTGTCACTGTGTTATATACAGGGTGTAACTGTGATAGATACAGGATGTAACTGTGATATATACAGGGTGTCACTGTGATAGATACAGAGTGATACTGTGATATATACAGGGTGTCACTGTGATAGATACAAGATGTCACTGTGATATATACAGGGTGTCACTGTGATATATACATAGTGTCACTGTGTTATATACAGGGTGTCACTGTAATGTATACAGGGTGTCACTGTGATGGGCTCATATAAAATTGGTATTTCGATTTTTAATACATCTCATAATGTTTACAAGTTATATTATTTATTCACAACGTGTATCGTTTCGTTTTTAGGGTCAGCAAAAAAAATAACCCTAACCTACCTATTTTTGAGAGCCGTTTCGTTTTTAGGGTCATAAAAAAAATAACCCTAACCTACCTATTTTTGGGAGCCGTTTCGTTTTTAAGGTCATCAAAAAAAAATAACCCTAACCTACCTATTTTTGGGTGCCGTTTCGTTTTTAGGGTCATCAAAAAAAAATAACCCTAACCTACCTATTTTTAGGAGCCGTTTCGTTTTAGGGTCATCAAAAAAAAAATACCCTAACCTACCTACTTTTGGGAGCTGTTTCGTTTTTAGAGTGACACCCTGTATACATTACAGTGACAACCTGTATATAACACAGTGACACCCTGTATATATCACAGTGACATCCTGTATCTATCACAATGACACCCTGTATATAACACAGTGACACCCTGTATATATCACAGTGACACCCTGTATATCTCAATTAAACTGCTTACAGACATGTTTTCTCTGTTGACAGTGACATCCTGTATCTATCACAGCGACACCCTGTATATAACACAATGGCACCCTGTATATATCACAATGACATTCTGTATATATCACAGTAACATCCTGTATACATTACAGTGACACCCTGTATATAACACAGTGACACCCTGTATATATCACAGTGACAACCTGTATCTATCACAGTGACACCCTGTATACATTACAGTGACACCCTGTATATAACACAGTGACACCCTGTATATATCACAGTGACATCTTGTATCTATCACAGTGACACCCTGTATATAACACAGTGACACCCAGTATATATCACAGTGACACCCTGTATATCTCAATTAAACTCTCTGCTGACCAATTGTAAAATCTTGCTACCCAAGTAATTATTTTGCAGCTCGACTGTTTATTAGGCAGCCAAATGATTAAAAAAGCAGATTAATATTGGTTAAAATGTTAACCGTTTTTAAACTGTTTGCTGAACAAGAGTTGCCGCCCGATTTTATTTATTGCCAGCCAAATCTTTGTATGCTGCCCAAATGATTTAACTGCTTATTTTTTTTTGCGGATCAATTTTAATAACGGCTGACCAAAAATTTACTTTCCATTATTTATCATCTAACGACAGCTTCACGGTGAGTTCTGTCAACACCCGACAGATCTGCTTTCCCAACCGTGTTAGCCGTCAGTACACCTAACGCCATCTATAAGGTACAGGGCGACTATTTACGACAATAAGGCGGTATACCAAATTAAAGAAATATAGTTTCTTTACATTTATATAAAATCGACATGAGTATATTATACATTATAAACAATTTTTAATAATTTTAAATTGCAAATGTAATTACATGGATACACATTTAAAATATTTTATCTAAATATTTGCGATAAAAATGTGTACTGAAACAGTTTTTGGAAAGAAAATTGAAAATTTTTCATTTACTTTTAGTGTCTCTAAAAATAAAATTTGATTTTTTGGAGTGTTTTTAATTTATTTCGTTGCATATTTGAGAAAAGCACTATACATACCTCGGCGTGAAAAGGGGTTGTCAGCCTCGTAACTATCTGGTCTCGCTTTCGCTCGGGCATCTATATGTTCTTGGCCGGCAACCCCTTACATCCCGGCCTCTGCAGTAATGTACTATTTTTCTGCATATAAAGTAGCAGATGTAACAAACCTACACCAAAACAGACAAGCACCGTGTCGCTGAATCATACCTGAAAACGAGGAAAGATTTTTGTTAATATTCTATTACATTTTAACCGGCTTCAAAAAGGGTAGGGGGTTATCAGTTCGTCGTATTTTAACCCCCGACGCAAAAAGAGGGGTGCTTCATAAGTGTGACCGCTATCTATGTGTCTGTCTCCTAGTCCGACCCTATCGAGGTGGACCGGGGCAAGGTGACCTGGTTCGACCCGCCCCCGGTGGGTACCCAGTCCGATCCACTCGGGGTGGTCCGGCTAGCGACCTGGTTCGACCCTCGGGAACGCCACGGTTGCGGTTGCGAGTTAGTCAGGAGTTAAAAAAAATGTGTGTCTGTCTGACTGCCTGTGGCACCGTAGCCCGTAAACGGGTGAAACAATTTGGAAACGTTTTTCTTTATTTAAAAGCAGGTTTTTTAGTGACGGTTCTTAGATATAGACGACACGTTTAGCTTAGTAAAGTGACACCGCCTACTAAGCTAGAGGTCCCGGGTTTAAATCCTGGTTAGGGTAAATATTGGTGTGATGAGTATTTGTTCCTGAGTCATGTATGTTTTATATCTATTTAAGAATGGATGTATCTATATAAGTATGTATATCGTCGTCTAGTATCCATAATATCCATAATTGCTTAGTTTGGGACTAGGTCAATTTTTGTAAGATGTCTCCAAGTACACACGGACGAGATATTCCAATTTCAAATTAAAGAGTTGGAGATGGAGATTTTCTAATCGCGGTTTTATTAATGTTAAATTTTTTATTTAGTTTCCCAATTACTCAAAGGTGAAATTTTCCTCCTTTATCACAAATCACCTAAAAATAAATCCAAGTAAACTCGGGAGCAAAAATCTAGTTTATACGATATGAAATGCTGTTTATTCCAACGTTTTCACGCCTTTCCTTTTATTAATTACGTATTTAATTTCACAGCGTAGCGGGACGGAATAACGATCTCGCGTTTACGGAAAATACTTATTTAATAATATGTTACATATTCTGTAGCGACAAATATTTTCCATTATTATTTCTGTTAAGGCTGCGTTTCCACCAGACCTGTGCGAAGCAGCTAAGCGGTGTGCGAGAAAAAAATCCACCAATGCCGGGCCGCGCCGAGCGAGGCTAGTAGGCACGTTGATTGGTGGATTTTTTCCTCGCACACCGCTCCGCTGCCTTGCACAGTACTGGTGGAAACGCAGATTAAACTACCGATTTGTCTGCCGGTTATACTATTCCTGTTACTTCTCTAAATATGGATACATCATCATTAGGGTGCTCCTTATTTTGTCGATTTTTTATTACTTGCGGGGCACCCCTTCATTTTATTTTAGGGCATGAAAAGACATGACTGTTTTTTTTAGATTTTTTCTTTAAGTTTTAGAGGTCGCTATCAGCAGTTGAATAAAAAAAATGTCATACATTTATAATAGACTTTTAAATTATTTTTTTTTATGCTTGAAAACCATTTTTTTCTTTATACAAGACCTTTTTGTTACATGAATCATGTATAATATCATACATGATTCGTGTGTATTATAGAGACTGGCTACCTCTACAGAAGAATTATGGATATTCTTCTGTACCAATACCTGAAATGACGATCACGGCCACTCTGTCAAAAGTGATACCGATGAAGAAAAAAAAGAGATAATAGGCTAAGCTGGACGACTAAAAAAAAACGGTTTAGTCCGTCATTTAGATTATTAAAAAATATTGTAGGTACACGTATTTTTTCTTTTGTTTGACAAACAACAAATGACGAGGATATAGTGCTTAGAAATATCGAGTGACGTCACTCTTTGGTACAATTTTCACCTAAGATTGACATCACCCCCACTCCGGAAGTTTGATGATCACCTTTGTGGATTTTTAATAATTTGATAAACCTAAAAATACGTGCCCCATATTCTTCCATAATCTAACTGAACGGACTAAATAGAATGGTATACTTTAACCTAGTCGTCATTCTTATTATCCGGGGGCACGGTAGTGCCCCCGCCAATCTGATTTTTCGAAGTAGGTTAAAAAGAAAGACACCCTCTGTGTATTTCTCAGACGCTGCCAGTGTCACAGTTATTAACGGGTACCAGAATAAACCGTAGCAGTGTAATGATCGTTAATACAACAATTTGCTAATATTTACAGTTGTCTAAAAATGGTCGACGGTGACGCCGCGTCACACTGTTTACGCTGCCGGCTATTGAAGTCAAACATCAACCGATTTCATACATTTCACATTCGTATAATATAACTGTTGTTTACTGAAAATATACGAATAGACTTGATTTTATCGTGTATAATACGAAAATACGCGATTTTAGCTTGAATTTTGGCAATTTATACAATTCTCAAAACCTTCAAATTCTTCGGGCAAGTCGCCCGTAACAAGGACTCCATTATTTATTTTATTTATTTGGAGAACAGAAACAGACGTACATACAAAACACTATGGTATAGATTTTAAGACTAACATGCATCTAACTCCTCAACAGTTCCCATCACTATGATATATGTCGTTTTATATACTACCCTATAAGTTTCAAGCTAAACATGGAACATGGTGGTGCAAGGGAAAGTGGACGGTGGACAGACCTCGTTAAATCTGTGACACATTCCAGCATAAATGTCAACTCTCACTCCGTCAAACATAGAGATCACGAGAGAAGGGCATTTCTTCAGAAATATGTCTGCGGTCACCTCATTCATTTGGTCCTTTTTCATACTAAATGTATGGAGACAGATGAATGAGTCGCAGACATATTTCTGAAGAATAGCCCAGAAGCGGTGGCAAAGTGTAAAGACAAACAAGTAGCCCAACTTCAGCCGTTTAGGAGCGCGGGACACGTATTCACACAGACGCGCGATAGCACGTCTCAAGGATAGGCAGAAGGGTAGGCAAGTCGGTGGAAATCGAGTTCTGTGGACGTCACGCCACTGGTAGGTACACCTACCGGTTGTATTGGCACCTCCTCAGAATATAATGGTGGGATGTAGGAAAATGATGAGATCTCTTCAAATAAAACAGGGATCTTGGAGAAATCGAGAGAACTCTTCAAATATAATAGGGATCTTCGAGAAATCGAGAGAACTCTTCAAATACTATAGGGATCTTCGAAAAATCGAGAGAACTCTTCAAATACTATAGGGATCTTCGAGAAATCAAGAGATCACTTCAATTATTATACTAGGTCACAGGTCAAATTATATTAAAGACCAGATTGACGGTGAAATTGTTAATTTCCAAATCGAGTTGCCAAACAAGCGTCATTGTTCACGAGCCCGCGCAAACAGGTAGACGGACAAAGACCGACAATAGAGCGTTCACAAACTTCCGAGCAAAAACTCCTGGAATTGGATAACAGGACCGGGAACTTTGTTTACAACTGAATTGCCTTTTTACGCTCCGAAAAAGGTTGTCCATTTCTTATTTATTTTCTCTTAGTTGGGACCAAGAACCTTAAAATAAATAGCCGGACGGAGCCTCGCCAACAGAGAACTGAAGCCATTTTTAATAAGCCGGCTGCTTGTACTTACGAGCCGCACGCACATATCAACTAGTTTTTAGGGTTCCGTACCAATATGGTAAAAAAGGAACCCTTATGGTGCGACTCTGTCTGTCTGTCTGTCTGTCTGTCTGTCTGTCTGTCTGTCTGTCCGTCTGTCACAGCAAGATATCTCAGGATCTACTGATGCTATCGACTTGAAACTTGGAATAGTGTTAAAAGTCGCTGACTCGAGCCTATTGAATAGAAAAAAAATCTTATACCTTTTTTACTTTTTTTTTAAAGGGGTCCGAAATGGGATGTGGAAAAACAAAAGTAGAGCTGTTATATCGAGTGGGATATCAAATGAAAGGGCTTAATTTGTAAATTCCAAAACCATTTTTGTTTTTTTTCTTAATTTTGTACTTTTTGATTTATGACCAAAAACGTTCCATTCCCCCCCTATTATCTTTGAAGTTACTGAACAGAAAAATCTGTAATAATTACCAATTATTAATATCATCCTAAATATTACAGGAAAAATAAAACGGTTTTGCTAAATTGCATCGTTTTTTAGAAATTTTCAAAAATCGTACACATACTTATTTGCTCCTACTAAGCTAACGGCCATACAGTTTTTGTTGAACATTCACGTATCTACTTACGAGTTTGTACGGAACCCTCGGTGAGCGAGTCCGACTCGCACTTGACCGGTTTTTTTTTTATTGCGAGCAGCATGCACAATTGCACATGTCATGCATGGTAGCCGATGGATTAGACATACTTCAGTTCTTGGTTAGCGAGGCTCCGTCCGGTTATTTATTTTAAGGTCCTTGGTTGGGACCGAAATAGAGTGCGACTACGATAACTTTGCAGAGCTTTGCTTACTAGCGGAAGATGGCACTCTAAACTAGAATGATACGAAAGTCAAAGTAGATGGTGAAATTGAGGACGCTTGCTGTGTGCTCCGGTGGACAAGTGGTTAAGGCGCTGGGCCGGAAATCCAGAGCTACCGGGTTCGATTCCCGGTGTGAACCACAGGTGAGTAGCATTTAATTTTTCTATGTACTTTGATTTCTTGTATCTATCTATATATGTAACTTAAAAATGTGGTGTAATTTACCCCCATTAAAAACAAATAAAGAAACATCATGTTTCTTTATTAATATTAGCGCCATCTCTCGCTGAATTGTCACGGCTGTAAAGTTTATGCGTTGAGGTGGGATACATGTGTAATACGTGTTCTCATAGATGGCGTTTAGGTTAAAAACCTATTAAAACTAGAATGATACGAAAGTCAAAGTAGATGGTGAAATTGAGGGCGCTTGCTGTGTGCTCCGGTAGCCAAGTGGCCAAGCCGACCACAGGTGAGTAAATTTTTTTTTTCACCTAAATTACATCCCTATTAGGCGATTTACCTTGTACACTGCCCAGTGTCTTTAGTCCGGTTCATACAAATATATATGAACCGGACTAAAATCACCGAACTACTGAAACTAGGCCGTATACCGTTTAATGCCCCACTATTATAACTTTTACTTCAAACTTTGACGCCATTTTGAGGGCCCAATGAGACGGTAACCAAGTTTTCGACTGCGCTAGCTTGACGTTCCTAATTTAAAGTTAAATTATTCCCTCCGGAGTGTTACGTCAAGTCGTAAAATGTCCAGATGTCCAGGTCGTAAAATAAACAGATAGGAAAATGTCAAGTTGGTAAGCTCAAGCTTTGTTGGTAGTCAAGCTTTGTATAATCAGATTCAATGCACATAGGGGCGTCGACGGCGCGTTTAAATGACGTCGTGTGCACAGGCTCTTAGTGCCAGCTCACAGGTCTAATAATATTGGGGACTAGATTGATGGTGCAGTTGCGAACAACCCTCGTGACCTAAAACTGTGCGCCCTACTGAATATCCTAGGGTAACATCAAGGGATAACACGTAGTAACTAACTTATACATGTGTAAACATATGTTATAGGTTATCGCAGGGCGGAATAGTAGGGGAGACCGCTATACGAAGACCTTCCCTCATTGCTACTTTCAACGTGTAGTAACGGGCCGCGGGTGCAGGCCCCGCTGCAGAGGCTTGCCTATCACCAGTGTAGTTTTAGTGGGTATGCCCCACAGAAATATATCGAGGTAGACGGAAAAAGTTACCAACATAGGTCAGCGAATCAGCAAGCTAAAGTGGCAGTGGGCTGGGCATATCAGCTGTCGTAGAGCCGACGACCACTGGGGTAGACGAGCTCTGGAGTGGAGGCCGCGAATCGGAAAACGTAGTGTAGGGCGCCCTGTAACAAGGTGGAGTGACGACATACGAAGGGCAGTAGGTGGTGACTGGAGGAGGAGAGCTGAAGATCGAGCTCAATGGCGTGCCATGGGAGAGGCCTATGTCCAGCAGTGGACTGATACAGGCTGATGATGATGATGATGATGAGAAGGAAAAAGTGTATGTACCTCGCGTGCTAAAAAGAAGTGGCGGCGACCTACTTTGCCCGCCGTTAACTTCAGTTGCCGTCATTATTATTACCATTATTTATTTCAAAAATAATGGTATAATTCTTTGTTCAAATACCACCAAAGTAAATAGAAAATGTATATTTTCCGTAACTAAATTACACTTTTGGTGTCAAACGCTAAGCGAAAAACGTTACACGCTTGGTTGCCATACAAATTGACGAACTATATCGTTCTATCTCGATATATTTCTGTGGTATGCCCTCCCAGCCCTCCATTATGGCCTCCCTAGCCAGGTAGGTTACATATAACGCATTTTCAAACCTCCCAAAAGAAGAAACGATCTTGATACAAATTTTGATACAGTGTTATCTTTCGCGCCCGCCACCACATTATGTACTTTATTTTATACACAAAAAACGTGTTTTTTTTTCGTTGTATTGGCAATAAACATACACAATCTATGAAAACGGCAAGTCTCTACCTATTAGCGTTTAAGAAACAGTTTTGTGACAGACAGACGAACAGCGAAGGGGTAATTCCATGCCAGAGGGTAACGTCGGTTACCAATGCTTCTATTTTTTACCCGACTGCGGCGAAGCCCAAAGGAGGGTTATGTGTTTGGCCTGTATGTATGTATGTATGTCCGTTCCTGTGTCCGCTCGTAACTACTCAACGACACATGCGATTTTGATAAATGATACATCATTAGATTCGTCTTGATGGTGCGAGTGTCACTGGGCATGAAGTTTGTTAAAATAAACAAAATGGCGGATTTAATGCAGTTTCAAAGTGCACCGCGGTCGGGTTTTTTTTTATAAAAATGTGGTTATTATTGATGGTGCAAATAAAATTATCAATATAACTATGGATTAAAGTATTACTGCTTATCTATATTAAGATTGACACTTAAATTTGCATCACACTTATTGTTAGATAAACATGGGGTAGTTTGTGCTACATTTTCATGGAATTACCCGGAGGCTTATTAATAGGGTTCTGATGATACCCTTTGGGTACAGAACTCTAAAAAAGATGAGGGAGGGTCGATGATAGACCGTATCTTAGACTAAAAGCCCCTCAAAGTCGGTCTAGGGATTTATTTCGAGTCGGGGTCAACGCAAATTTTAATAACGGATTAAGTATGTTGACAAAAAGCGTATTTTCTTAGTAGAAATATTAAGGGTTTATGATTTTTCGGGGCCCTTAAGGAGTAACCTTCATCAAGAGCGGCTTTTGTCTCAGACTTGTTAAAATTTCGCTTTTAATATTTTATTAGATCAAAAGAGTTATCCATTTATTTTTTGTGACCTATCCGAATCCGATAGAGAAAACAATAATGGCCAATTTAAAAAAAATAAAAAGGGTTTTTTTATGAAAACTCTGTAAAGGGATAAGCATAAAGACGAACAAGCAGGCCAACTTCAGCCGTGTAGGAGCGCGCGACACGTATTCACACAGACGCGCGATAGCACGTCTGTGTGAGTGCGATCCATACTGGAGCATTCTTTCTTACGCATTCTTAAAACTTTCAACCTGTATCTTTTGTAAGAAAAAATACTGCTATTGTACTGTGGTAATATTACTTAGGGCCGATACAGACGGACTGCAACCCAACTGCAACTTCCTACGATTTGTATGGGAACTGCATCACACGTCCTAGTACCTTACTCTAATATTAGAGCGGTCGCACATTGGGCCACTAAACGCGGTCACAAGTAGCGAGCGCGCGCCACTCCCGCAGCTTGTGGCCCCCTACCCCAGCCCGATGAGCGTGTCGACCGTGTGTACGGCAAAAAAAAAAAAAAAAAAAAAAAAACTTGTGGCCCGAACTCGGCCACTCGAACGCCCGGTGTGCGCCGATGCCATACTAAATGTATGAAATAGCACGCCCGCAGCTTGTGGCGACAACCAGTGGCCGAGCTGTAGCCACCAGTGGCTCAAAATGTGCGGAGTTTCTAAGATCCTAGTACACACCAGGCAACTTATAAGCCGACATGTTGTCGATCAATCGGAGTCGCGGTTGAATGTAGGGGACGTAGACTCCGACCGAAATTTCGGTTTCGGCTTATTTCATAAATGGCACTTAACGTCCCGCAAAATAGATGCTTATCAGACGTCAAGTTGCAAAAAACGAGCCCGGGTAAACTTATATGGCACTTAACGTTAATTTTGTTTAACGTACTCGTATCATCTGCACGCCGACTGCGCAGTTGTGATGCGGTTCCCATACAAATCGTAGGGAGTTGCAGTTGGGTTGCAGTCCGTCTGTATCGGCCCTTATTCTGTGCCAAAAAGTAATGTAGCTGTATTATTTTATCGAAACAAATACAGCCCGTGTAAATCTTTTGGGTATTTACATTACGTAAATGTACTTTCTAATCTTGCGTATAGTACTCCAGACAATTTGGCCAAAGGCAAAACGCAAATATTCTTTGAAGATTAAAATAAATCATTTTATTCATAAATTATAAATAGCGGTCTTTATTTAAGCCCTAGATACCACCGCCGGCGAGTAAGCGAGTAAAGGTGGGCGAGTAGCATTACATTGCGGATCTGGAAAGGTCGATCGACCACTATGTAGCTCGTCAGCCCGCAATGAACTGTTACTCGCTCAATTTAAGGCCTTAAGGTGGAATCAGACGGTTAATTTTTTTTTTCATTTTATGGTTATGGTTTAAGAATGTATTTCTGTAAAAGAATTCATAATTCACTTAACTAGAAAAATACAAATTAAGTTCATAACTAAGTGGCGAAGTACAATGTGTACGAATGATGAACAACAAAACTTAACGTAGTTCCTTAACTAAAAATATTAATTACAAAGGCCCCAGCGCTCACCAGCTGTTCAAAGAAATGGCCAAAAAGCTGGTTGACGTCACAAGGGACCGAAGAGCTGGCAGCTTCCTCGCTCAACGCATAAGTATAGCGATACAGCGAGGAAACGCTGCCAGTATCTTCGGCACCATGCCAAGGGGGCCGAATTTTCTAGATATACTTTAATTTTAGCTAGGTTCATTTTAATTTTTACTTTAGGCTTTTATTTTAGGTGTATATTGTTTCTATTTTAGGGTTTTAATTTAGTATTTAATTTAATTTGTATGTTTGAAGTTTATTGTAAAGTATATTAGTTATTTTTCACTGAATACACACAATTACAAAGTGAATACTAAGATGTAATATTCCAGTTATTTTTCGATACGATCGTCTCTGCACTCGTCGTGCATTACTTTACACACAGAGGCGTAGCTACGTAAAACGGCGCCCAGGGCACGCATCCAAACTGGGCCCCTCAGCGACGGCGCCCAGGGCACTCAGGGATCCAAACTGCGCCCCTTTGTTTCTTGGTGACACCCGGGGCGGATAATCTATGTGAAATTGCGCGGAGGAGGGGGGGGGGGGGGTGATTTTATTTCACCATGTTTGGATTTACATATGGTATTTTTTTGTTTGCATTTAGTAAATTTCGTTTTTGCGACCCCCTCCTTGCTGGCGCCCAGGGCGCGTGCCCTGCCCGCACCACCCTTGCTACGCCACTGCTTACACAGGCGTATTTTTGGTAGAAAAACTGCTATTGTATTTATAACACTTCAGATAGTATTTAGTACGGTTGATTAAAATAAAAAGGCACGAGTTTCATATGTATTTAGAAAAATTTAACTCTTCCTCTCGTTTCTTACATCGGGTTTTAAATTAAAAAGATTGATATGACAAGTATCTAGTTCACTTTAAGAATAAAACTTGTGTAATAAAAGAAATTATTATTACATATTCTACATATTCTCGTAATCTTTTGAATGAAAAAGAAACCGACTAAGCATCTTATTTTGAAGACCTAATTCTATGTTTGAATTGTCAACCTGAATGCTATAAATATCTACTTTTTAAAGTTTATTAACTTTGTCTCACTGTTCCTTAATCCTCTTATAGCTCCAAAATGTTAGCCACGATTCGAAACACATTAATAATAATTTAATTATTGATATTAAATGGTTGGCTACATCTGAAATGTTCACTTGACACAAGTAACTATGACACATGACAGTGACAGATATGTCGCAGATTTTTTGGTCTTGAATTAGAATTCGGAGTATAGTACAGTATTGCAAACGAAGAAAAGTGCCTAAGTTTAAAAAAAAAAAAGAATTAACTTCTCTTCATTCCAAGCCAAAACCACTCCAAAATACAAACTTGCCTGTTCAGTCAGACACTAGTATGAGCACGAAATGAAAAAACTTCTCAAGTTCATCTCGCGAACGTGTGCTTTTCTAACCATTTTTTACCCGACTACGGCGAAGCAAAAAGGAGGGTTATGATTTTAGCACCGTATGTATATATGTATGTATGTTTGTATGTTTGTATATTTGTATGTTTGTATGTTCGTTTGTTCCCTCATAACTCAAAAACTACTAAACCGATTCAAACATGTGGGGTATCGTTAGATTCGTCTTGATTCTGCGCGGGTTATAGGCTAGTTAGTTGAAACTGAAATTTAATATAAAGGCCGTGATTCTCAAAAAACTCAAGGATTAAAAAATAAAAGTCATCGAGTAGCATCGAGTTACATATCAAAATAAAGAGCTTTAAAAACCTATTGCAAAAATGTATCACACATGCTGATACAAGTATATTATGCAACAATATTTTCATTTTAATAACAACAAGAACGAAATTCAACAGCTTGATTTCCGACGATTCGTTACAAAAGGGCTAGCATAATGTGCAGTTATGGCAGTCGTGGCACGAAACGTCATCACCCGTTACTTTCATAATATATTTGAAAGAAAAAGAAAAAACATATATTGATATTTTGACACCTGCTAAATATCCTAATGGCCTGCTATGCTAGACCTTTACATGTGTCATTCGTATTGAGAGATATCGGGTAACTTCGTATTTGCGAACATTGCCGAATACATGTCATTTTCATGCCGCCAACTGACGCGTGTGTTGTGTCACATCAAAAATGTTGAAATAAAATCGTTGTAATGCCGTAAATATGCTGCCTCACTGCGAGCAGATTTAAAAATATGTCTGAGGAGGCATATATTATCACCGGTACGTATTATTGTATTAATATTGAAATAATTGTACATGTCGATTTTCCCTATCCGCAATGACAGTTTGCTAAGCTACTCAACTAGAGGTGTGGCTAAGATGAAGTCGATATTTAAGAATCAAACGAACTTACCTTACGTGATGTTTGATTCCAATTATGTGAGTATCCCAACCGAAGACGATTACTATAGTTTACATGCAGCAGTACATCAGATGATGCTGTCCTTGTCACACATTTAGAGCTATAATATCTTAAAAAGCAAAACCATACTTCCATCTCTCTCCCGTGGCGCATCGACACACGCGCGCCCGCGCTTACCTGACCTCATTTTTTCAGAGTTAGATATTTTGTGTTGTAGACAAGTTTTTTATTTTTTATTTTATCCCTTGGGCTAGGGTGGGATGGGACGATGTAATCGTCTTCGGTTGGGATACTCACATAATTGGAATCAAACATCACGTAAGGTAAGTTCGTTTGATTCTTAATTATATTTCGTATCCCAACCGAAGACGATTACTATAGTTTACATGCAGATGTTCAGAGCATTGTTATGTTCAATATGTGAAAAATGAAAAGTAAAAAACTGGTAATTCCAATCATTATAATGCTGATTAGCTACGAAATTGAGAACAATATTCTGATGACTTAATTTAAAGTTCAATTTACATTTATCAGATTCTTAACTGTTTAATTTTAATGGCATAAATGCAATTAATCCTATTTAGCGAATGTCAGATATAGCATACGTAAAATTATTTTCATTTGATTCCAGGGTGTCTCTATAATATTACTTATTAAGATAGACATTGGAACGATCACTGCAACCTGCCTTGCAAACAGTCTCCAGATTAAACCCGGCACGGTGCGCGGCAGATTTTCATGCTACCCGTGTACTGTGAGCGCTGAAAATGCTTATGTCAATGGCATTGTCTCGTGATACCTTTTTAACCCAGTGTGCTAAGGTCTGAGATCCAAAGTTTTTATAAGGCCTTCGTACAAAGAGGTATCCTTTAGTATGATGGCGTCTCAATTCATTTGTCCTACTAACATACGTTTGAACTGCGAGTGCTGGGCAAATAAGGACATTCGCGGATATAGGGTAATCTGTTGATTGGTTAACAAGCTCCAGGCCTCGAAGTATTAATTAAATTTGTAACCTTGATTATATTTAACATTTAGATGACTCCTACTGGAGGAGTATCATCTCATTAGCTATACTGTCCAGTACCAGTGCTAATGAAGGTGAAGCCATAATTACATCATTACTTATTGGCATATTATCTAATTTTATCAGTAGCCTGATCGTGTGCATCCATTGTGCCGAAGCAATGGCGATAAAAGTACAAGTTTTATATGATAAATCAGTTCATGAGACATCTTCATTTCGATAAATATTTAAGAAATGATTTAGAACTATATTTGTACGTGGATTTATATTTTGGGTTCGGAGGTTTAAGTTTGTAAGCCTTTAAGAAATCGATTAACCCAATCATTTGACGTAACATTCGTATTGCGATAAGGCTGATCTGTGTATGATCAAACAGCTATAGCTTAAAATTTTATGGTCAAAAAGACATCATCAAAAAGACAAGACGGTGATGTGTTAAAACACATCGCCGTCATTAGCGTCATAAACATCAAGATTTCTCGTTTTTTACAGAGAAGCTCCCAGGATTTGAATTAATAAAGTTTTAAATTATTGCTTTAAAAGTATTTTTGCTAAAGAGGCCATCACTATATTTAGTGATTCATGTGGTAGGCCACGCTTTATTATCATATCCCTGATAATTTAGCTGCCACCAGGATAAGGCTGGCATGAAGCGGGAGGCGCGTTCTGAACGGAGAGACTAATAAAGATCCGTCGGAATCAATAAACGTTTTTTCAGGTACGACAAGACTAGACCACAAGGAGTACCATGCTTGTGATGGCCAGTGGGGTACTACAACGATACCTTTAGCTTTATCTGAAATGATTTTTCTAATACTTTGCTCACTAGGCTGAATGGGGGAAAGAGATAAAAAATAATATTTTCCCAACTAAAAGTAAAGGCATCGACTATTTCTGAATAAGGATCTAATTTCGAAGACGCATATCTACTGCAGTAGGCTGTAGTTCTGAGGGCTGTCAAAAAGGTCAAATGCAGGTGTACAGCCTAACATATGAACAATCTGTGAAAATATATGACCAGAAATTTCCCATTCAGTGTCTATATTCATTTGGCTGGAGTCCTAGACTCCCGATCTGCTACTACATTATCGCAAGACTGTATGTATGATGTAAATACATAGACGTTTTTTGACTCGCACAACTGCCAAATGTTTCTTGCATACTTATTTAAATGGGGATATTGTACTTCCCCATTCTGTTAATATAACATGGCAGGTGTGTTGTCTATTCTCAGTTAAACGTTGCAATCTTTTAGATTTGCTGTAAATATCTTCAGTCCATAAAATGCGGCTATAAGTTCCAGCGTGTTTATATGAATGAAGTGTCAGTTCACTGACTGTCCAGTTGCCAGAAGCGTTTGGGCACCACATGTCGCGCCCCAACCAGTTATAGATAGATGCATTACTATACATTTCTAACAAGTAGTTATTCTTGCGGATCGGGGAGAATGTATCATTGTATTATTAATCCGCCATGAAAAATGTGGACTTAAATATTTTTCTAGTTTCATTTGTTTGTTGTAATTTTCCAAATGATCCAGAGCTAAAATATTTCTCGTTCGAAGAATTTAGTATACCTACATCCATCCGTAGTTGACGGCTGGACATACGGAGGGCAAAAATCTGATGAATTCAGCTAAATATCAAATTGTAACATGTGTGCGGTTCATCTAGTATCGCCTCCACCACGTGGTCGCGTAATGCCGCGTGTAGCTGGTCGGGCGGCGGCCGCGCGGCGCGTCTGTGCGACGGTCCCGCGGCGGCCGGTGAGGTGCAGGGGGCGGCCGCGGCTCGGCCGCTGCTGCTACTCGTGGCGGCATCCCCCTCGAGTTCAAAGCACTCCGTTGTTGCTGTGCTTCTTTCTACTGATGGTTTGTAAGCAGGACTCACAACTGTCGATTTCATTTCTGAACCGGTTTCAACGATCGCCTTTGAAAACTTGATATGCTCTGTTAAGGCTGAACGGAAGAGATGTTCATCCATTTTTGGTATTTTTGACGGTATCTCTAATATTTTAATTAAAAGTGTTTAAGGCTGCGAACCGACGAGACTGAGATTCTCTATAATAGCTGTTGTAGCTTCTCTATAATAGCTTTATTATGTCTTGAGATACTGTATTCTTAGATGACAGTGCCTAATTTAACACTTGTCCTATTGCACCGAGACTACCGAACAGCTGGCTCTGCTTACTTTGGCCGTAGAAGTCCTTTTATACATTGATTTCCAAAAGGGCTGCTTTGATCTCAAGATTTAGCATCGGAAACCTCATATTGGGGCAATTTTCAGGAGGCAAGTAACGTCTGATTAGTTCCAGGTGAAAGTCCTTAGCTAATCCATTTGCCAAAATGGGTGCCGACTTGGGTGCAATATCCTTATGTAGGTTTTTGCCGTATTTTTTGTTATTAGTTGGGTCCTCGCCCAGTAGTTCTAATATTTTCGGTTCCAATGACGGTATAGTCTCGCCACTCTATCTATGGGCACGGCAAGTGCCGCCAGGCGGCGTGGGCGCTTCGATCGTTACGGGCTCGGCCGCCGGCGCGATCGGCGCGGGCGACGTACTCGGCAGTAGTAGGTAGTTGTTGCTTCGCCCGGCTCGGCCAACTCAGGGTCCGAGGCCTCCGTGTCCCCGTAAATATGAATGTATCCTCTACACGGTTCATGTGGAGTATGAAGTCCTCGACACCGTTAAAATGGAACTGATGTTCTGGATAGAACGTGTGTATCCTCTACACGATTTACGTGGAGTATGAAATCCTCGACACTGTTAAAGTGGAGCAGATGTTCTGAATAGAACGTGTGTATCCTCTACACGATTTACGTGGAGTATGAAATCCTCGACACTGTTAAAGTGGAGCAGATGTTCTGAATAGAACGTGTGTATCCTCTACACGATTTACGTGGAGTATGAAATCCTCGACACTGTTAAAGTGGAGCAGATGTTCTGAATAGAACGTGTGTATCCTCTACACGATTTACGTGGAGTATGAAATCCTCGACACTGTTAAAGTGGAGCAGATGTTCTGAATAGAACGTGTGTATTCTCTACACGATTTACGTGGAGTATGAAATCCTCGACACTATTAAAGTGGAGCAGATGTTCTGAATGAAACGTATGTATTCTCTACACGATTTACGTGGAGTATGAAATCCTCGACACTGTTAAAATGGAGTAGGTAGACGTAAACATTCGTATATAATAGTCCTTTACACGGCTCGCATGGAGTAGGTACACAAATGTCAACATTTTGTAACGTGGATGATCAATATGATCACACTTGAAATCTTCAACACGATTTTCGTGGAGCTATACACGTGTAAATACATCTACATGTCTGTTTCTTTTCGCCAGGCAAGGTGATAGTCATAACACAAACCCTAAAATTTGCCAATTTTACTTGGCGTCATAACACTTTTATCACTATTGATGACGAACCCCAACGACTTAAAAAAGTCTTGTAGTTTTTACGTTTGTTAAGTAATTAAATCTATGATCTTACTTAAAAATCGTCTAAGTAGTTAAATGACAATAGGCCCGAAGTACGTAGATATTTCTTTTAATAATTTTATATAAACAAATGGAGCCGTACAAATTCTTGTCCTTTAGCAAGACATTCGAATCAAACAATTGTGGTCGCCACTTAAAACGCAATCGTTTGCGATCATTTTCATCAACAGATGTCAGAAAATAGGCATCATGTAGATCTATTGTTGCCATATCTTGCAATACCTTACATAAAATGTACCTACATGAAAGCAATTAATAAATGAAATGAAATAAAGTAATCGGTACGCTACCGCAGTCATCCAACTTAAAGTGATGAACCGTAGTGAATTTGTTTAATTATTTTAAACTTACAATTAGTATGAAACGATGAGTTCCGTTAGGTTTAGGTACTGTGAAAATAGGTGAGACAAATTGTCCTTCACATGGCATACACAGTGATATGAAGTTAGTTAGATAAAAACTCAGCAAATCCGTTATACATCTTTCCTAATTATATAACTTTATACACGTATCTTTACTTTTTATTCGTAAATATGTAAGTAACCAGGTTTAATGATTTTGTAGGTAAGATGCGTAAAGGAAATTTGAAAGTACCGTTATTGGCAGTGCCGTATTATCTAAAAACACTTTATAGTAACTAGTACTTTTGTTAAAATGATTACAAATTTACCTTCATAATCCTGGTTGTAATTTCAATCCCTTGATCGCTTTCGTTTTCACTTCACTACACTATTTTTTAACGTTAAATTTCGTGCGACTCGGACAACACCAAAACGTTCGTGGTCGTCGCACAACCGCCGTCAGGCGGTTGGGGGAGCCGTTCAGGGCGTTGCCCTCTTCGGCGGAAGCTACCGCAGCCCGTAACTACGGGCCGGTGGTTGGGGCGGGCTCCTGGGGGGCCCTGCGGATGCCTCCTCTCTTCTTCTTGCCTCGGCGAAGTCAGCCCTGCCGGGTGAGACCCTTACGGGAGGCCCAGCGAGCGACACTCAGCCAGAGGCTGGGAGAGAGGGGACTTCGGCTTCCTTGCCGCTGGACACGGTCCTAACTGCTCGACGGGGAGTAGTGGAGGTATCCAGCCAGCGGTGATTTTTCTTCTAATGTGCTAGGAGTCTTCGTTGCCGGTAGTACGAGCATCTATGTGGCCTGGCTGGTCGGGTCGGGTGCTGCCTTCTGCTGCCTCTTGCAGCCTCGAGGGCGCTGCGCTGCCTCCATGAGCGCTGACCACTTCGCGGGCGCGACGACTCGCGGGTGCGTCACCGCATCGCCGGCGCGTTGGCAGCCTGGCGGCGGTTCGCAGCCTCGCGGCGCTGCTACACCGCTGAGCGCCTGCTGCATCACGGGGGCGCTGCTGCCTCTCTGGCGCGGGCGCGGCGCAGGCGACCTCGGTGGGAGCTCAGTCTCTTGTCGGATGCTTCGGCGATAGGATGAGATGTTGTGTTGTCTTGTCCGGTTTCAGGGGGGACAGGAGCCGCGCGTCTTCTGCAGCTACGGCTCCTGTCGCGTTGGTAGTGGTCCGGGTGTTTGCAGCCTCGCGGGCGCTGCTGCACGGCGGAGCGCATTGGTGCGGCTCAGTGCGCTGCTGCCTCGCGGGCGCGGGGTCTTCTCAGGTGGTTGCGTCTTCTGTTGTGTTTCTGTTTCCAGGTTGTGAGATGCCAGTGGTGTGCGCGGAGGTGCACACTGCAGGCGGGAATCCTACGCTCTGCAGTGCGCTTCTAGGGGTCCGGTGTGTCCGTGGGTCTGGGCTTGAGATGGTGAGGAAGAGTCACCGGGTTTACCAAGGCGCCCCCTGCCGTGCCCGGGCAGGGCGGGGGCGGAGTGGTGGCTCCAAGTGGTGTGCAGACGATGTTGCTGCGTGGCGATCAGGTAGGACGCGAAAACGCGATCGCGCGGCGACCAGCCTTACGGCGGCGCGGAGTCGGTGCGGGCGATCCGGGCGTTACGATCGCGTAGCCAATCCAAACAACACCAAAAAATGTAATGAGGTCAGGTAAGCGCGGGCGCGCGTGTGTCGATGCGCCACGGGAGAGAGATGGAAGTATGGTTTTGCTTTTTAAGATATTATAGCTCTAAATGTGTGACAAGGACAGCATCATCTGATGTACTGCTGCATGTAAACTATAGTAATCGTCTTCGGTTGGGATACGAAATATAATTTGTATCGACATTGGTTACGTATGAATTGAATAACTCAGTGCACCTAAAATACAAAATTAACACGTTCACTGCGGCGACCTAAATCTCCGTCCTGAATTTTAGTGCGTTACGGGGCCTAATCGACCCCGTATTGGTTTACGCTTTTGTGCGTTACGGGTATAAAAGTGCCCCGTACACTCTAATCCGTTTGATTTGCTATAAAAGGCTGAATTTTTAATCTTTTCGTGTTTTTTTTGCACCAATTTACAAAGTATAAAATTTCCTATCTTATTTTCTCTCCGCACGCAGTTACGATGAAAGCTCAAAAAATTACAATAAAAAGAAAGCACGGGGTTCTTTTCGCCCCGTATCGCACTGAATTTGAAAAACTACGGGGCTTAGTGAACCCCTTAACGCACATACTTTATCTATATCGATGTATTGGTAGTGATGGGAATGAAATAAACGATATTTTAAATTCATTTAAAGTTTTAGATACAGTATTGCACGTTCATAAATGTTGTGAATTTGTAACGAATTTAATTTTCTAAGTTATAACAACTTAAACACATTGCTTTTTTACACTTACTGCATATAATTTTTACTTTGCTTCGCGACTACTACTCATAGGTTCCCGTATTTTTTTATAATAGCTTACACATTTTTTTCTTTTCATCAAGTTGAAATATAATGTGTTCAACATCTGTATTCTTTGGCTCCGGATCAGTATTTTGTAAAATTATCATTAGACTTCAATGGAGAATCCATGGATCATTTCTAATTTACCGATAACAAGTGTTGCGATAATGACTGCACTAGCGATATTGAGCTCATCATCCCCCACAGGTCAGTTTAAATCTATACGAGGTTCTCTGAACCCCGTATCGCACAAGAAGACAATATTTGTTCTGTGATCGGAACGGGGTTCATATGACCCCGTACTTTTTAATATATCACTAGATTATACTTTAAAACAGAAACACAAATATATAATTATTTCTGTCGTAGACATAAAAATACCAAAAATACAGCCTCCGCACCAGCGAGTAAACGCAAATTTTTGCTCCCGCACTGAATGACGGCATAGTACGGGGTTCAGAAGGCCCCGTAACGCAGTGAACGTGTTAACCCTTTCAGATTTCCGAAAGATCCGCTTCTAGAAAAAGAGTGAATGAATACTACCGGCCGGGATAGTTTGGTTTCCGCAGCCCTGTAGCAGTAGCACAGTATGCGGTGGCCAAGATATTAATCATAATTTCATACAAACACGGCTTCTACGATAGCTACAGAAATGAAATTTTAGGTACTATTTTTTGAGATATAAAGCGTTTCCAAAAACAAAGCCGTTCCAGAGATACAAACGGTGTACGCCTGCTTGACCCCCAGTAGCGTACACCGTGAACAGGCCTTATATTTCGAAAAGTTTAAGGGTACTATTTTTTTCACCAAGGTATTTGTCGGTACTATTTGGGTACTATTTATTGGCTGCATCAGATTCTGAATATCTTTACGGTGTACGCTATCTTGACGGACACGTATGAGAACTCGCCCGCAAATCGCCAGTGTGATAAGGCCCTAAATCGATATCTATAAATCACTCTAGTCACACTTAGTGGCACCCCTATAATAATTATTTCTTTCTACTCAATAACAGATGACACTGTGTTGTAAACTGCTTTAATCCATCTGTTGGCGAGGAGTGGAATCATATATGACAACATTTAGTTACGTTGAATCACGATATTCAAATAGGTGTTAGTGAAAGATATTTTTTCTTTGTACCTATTTTGCAGTATAAGTAAAACACGTTAGAATTGATTTTGATAATTCTAAAGTTGTTCCAATTAAAAGCATTTTATAAAAGTGTGGCATGTACATATGTTTGGTACGGTTGTATGTCACCGGTTTTCATACTTTTTGACTAATTAACATATCAATTCATGTTGTTTCTCCTCCGCAAGCAGTACCGCACAGAGCCAAAGGCATGAAGCGCACCTGGTTTCTTCGCGCAAACTGTATATAAATGTCTAAATTTTGCGAGCCCGAAGGGCGAGCTTCAGGCTTTGAGGCCAAAGGCCGAACTACCCAGCAAACACCTAATAACCCAGCATTCCGCAATAATTTTAGGCGGGACAAAGACCGAATACCGCGTCGGACCAAAGGTACCGAGCGCCCTTGGTTACTTAGGTATACCTATTAGTCTGATTTTTGCGAGCCCGAAGGGCGAGCTTCAGGCTTCGAGGCCAAAGGCCGAACTCCTCAGCAAACACCCAATAATCCAGTATCCCGCAATAATTTTAAGCGGGCAAAGACCGAATACCGCGTTGGATCAAAGGCACCGAGCGCCCCTGGTTTTTATGTATACCTATTAGTCTAATTTTTGCAAGTCCGAAGGCCGAGTTTCGGGCTGCGAGGCCGAAAACCGAGCTCTTCCGCAAACACCCCGTCTCGTAGTAATTTTAAGCGGGACAAAAGCAAAGCATAAAGTGTCTTATATCGTTGTAAGCAAACCATGTATCTAAGTGTTACTGTTGTAATTCTTGTCATTAATAGTACATTACACAACTAGGGTGGTAATACAAAGAAAGGCCGAGATCGCAGAAGTTTGCGGCCCGAGCTGCAAGCGAGGGACGTAAATATGCGATCGAGGGCTTTCTTTATTACCTCCCGTGTTGTGTACATCATTTTATGTCTACACTTGGCCAGAAAGCGGCTTTATCCGTATGCGCAGCGTGCGGAAAAAGCCACTTTATGGCCAGGTGTGGCATAAATACTATTAAATGGAGGGTGCTCATGAAAGAGCTCGGTCGTTGGCCTCACACCCTGATATGGTTCTTAGGAAGGAAAAGGCGCTTAAAACCGTAACTGAATACCTAACTGAGGCCCCTTTTTTGTTTGTCTTCTTGCCGGGGCCTCCGACTACGAACGATTGACGGCATACTCGAAACGTTCTCTAAATTAAAAAAAAATGCAATTTATCTGTACCTGGCGAACTAAAACCTAAGATTCTTGTTTTAGACTTTTTCGTAGTCGGGTTTTAGTTTTTAACTTTATTTTTTGTTATAAAAGGCTTGCAAACTTATATTCAACTTAACGGCCATTCTCACGAAGTATGTCTGCGGTCACCTAATTACCGCGACGCTATTTTCATACTAAATGTATCGAGACGCGGTAATTAGACGCAGTCATACTTGGCCGTTAACTAGTTCTTCAGTTCGCGTCCTATTGACTTGAATGTCCGTAAGTGGATTTAGTGAATTACATTTTTTTTTTTCATATTTTATTAAGGGCTCCATTGCATTCGCGCTGTATAAACAAATCGATCACAGGCTCGGTCGGGTATTATGGTGTTCATGGTATTACTTACCAAATTTCATAGTTCTAGGTCAACGGAAATAACTTTCAGTTTCCTCGAGGGAGTCGAAATGTACGTTTTTTGCGGCATAAATGGCCATATCTTTTTTTTACGTTAACTTAGAAGTTCGATTTTTTCACAGCTTCAAGGGACTATAGACTTGAGTATATGTTTTTATTTTCAACTCGATACCTCCACGCGTTCCCGAGATAAAGGGTCTTGACAGAAGGACAGACAGACAAGACGGACAACAAAGTGATCTTATAAGGGTTCCGTTTTTTCTTTTAAAGTACGGAACACTAAACACTTAATACATTTTGAGACCTTGATTCTTTTAACACTTTGTTCAATGTTACAACAGTACTTCCATTTAAATAGATAAACATTACTTTGACGATTGTCGTCATTGTTTGGACACAAAGTCGTGCTCCAAAACATTAACTTTGTTTGGGTGGAAGTCGTGAGTGATCTATTCAACACTTACAAAGATACCACGGCTAGAATAAGGCTCCGTTTCCCCTAGAGCTGTGCGGGTATTATTTATTTATAGATATATTTATTCAAATGGTAAATCCATAATAATAGGTCCACAAAACTGTTTTCACAGTTTGACTGTGGGATCCGTGAGTCTATCTATTATTATACAATATTAGAAAACTTAATTAGGTACTGAACTGACAAAATATAGGTAGAAACTAGGTAAGTACTTCATCAGAAATCAATTTAAATAATTAAATACTATCGAGGTAGTATTTTAACAATGTTTTTTTAAATTTATTTTTACTTTTCTCCGTCCTAATAGTCGCAGGCAAGGCGTTAAGTAAGTATGGAAGCGCTTTTCGATGAGTCTGTCCCCATAGTAATAGGCTAGATGACTAAAAAAAACTGTTTAGTCCGTCTGTTACATTATGAAAAAATATTGTACACGTATTTTTTGTTTTGTTTGACAAACAAAAACTGACGAGGATAGAGTGCTTAGAAGTTTCGAGTGACGTCACTCTTGAGTACAAATTGTACTCAAGAGTGACGTCATAAGCCCCCACTCCAGAAGTTTGATGATCTATAACTTTGTCGATTTTTAATATTTTGATAAACCAAAAAATACGTGTCCCATATTTTTCCATAATCTAACTGACGGACTAATTAGAATTACATATTTTTAACCCAGTCATCATCCCTATTACTTACTCTGTAGCGGAGCGGTGTGCGAGGAAAAAATCCACCAATCAACGTGCAACCATTGACGTTTACAAAGGACAGGGCTAAGCGAGCGCGCAGACGGTTCCAACGCTTTGGCGGTAAATATACCGCCAAATCAGTACCAGCCGGCAGTGCGACACGCGACGCGTGCACTGCGCAGCTGGTCTTTATAGCTGCATTTTTTGTTACGGGAAAATAGTTCCGAACTGCCTCACTTATTGGGTCCTCATTTCAGGCCCGCGCCGGCCCCCGACAGCGCCTGTGTGCAAACCTATGAAGTCACCTCTTTATTGTCGTCGTGTTTCGAATTCCGGCGCCCCTATAGCTTTGGCACCTGTGTGCGTTGCACACTTCGCACACAGGGGCGGCGCGGCCCTGCCTCATTTAGTGGGACTAATAACTTATACAAGTTATTAGCCCCACCCCACTATTACAACTTTTATCTCAACCTTTGACGCCATTTTGACGGGTTTATCCACCTAGTTCATCAATTATACGATATAACAAAATGGACAAAAAAAGTCCAAATTGTTATACTGCTCAGTATAACTAAATGGATCCGATTTATTTTGGTCGGCTTCGTCCATTTAGTTATATTCGTAAACTATTTGGACTTAATTAGTCCATTTTGTTATATCGTATAACTAATAGTATAACTAGGTGGATAAACCGATTTCGACGCCCCAATGAGTCGGGAACGAAGTTCCCAACTGCGCTAGCTTGACGTTTATAGTTAAAAGTTAAATTATTCTCAAGCTTTGTTGGTAATAAAACCTTGTGTAATCAGACAGGATTCAATGCACATAGGGGCGGAAATTATTCATGTTGACAGAGCAGTTTAATCTTAAATTCAGGATATATTTTATCACAGAAATAAATCGAGCTAGAAGGAAAAAGTGTATGTACCTCACGTGCTAAAAAGAAGTGGCAACGACCTACTTTGCACGCCGTTAACTTCAGTTGCCGTCAATATTATTATCAGCTTTGAGAATCTGATAATAATGGTTTAATTAATTGTATAAATATCACCAATTCATCACACCAATTCATTGTATAAATATCATGTATTTTTGTAATTAAGTTAGTTTTTTTTTATTTTGTTGTATAAGTCTGCTTGTTTGACTGTTTATTAGGCAGCCAAATGATTAAAAAAGCAGATTAATATTGGTTAAAATGTTAACCGTTTTTAAACTGTTTGCTGAACAAGAGTTGCCGCCCGATTTTGTTTATTGCCAGCCAAATCTTTGTATGCTGCCCAAATGATTTAATTGCTTATTTTTTTTTGCGGATCAATTTTAATAACGGCTGACCAAAAATTTACTTTCCTTATAAATTTATGCTTACCTATAGTTTCTTCTTAACCCGTTAAGCAACGAGAAGCGTTATCTCGAAAGTGCGGGACTCTCTTTTATAATTCGAATAGCAAAAGATCGCATGTAATCAGGCGTTATTTTGGAGAAATCTATGTTAATTAAAAGAAAAATCTGTGATATAATATTAGTTAGCAGAAGACCTCAAACGCCGCAAATATGGAAGCCTCGTTAGTAAGCTAGATATTTGAGGCGTTTGGGGTCGAGTCGAGACGCTGGGACCCTGGGGACCTAGTGCGCGCCGGCTTTTTAAGGATCTGTCGGCGCGTCTAGTGGAGGCCACCAGTGACCAGAGGGCTGGCCAGTATTTCGCTCAGCGAATCAGCATTGCCATCCAGCGTGGTAATGCGGCCAGCCTGCTGGGCACACTCCCCACTGGCAGTGATTTAGAGCAAATTTATTATCTTTAGTTTGTATTTAATTTATAGTTTTAGTTCTTATTGTTATTGTTTTATTTAAATGTTATTGTTTATTAAATGAATTCCCACGTATTAGTCAATTAGTGCTAGCCGGTTATAATTAAGAGGAAACAGTAAGGTCGAGAGAATTGAAAATTAGGTATTTGTAAAATGTGTCGCTGTCCCGATCTGCCCGCCTCTCGCCCGCAGAGCGCGATAGAGACAACTGCAGCTTGGACCGAAAATACCTTTTAAAATTTCATGAAAACAACGTTTCGTAGTCCCCTGATTTCTTCCCCAAAACTTAACTAATTTTTTCATTAAACATTAAAGAAAGGCTTTGGCCGTGTTCCTATGCTTTCCTTTTTTTTTAATAATCTAGTCAAATTTGTTTTCTGGATGTGTGAACATAGCGGAAAATCTGGAATTTTTTTTAGGTTTTTGGAGGTTAATATCTCTTTTGAGAATCAATTTATCGTAAAAAGGAAAACATAGGAACATAGCAATAGTAGCCATAGATTTTCGGACAAAAAATTATTGCTCTACTGGCATTATCCAGGGAGGAAACAGGGGACTACGTTTGTATGGAAAACTGCCCTCCTGTTTCCTCTTAATTCGTTCCATCAACGGACGCCGGACGGTCAACATCTCCAGCTTCTCCCGAGGATGCCTCGTAAAGAGGCGAAACATGTGTAGAGTCTTGCATTTTTGTTGGTGGTTTGTTATATTTATTTGCATGGTTTTTTTTATTTTGCATGTGAACGCATGAAAAAATACGCAAGTAATTATAACGAGCTAGTACTAATTGACTGACACATTATCATATCGCGGATTAGCAAAGCAATATTTTTGTTTTAATTTGATCGTATGTATGTAAGCAGCGATGAAGCCGAAGGTTGTGTATCTTACAGTAGCGTGGCGTCTAAAGAACTCGATTCCTACCGGCTTGCCTAATATCAGGCATTTGAAAACCTTATTCTGCATCTCTTAAGGAAAATATACCCCAAATCTGCACCGGCTTGCCCAAGAGTAACTTTTACGCCACGCCACTGGCATCTTACTTCATCATTTCTTTATGATAAAAAAAGACAATATGTGTAACTGTACAAAAAACTCTTACATTTGATATCCCCCACATGTCATGCCGTCGTTACTAAAATCTAAAACCCTAAAATAGTATTTTATGCAACAGTTGTATAAGAAGGTTCAAAAAATGCGAATTGCGTGAGAAATAGAGACGCAATGAGCGTTTTTTGACTTAATTATACAACGTTGCATACAATACTTTTTCTACGACTAGGTTTTTTATAGTATTTTATGCAACAGTTGTATAAGTGGGTTAAAAAAATGCGAATTGCGTGAGTTGCGATACGAGCCGCGAATGCGGCGAGTATCGCAAATAGAGACGCAATGAGCGTTTTTTGACTTAATTATACAACGTTGCATACAATACTTTTTCTACGACGAGGTTTTAAATTATAAAATACAAAATTAATCATAACCTGGAAACAAGGCAATATGACGTTTGACTGACAGTATGGTGTCTATGGTAAACTATTTTTTTAATTTAAAATATACTTAAATTAAAAATACTTTTTTTTATGTTGGCATCAATGAATTTAGTTCGGAAAGTTTTGTTTTTCTTAAAAACCGTAGGAATTTAATTGTTTGTTAAGTTGGTAGTTGTGCATTTTTACCGTAAAGTTAAAATTGAGCGCTTAATCCTTGACCTAAGTTTAACCTAGATTTAGAAGTCTGTGGCTGCTAGCAATAACGTAAAGTGACGATAACGACACTAGTGCTGTTATGGGGAATAGAGTATAGACTTCTCTGAACTCATATTATGTATGTTCTTATATTAGTGTTCGTGACCAAGTAAAAGACAGATAACAGTACAGGAGTAGAAAAAAATATAAAATACAAACAAGGCATAACCTGCAAACAAGGCAAATATGACGTATGACTGACAGTATGTGTCTATGGTAAACTTTTTATTTTATTTTAAATTTACACGCAGTGAATATATTAAAAATACTTTTTTTTATGTTGGCATCAATGAATTTAGTTCGGAAAGTTTTGTTTTTCTTAAAAGCCGTAGGAATTTAATTGTTTGTTAAGTTGGTAGTTGTGCATTTTTATCGTAAAGTTAGAATTGAGCGCTTAATCCTTGACCTAAGTTTAACCTAGATTTAGAAGTCTGTGGCTGCTAGCAATAACGTAAAGTGACTATAACGACACTAGTGCTGTTATGGGGAATAGAGTATAGACTTCTCTGAACTCATATTATGTATGTTCTTATATTAGTGTTCGTGACCAAGTAAAAGACAGATAACAGTACAGGAGTAGAAAAAAGAAAAAATGATCTAAACTTGAAAATACATATCGTTTTTATTGTAATTAATTTTAGATTCAATTCAATAAATTATCATGTGAGTCGTAACCCTATAGTTTTGCCTTGTTTAGCTTTGCTTTGCTGAAATAGTTTTGCCTGAAAAGAAGAATTTTCTAGATGTAAAGACTCGAAAATAAATATGCAAAGCGAAACAGCCCGTATTTCATCCTTCAGTCTGCTCAAATAAGAACCGAAAGGATAATTTAGGTGAATATATTAGACTACCCAATTCAATTGGAAGTTCTGCGATTCCACGTGAATATTTATCATCCAATATGTCACTTTAAAGGAATACATTTTCAAATATTGAACTGTAGGAACTTTATATTCGATTCTTGAATTCCTCTTTTTGTTACAGGGATAGAGACCGTAATAAGGTATGTCTACCAGTGGCGTGGCGTAAAATATATCCTTGGGCAAGCCGGTGCAGATTTGGCGTTCATTTCCCTTAAGAGCTGTTGAAAAAGGTGGTCAAATGCCTGATATTAGGCAAGCCGATAGGAATCGAGTTCTTTTGGACACCACGCCACTGGTTACTACATACCTTCACTGTGTCAAATCCAACTCCGTTCATATTATAAATCAGTAAGTCTGACTGTCTGTCTGTCTCTATTTATTACCGTTTACGCTTGAAACCCTCCTCCTCGAGTCGATTACCCATTCTGCCGCCATAACGCAAAAGGACACAACTAATATTTTTTTCGACATTAAATTGTATACATATTCGGAATCAGTGAAATTTACTGATTCCGAATATGTATAGAACTCAGTGTCGAAAAAAATGTTAGATGTGTCTCCGGGCTATAAAGCCTGCCGACTGCGACTTCAACCGTGCAATTGCAAGGCGTACTACGCGTGTGTACTGCGTCTTAATTTTGATATGTGTCGGCATACAACAATATTGACATTCGCATTGTAAATGCCGACGCCGCATTGTATGGTCTACTCACATGGCCCACAATTGCCCAAATACACGCTCGTGAAAAACATCGCAAATACGATCTGGCTGCAGAAGATCTTAGAGCCTCATTTACTCCCCTTGTGGTCTCTTGTGATGGCGTTGTCGGAACTGAATATGAATCCTTCATAAAAAAAAACATCTCTTAAGCTATGGGAAAAATGGCGCTAGCCACACTCACAAATAATAAACTGGATCAAAGTCAAAATACAAATATCAATCATCAGAGCGGTCTATATTAGAATTAGGGGAACGAAAAGAAGGATAGCAAGATTTGGATGCGAAGATGGATGTGGAATACCCATCCTGGAGCACTAGATTTCTTTTCTTTCTACCATATAAATGTGTCTATAAGACTCTGTATATTTGTATTATTGAACGTAATAAAATAGTTTACATCAAATATTGATAGCGATGTATTGTTGACTATATCTACAGCCATCTTTGTTTACAAAGCTGCGTCTCTGAGATAACCTCTCTCGTTTGACCTGAAGTTGCTCGTCAATGCCACGTACCTAAGGCAAGATAGAGGTCTACCATTTTTGGACTCTAACACTATTGAATAAAGTCGAAAAGTGGTAGATCACTTTCTGTACTATACTCGTGAGCCGACTCTGTCTATTTTCAACCACAGATTTAGGAATTCTCGCTCCCTTTCACACAGTTTTTGAAATTGACAGAGATTTTATTTATACTTTGCACATGCAGCGATTACCCGCGAATTTTCCCGCGTTATTATGCAAAATCTACTTCTTACTGGGGATATAAAGTATCATAATGTTTAAATCCAAGATTTACTTAGTCTACTTGTACAGCATGAGAAAATTACAACCAATAACAAGGACCTTAAAATAAATAGTGGGACGGAGCGTCACTAACAGAGAACTGAAGCCATTTTTAGGGTTCCGTACCAAAATGGTAAAAAAGGAACCCTTATGGTGCGACTCTGTCTGTATGTCTGTCTGTCCGTCTGTCACAGCAAGATATCTCAGGATCTACTGATCTTATCGACTTGCAATTTGGAATAGTGTTAAAAATCACTAACCCGAGCCTATTGGATAGAAAAAAATCTTATACCTTTTTTACTTTTTTTTTAAAGGGGTCCGAAATGGGATGTAGAAAAACAAAAGTAGAGCTATTATATCGAGTGGGATATCAAATGAAAGGGCTTAATTTTTAGATTCTAAAACCATTTTTAGAATTTTTTTTTAATTTGTACTTTTTGATTTATGACCAAAAACGTTCAAAAAAATACCATTCCCCCCTATTATCTTCGAAATTACTGAACAGAAAAATCTGTAATAATTACCAATTATTAATATCATCCTAAATATTACAGGAAAAATAAAACGGTTTTCCTAAATTGCATCGTTTTTTAGAAATTTTCAAAAATCGTACACATACTTATTTGCTCCTACTAAGCTAACCGCCATACAGTTTTTCTTGAACTATTCACGTATCTACTTAAGAGTTTGTACGTAACCCTCGGTGCGCGAGTCCGACTCGCACTTGACCGGTTTTTAATAAGCCGGCTGCTTGTACTTACGAGCCGCACGCAGACATCAACTAGTTTTTTGTCTGTTGCGAGCAGCACGCACACATAGGTAGCCGGCTTATTAGACATGCTTCAGTTCTTTGTTAGCGCGGCTCCGTTCGGCTATTTATTTTAAGGTCCTTAACCAATAATATACATATATGCGGCGACGAGAAAGAAAAATAACGTTTTATTACTATAGTACTATTTTCCTTGTGTAATGTTACCATGCGTGTCCTAAGTTTCCCCATTTGAAGGTTCCATTTTCTGGTTGACATATTGTTATTGGATTTACTAAAAGTTAGCTACGCATGTTTTCCTTTTTGATTATTTATTTTTCCCAAACATGCAATGAAATGTTGACATTACGTGCCTTATAATATAGGCTGCAAAGTACCACATTTAAAATATTGTGATGGCAAACGTGTATACCTATATTTTCATTTAATTATATGTGGTAAATGCTGAGGTAAATGAGTATTCAAATTCTTAGAGGCGTGTGAAAAATAACAGCAAATTTACAGAAAGAATTTTAAGTTGCAAAGACACTAGTGGTCGCAATAAATTTAGATGTCGAGTCTCATAGCACAAAAAAAAACCAAAAGCTTAAGTTTTTGTCTATTACAAAGAATCGTGTTTCTAAATGCATAAGAAATGCGTTAATTGCTTTTAAGACAGATTTATTATTTCAAGATGGAATGGTATGGATATACTACACTAGACAACTAGATATGGTCAGAATGTACAAGGTGACATGTTGAGGTTTTGATGCAGAATATTATGGTTCTTAAACCTAATGGTCTAAGGTACAATAGTGCAAACATGAAACTACTGTTTTCGAAACTTACGCATTCCAGGCAAAACCCAAACACGTGTTGGTCACTTGACGAGGGACGCGTAGCCGCTTGGTTTGAACGAGCCACGCCGACAGACGCACGAGGCGAGGTTGCAATGAAAGAAAAGGACGGAGCAACCTTTCGCTACGAGTGGAAGCAGCACGGCTATGGCGCGGGTGCAGGGAATGACACGAGGCGAAGTAGCTTTGCGAAGAAGAACTTATGTTTAAGAACATAGGGTTTACTATTGCTTGTAAATAAAGATAGTATAAGATAGTTGTTTGTGTGTGTGTAGGCGAGACGGTTGGCTTTTCAAAAATGTGAGAGATAGGAAAAGAAGGGAGGCTGGGCACTTGATCCTGAGACGAGACGAGACGAGGTCGACGGAGCTTGGTGGCTGAGGAGATGAAGTATCGCTAAAACCCTAAAAGCACCAGTGCTTATAGTCGCGAGTGTATATTGTATTATAACTATGTCTATCAAGTAAAATAGATTCAGTGTACTTCAAAGGCGATTCCCGTGTCAAGTTAAGTACAATCTCTTAAACCACAGTTAAAGTTATTTGGAAATAAAGTATAATGTAATTTAGCGATGAATTGGTAATAAATGTTATAGTATAATCAGAAGTATTGTCAGATGTTTAAAGAACTTGTTATCCTGGATAATTGTTCAATTAATAATTCCAAATAACTGCGACTAATTCTTCTATGGAATGCTTTTGTAAATTTGAAGCATTTACTTGTTTAATATTTGGGTTCGAATCTCAGATAAAATAACAAATACGTTAGAAAAGCTGACGGGTTCGATTCCCGTATGTAGTATCTACGAGATACTAATTCTATAGCCAACTGCCTGTGAGAATTATGGATTCTATTTCTTTAACGGGTTCGATTCCTCGTTGAAGTATGTATTTCAAATAAATACATAATTATATTGATATCAGAGCCAGTGCTGATATGTGGCACAATATTGTATTGATTGGGCTTTCATTATTTGTAAATGAGAGCGTTTTATTGTGGTATTTTTATAATGTTCATAATTAATATACCCGGATTCGACTTCCATGGTAGTTAAAACTTTACGTTTGGAATGTGAGATAAGTTGAGTTATTAATGTGTTTAACTCTGATATAATTGTGGGAGTCTGGCAGCGTAGGTAGATACCATATTTAACCTTATAATTTGCCGAAATGACTTGTGTTCAATTTATATGTTTGAAGGAAGGTGTTTAGCCATTATAATGTGTGTCTTATGTCTGAAAGCTCATTTGTTCAACTATGTATAAACGTATGTGACTAATGTTGACGTATCTCCTCTCCTTATTTTATAAATAACGTAATAGTCGTTATATAGTGAACTGTAAATCTAGCTTTTAAAACAAAGGGCGTGAGGTTTTTCTCTTTATCTGTTCTGTTTTTCTCCTCACAGTGGTTTTGCCCCAGGGAATTAGAACAGATATCAAATAAAGACTACCAATTAGCTTTATTTGATTAATTAGTCAAAGTTTCGATTAAACTCAGTGAAAATATAACATTATTGGAGTTTACGAATAATAAATAGATTTTAACTCCTTTCTGTATTTTATTACTGGCATTATTTTAGTTACCCTTTACTCAAAATCCCTCAGATTAGATTTTAATGTGTGTACGTACGAGCCTTCGATTGGTTCGATTATTTCATAAGTCAGAGGTCATATACCTATACACCTATATACACACTTATACACACGTATATACTATTAATTATATATAGGGGGGGGGGGGGGGGAGGAACCATGACACGTGGTGCGCGTGACCCGGGATCTAGTCTTTGTGCTTTAGAATATCTAGACACAACAAGAACGAGCTTTAGGTTTTATAAAAAAAAAAATACACAACGTAGGAAAACTTAATTTTATTTTGACGATCACATTTTAATTTTAACGGGTTCATTATTTGTATAATTTTAAAATCTGAGAGGGGTGTTTTGAGTTGAGGCGTATTTTTATTATATATAAGTTTTATCTGATAATTGGAGAGGGGAGTATAAGTGTTTTAATTTATTATTTTAAGGTTGAACGAGTGAGAGATCAGACACATTTTAATGTTTATTGTATTACATTTCACCTTGTGCATTTTGACCGATCGTATTAGGGATAGTATTAGGGACAGGTAATAATATTTATGATTCGTAGGTTAATCTATTTATTATAGGACGTTTTATTAAGGTAATTTGCGTTACGGTATATAAATAATTTAAGTAACATGGGTAGGAAGAGAAAAGGTCGTAATCCAGGTTCAGAATTAAAGAAACGTAGGATAGCTGAGCAACTGGAAGAACAAAGACGTTTACGGTTGGAAGAGACTCGTAGAGCAGAAACAAGTAATATTAGCGCCAGTACGTTATCATCGTCACATAATTATGAGGTAGTGGAATTTATAGGAAGGTTTAACGAGTTGGTAGAACGTATAAGCAGCTTAGAATCAAATCAAGTTAATTTACCAGGAACGAGTGCTGAGAATACTCAGTCTAGAACGACCAACGATGTAGGACAATTATCATGTGATAATAATAGCAATCACAATAAATTAAATAACGTTTACATCATGATGCCTATCGTGAGCAAACCAAGTTTTAGCGGAAGAGGAAAATCGAATCCAATGCAGTTTATTAAGAAATTGCATAAGTATATAAATTGTTTGAATGCGCAAGATAAAGCTATTGAGATAGCTATGGATTGTTTATCAGATTCAGCTAGTAAAGTAATGTTGCTAAATAGTAAAAGTTGGCGGACCATAGATGATTTTGAAGCAGATTTTAGACTTAATTACTGGTCAGAGGCACATCAAGAAGCTGCGATATATAGGTTAATTAATGGAAAGTACGATTTTAAGAGCAATTTAAGCATGTATGAACATTTTGCATATCAAGTTAGTTATGCTAGTGACTTAACAGTACCTATGAATGAGAAGACTTTGGTGGATAGAATAATGAGGCATTTTCCGAAGCATATTCAACAGTTATGGTTTACGAAAGTAGGTGAATCTAGTATCTCGACAGCAGCAGAACTACTTAGAAATTTAGATCACAATGTAGTAAGTACTAATCCAGGTAGTGTTATGGGGGAGATCTTAGGAGTTAGACAGAATACCATAAATAGGCTATCTAGGCGTAGGTATTATATTCATTAAATTAGAAATATCATGAATATGTTATAAGTGAATATGTTATACCTTATTTTATTTTCCTTTTAATTTGTTAGGTTTGTTAATAGTAGTGACGTAATTATATGGTAAAGTAAACCTCTGTGTAAAATAGACAGTGGATACGGAAAGGTGGGATGAATGGTGATTTATAAGTGTTTATATTGAATTAGTCATCGAGACGAAGTAATAACAGAGTATAGTAAATAATACTATCTACGGGTTCGAGTCCCTGGAGCCATTTATTATTGTTGTAAACACGCCGTTATTTTAAAAATAAAAAATTGTTAGACGTTTACAACATGCCGACAAAAGGTGTCCGATAACTCAATACAATGGTAATAAGCAATTATACAAGCACAGATGTGTCTGTTACTTGAAGCATTTGCCGTGGTAAATTTCATTGAAATTGGAAGGTGTCGTAAAAGTGCTAGAAAGTCCATTCAAGGTTGGCTAGGGCAGGTATAAGCAGGATATTGTACACGTGTGCAGACTGTTGAGACTGAGAGGTGATTTTAGATGTCGATAAGGGTGCAAATACCTTGTTACTGCAAGATCATTCAGAAACCTCGGAATGTGTTAGTTGAAAGTGAATGATGTGATATGTATGATAGTTCAGTCGGAATTTAGATGTGAGCTAGACAATAAGTAGCATACAGGTTACTTTTAAAAATGGGAAGACAAGTTGTAAATTTGAATTGAAACACAACATAACGTAATTAACTAATTGAAACATAAATCACAGATTCTAGCTAGAGTTGGTTTACATTTCAAAGGCCTGAGGTCTTCTGGTAGTTTGAAAAGGACTAAAGTGACACTTACTGGTTACAAAGGCGTGACAGTGAGATTTCTTCAGATTTAATGGTCCATACGTGATTATATTTTTCTTATTACATATAATGTGTGATATTAAATTACACTAAGCAATAATCCCAGATTTACTCTGGTAGATTCATACAAAACGCCCAGTCCATGCGATACAAGTTATCATGACGTACATAAGTCAAACAATGCGCGCGAGTTGATTACAGGGTGGCCACCCATATTGAATGCATTCATACAGATATAAGCGTGTTTATGATCAACTCATACAACTGATACGAAATTACGTCTTTCGAAATCTAAGACTGCTGGCGATACAATTTGAGACAATAAATCAACTGATTTATTTGGAAAAAAAAAAAAAAACACACACAATCAAACATTATCTCAAATTGAGATAATATGAAACCAACTTTACGCAGAACTATTGTTTTAGGTATAGCTTTTTCGCACTCGATTGGACGTGGTGGTGGAATTGAGTGTTATTTCTTAGGTGAATGTTATTAGGGAATGGATGATGAGACGAGAAACTTATCACACCTTTAACTGGCTGGCCGCGGGCAGTAAGTTAGAGTTGTCACTCCGTGTGGTTGTTGAAGGGTGTAATAGTGAGAGGAGGAGCCTATCACGCCTCATTATGACTGTAGGGGAGAGCAGTCATAATGAGAGGTACATTAGTCATCACTACCGGATTGTGATAAAGTGAGTGATTCTCCGATCGTGCCTCTAAGGATGAAGTGGTTTAGAGAGTTACATTCCTGGATAACTGCTTGAGAATAACTTAGTGGAACTGTTATTTTCTGAATTATGAAAATAAAACCGTTCAAATCAACATAATTATCGGTTTTATCTAAGATATTTAAAGTTCGATATGACTACCCATTCAATGGCACTGTAAAAAGCATTGAATGTTTTATTATTATTTGGATATATGATTAAAACTTGTCGTTCCATTTAAGAGATTAAAATTGATTAACAGTTATATTTTTTTCATAATATATAACTTACCTACGATACTACGATGTACATCCATTGTTACCTAGCTTGGTGGTATTAGCCACGTAAAGATGAAACACTACTGACAGAATATTGTTGCATTATCAACTCATTCTAGCCAACAGAGTTATTATATATTATTGAGAATCAAGTTTATTACTCACTTACAGGAGTCGAAGTGTAATTATTTAATTATAGATAAATAGTTTAAGATCTAGAGATATGAGAGAGGTATACCTGAGATACGAATTTAGGTCACCTATTGTATGTAGAAAATCAAAAACTACATTTTAATTTTATACAGAGAGGGGTGTGTGATGGCAAACGTGTATACCTATATTTTCATTTAATTATATGTGGTAAATGCTGAGGTAAATGAGTATTCAAATTCTTAGAGGCGTGTGAAAAATAACAGCAAATTTACAGAAAGAATTTTAAGTTGCAAAGACACTAGTGGTCGCAATAAATTTAGATGTCGAGTCTCATAGCACAAAAAAAAACCAAAAGCTTAAGTTTTTGTCTATTACAAAGAATCGTGTTTCTAAATGCATAAGAAATGCGTTAATTGCTTTTAAGACAGATTTATTATTTCAAGATGGAATGGTATGGATATACTACACTAGACAACTAGATATGGTCAGAATGTACAAGGTGACATGTTGAGGTTTTGATGCAGAATATTATGGTTCTTAAACCTAATGGTCTAAGGTACAATAGTGCAAACATGAAACTACTGTTTTCGAAACTTACGCATTCCAGGCAAAACCCAAACACGTGTTGGTCACTTGACGAGGGACGCGTAGCCGCTTGGTTTGAACGAGCCACGCCGACAGACGCACGAGGCGAGGTTGCAATGAAAGAAAAGGACGGAGCAACCTTTCGCTACGAGTGGAAGCAGCACGGCTATGGCGCGGGTGCAGGGAATGACACGAGGCGAAGTAGCTTTGCGAAGAAGAACTTATGTTTAAGAACATAGGGTTTACTATTGCTTGTAAATAAAGATAGTATAAGATAGTTGTTTGTGTGTGTGTAGGCGAGACGGTTGGCTTTTCAAAAATGTGAGAGATAGGAAAAGAAGGGAGGCTGGGCACTTGATCCTGAGACGAGACGAGACGAGGTCGACGGAGCTTGGTGGCTGAGGAGATGAAGTATCGCTAAAACCCTAAAAGCACCAGTGCTTATAGTCGCGAGTGTATATTGTATTATAACTATGTCTATCAAGTAAAATAGATTCAGTGTACTTCAAAGGCGATTCCCGTGTCAAGTTAAGTACAATCTCTTAAACCACAGTTAAAGTTATTTGGAAATAAAGTATAATGTAATTTAGCGATGAATTGGTAATAAATGTTATAGTATAATCAGAAGTATTGTCAGATGTTTAAAGAACTTGTTATCCTGGATAATTGTTCAATTAATAATTCCAAATAACTGCGACTAATTCTTCTATGGAATGCTTTTGTAAATTTGAAGCATTTACTTGTTTAATATTTGGGTTCGAATCTCAGATAAAATAACAAATACGTTAGAAAAGCTGACGGGTTCGATTCCCGTATGTAGTATCTACGAGATACTAATTCTATAGCCAACTGCCTGTGAGAATTATGGATTCTATTTCTTTAACGGGTTCGATTCCTCGTTGAAGTATGTATTTCAAATAAATACATAATTATATTGATATCAGAGCCAGTGCTGATATGTGGCACAATATTGTATTGATTGGGCTTTCATTATTTGTAAATGAGAGCGTTTTATTGTGGTATTTTTATAATGTTCATAATTAATATACCCGGATTCGACTTCCATGGTAGTTAAAACTTTACGTTTGGAATGTGAGATAAGTTGAGTTATTAATGTGTTTAACTCTGATATAATTGTGGGAGTCTGGCAGCGTAGGTAGATACCATATTTAACCTTATAATTTGCCGAAATGACTTGTGTTCAATTTATATGTTTGAAGGAAGGTGTTTAGCCATTATAATGTGTGTCTTATGTCTGAAAGCTCATTTGTTCAACTATGTATAAACGTATGTGACTAATGTTGACGTATCTCCTCTCCTTATTTTATAAATAACGTAATAGTCGTTATATAGTGAACTGTAAATCTAGCTTTTAAAACAAAGGGCGTGAGGTTTTTCTCTTTATCTGTTCTGTTTTTCTCCTCACAGTGGTTTTGCCCCAGGGAATTAGAACAGATATCAAATAAAGACTACCAATTAGCTTTATTTGATTAATTAGTCAAAGTTTCGATTAAACTCAGTGAAAATATAACATTATTGGAGTTTACGAATAATAAATAGATTTTAACTCCTTTCTGTATTTTATTACTGGCATTATTTTAGTTACCCTTTACTCAAAATCCCTCAGATTAGATTTTAATGTGTGTACGTACGAGCCTTCGATTGGTTCGATTATTTCATAAGTCAGAGGTCATATACCTATACACCTATATACACACTTATACACACGTATATACTATTAATTATATATAGGGGGGGGGGGGGGGAGGAACCATGACAATATTTCATCTAAATATTCGCGGTAAAAATATACACTGAAAGCGTTTTTGGAAAGGAAATTAAAACTTTTTCATTCTGTAATTCTATTTTTTGTCTACTTTACTTTTAGTGTCTCTAAAAAATAAAGTTTGATTTTTTTGGAGTGTTTTTCATTTATGTAATTGCATATTTGAGAAAAGCACTATACATACCTCGGCGTGAAATGGGGTTGCCAGCCTCGTAACTATGTGGCCTCGCGTTCGCTCGGCCATTTATACATATGTACTCGGCCGGCAACCCCTCACTTCCAGGCCCATATTTATGCATAAGTACTGCTGTGTTTAAGTTTAAGCAAGATAACCCCAGGTCTACCATCTGCGAGGAAATAGCTTGCCAATGCCCCGAATGACGTCATTGCCAGTTTGTTTTCAATTACAGGGCAGAGGTCATCCCTTTCTATTCTGCCACTGACGAACTTTGCTTTGTTTCGGTCAACATTTTAGTCTCGGTTTACCAATATTACTGTACGAATATGCTTTAATAATAGAATACCCACTTTAAAAACAAATAAAGAAAAGAAACATTGTATTTACATAGGTGTACCATAAAGTAAGATTGCCGTCAACAATACACAAATATTTCACATACTTATATTACTATTATATTAGAAGCGTATTATATAACAACAAATTATTACACCGTTGCCCTGGTTGTTCGGCCTAGTGTTAGTTTTATAGATACCGTAAAATGGGGTGAGTATGGATTGCAAGGGCAATTGGGTTATGAATGGGGAGAGTAGGGATGACAGAGGGGTGAGGTGGTTTTTAAAGGCTACTGCTACCTAAACAATATATTCTTATTACAAATGGAGCTCACACACAAACCACACACATTCCAAACACAATCCACAATCACAACTTTTGGATTCACAATCCAAAAGTGTCGATCCAACAATTTGCCCAACTCACCGTAGTATGAAATCCCATCTCACCCCAACTACGAGGGACTATGGGGTGAGGAGGGATTTTGTGTTTATTGTTAAAGTTATGAAATGGAACTACCCAAAATCATAAAAAAACTAAAATACAAACGACCGGAACATTTATTATATATAACTTTCAGTTTGCAGATGTAAAAATAAAATGATATCGAGGTTTGAATGTCAATTTTGTCCCTACTCACCCCGTTTTACGATACTGGCGGAAGATAAGCGCTGCTTACCCCGCAGTAGCATGCTGAATCAGCGCCTATTCTATACCACAACACATGACTCTCGGTGGGTATTCTAAAATTTTGTAGACCTGTCAATAAACCTTAAAGTGTGATCTCTAGGATAGTCTGACTAGAATTGCTCATCATCCTATTTGTGCTTTCTATGTTATTATGTTTGTGGATGAATAAAGTTCATGTCTATCTATCTATTTCTTTTACTTCATATAATTTTGGATAGCAAGATTTTTATTATTTCATTTAATGACACAAAACCATAAATATGCTAATCGATTAACAGGAAAATGCAATGGTATGTGATTTATTCGCATTACTCAACCATGAAAGGGGGAATGATTGAATAATTGAATAATTGTGTCAATTGTTGTGACAAATTTATTAGCACTAAATGCTATTAGCACTAAATTGGTAAATTTAGGTCACTTAACAAACCAGTGGCCCGTTTCACAAATCTAAAGTACCTATAGCAACATTAGTCAACCAATAGTGTTAATATTGTTAGCATTATGATATTTGGGGCCAACATTCTTTATGGTGCCTAATAAAGCGTCTCTTTTACATTTTTATGCCACACCTGGCCATAAAGTGGCTTTTTCCGCACTCTGCGCGTACGGAAAAAGCCGCTTTCTGGCCAAGTGTAGACATAAAATGATGTACAGAACATGGGAGGTAATAAAGAAAGCCCTCGATCGCATATGCACGTCCATCGCTTGCAACTATTACGAAATGTCATCTAGGTGGCCATGTGCCAAGATGGCGTCATAATTAAAAAAAAAATAGAAAATTAAACTTTT
This sequence comes from Eudemis profundana, assembly GCA_947034925.1. Lineage (NCBI taxonomy): Eukaryota > Metazoa > Arthropoda > Insecta > Lepidoptera > Tortricidae > Eudemis > Eudemis profundana. Next base: position 18,681,406 of record OX344812.1, read on the forward strand.
GCTTTGTTGCATTATATTATGTAAATTGTGCACTTTTTCATTACACGTCCATAGTGCTTCACTTGGAGTGCTTGTAACCTATCTACCTATAAAATATCATTGCTTGTGCCGGTATACACTTGCTTGCCAGAATTTCATTTGCCATAATTTCATTTGCCATACTATTCAACTGCCATAATGTTGTTTCCCATAATTTCATATGTCATACTCATTGTTTACTATATTAATCATATGCCCGAATCTTTGTTTCCCATAAAATCATTTTCAATAATATCATATGCCAGAATCTTTGTATCCCATAAAATCATTTTCAATAATATCATATGCCAGAATCTTTGTTTCCCATAAAATCATTCTCAATAATAATCATCATTATCGTAATCCATAATAATCACATGCTATAACATAATATAACTATGGAAAACCGAATCGTGTGGTGTGGTGGAAACATTATAGTCGACCTGGGTTAGGTTGGTTTATAACAAAGGGGCCGTTGGGGGAAATGACTTTAACAAAAAACTTACATAGGCGGAACGACAAAGGGGGGGACGGGGGGGCGGAGCCCCCCACAAGGGGGGCTAGGGGGGCGAAGCCCCCCGCATTAAGAAAAACTCAATACAAAGGTTACATTAAGCAAAAAAGTAGGTTAGGTTAGGTTAGAACTGCGTCCCCCAACAAAAACGAACTGCTGTCAGAAAAGTAGGTTAGGTTAGGTTTGAACTGCGTCCCCCAACAAAAACGAACTGCTGTCAGAAAAGTAGGTTAGGTTAGGTTTGAACTGCGTCCCCCAACAAAAACGAACTGCTGTCAGAAAAGTAGGTTAGGTTAGGTTTGAACTGCGTCCCCCAACAAAAACGAACCTCTGTCTGAAATGTACGTAAGGTTAAATGAAACATTATACGAATATTAGTTACAAAAAATAAATGTAGTAGCATACCCACCAACGTATTAGAACAACGAAATAATTTTCGGGCGCTTGCAGAAATGTAATAAGCAAATGCATAGCCAGAACAAATTCGAAAGTACTATTTAGCATGGATTTTAAATATTCCATTAAATAATATCATTGCACTTAATAATATGGATAACAATACGTTATGGCATTCGTAACATTATGGCATTTAATATTCGGGTAAACAATAATATTGCACTTAATAATATGGATAACAATACGTATGGCAATCGTATCCTTATGGCATTTAATATTCGGGTAAACAAGAGTATGCCAAATAACTATTATGGTAAACGAAACATTCGGGCAAATGAAATTCGGGCAAGTGCAATTCGGGCAAATGAATTGTATGGCATATGTACTTCGGGCAAACATTAGACAACCGCTTGTGCCATGCAAAGCTAAGAAAAAGCTAATCTAGAAACAAAGAGATATTTTAAAGAAAGTTTTCATTGTTTCGCCGCAAGACCGCGTTCAGGCGTGGAGTGCGGAACGAACCGATTTTTTTTCCACGTGCACATGTGCTATTTCATCCTTATAACAAAATACAAGAACGTATTTTTAATTTTAATTTAGACCCTAAGGTCTAAATGTATCGCATAATCTTTACATTACTGTTAGTTTCTTATTATTGGATTGTTTTTGTGAATATCCTTTTTTGAACAAATGCTGAGGAGTTTCTTTTCAAATTACAGTTTTCGAAGCGCTGATAGATTCTAACTTGTAAAGTAAGGCTTTTGCAGAATAAACGTAAATGGTGTGTTTGAAATCAATCAAAAAGTTTTGGCCATCTATCAACGTACATACCTAATTAAGTTTCGTTTTTGCTATCTCATATAATATGAAACTAGCTCTCCTGGCAAACTTCGTTCCGCTTAAGAAATTTAAATTTTTTCGATGTTTAATAGTTATTCTGTTATTCGGGGTAGAGACAAACCCAAAAAATCAAAAATCATAACAATCCGTCCACCCGTTTTTAGTCATAAATGGTGTAACTGACCCGACGTTGTTTTATGTATATAGATTTAAGATGGATACTTTTTCTAAAAATAACGATGATATTAAATTGCTACACAAGAAACCATAGATATGTACCATTCATGTCTTTCCCGTTCACGGGAATGGTGTTCCGGACCTTTGGGAGGCGTGCGCGGAGCCGAAGCCAACGCGTAGAGGCCCTTTCGACAATTTAATGAAAGGCAAAGCGTACACCTAGCGGATGCTGTCTCTGTCCGTGTCATGGGACGCACACAGAGACAGCCCCCGCGAAACGCAAGGGCTATTGTTGATTGATGGAATCTAACTCTACTGGGCTACGGTGGAGGAAATATGGACTGAATACAGGGCTATGGGTTGAGACATAATTCATGTTATTGTTATTAAACTAAATGCAGCAAAACCTTTACGCTTTGAACACATATAATAAAACTTTTACCACAGCACAGTCAGATACGGCAATTCTTGAGCCGTATTCGTAATTTAGCCATGTGTTTTCTTGTGTGTTGGCGTTATTTACACGTATATTATCTTCTGCGTTACTATGTATTGTATGAATAACGGTAAATTTTTGATAATAATAATATGAACTTTGACGACTAGCTTAAAATCTGCTAAAGCTACTTACATATCGTCGCTGGAAAACAATAATGCTGTAACCCGTACTACCATCAAAAATGCTTTTATTTATTTAAACTTTATTGTACAATAATAAAAAAGTACAATCGGCGGACTTAATGCCTTAAGGCACTCTCTACAAGTCAACCATGTGTTTTTGCATGTTCCTATTCAGTTTTTTTTTCTGCATCGACTGGTATAGTTTTTAGTTTTACTTTTCTGTGATAAAATAAATAAAATGTATACAGTATAATTGTCTTCACCTAAGTGTGCACCAAAGATGCACCTTTGGTGCACAAATAGGTGAAAAAATATTGAATTATATTCTAAAGAAAGTTAAATAATCCCGTTTAGTTTTAAGAGTTTTGTTTTTTTTAAAGTGCAATCGTTTTTTGGGCTCTGGTGATAAGTTTACTTTTTGTGGGTTACAGCATTATTGCTTTCCAGCGACGATATAATTGTACCGAAACGTCGTAACTCCAAGGTTTTTCATATTACCGTGTCACATCCGCCTTATAACAATTTGATTTAATTAAATCTCATGCTTTACCAGTTTAACATTTAGGTTTTCCTGGAAATTGGAAGCGCTATGCTATAGTATCAAAGCAGACTTTGAATCTATTATACACAAATTCAAAACTATTCCACGCCCGTTCCCTAATAAACGTGCCCACGCTACGTAGACTATGGATTTAATAGCAAAGATATTACCATATCCATGAAAATACTACAGGGTTTAACATGGAACGCAATAGAACACATCGATACCTTTGGGTTCAATTGGCGTAAAGGACAAAACGCTGGTTTTGAGGAGAAGCAAAAAACCATTTTATTTTACAAAAAATGGCTATAGTTTTTTTGTTTCTCGACCTATACTTTCGACATGTAAATGAAAAATATTTGAAATGCCCGTATCTTTAACCTGTGATGGTAGTTGTAGCTGTAAACAATGTATTATGGAAGTTAGATGTCCTTTACAACTGGTAAAAATGTTATCAATGTCATTTACACCCGTGACTTTTTTGGGCATTTGGAAATGATGGGGTTGTAAATGACAATCTCAGATGACTTTGTTCCAGTTTTGGGGCGTAAAGTTAACAGCTATGTAATAAAAATTGTCAGTTTTCAACTTAGTTTACCTTGAAGAGACTTGAAAAATGTATAAAAAGATGATGAATTCAGCTAGGCATAATAACTACTATTAACGACGGGATATTTACCATGTATGTTTGTTTTTGTGAGTTCCCGATATTTCGGCACTGTTGCAAGCGCCATTATCACGGAGTAACTGACATGCAGCGAGTTTTTAGTTGTAGTCTACCCACACACCATAGCGATCTACCCTCTTTCGGGTTCGTCCGCGCGTTATTCATACTACTACCGTCCGCATTCTCACTTGGAACTCGATCACGTTCACGACACACAACACTTACAGTATCACTTCGCGTATTTACTCCTGAACATGTCTTTTTTCCCTTGGAGAACTTACGGATCACTGGATACCAGATGCTCGACAGTTGAAACCCGTCTTCCCGGTTGAAATTTTAATACTTGAGGATTTTGATAGCTTCCTTAACCATTCTGGGTATATAGTGTTTTTCTGTCGAGCGAGAGGATCTATGGGTTGTGCAACTCAATCCAATGATTCGTTTCCGCGTTCAGAAGATGTTCAGCGATTGCCGATTTCCGAGATTCGTTGTTTTTAAACATTCGGATGTGCTCCTATATACGGCATGAGATAGTGCGCTTATTCTGACCTATGTAAGAGCTACCGCAGCTGCAGTCAATTTTGTAAATACCTGGGCATTCAAGCGGAAAACGGTCCCTTGGCCTACGTAGATATTGTGCCAGTTTTCTGTGGGGAGTGAAGACAGTCTTCACCAAGAACTTCTTTAAAATATTGGCAACTTTATCTGTCACTCCCTTTACATTTATGGTAGGTACGCCGGTTGTCGTTCAACTTTATAGTCCAGGTGCTTAGGCAAAACGTCTAGGTGGTATAATCCGCCCATTATAACCATTTCTCTGAAGAACGTTCTTTAAATGTGTTAATTCACTTCCCAAATGATCCTCGTCACATAAATTGTATGCGCGGTCAGTAAGTGACGCTACTACAGAGTACAGTTGGCGAGGGTGGTGGGATCATTTGGGTAGTGAATTCACATTTTAACGCAGGGCAGCTTGTGGCGAGCTGTTGGGGAGTAGCGACCCCACGTACCCGAGTGCTCCTGGGGGTCCTTAGGGAGGGTTCATGGGTAAGAGTGTAAGGACCTCCGCCTCTGGCTTGCCTTAACCGGCCGTCCAGAGTGGAGTCGCGAGAGCTATATGCTCCAGGCGTGGAAGTGTTAAAGGGCATAACGCCGCGAGTACCCTCGGAGAAAGCGCAGCACACCTCTCGACACCCTGCAGTCCTCGGCACCGATGTTGCCCCTAGCTAGGCCATTGCTCATATGTCGCTATTTACTTAACAGGGGCCCATCAGCGGAGGGCAAGTCACGGTCTGTCAGTGCCACGAAAGCCACGAGACACTTTTCCTGACAGGCGCCGTCATGTCTCAATCCATAACCCAGTATTTAGTCCATATTTCCACCGCCATAGCCCAGTAGAGTTAGATTCCATCAATCAACAATAGTCCTTGCATCTGGCGGGGGCTGTCTCTGCGTGCGTCCCATGACACGGGCAGGGACAGCATCCGCTGGGTGTATACTTTGCCTTTCATTAAATTGTCGAAAAGGCCTCTACGCGTTGGCTCCGGCTCCGCGCACGCCTCCCAAAGGGCCGGGACATCATTGTCTCGTGTACGGGAAAGACATACAAATAATAATTTATTTATTTCAGGCATCAAAGGCCCATAGATAAATACCTTACAAACTAACATACATATCACATTACAAAATAAACTTAACAACTTAATAATGTCCTACTAGTGTTTTACTCTCTTCCAATAGCACTAAATCATAATAATGGAAGTGACATAGTGGCTAATGATTATCGACATTAGGATGTCAATCATAAGGACGAGTACGTAGTGAGTAAAACACTGTTAATGTAAACAATAAGTATAATAGTATGAAAAATAATGAATTCATCATCTTTTTCTACATTTTTCAAGTCTCTTTAAGGTAAATTAAGTTGAACACTGTCAATTTTTATTACATAGCTGTTAACTTTACGCCCCGAAATTGGAACAAAGTCATCTGAGACCGTCATTTACAACCCCATCATTTCCAAATGTCTAAAAAAGTCACGGGTGTAAATGACATTGATAGCATTTTTACCAGTTGTAAAGGACATCTAACTTCCATAATACATTGTTTACAGCTAGAACTGCCATCACAGGTTAAAGATACGGGCATTTCAAATATTTTTCATATATATGTCGAAAGTATAGGTCGAGAAACCAAAATACTGTAGCCATTTTTTGTAAAATAAAACTGTTTTTTGCTTCTCCTCAAAACCAGCTTTTTGTCCTTTACGCCAATTGAACCCAATTAAAGGTATCGATAGTTTAGACCTTTACGATTACGTAAATTGCTTTTATTTCAGAATTTAGACACACATTTGTGGCAATAAATGCCAAAAATAAAGGCTTATCCCTATACAACCCTGCTCTTCTTTAAAAAATGTGCTATAATTAGATTTAAGACAGGTCTTAAAGGACAAATAAAAGACTTCTTGCCCTTTACAGCCCTGTTCGATTTATCAAATTACGGTATGTAAACAAGTATAATAATTTGAAGGCAGGTCGTAAAGGACGTGTAAAAGAATACATGCCCTTTACAACCTCCTTAATTCTATCAAATAATGGTGTAATCATTTTTTAAGCAGGTCGTAAAGGACGTGTAAAATAATACCTGGCCTTTACAACCTTATTCGGTTTATCAAATTACAGTATTATAATTTAAAAGCAGGTCGTAAAGGACAAGTAAAAGAAAACATGTCCTTAACGCCCACCTCGACTATGCGCTTATGGAAAGTAATCATGAGAAATGAAGGGCTTAAAGGACAACAAGAAAAAAATAGGTCATATACGACAGTATTCATATTTACCGGCGTACTTTACGATACATCTTTTAATTCGTATTTTATAACTTGACACTTACGTCCCTTAACCTGAGCTAGTTTTGCGAATACGATGAATAAAAACTGGGTCGTAAAGGCACTTTTTTTAAAGATATCGAAATTTTAACTACACAGAACGGTAGAGCTTGAAATTCTGAACAAAACTGTATATATAACTCATTTTCGCCAAAATGTCCTTTACGCCAATTGAACCCAAAGGTATCGACATGTTTTTAGGGTTCCGTAGCCAAAATGGCAAAAACGGAACCCTTATAGTTTCGTCATGTCCGTCCGTCTGTCTGTCTGTCTGTCCGTCCGTATGTCACAGGCATTTTACTCAAAAACTACATGATGGATATTAATGAAAGGGTCTAGCCGCAATCCTATAGTGAAACTGCCCCTGGCTGAAATGTGTAGGTTTCTTAGGAGCTTTTATTTGTCTTATTATAAGATATCATTTTACCAGATTTCAAGCCTGGAATCCTCTTGGTTTGGACAAAAATAAAAAAAAATAAAAAATAGTTTTTATTTATTTTTAGCTAAACCAATAATTGGATTTCTTTGAAATTTAGATGTCACATGTATCTATTAATAACTCATTTTCAAAAAAAAATCCAAGGTTCTAACTTATTTATAAAGCCTTAAAAATTGATATTTTAATTTTTAAGATTTTTTAAAAAATACTTATGAGATAGGGACAACCTCAATTTTTAGTTATATAACGTAGAATATATTACAGCATAAAATATATTTTTTCTGAAAAAATCCATTTAGGGCAACAGGGCAAAAATGTCTTGCTAATGCATAGAGGCCGCCCGCCGCCCTACGACTACTTATACCGGGAACACCCAAAAACTCGGAAATATTTTATTGCGAATTTCATAATTCCTAAGAAATAAAATTAAGATTATTTAAAGTCACGATATTTACTATACGGAATTTCAAAAATCCCATTTTTTTATTTTCCGACATTTATTAATCCAAAAAATTAAAAGCTCAATGGGCCCTTGGTCCGAATATTCAAGTATTTATTTAGGGTCTCTTTCGTGGTTTTCGTGATATGTATGTTTCCATACAGAAACATAGTTTCAGTGAAAATAAGTAAGAGTATTCAAAGATTTTATTCAAAATTGCCTGTCTCATCCAGGACACCCAGATTCAGAATTTAATAAAAAAGGGTTTATAGTCGGACTACGCTAAGTTTTGCAGAGGTCGAAAATAAAGTCGCTCTTATTTCGTGGTTCTTACGCGCAGAACACAGATTATTACACACAAGTGCTTTTTACTTTACATTACCGCACAAGTGCTGTAATTACCGCCAATTAGCCAATGAGAGCACGCCATGTGGCTCGGCGCGCGAATATTATACCCGCGCAGCGCCGCCACCACCAGTCCGCCACCTCGTGCCTGTTCATGAGAGCGCACTACGTCGACACCACACGACGAGGTGACGATAGACGAGGATAGATAAACCACTAAGTAAATAAAATATGTACAAAAACGTAGTAGGGCGGGAGGCCTCTATGCATTAGTAAAACATTTTTGCCCTGTTGCCCTAAATGGATTTTTTCAGAAAAAATATATTTTATGCAGTAATATATTCTACGTTATATAACTAAAAATTGAGGTTGTCCCTATCTCATAAGTATTTTTTAAAAAATCATAAAAATTAAAATATCAATTTTTAAGACTTTATAAATAAGTTAGAACCTTGGATTTTTTTTTGAAAATGAGTTATTATTAGGTACATGTGACATCCAAATTTCAAAGAAATCCAATTATTGGTTTAGCTAAAAATAAATAAAAACTATTTTTTATTTTTTTTTATTGTTGTCCAAACCAAGAGGATTCCAGGCTTGAAATCTGGTAAAATGATATCTTATAATAAGACAAATAAAAGCTCCTAAGAAACCTACACATTTCAGCCAGGGGCAGTTTCACTATAGGATTGCGGCTAGACCCTTTGGAATATAGGTGTTTTTTATGAGCCGCTACTTAGTTTGGTATATAAATAATTTAAATAATTTTTTTTCAGCAAATATCAATGTGTGGTACACAGTTCGACAGCTCTTTAAAAAACACTATAAGGTTCCTAAGTAATGTTTTTGATTAAGTGAATTTATTTGGATTAATCGCTCCGAAAGTTGTGTAAATTGTGTCCCCCCCCCCCTCTATTTTCTAAACCGTGCGCCCGAAAAATATGAAAAAAATCACGAAGGTAACGCTTAATTAATACTTTCAACGAAAATTATTTTCAACAAGATCGAATGTACCGTTTTTGAGTCATTGCCGATAAACTGCGCTTCTCAACAAAAGGACGTAATTGCTATGAAGATACGCTCTTTTGTTGTTGTACTTTTTTTACATCGTATTTTTTACCTTATAGTTACGGCTATGGAACTCTACACTGAGCATGGTCCGACATGCTCTTGGTCAGTTATTTTAAACTCATCTCCCTGATGCTAAAACCCTCTGCTAAGTCATCTTAAATATTAATATCACTGTTTTAATTATTAATGTTCTTTTGGTCTCATTGTGGTTACCCTATTAAAAGAAATAAGTTTGAATCTAATTTTGTATTGAGCACTTACCTTATTGCTTATGTAGGCTGATTATTTATAAATAAAATGCATCCTGACACATTATTGAAGTTATTTGTCATAACAAACAAACCAGGTCAGTTAAGCGTGACGTCATGATGGGTGATCACACTACGAGATTTTAATTTCTTCATTTTGTTAGCAAACTAGCGAAGTTAATTACGTATTTTAATAACTCAATCCGTGCATTTTGTTATCTGTCGTTAACTGAGCTGGAGTTGCTTAATTTGTATTACCTTTAATGTATCACCTTGTATAAATATTAACATACCTACCGTAGAAGGGAGGAAGCCAGGAGACAGAAGTCAAATATGTAAAACTAACCGTCACCCCCGGTTTCGCCTGCCCTGCGTTATTCTCGTTACTATCTCAAGAGAACTCTTTATCGGGATATAAATCCTATGATGACGTTGTTGATGACTTGGTCTACTTCCATGCCAAATTTCATCTCAATCCATTAAATTGTTACCCCATTATTAAGTAACAAACATCCAGACATCCAAACCTCCAAATATCTAAACATCCAAACATCTTCACAATTTATAATATTACAGTAGGATTAGTCACTTCATCACTATCACTACATAGTATAAGACAAAGTCGCTTTCTCTGTCCCTATGTGTCTGTGTGCCTGTGTGTGTATGTGTATTTATGTGTCTGTATGCTTAAATCTTTAAAACTACGCAACGGGTAGTTGATGCGGTTTTTTTTAAGTAGATAGAGTGATTGAAGAGGAAGGTTTATATGTATAATACATGCATAATAAAATAGAGAAACACCGTGCGAAGCCGGGGCGGGTCGCTAGTATAGGATAATTCCTTTTGCTCTTTTTTGCAATATCTTTTACAGTTATGATAACCTTTCTGCAGATATAAATGTGGCCCTAATGGGTCTCTATTTACCGTACTGTAAATAGAGAATTACAGATTTTTATAGCTTTTGAATTTTTTGGATTTTCAGTAAAAATTTATGAGCAAAAATTTTTCTACGTAGAAGTAGGTATATAAATTATTATACATGCATTTTACATGGCCTAATTTTAACAATTCTGAAATTACGCAAAATTTTAAACGCCGGCGATCATTACATTTTGAAATCGTACAATCGACACGTTAACTGCACATTTGTAAACGAATGTCGACTTTATTCAAACGCGTTAAAGGCTGTGGGTGGTCATTTAACAGTGGCTTCGTTTGTACCACATCCTCATGTTTATAAAGGTGCCCAATCTACATACACTGGATTTGCATATTACCCGCTCCAGAACGACGTAACTTGATAGAAACAAAGTCGTTTACTTCCTTTTATTAAATAAATGTTCTCAGTCCGGGGAAAATGGGAGGCAGGAGTTAGAATGCATAAGATAGTGAGGATAAATTGTTTAGTTAGAAAATTAATTGAAAGGCTACATGAATAAATTAACTGGGTAAATAGAGTAGACAAAGCATTGATTTACCATGTCACGCTAATCATTGTAACAGCATTCACGCAAACCTTTAAATTTCTGCTTTGATCTCAGTTTCGGCCAAAACCAGAACCGTAACCGAAACTTCCATATAAAGTCATGCTTGTTGTAACCAAAAAAGAAATTTTGGTCGGACTCTACAAAGCCTATAACTTTGTTTGGGATGTGCTATTACCGTACCTTTTGACAGATGAATAATTAAAAAAAAAAATTATTATCCAATTTTATACCAATTCTCAAAAATGTTGAAAATTACAATAATAATGTTGTTAATTATAAGCAAGCAATGCGACAGTTTTGACGATTGGTATCAGGATCGCAAACGGAAAGTTCTAAAAATGTATATTATGAGAGTTAAGGAATTTAAGCGAGTTTCTTGACTACTTTTTACTATTGTTTATTTAATTTATACCTAAATAAATCATATGATAAGAAATAGTTGTCAATTGAAATACAAAATAAAGGAAGGCTGCTTATACGTAGTCGACCTTTCAATGCCTTGTTTACTAGATTCTTAAAGAACAAAAGAGTCAAACAAAACAAATTGATACAATTCAACTTACCTCTTTTCATTTCAATGAATTTTAGATTTTACAATCATAAAGATTTGATTTAAAACATAATAACTACGATATTGTAAATCCACAGACAGACATTTGAATTTTATCAGTCTGTTTAAATCTGTATCCACCGGCAAAATTAACATAACACCGAACACATAAACAAGTAATGAATTATTAATAACTCAATATGATTTAAATAAATCTTTATCTATTTTCGAACGTGACATTGTGAGGAAAATCCTGCAATTGAGAGTCAAGTATTAGCGTCAAATGTTATTCATAATCGTTACTTAACAAATTATGTGAGCTGAAGCACTAAAAACATAGTCTTTGTGACTTACACTAAACTTATCAATAATAGAAATAAGTCGTTTCGGCGAACGGGCTAATAGCGAAGAGTCTCGATCACCATCTTAAGAGACTCTCGCTAGATGGCTGGATCAAGGGTCAGATACAGAAAGCGGTTCTTCTGGACACGGCGCGCATCGTCAGGAGGTTCCTCTCTCTGCGGCCCTAACCACCGGTAGCTTGGGCCCCGCCCCGCTGCCGGCGGCACCCTAGGTTAGGTTTTTTATAATGTGTTTATGTCTTGTAATTTCATTTTGTATTTTACTTTTTATATGTATATTGTAAAAAACCTAACTTAAGCAAATAAAGATATACAAATAGAAATAAAAGAAGATGACATCAGCAAAGGATAAGGGGTGATTCGGAAGTAGAAAGTTCATGTTGAACGTAGTTATGCAATAACGTTCCATTCCACATGCAATTTTTTTTTGGATTATGGACTTTGTTTTTAAAGACAGAAGGTTGATACTTTGTTTTGTGGATTGGAACGTTATTACGTTACGTTCTGTTGATATTTCGCACCATCCGAACCATGAATTATGACTTATGACCTAATAAAACATTTTCAAGGTTATAAAAGAAATGTGCGATGTATATAATATATTTTTATGTAATATATTTTTAGAGATAAAAATGTTGGCTTATAAATCTACTTGTATTTACATAAAACAAAGTCGGGTTAGTTACACCATTTATAACTCGAGAACGGGTGGACCGATTTTTATGATCTTTGAAGTTTTGGGTTTGTCTCTGCCCCGAATTACAGTATAACTATTAAAACATCTAAAAAAAATTAAATTCTGAGGCGGAACGAAGTTCGCTGGGACAGCTAGTTATGAATAAAGAAAAATAGGTATGTTTAGATTAATTTATAAGAAGGAAAGATTGATAACATAAGGAAAAATCATTAAATTAGCTTGATTTATGTACATATTCATCATGTATCATTATTGCAAAATTGTATCATTTAGCTAAAAGAAGACAATATTTTAATAGGTTATTTAATCATGGGTCTATGATCTGGGTGTTAGGGCCGATACAGACGGACTGCAACCCAACTGCACGCCGACTGCGCAGTTGTGATGCAGTTCACATACAAATCTTAGGGGGTATCGGCCCGTAGGGAGTTGAAGTTGGGTTGCAGTCCGTCTGTATCGGCCCTTAACTGTGTGTGTGTTTTTTCATGTTTGATGAATGAAACAGTGTTTAGTAAGATATTTTTTAAATGGGAATGTTAATAATCTGTTCATTAACAAAGGTAATGATTAATTGCTTAGTTCATTAATAGACTATTATACAAATGGCTATAATTGTAAGTCTTAGTCAGAGCTATGAGATCGGTATTTTAATAACTTTGTCTTTGAGTATGGGACTGAGATAATAATATTATACTTTTAGAATCCATTGTTTTAACCCGACTATATATAATAATTCATAATTACATGCTTTAATAGCTCAAGACTTTAAAGTTAAATTAAATAAGTACTCGTAAAATTACTTTTTATAAGGAAGTCGGCGATAATTGTTTTTTATACTTTTCCTAGTAATCATTTGAAATACTATAGATAGATATTGCAACGTTTATACTTTAAAAATATAAGTAATCCTTTTATTATAAATTTCAATACCCTCGCAGAAATATTATAATCTTCGTATAATTTCATACTGTTTTTTACCAATTAAATTATTTTTTATAAAACTTGATAAATAACAACTCAAGATGTAGTTTACAAACTTGTTATCAGCCACAATTGACGACTAAAAAGTTATAAATCTGTAATGTAACGACCAAGCATCACTATCACATATTATTTCAGCTGAAAAGTTCACTTTATCTAAGTAAAAACAATAACAATCTGACCTGTCAATGATCCCCTCTCCATCCAAGATCCCGTTCATCTTGCACAACACAAAACACACAAAAAACTACAAAAACAACACCGTTTAGCACACCGCCTGTTTTGTGTTTGTTAAAAAAAAAGAACGAAAATTAGTTCGGACGGTACTGGCCACTACGTAAAAAGAAAAATAAAATAAAAGACGTGCGCGCTTGTCAGCGCGCCATGCGGCTCTGTGTAGCGCTCGCGAGAGCTCCGCCGGACAGAGGTGCCCACGCGAATATGGGTTGGTTTTTTAGTTAACCCTTTTTCTCGCAATGGTAAGTATACTCAACATCGAAAACAAAAAAATCCTGTCATTTTATTGTCAATTATTTTTACGATTTGTTTTAATAAAACAGTCATTTATATCCAAACCTATCCTTACCGTATCAATTAATAACTCACGTGCAGGTATTTTGATTTTTAGAGGTAAAGTGAAGTGGAGACTACCACTGACCGCTAGACGCAAGTTCGAAATAAATTTGGAAAAAATATTATTTCTTATAATATTAATTTAACTACCGATGGTACAAGTTTTTGAAGATGTGTGCTTGATATTTTTGTGTATTTATAACAAATTAGAAGAAAATCCAACATTCTACAGGGTTACGAATATGCATGTTGAGTATTCTCAACATTGCGCAACATTCTACAATCTACTCTGGACCAAACCTGTTGAGTATTCTCAACATTGCGAAGTTAAGGTTATAAATGATAATATTTGCAGCACAATCAAATGTTCACTATCACCGTACTAAAGCACCTTTTTTGTCATTCAATTTCGGTTTTTAAACCAACTGTACACATAGGTAAAGGTCATATTTGCTAGGTTTGTTTCTTTTCGTTTACTTACTCGATGAAACGGGATTATATCGGTCAATTTAAGTTATGGTACTAAATATTGTCAGGAAATACTGATTCTTCTGACAGCAACAAAGAAATACGATCAATTATGGCACAAACATAACACTGGCACTCGTTGGTATGAGCTCATAATCACGTTTCATGTCATCTTAGTTCAGACAATGAAGCTTGATCTGGCAATATTGTAGGAGTATAATATACCTTAACAGTTATATAGTCCATATATATAGATTAATTTAATGTTATTTTTACCATCTGATTCTGCCATAAACTAAAGAAGTGATTATTGAAGTGATTATTTATATATTTCTTACCAAAAAATATAAAAATCAAGGTAAAATTTACTCTAAATAGTCAAACAAAATTGTTAGACATATCAATAAACGAATAACTATCATTCGCAGCTTTATAGCAAAGTTTTGAGCATGCCAACAAGTAAAGTTTCTGTATATGGCTTGTTCAATAGATTTATAGATTTAAAACAACCAAAAATTTACAGTAATTTCTAATCATAATGATCTTAAGTTCACTAAAATACTTTGTAAGCGTCTTCCAGTATTTCAGCGATGTGCTACAGAAGAAAGTTGACAACTACTTAAACAAAAAGGAGACTGAGACAGTTCTGCGGATAATGATTTTCTTAATCATGATCCGCAGGACTGTCTCAGTCTGCAATGGAGGTTTTTAACATGGTTAAATAGTATAAACTACAATACTATGAGGCACGTTGCTAGACTGGGCTGATACAGACTTGAGGAGTTGAACTGGGGAAACGGGATTAGAGAGGTTGAAAACTAATCTGAAGAGGACATTTAGGGCAAGAAACCGTTGGGGAGAGTTCGTGATCATCAGAAACCATTGATAACGTTCATAGACACCTTTATTGCAAGGGTAGTGCTCAGTATCCTGTAATAAATGGCACAAAAAGAGGAGGAATCGCTTCAATAAACTTTTTATCAAAGTTATTTGCACAAAACATACATTGAAATTGTTTGTAGTGTGAAAGAAGTTAGTTATACTCTATTTACGACATTAATTAAATAAAATTATTTTAAAGAAAGTAGTATTTTTATATGAACTTAAATCCCTACAAAATGCGCAGTGTTGAGTATGCTCAACGTCTATTAAGTTAACTGAATTGTTCAATGTTGGACAATGTTGAGTATTCTCAACATATATTTTCTAAAAAGTTATTTATGTATGATTTTTTTTATTATTTTTCTCAGACTCATGAGACCCCTAATTACGCATTTCAATGCCTAGAACAACAGAAAATTAGAAAAAAATATCTTGAGCGTTAAAGGGTTATGATCTGCAAACTGCAAAATGATTTTTTTTCGAAACTTGTACTTTTTTATTTTTGCTGCTCCATTTGATAAAATTACTGATTTTACTTGGTGAAAAAAAAAATGTTTGCATTAAATTTTGAATTAAATACTTTAACTGTTTAATTTATTACAACTTATTAATGTAACTTTTTTACTTCTGATAGTATTCAATCTGTTTGCTGCAAAATCATAAAGTTGAATTTCTTTTGCTATGTTTGATATTCAATTAAATAGTAATACAAAAGTGAACAATGTCAAAAAAATTACTGATAATTTTTGAAAATATAAAATGACCAAGAAAAAATACTAAAAAAAAACCTGTTTTTTATCTATTATTGTTACTTTCAACACAATACGATAATACTTTATTGCACACCAGTAGGCTTATGATGCTACGCTTTGTCACGAGATAAATAAGTGATAAAGCATCCGTTACCCTCACACACTATTTGTCAGAACGTGACGGATGCATTATCACTTATTTATCGCGTGACAAAGCGTAGCATTATAAGCCTACAGAAACACACATTACAAGAGGTACTTACTTTAGAACATAATATGGAGACCTTTTTTCCACTTTTGGATGAATCAACTTTTCTTTGTCACCAAAATTTTACCTTCTCCGACTAAAATAAAAAAAAATATCTTTATTCGGACATTTTTTTAATAAAATGTATGCTCATTTAAAAGACAGATAATAAAGCTACGTAATGCAAATATTTTTATTATAATTTGTTTATTATGACTTGTTTATAAGCAGCGACCCAGGGGACATAGCTGTCCCTCACTCTTGTATGAAAATAAGGGTTCATCCGCTGGGTCACCCTATTTATTTATTAAAAACGAGTTTAATTTTTATTTTTATCTTAATTTATCTTTAGATGTAAGATCTTGTTCTATTTAAATCATGTTAAAACATACAAAAGGTGAACAAATAAGGAGAAAGAGCAATCTTTGCATAAAGCAAAGAAAAGTTGATTCAACCTTTTACAGTTTTAGCTAACGTTTCAGTATACAGAGTCGCCTCTACACACTGGCTATAATTTAGTCTTTGTCCAAAAACCAGTTGCTCGTGAGTACCTGCGCGCGCATTCACAACATTGCCTAAGGCCGGTCGTCCACTGCCCCGCCAGGCGCCACGTGAACAGACGCCTTACATTCCGGTGAACGAGTTTGTCTATTTTCGGCTAGCGTTTTTGTGCTCGGGCCATACAATGGTAGCGTTTTTTGTGAGAAACTTATGTTTTATACTTGTATTGTTGCGGTATCAATTTAATTTTATACAATTAAATAGACTGAAATAATAGTACATTACACAACCAGGGTGGTAATACAAAGAAAGGCCGAGATCGCAGAAGTTTGCCGCCCGAGCTGCAAGCGAGAGACGTAAATATGCGATCGAGGGCTTTTTTTATTACCTCCCGTGTTGTGTACATCATTTTATGTCTACACTTGGCCAGAAAGTGGCTATTTCCGTTGGCGTAGCGTGCGGTAAAAGCCACTTTATGGTCAGGTGTGGTATAAAATTATTATCATACGGTACAAAAAAAACTATAAAAAAAAACCGAATAATTATATTAACTAGAAAAAAATTGCACGAATTGAAAAAAAAAAATACAGTAGAGCCCGCTTAATACGATCACGTTTAATACGATTTTTCACGGTTAATATGACTCGCGTCCCGCTTGAAACGCCTTCTGAAACCATATATGTAATGCTAATTGGTTCGTACCTACCTACACTTCGATTGGGAAGCAATCAAGCCCGAAACAATCCATAATTGCAAATAAAGATACAAGAAATCAAAGTAAGTGGTCCAGACCGGGAATCGAACCCGGTACCTCTGGATTTCCGGCCCAGCGCCTTAACCACTTGGCACCGGAGCATGCAGTAAGCGCCCTCAATTTTTTCGTATAATTCTAGTTTAATAGGTTTTTAACCTAAACGCCATCTGTGAGAACATGTATTACACTATGTATCCCACCTCAACGCATGAACTTTACAGCCATGACAGTTGAGCGAGAGATGGCAAATAAAGGAACATCATGTTTCTTTCCATATATGTAATCCATAATTGTTTCAATAAAGCAGGGTTCCGAAATGATGAACGTATTACCGTGTTAGAAGTAGGAGAACCCATTATATTGCAGGATTTTCCTGGATGTTTATCCATAGAAAACAATGTTGCATCTTACGAAGTGCCTTCAGTCGAAGACAATTTTATTATATGGGTAAAATTATGTTAAGTACCCTAATGTTGATCTTTGTTGTTTTTCATTCTAAATAAGCAATTACACGAAATACCACTAGTTTTTTTTTCACGTTTAATACGACTTCCCGTTCAAGACGCTTGGCCGCTTTTTTGGGTATGTCCCCTCAGAATCATCTTAAGCGGGTTCTACTGTATTTTACTATCGTACCCATGTTAATATGGTTAAAATATTTTTTTAATTTTAGAGGATTATAAAAAAAATACGATACATTTTGTTTAAACATTTTCAATTTAATGGGTAGAGTACCAAATTAAAAAATCACAAACAACCCATGTTTTACAGTTAAACAGTCTATTTATACACAACTTAATAATATTATTTTAGGTATTTAGGCAACAGTCCGTCTAACAATTTCAAGGTTCATCTGTGTGTTTATCGATTTCTTGCTTAAATGTCGTCGCCGGCATAATTTTATCATAATCGATTTTGTTTACCTGGCCAGTGGAAATTAACGTTAAAATCGTAAAGCATGATGTAATTCTGATTTTTTGTAAATGTTATTTGGACCCGTTAGGGTACTGTGAATCTGATTTTGCACGTTCTAATAAGTTGTGCTAGCTGAGCTACACGCGTAAAAGTACGCCACTTTTGAAGTTTTTTGAACTATGCATTTTTGACACTAACGTACGTTAACGTACGTTTTGGCACAAATTAACTACATTAAATTTGATTTATATTAGGTTCTATTCATTTTTACTGTAAGTGTGATAGTTAACGAGAGTTAAGGTTTTGAAATTGATGAAACTCCAAAAAGCAGGGGTGCTCTTTCAAGCTTTGTGTTTGGCTTGCCCGATTAGATTCAGAGCTCAGCTAGCACAACTTTTTAGAACGTGCAAAATCAGATTCACACTACCCTAACGGGTACAAACAATATAACAAAAAATCAGAACTATATCATGCTTCGCGATTTTAGCATTTTAACGCGCCACACACTGAGGCGAGGCCATTTGACAATATTTCAAATTTTCTACTCCTTCATTTTATGAGCTGGATAGAAAATAGGTGGAATTTTAAGCTACCCGTATTTTTTCTTTTTCGTTTTAACTCAATTTTTCAATTAAAAATAGCAGTTTGAAAAGTAGCTCATTCTAAAAGGGCGTATGTAGAAAATGACGTCACTTTCCCAACTAGAATCCAGAGCGACAATTACGATTTAAAAAAACTAGAATCCAGAGCGACAATTACGATTAAAAAAATAACTGTCAGGCGTTACAGCGTTGTCAACATAGGAAGTTCGGGAAGACAACGATGCTTTTGCTCCTCTTATTTGGGCTGGATTATATTTATCACCGATGTGTACTCCATCATCATAATTTCAACACGCGGCAGATTCGTGCTATCAGCCTGAGAAAAACCTTCTGATGTCTTCATTATATGAAAAAAATCGGTGTCCGGTAAAAGAATGCCAAGTTAATAATGTTTGAATGCGTTATCGGAGTCCAGTGGGAAAGTGCCAAGTCTTTTAAGGTCTTCGAAAACGTGCAAATGAACCAACGGTAAGAAAATTAAACATCTAAAGCCGCTAAGCAGTTGTAACAATTTTCAAAACAAATAAACGTCAGACGGCAAGTATGTCAGAAAATGACAACCGGATACCATACACTTTTTAATCGTTTCAGCACTAAGGTCTCTCTCGATAATGCAGGGAAAATGACGTTACACTTCCGGTTCACACTAATTGACGATTTTTTCCAAAATGAATGGGAAAAAAAATCCAAAAATATTTTTTTTGAGCACAAAATACAGTTTTACCCAAATGGTTTTCGAATTAAGATCTTTTGAAAATATGAAATGTTGTCAATTCTAAATGAACAAGTTTTTTATACAAATGATATTTTAAGATGACTCAAGTCGCTAGTTTCACGTCAACTTGGAAGTGTTCTTCAGCTCATCAACTTGCCGGGGGTGGCATCAAACGGGTGATTCTCATTGTTGTGCACACAGTCACTACCGTGGGTCTTATTACTATTTCTAACTAATAAAAAAAAATGCTGTCATGAATTCACTCATGCATATGAAAAAAAGAATTCATGATAATATCACGGTTAGGTCAAACATTAGAAAGGGTAACCTATCGCAAACACTAAAAACCATTCACCGAATTAAAAAAATCATGGCATGGAAAAAAAAAACTCAAAACAAAGGTTCAATTAGGTAAAAAAGTAGGTTAGGTTAGGTTTGAACTGCGTCCCCCAACAAAACCAAACTGCTGCCGGAAAAAAGGTTAGGTTAGGTTTGAACTGCGTCCCCCAAAAAAAAACGAACTGCTACCAGAAAAATAAGTTAGGTTAGGTTTGAATTGCGTCACCCAACAAACAAACTTACATAGGCAGAAGGACAAAGGGGGGACGGGGGGGCGGAGCCCACCACAAGGGAGGCTCGGGGGGCGAAGCCCCCCGCATGGAAAAAAAACTGAAAACAAAGTGTCAATTAGGTAAAAAAGTAGGTTAGGTTAGGTTTGAACTGCGTCCCGAAAAAAAACGAACTGCTACCAGAAAAATAGGTTAGGTTAGGTTTGAATTGCGTCCCCCAACAAAAATAAGTAATTGTAAATTGTAATGCCAGCTGTACACATGTCGAATAATTAAAAATCGGATCGTTACATCGGACAAATGAAATCAAAGTCAATCGAAAAAAGTCGAATGGTGAATAAATCGAAACGTTACTTCGGATAACTGATATTGCGGTGAAACGAGATTTAGGGCAAACCATCATTTGTCGAATGATTAAAAAACCGAACCAATAAATGCCGAATCGTAATAATTCGAAATGAAAATTCGGACAAACGAAAAAAAAAATGAAACGATATTTGTCGAATAGTTTTTGCCGAAACGAAATTCGGACTAACGTTTTTAGTGTTTCAGATAGGTAACCTTAGAAAGAGCAGTTAAGCCACGGTAGTGACGTGTGCACAAAAATGAGAATGGCCCAAACCGGGATTTTTAAACATCTCGTATGAAAAACCGGGACTCGAGCCGTACTTATCAATCTTATCGTACTTGTGTAATGTGTAATACTTATAGGTGCTCGTATAGCTATATATAGTACATTACACAACTATAGGGTGGTAATACAAAGAAAGGCCGAGATCGCAGATGTTTGCGGCCCGAGCTGCAAGTGAGGGGCGTAAATGTGCGATCGAGGGCTTTCTTTATTACCTCCCGTGTTGTGTACATCATTTTATGTCTACACTTGGCCAGAAAGCGGCTTTTTCCGTACGCGCAGCGTGCGGAAAAAGCCACTTTATGGCCTGGTGTGGCATAAACATTTTTTCATCACACTTGCTCGTAAAGGGTGTTATAACACGCGGGCTTATAGACCAGCTCGAGCCGATTTACCTCCCGTGGGTTATAAAAATCTATAACTCCCACGGGAGGAAAAACTGTATGAAAATATATAACTCCCGTGGGAGTTATGAGTTTAGTTTTAAAATATAGGACCTACCCGTACGTCATTTCAGACTAAGGAGGTTTCAAATCAGCCAAGGCTTATTTCAGATCTTCAAAACTTGGCTACAAAACCAATTTTAGTGTATATAAAACTTATATGGTATATTTTACTATTATTTTAGTAATTTTTGCAATTATTTTAATGCAATTAAATTAATTTACTTTAAAATTTTATTATGAAAATCGGTACAATCTGGCGGCATTGCCTGTCAAGTTTAAAAACTAAACGCAGTTCTTAGCATTATCTGTGCACTATATTGAAAAAGTTGACAGTCTCTTAGCGGGTGCTGCGTTTAGTTTGATTTGATTTTTATGTTTTATTTTTTTTTCCTCGCAAATGTGATGAAAAACATTGTGTGTATCACGGGCAGTAAGGGGATTACCAACTCGAGTCATTAAAAGCCCTCCGCCTACGGCGTCGGGCTCCTAATAGACTCTCGTTAGTAATTCCCTTCTTACTACCCTCGGTGCACAATGTACTATAATAAAACTTGGTATTCAGATAAAGTTTCGCTTTCTTAGTTCATCTAGATAGGGTCCTTTTCCGAAAAATATCCCCTTAGCTTTTTTTTGCCTTCGAGATGTGGTGTTGGAGGCGTATGCTGAGAATAGGCTACTTGACAGTGTGAAAAATAATGGAAGAATTATGGATATATGTATTAATTGTAAGTATTCAAACCAATTTACGTCAATATTACTAAAAATAAATGGGTAATTTATTTATAAAACTCGGATGAAAATAGGGTATTTGACAACAATCGAAATAAATTCATTAACTCTAACCAACAAATTACGCTTCCAAAACAGCCCGGATAAAATCATTCAAACTTATTTTCGTGCCATCAACGATTTTACAATGACGAAAACTAAAAATAAGGCACCATGTTGAGCATGACGTCACAAGCACGTCACAAGATAGTATTTCATACTAAACTGCATACTTTCGGAGCGTTTTGACACTTCATAAAAAGAAGCTGATTTGAACTGTCATCAAGTAGCCTATTGATTATTTTTTGTCTGTCACCATTTTATCGAAAACGGTTTGGATTGGCCGATGACGTCACACCGTAGTAAACAGCATCGACGGCATCTGTCAATCCTATTTTTAAAGGTAGAACGTTATGCGATCCTCGTTGACATTTGTCGGTTTACTATCATGTGTCGTCATAGACGCCATATTGTCCGAGAAACCGTTTTGGCGGCTAATTTTAAAAGTGCATTTTTATTTGCTTTTTTCGGAAAAAATACACAAAAGAATTAAAAATTAGCACTTTCTGAGTGCTCAATAGACATCATTAAACAATCAGATTGACTTTTCAGAAACCTGTCAAGTAGCCTATACCATGGACAGCTAGGCACTCGATCCCATCGGTACTGTCGGAGCTCAAAATTAACTTACAATCCACAATCTGCGAACAGCGCCTGCTGAGTTACTTTGGCCATATAATGAGAAGGGGAGACGAAAGTTTGGAAAAGTTAGTTGTTGGAAATACGGAAGGCAAAAGATCACGTGGCCGATCGCCTGCACGATGGACCGACCAGCTTGAATGCGAGCAACCATCTCAAAAATTCTACGATGTAGTGAGGAACGCGATGGACCAGAGTCGACTTTTTACCAGACTGCGGCGAAGCCCAAAGGAGGGTTATGTGTTTGACCTGTATGTATGTATGTATTTATGTATGTATGTATGTCCGTTCCTATGTCCGCTCGTAACTACTCAACAGCACGACCGATTTTGATAAATGATACATCATTTCATTAGATTCGTCTTGATGGCGCGAGTGTCACTGGGTATAAAGTTCGTTAAAATAAACGAAATGGCGGATTTTGTGCACTTTTAAAGTGCACCGCGGTCGGTTTTTTTAGTAATTTACAGGTTCAAGGGACCTTAGACCTGAGTATATGGTTTAAATTAAATCTCAATACCTCCACATGTTCTCGAGATAAAGGATCTTGACAGACGGACAACAACGTGGTCTTATAAGGGTTTCGTTTTTAGGGTTCCGTACCAAAAGGGTAAAAACGGGACCCTATTACTGAGACTTCGATGTCCGTCCGTCTGTCACCAGGCTATATCTCAACAACCGTGATAGCTAGACAGTTGAAATTTTCACAGATGATGTATTTCTGTTGCCGCTATGCGTGCCCCTACCCGCCGTTTTTAGTTAATAGGTATTAATTTGTTTCTAACCCTAGCTTTAAGTATAATATTGTTACTAACAACTTATGGATACTGAGTCCGAAATAAATGATTTTTAATTTAATTTAATTTAATTACTGTTGCCGCTATGACAACAAATACTAAAAACAGAATAAAATACATGTTTAATAATATTTTTTCAATTTATTGTATTTACATCTAGCGCCTTTCGAAGATTTACGAGCAAAACCCTCCTTTCGAGAATTAATAGCAATTTTACTATAGATAATGGTACGGAACGCTTCGTGCGCGAGTTCGACTCGCACTTGGCCGGTTTTTTCCTTTTGAGGTACGGGAACCTTAAAAATATTTAGGTTTACATTCCACCCGACCGACTTGACGCTGCATGCTGAAAAGAAAAAAATTGAATTGAATTTTGTGCCCCAGTCGGTGATAGTATTAGAATGTGTGCCTGCATCCAGCCGCATTCAGCCGCCATCGTATTGAGACGTTCCGGAAGCTTATTCAACCAGACCCCACGTCACATGTCGACTCCAGTGCACATGTTTTATTTATATTGGCTTAGAATTGAATCCTACTTTTATTTTAGTTACGGAGTTAGTTGGCTTCTGCTTAGAGATGAGCAAATATAAGTGATTCGAATTTTAAAGGAACTCTATTTTCAAGAAAATTAATTTTAAGCCAAACCCAGTAATCGTAGAAATTACGGAATTAAGACGTTAACTAACGTTTAACTCAAGGCTAACCTTTCCTAGCAATAAACCCGATTTACGAGCTATATAAACCGACGCACTTAACACGCGAGGGGATGTAGCCCAGTCAACGCGATCGTTAAATTTTAAAGCCCGTTAATGGGTTAGGTCTACGGTCAAACTGTGTTATTTCATATATAAATGGTCAGAATTATTTTAGCGTTCTCTTTTTAGGTTATTTTTGAAAGATACATTATTCCTTGCCACAAAAACTGAGAAGATTCACCTCATATTGCATTTTTGGTTACATTGTAGAACTTGGCAGCGTCAGACGTGGCTATATACTAGCACCAAATTTTGCCCCCGCGGAGGGACTCAGCCAGCGATCAGAATAAGCAAGCGTTTTGCGGTAGAGAGAGACGGTTGGGTCCGGTGCGTTCCGTCCGGTGGTCGGACCCGAACGTCAATTTTGTTAGAGAGAGACTTCTTCTGTACGTAGTGCTTATTCTGTGGCATGGTCTATACCAGTGGTTCTTAACCGGTGGTCCCTGAAAGCACCTGAAGTGGTCCGCGACGCCATCTAAAAAAAATTATATTACCTCTAAACCTATTTACTTTCTATTACCCTCAAACAGTTGGTGGTCCGTGGCAAGACACAGATTTTGTCAAATGTCTCATCACTAAAAGGTTAAGAAACCGGTATTGTTCAAAAACCTCGAAATAGCCCAATATTTTGAATTATGTTATGCTTTTTATGTAGAGCTCAGTAATGTATTTAAGTCATGATTTCGTATTATTAGATTGTCTGGTTAAAAAACGAAATAATAAACCAAAGAACGATAAGAACGGAAAGAATACCGGTATTTTTGTATGGAACAAATACCGGTTTTCGAGCCCTTCTATGCAGTGACCAAAAATGGCATTCTAATGAGGCGGGATCATCTGAGTCAATAAAGTCAACAAGGAAAGATATTTTTCAAGTAGGTATAATCGCTTTTTCTTAATCGCATGCTGTTTAAATCCTGCGAGGAACAAATAATACTCGTGCTCATCACACACAGTGGCGGATTTGTCCTAAGGCCCAGTAGGCCCGGGCCTAGGGCGCCCAGATATTAGGGGCGGCCAGTCTGAAGGGTGTTAAGAAAGGGGCGGCTGGTATTTAATACAGGGCCTGGGGCCTAGAGCGGCTAAGACTGCAAATCCGCCACTGATCACACACATATTTGCCCTTACCAGGATTTGAACCCGGTAACCCAAGCTTCGTAGGCGGTGTCACTCCCACTAGGCTAAACGTGTCGTCAGAATAAAAAAAATAAACAAAGGCAAATGCAATAGGGTTTATAATAGAACCACCCGTCAAAGAGCTCGTTTAAGAACTCGTCAGAGTTAGCGTGAAAGCGACAGTAAATCACATTTTTATACTCATTTCACGTGCTACTGCGTTGCTGGCTCTTTTTAATGGCCACGCGAGCTGATACGGGGGACGAAAGGTGAAGGTCAAGACCCTTAAATATGGCCGTCAAAGGAAACCACAGCATGAGTGGCTCAGTCTCAGTCAGTGGATTTTGCCCCATTCGTTCGATTCATTCACATAAGGACAGGTTGATCCCCTTCAACCTTCCCGCTGGTCCGCTGCTCACTTTGAGCAATCAGCGTAACTTTAAGATGGCCCTGGCCTAGCGTCCTGCCTGGTTCGATCCCCAGGCGCTTTGTCCCCCACCCAGTCTGACCCTCTCAAGGTGGACCGGGACTAGCGACCTGGTTCGACCCCAGGCGCCCCCGGCCCCCACCTAGTCCGATTTTTGCTACATCCAGTAAGGATTGGAAGTTAGTCAGGCTTAAAAAAAAAGCCGTGTTTCGCCGTGCGGCTACTAATACCAAATTTTGTCCCGCTTCCGTTTCGGTTTCGACCTAGTTACGGTAAAAAACAGGTTTCGGCTGCAATCCGGTCGAAACTAAAGTCGAAATCGAAACCGAATTCGAGAGGTTTCGCGCTGCGATCGGACATCGTTATTGCAAAAAGCGCAAATAATTAAGAATTGATAATTATGATACATTAATGATTACTTCAAATATCAGAGACTGAATGATTGATATGTGGTTTAAAAATTTGACTGACTGTTTTTTTTCGTAAACATGTCCTGTATGGAAGATTAAAGCCGAAATTTAGTAGCATTAGCAACAGTATGTAATTCTTAACTTCCCTGCCAATCGCGTTCCTAATATAAATTTGTCGGAAGAAGATTTTTAATTACTGAAAATAATATGCACATTTCAGGCACTGGTCTCACTGCCGACAAGTAAGCGAGTAAAGTTGGGCGGGTAACACAGTGCGGGCTGACCAGGCAGTGTGATCAATCGACCTTTCCAAGTCCGCAATGTAATGCTGCTCGCCCAATTTTACTCGCTTACTCGCCGGCGGTGGGACCAGTGCCTTAGATTTTTCACAGCAATCTAAAATTTATTTTTCCCTAACCGCGTCACCCGGAAGACGAAGTGTTGGCAGGCCTCCCACAAGGTGGACCGACGATCTGGTGAAAACCGCGGGAAGCCGCTGGAATAGCAGCACAAAACCGACAATCGTGGAGATCCTTGGGGAAGGCCTATGTCCAGCAGTGGACGTCTTTTGGCTGAAATGATGATGATGATGATGAACCACGTCACCCTGAATTCTGGGAGGTGTGGTGAGATGGCTACATAATGTATGCCGCGCCGCCAAATTGCTGCGTGCCAACCTACTTGGATTTCAGGGTTCCTTGGGCAAGGTTTATCTAAACTTCTTTTTGTGGGATGGTTATATTAACATCTGGGAGTTGATCTTACTGAGAAAATTGGTTAAAACCATGTTTTTGTTATATTTCTGCCACATACGTTTAAGTGCTCGACGTCATCTTGAATTTGTCATTTATATAAACCGCACTCCAGGGGCATATTAAGACCTTATCACATTTGCGATTTGCGGGCGAGCTGCGCGCGAGTTTCCATGAAAGAACTCAAAGTACCTAAGTAACTACTGAGGTCACTGTTTGTGGGCTTTGCACGGGTGTAATGCTAATACTAAATACATGTATTATACATATAAACCTTCCTCTCGAGTCACTCTATCTATTAAAAATAAACCGCATCAAAATCCGTTGCGTAGTTTTAAAGATCTAAGCATACATCATAGGGACAGACGGCGGGAAGCGATTTTGTTTTATACTATGTACTCGTAGTGATTAGAAATAATGTTATCAATATTTTGTAATATCTGGGATTATTTATGGCAAATATGACTTACGGGTCAACGAATGTCGGTGCTTTGAAACAGTTTTATCATTTGGAAAATTAAGTCCACTTTTTTCCGAACTAAATGCGATATTTTTATAGTACGGTTTTAAGGCATTCAATACGATTGAAATGTAAACTTCGTTTTCACTCCCGTGTTGAAAAACTGACAGCTATACTTCAGAACCCTACTCAACTGGTCAGCACAAAAACGGTAGCCCTCATTAGCCTCTTTCAGCGTCCATGTTTCTTCCCCATAGCTGAATATGGAGAACACGAGGGTATTAACCGGCATCATTTTGGTTTTGCGAAAAATGTTACGGTCCTTCCATATTTTTGTAGCTGAGACATCGCTTCTTTTTTTTTTGAAGACTGACTAATTCGATCCTTACGGGCATAGCGATACTTTGACCGGGTGGGCGGCCGTGGCGTTCCCTGGGGTCGAACCAAGTCGCTAGCGGGCCCACCCTGAGTGGATCGGACTGGTGAGATATCGCATTTTTGGCATCGCTGCATGGCAGTTTGTCACGGCACCCTTCATATAGCAATGAATTCCAACTTAACTCTTTATGTAAGATTCAGCGGGAAATATTTTCCCATCTTTTGAGATATTATTCTGCAGCTTTGCTTGTAAGGAATGCGAGAGAATTTACTGGCTTTCTGTACTCACCTCATTATTAGATCTTCTGTCTGGACGTTAAGGTTCAAAATTGCATAACATTGCAACTTCTAGATACGGTCGAATGTTCTAGATGTTATTTTGTTTGAGTAGCTTCAGTTCTTACTTTTAAGTATTTGAAAGTAGCTTAGTAATCATATTTTGTGAATTTTTGCCAGTTTTATCAATTTAGTGGAGGAAGCTAGTCTTATGGTTGTGTACGTTTGAACCTTTTATTTTTTTACCATAAGCTGTACCAAATTTTCAGGCTCAGGCTCAGCCAGCGACCAATAAGAACTCACGTTATGCTACAGAGAAAAACGGTCGGATGCGGTGCGTTCCGTCCGGTGGTCGGACCCGAATGTCAGTTATGTTAGAAAGAGAAACGTCTGTACGTTACTACCTGTGTGTGTGTACGTAGTTTTTCTTTCTTATTCTGTGGCACAAGTAACTGATGCATGGATTAAAGGACTGTTAGACTAATGGAAAATAGAGGAACATATCCGTGGTAAGGGTACTTCACTAGATTTAATAAAGCCCAGTCCAAACACAGACAGTCTGCACGTAAGTGGCAACACTATCCTGTACGGATTCGGCTGTATTTCGTAGACGGATTATCTTGCTTGTGAAGTTAACGTAGCCGCGGCACAGAATAAAAAATAGTGCTACGGACAGAAGTTGCTCTTTCTAACAAAACTATCGTTCAGGTCCGATCATCGGACGGAACGCGCTAGACGCGACTGTCTCCCTCTATTGTATAACGCGTACTCTTTCTGGTTGCTGGCTCAACCCCTCCGCAGGGGCAAAATTTGGAACTGTAGCTTGGCAACTTCGTTGGTGACACTCACCTGTGTGCTTTTTGTTCTGTGCAGCCGTAACTACTTACACAAATTACCGCCAACACGAGCGGGGGGGAGGGACGTAGGCAGCCTCCGTCGGTCGCCGTTCGTGTTGGCGATAATTTGTGTAAGTAGTTACGGCTGCACAGAACAAAAAGCACACAGGTGAGTGTCACCAACGAAGTTGCCAAGCTATAGTAGTGCGGCAAAATCGAGGAGTGAGACACCCCAACGCCGGCAAGTAAGCGAGAAAAACTAGGCGAGTAGCATTACGTTGTGGATCTGGAAAGGTGATCGACCACACTGTACCTCGTCAACCCGCTCTGATTACTCGCCCAATTTACTCGCTTACTCACCGGTGGTGGAGCAAGTGCCTAAATATTAGCGAATACAATTGATACGAACCGTTTTGCCTAAGGATCCGAATCATCATCATCATTTCTGCCATAGATAGATAGATTTCTACATAGGCCGGATAGAAGTGACCAGCATCCAGCGAGTCCCCGCAACCCCATCCAGGTCATCCGACTCCCTTGCACGTGGCCGTCCCACGCTGCGCTTACCAGTATGTGGTCTTCCCTCGAGAACCTTTCTACCCCAAGGGCCATCGGTCCGATCCGAATATTCTGGATTAACTACACACCGACATGGTCGGGCTCAGCTATGTTTTTGTCGGAGTCTTCTCAGCTGGGCTAGGGGTAGCAAACCGACAGCTAAAACTCCCAGTAGCTCGAACACACACTCTACATTACGACATTTTTACCCGACTGCGGCGAAGCCCAAAGGAGGGTTATGTGTTTGACCTGTATGCATGTATGTATGTCCGTTCCTGTGTCCGCTCGTAACTACTCAACGGCACATCCGATTTTGATAAATGATACATCATTAGATTCGTCTTGATGGTGCGAGTGTCACTGGGTATGAAGTTCGTTAAAATAAACAAAATGGCGGATTTTATGCAGTTTCAAAGTGCACTGCGATCGGGTTTTTTTTAGTAAAAATGTGGTTATTCGCTTGACTTTTCGCTGATTGCTCATCATCATCACAATTTAAGACCTTTGCTCTTGTCGGTGGCGCAGACGCCATTTTGTGCGGTCCTCAGCCATGCATTTTAGGTCCTAGTACGACACGACATTGACCTTTACTTTGAGCTGTTGCACAATGTTTCTCCGACGTCTGCCTCTCCCTTTCTTTCCTTCAGTTTGATTGCTCAAAGTGAGCAATTACGAAAAGTCAAGGTGGCCGTAGCTATACTCTGTACTTTAAGGTACTGGAAAAAAGGTAAACAAAAAAACGACGTGACTGGGGTCGTTCAGCCAGTGGTATTGTGCCACAGATACAAAACATTACTTTGATTGCCTGAACGACCCGAGTCACGTGGTTTTTTGTTTACCTTTTTTTAAGTAACCTAAAAGTACAGCGTATAGGGAATCTGCTTGCTGGTCAGGATTCCTACCCAAGACTCGTAGGTCAAGTTAGGAGCTAAAAAGCATACAAATCGCAGTAATATTAGAAAACAAGTTTGTGAAGATTTTTTAATGTTTAGGGGTTTGGATGTTTGTTGCTAAATAACGGGGTAAAAACTAAATGGATTGCTCAATCCATTCATTTGCTACCCCTATCTATTCAGCATGCAAGTAGACCAAGTCCTAGATTGTATTGAAAGAAAAAAAATCATGTAGACTTTTTTTAACAGCACTAAATGTATAGCTGTATCTTATCTTCAAAGATGAAGCAGTAGGCATTTATCTAACACATTTTACTTTCGGCCTGGAACATTTTTCCGCACCTATATCTTATCCTATCTCTTACAGCCTCTTGGGATTTCATTCGATGTTTCTTTCGTGATGTTAAGCCCACGGCTGTTAATTGGTTACTTGACTGTAACCGAAATTTGTAAATAGTACATTGTGTATTAAGGGCGGTAATTCCTAGGGCGTAATAGGTCATTTACGGCCCGCAAAACCTGCGTGTAACAACACCATTTTCAAGCAAGTGTGATGAAATAGTACATTGTGTATCTAGGGCGGTAAGTAAGGAATTACAAACGAGTGTTTGTTATAAGCCCGAGGTGAAACCGAGGGCTTTAATAACACGAGTTTGTAATTCCTTTACCGCCCGTGGCACACACAATGTTTTTCATCACACTTGTGAGGAAATCTTAATAAAATAACCTTACTTTTCGACCCAGTACGACAAGAGAATATTAAAACAGACAAGTGACATTTGTCACATATGTCCATAGACAATGCGAACGTCAAGTCACGTTCGGAAACCATAGCGGTAACGGCCATTTTAGTTGATTTTATATTTGCAAAATAAAGAAATACATTATTTAAACATTTAATTAATGTTACCGAAATATGTGTTTATATGTATTTGCAATTACAGTTATCTTTAAATAAATATTTCAGTGATAAAAGTTAAAAAAGTAAGTTGGCGTTTCCTTCGAACATGACAAATAAAAGTAAAACAGAACCAGCGTTTCAAAGGAGAACCGGACAAAACGGTCCCAAGAACCAATAGCGATGTGACATATATCATTAGAAAGGTGTTTCAATATACTACAATAGTTACTATGGGAGCTTATTTCAAATCACTGTGTGAAAAAAGTTATGGCAATATAAAAAAACTTATTTTCATAGACGATTTTAAGCAATAAAAATGAATTATTTTGTATTCCATGACGTTACAGTCCACCTGTAAGGCCTCCCCGGCCTCTCAGGCTCCCCCGGCCCCTCCGGCCCCCCAGGCTGCCGCTAGCAGGGCACCGAAGGCACCCCCCGCACCGTTGACGGGACTTGAGCTGGAGGCCAGCAAGGCGAAAGCCCGAAAGGACCGAAGCAAACACGCCACTAAGGCAAGGCATCGGACGCCATGGATACCGATCCATGAACCGTAGTCGGCCCATCTAGGCAAGGGAAGCGTACGCTTTCGATGACGCCTCCTGAAGTCCCGGGGCCTTCATCGCGCGCCTCCCCCTACATCGTCCGAAGCGCCGGCGGCCAAAAAGCCGGCTTCGCGAAGCCCCGACAACCCCGTCTCTCCCACCTTTCCGGCGTTCGATGCTCCTGGGGCACAAGTTGACGGGGCTCCCTCCTCTCAGACCCCCGGGGATCAGCAATCGTCGTCATTTACCGATCGATATCAAAACCGCAAGGACCACCTATTTTTGCAGCCAAAACAGGAGTGGCCCACTGTCGAAAAAATCATGCGACAGCGCGGCATTCCTTATCTCGAAGCGTCAGATAATAGCTTAAGCATTAAGATCGTAGTCCGGGGTTCGAATAATTACCACGCCCTCGACGGCTCCTCGACGACCTGGATCTGCGCTATAAGCGGAACCAGTTCGACGATGAGAAGTCTCTGCGCCTTATGATCCGGGGAATTCCGAAGGAGTTCGCCGAATCAGAGGTCAAGGGGGACCTGGTTAGACAGTGGATAGCAGTTCGCGAAGTTCACCGCTGCTATCGCGAAAACGGTGGCAAAAAGTTCGATATTGTCCTCGTCAAAATCGACCCGAATCACCCGTCAGCCAGCATGATTTGGAAGTTGAAGGAGATCTGCTTATTGACGGGTTTCCGGGTCGAAAACACAACTGCCAGTATTATGGTCACAGCCAAACGGGCTGTTTTCTGCGCCCTCGTTGCGTACACGGGCGACCACTTGACCCGCGATTGCAAAAATCCGAAAGATGTGCCGCCATCTTGCGTGGTTTGCGGTCTTACTGGCCACACTGCCAACTGGCAGGATTGCCTTAAGGTCCCAAAGCAGATTGCTAAGCCTAAGGAGGCACAGCCTGGAGCTCTTGATAACCGCAACAAAGGCCGAGTGGCCACCAAGCGCAATTTGCGCAACTTCCCGGCCATTGCATCAGCCCCGCAAAAGTGGAAATACCCGCCGCCGTCTGCGGCGGGCGCTTTCCCTGCTCCCGCGTCTTCCACGCCCCCCGCGCAATTTGCGCGCCCGGCGTCCTCACCGCCCAGTCTCCAGGCAGCGGCATCTTACGCCGCTATCGCCTGCCCGGCCCGAGCCGCCCCCTCCCGCTTCTCGCTGCCCCGGTAGACAGGCAAAGTTTTGAGAGGCAAGTGCGTTCGTTCGTATAGTGAACGCCTTGCTGCTCTTAACGGAGATCTTGCTATCGCGTGCAACATTTCGTGTAGAGCGTGGGCGAAACTTACGGGGACCCGAACGGGAGCGAGAGCGGGCCTCAGTAGAGGCCGGGGTGGCGGACACGGACGCGGCCGCCTTTGCGGGGACTGGCGGCTTCTTAAATGAATCCGCGGCGGGAGGGTCGGAGTGCGCGGGGGTTGCCTTAGTAGCGTGTTTGCTTCGGGCCTTTCGGGCTTTCGCCTTAGTGGCCTCCAGCTCAAGTCCCGTCAACGGTGCGGGGGGTGCCTTCGGTGCCCTGCTAGCAGCAGCCTGGGGGGCCGGAGTGGCCGGGGGAGCCTGAGGGGCCGGGAAGGCCTGACAGGTGGACTGTAACGTCATGGAATACGAAACAATTCATTTTTATTGGTTAAAATCGTCTATGAAAATAAGTTTTTTAAATTGCCATAACTTTTTTCACACAGTGATTTGAAATGAGCTCCCATAGTAAATATTGTAGTATATTGAAACATCTTTCTAATGATATATGTCACATCGCTATTGGTTCTTGGACCAGCCTCCATACATTTTTGCCGGTCCTCCTTTAAAAAGAAAACCATTACGCCCTAGGGCGTAATAGGCTATTTACGGCCCGCAGAACCTACGTGTAATGACACCATTTTCGAGCAAGTGTGATGAAAAATTATATAAGATCCTGTTCAAATAAAGATATATGTTTCTATTTCACCTTAAGGCACTGGTCCCACCGCCGGCGAGTAAACGAGTAAAGTTGTCGAGAAACAGTTCATTGCCGGCTGACCAGGCAAAGTGTGATCAATCGACCTTCCTAGATCCGCAATGTAATGCTACTCACTCAACTTTACTCGCTTCCAGTAGCGTGGCGTCCAAAGAACTCGATTCCTACCGGCTTGTCTAATATCAGGCATTTGAGCACCTTATTCTACAGCTCTTAAGGAAAATGTACGCCAAATGTGCACTGGCTTGCCCAAGGATATATTTTACGCCACGTCACTGCTCGCTTGTAAACTCGCCAGCGGTACGATCAGTGCCTAAAATTGAGAAATCGCGGCGATAAATCGCTTGTACAAATGCTGAATATAATCCTGAAGCTGAACCAAGATAATAACGGTAGGGACGTCACCCTCTCGTTACGAGCGGCTTTGTGGAAAAGTAAATATGTTATTTCCTCCGCGATAAGTAATGTGAGCATTGTGCCGACACATTCAAAACACGGTTACGCCCTTGCACAAAATATAGTACAAACAGCAACACACTTAACTGCCCATTAAAGACAGAGCAGAGAGAAAATGATAACGATTGAAAGAGATATATATATTTGTATTATGTCAACTTCAAATCAAATAACGTTTGCGTATGTGTAATATGCCTTTGAGCTTTGTTATTGTAGTTGTTTGGGCAAAGTATTTTTTTCCATACTGTAAATAAAGGTTTTATTTCAACAAGACAGGTGAATTTGTCAAAATTATGATTTAGCTTTCAGACGAACGTTGGAATGAAATAAACTAATTATATTGCTAATGCTTTGATTGGTGCTTCATATTTTTGATATGATGCACCAATATAATGTAATTTATATTTATTATTCATTCATTATTTTCCATGAATTCAATAATATGGCATTAATGTCAATAATGACGTTGGATCAGCCATAAAAGAAAAATTATTGTTTCAAAACTCTTTTGAATAATAGCCAATTTATACTCATAAACACACGCACACATGCATAACACGACGCCTTCAAGTGTGATTCTCTTTCTTGTAGTATTTCCCATTTTTGAAGTGTATAGTTAACTGTGTTGCTGTTTGTACATTACACAACTAAGGCTTTCTTTTTTACGTCCCGTGTTGTGTGATTACATTATTTTAAGTCTACACTTGGCCAGGTGTGACATAAAAAAATTAACTCGCCTAATCTTGTAATACATCCTGTCCCTTTCCCTTCAATGCAACTTTTATCTTGAAACAATATAGTAGTGACGATGTTATTTTTTACTTTTTAGAGTTTTGTTTAGTCGGGGTTTTTTATTGAAAAGTGAGCTTTTTCCGGCGCTTCTCATTCTCACCCGACCGTTATTACCCGAAGCGCCAAAAGAAAAGAATACAATCAGACATGAGAGCCCCGTGAGAGCCTGCTTGCAGAAATGAATGATTTGATTATCGCTGGTTGGAAATGGTGGAGGTGGATTTGCGCAACGAAATAAGTAAGTTTATAAATAGGTCAATAATTGGTAACCATACATTTTAAATAATGTTGTAACAACGCGTTCATTGACCGGGCAAATGTACTCATCGTAAAATCATCCCACGGCGCGGCCGCAACAGATGTTTCGTCCGTGACGTCATTGGATGCACTTGCTACAAGTTTCAATGACTCCAGTCATTGCACTTTTAAACGAGAAAATATGGTAGCAGAGTGGTTCGGACAGGCTCCTAACAAGCAGAGGTCGTGAGTTCGAATCCTGGCTCGAAGCAATATGTTTTTTGGAACTTCAGCCATAGGACGACCACTGCTGGACACAGGCCTCCTCAATAGATTTCCTCATGGGCCGGATAGAAGCGACCCGCATCCAGCGAGCCACCGCAACCCTAACCAGGTCATCCGACCACCTTGATACCGATATTTTTAACTGTACATGTACTTCACTGAAAAATGAGTTTAAATAGATTTTATAATAGTTCTACGTCGAGTGAAAAGTTAAGTATCTGCTTTTTTATCAGTTGTATCCTACGTCGGTAATTAGCCATACACATAACTCTTGTTAAGTTGGTTTGGTACCTCTTGACCTGGTCTACCTCCAGTGTCACTGTGACGTGTCAGTTATGGGACACCCTGTACAATTCTATTTAGTCCGTCAGTTAGATTATGGAAAAATCTGGGGCACGTATTTATTGGTTTATCAAAATATTAAAAATCGACAAAGTTATAGATCATCAAACTTCTGGAGTGGGGGCTTGTGACGTCACTCCTAGGTGAAAATTGTACCAAGGAGTGACGTCACGAAACTTCTAAGCACTCTATCCTCGTCATTTTTTGTTTGTCAAACAAAAGAAAAAATACGTGTACAATATTTTTTAATAATCTAACTGACGGACTAAACAGTTTTTTCAGTCGTCTAGACCGTTTTATGCATGACATAACACATAAGATCACCTAGGTCTCCCTGGGTGACCCTATGCGTCATGCAGGTCATGGTATGCATAAAGTATAATCATAAAATATGGTTACATTTTGTTCACATTATTGCAACAGAATAACATACATAATATTATGAATGAATCACAGTTGTCATTTTGTCTATCTTCCTTGACTTTAGTTATTCTGTCTCATTTGCTCAAAGGTTAGCAGGAAGAGATCCCTTACAGGGATAAGTTCTCCTTTGTACATAACCATTGATCTTTGTACTATTTTTGTATGATTTTATCTGCAATAAAGTGTTTACATACATACACACATATTTCTGACGCCGACAGTACGTAACCAACGCATGTTTGTTTATTGTCAGCCCCTAAACTGGTCTCTTACACTGTGATTATTAGATGACAGCATGGAATTAAGCCGTCCACAAACAAATTGGTACCAGTATAGCAATATGGATACAC
This sequence comes from Eudemis profundana, assembly GCA_947034925.1. Classification (NCBI taxonomy): domain Eukaryota; kingdom Metazoa; phylum Arthropoda; class Insecta; order Lepidoptera; family Tortricidae; genus Eudemis; species Eudemis profundana. The sequence continues at coordinate 18,718,153 of OX344812.1, forward strand.
AAATCGTACTATGTATTAGTGTCGTTGAGTTTTGCCTTAGAGCAGTGTTTTTCAACGTGTGGGTCGCGACCCCCCGGGGGGTCGTGAGGCTTCTTTAGGGGGGTCGCAAGAGGTCGAGAGGACTACTTCAGTAAAAAAAAAACGATAAAGTTTAAAAAGATAGATTTCATGTATGTCATACATAATAAAAAAGCGAAGGGTCGGGGGGTCGCGAAATATTTTTTCATGCCAGGGGGGTCGTGTCATGAAAAAGGTTGAAAACCGCTGCCTTCGAGCAACGCGGAAGGGAGTCACCAAAGTACCTTCTTCCAATGCAAAACTCTGCCTTTAGATTCAGGCCTTATGTTCTATACTACCCTGGCTCAGCGACCCAGAGCAGGATTGGCCAGCGACCAGAAAAAACACGCGTTTAACGATCGGATCAGGTCAGTTTTGTTAGAGAGAAACTTCTGAACGTTGTACCAACGACCATTAAAACAAGAAGACTGTCATTCTCCATACAAAAAGATGTTCCCCGAATTTACAACGCCATCTATGTATAAGCTCGGTATACGAATTATATTATTTACAATTATTCAACTTTGCAAACGTGACACAGTATTTGAATGTTAGAATTTATTTATTATTAGCTGTTTACGAACTAAGTTTCTTTGTTCAATTATAACATCGTTATATGTTTCGTTTTTTAGCGCCATATAGTTTTTGCCCGAACATCCCCTAGCGGTCGGGCTATGATCCAAAGTATAGAGAATGACAGTCCTCTTGTTTTAATGGTCCTTGGTTGTACTATTTCTTATTCTTCTTTCTTTCTTTTTCTTGGCCTCCGACACCAAGCTACGCCAGTCCTCCTTGCTCTGTGCAGCTGATCGCCATTCAAAATCGGCTCCTCGAAGCTGGCACAGGTCTTTTTGGACTACGTCGATCCAACGGTACCTACCTAGGACGCCCCACCGGATGCGACACAGTGCGACGGGTGAGCCGCGGGCGAGTTTCCATACAAAACCAGTCCGACAACCGAGCGACATTTGTATGGAAACTCGCCCACGGTTCGTCCGCAGCTCGCTCGCAAATCGCTAGTGTGAAAAGGCACTCAGAGTCAGGTCTTATCTACTTATTACCAGAGCTCGGAATAGGTAGTGCCTATTTAGGTAAATAGGTATAAAGCAAAAAAAAGTTGATTCACCCATTTATTACTTCATATTTAAAAGTTTTACATTGGTAATTAATAAGCAGAGCTCGGAATAGGTAGTGCCGATTTACATAAACTTCGCGGGAGGACGTAACTAAGAGTGGTTACAACCACCAAAAATAATTAATTATTTCTATTGGACCCGGGATTTCCCTGGCTTAATAATAATACATTATCCATATAAATTCACGCTCAGGGTTAGATTATTAATGAAATATAATTGTTTAATGCAGAAATTTTGTATGTGTTCGATTTTTGAGTTCTCAACATATCTTGAATTTCATTAATAATTGAACCCCGAGTGTGAATTTATGTACATTACGTGTGTAATAATCCCAGGAAATCCCGCGTTCAGTAAAAATAAATAATTATTTTTGGTGGTTGTAAGACAAACCTGACAATCCTGAAGAGGACAATCCTGAATGTTATTGCAAACAGACGAGGAAAAATTATAGGACATTTGATAAGACACGACAATTTCTTTAAAACCATACTGGAAGGAAATATAGAGGGAAAAAGAGGTAGAGGAAGACCTAGACGCAGTTACATGGACCAAGTGAAGGAAAAAGTTAATGTTGTGTCTTATCAAAATGTCAAGAAGCTGGCGTACGTCAGACAAGATTGGAAACAACTCCACCGACAAGAGTGTAACTCTTAAATTAATGATGATGATGGTGGTTGTAACCACTCTTAGTTACGTCCTCCCGCGAAGTTTAGGTAAATAGGCACTACCTATTCCGAACTCTGCTTATTAGTTACCAATGTAAAACTTTTAAATATGAAGTAATAAATGGGTGAATCAACTTTTTTTTGCCTTATGCAAAGATTGCCCGTTCTCTTTATTTGTTCACTTTTTGCATGTTTTAACATGATTTAAATAGAACAAGATCTTACGTCTAGAGATGGATTAGGTAAAATAAAAATAAAACTCGTTCTTAACAAATAAATAGCGTGACCCAGCGGACGAACCCTTATTTTCATACAAAAATGGGGTACAGCTAAGTCCGCTGGGTCACTGCTTATAAACAAGTTATAATAAACAAATTATAATAAATATTTGCATTACGTAGGTTTATTGTCTGTCTTTTAAATGAGCATACACTTTATACAAAAAATATCCGAATAAAGATTTCATTTCAATTTTAGTCGGAGAAGGTTGTTAACAAAGAAAAGTTGATTCACCCGAATAGGTCCTTGATATTTAATAAATTAATGTTCAGCTCTTAGGCGAAGTTAGAGCTCACGACAGTAAAAGCTAGGCAAGTAAGAAAATAATAATCTAAGTCTTCAAATAGCATTAGAAATAATAGAATAACCTTTCTGCGTGTTTATTGACTCTACGGCATTGTCAGCGTGAATCAAGGCTAATTAATAAAGATGGTCGTCCTGCCTGCGAGCTAAAGGACCTAAGCGACGTAGTATTTGTATTGAGAGATGCTTTTTGTGTGAGGACACAACTTTGATGCGATGATATCATTGTCTTGCCGCCACGAGGCCGGGGCACAGATGTATGGCACAGAAGTTCCACTTTATAGAACAGAATAAATTGAATGTTAGTTTTAATTTAACATTTTTTTTGTGTTATTTAAGTTCATAATCAAAATGGTAAAAAAGGAACCCTTACGGTGCGATTCTGTCTGTCTGTCCGTCTGTCACAGCCAGATATCTCAGGAACTACTAACTACTACTAAGTTTTAAAAGTCGCTAACCCGAGCCTTACTGGACGTAAAAAAATCTTGTACCTTTTTTACTTTTTTTTAAAGGGGATCGAAATGGGAGGTAAAGGGCTTAATTTGTTAATTTCAAATCTATTTTTAGCTATTTTCTTAATCATGAACATTTTGAATTAGGGCGAAAAACGTTAAAAAAAATACCATTCCCCCTGTTATCTTCGAAGTTACTGGACAGAAAAATCTGTAATAATTACCAATTATTAATGTTATCTTAAATATAACGGAACCCTCGGTGCGCGAGTCCGACTTGCACTTGACCTTTTTTTAATATCAAATCTATTGCGTATGTATAAAGCGCCATGTCCTAGCTAGACAAGTTATACAGGGTGTCCCTAAAACCAACGTACATACGAAAAGGGCTGATAAACTAGCATAAGACACCAGACTTAAATTTGACCTCAATAAAAAATCTCTTAGTTTGCGATTCGATCGAATAGGCTGTTTTTATGGTCCCGTACCAAAATGGTAAAAAAGGAACCCTTATGGTGCGACTCTGTTTGTCTGTCCGTCTGTCACAGCAAGTTATCATAGGATCTACTGATGCTATCGACTTGAAATTTGGAATAGTATTAAAAATCGCTAACTCGAGCCTATTGGATAGAAAAAAAATCTTATACCTTTTTTACTTTTTTTTAAAAGGGGTCTGAAATGGGGTGTGGAAAAACAAAAGTAGAGTTATTATATCAAATGGGATATCAAATGAAAGGGCTTAGTTTGTAGATTCCAAAGCCATTTTTATTTTTTTTGTTAATTTTGTAGTTTTTGATTTATGACCAAAAAACGTTCAAAAAAATACCATTCCCCCCTATTAACTTCGATATAACTGAACAGAAAAATCTGTAATAATTACCAATTATTAATATCATCCTAAATATTACAGGAAAAATATAACGGTTTTCCTAAATTGCATCGATTTTTAGAAATTTTCAAAAATCGTAACGCATACTTATTTCCTCCTACTAAGCTAACCGCCATACAGTTTTCTTGAATTATTTACGTATCTACTTACGATTTTGTACGGAACCCTCGGTGTGCGAGTCCGACTCGCACTTGATCGGTTTTTTATTGTGTTCCTAATTTCAGGAAAAGCCTTAAATTAATTAAAATTTCTAAAAACAAAAAAAAACTTTTGTGAAGCGAAGCGAATGAAGGGCAGGCTGTTATTAATTTATAAATACGATGTATTTAATCAACAATTGATAATTTTAGTGCAAAACCTAAGCGCATCTCCTTATTCTGTCCTAATTCAAAAGGACGCATCTCAGTTTCATAGGTTTTGAGAAACAAGCCATTTTAGTTGCGGAAATGGCATGATTTTGGAGGTCTGCAAAATTTTCGTAATGACTTTTAGGAAAATTTTATAAACTAAGATTTCTTTTTAGAAATGTCATATTATGATGCATTGATATATTTTCTATACAAGAATGCAAAAAAAAACAACATTTTTTTGAGATGCATCCTTTTGAATTAGGACGGCAATATTCTCCTTTAAATGTTGAAGATGCAGGCTTTCTGTGTTATATTCTGTGCCCAAGGGCAATAGCAAATATTCACTGTCTTCAGACAACATGCAAAGGTCAAATTTAATGTAATATCTTACTTTTAGCGGAGCATCTGACAAAATTAATGTTTATGCCACACCTGGCCATAAAGTAACTTTTTCCGTACGCTGCGCGTACTGAAAAAGCCACTTTCTGGCCAAGTGTAGACATAAAATGATGTACACAACACGGGAGGTAATAAAGAAAGCCCTCGATCGCATATTTACGTCCCTCGCTTGCAGCTCGGGCCGCAAACTTCTGCGATCTCGGCCTTTCTTTGTATTACCACCCTAGTTGTGTAATGTACTATTTCACCTTTTGATTAGTTCGATCGTTTGTTGACAATGACAAGGGGTTAGCTGTACAGAATAGAAAATGCACGAGTCATTATGAAAAATACACAAATCGCTATATATGTGTGCCCATAATATTTGAAGAGTTCCCGCGATGTCTCCAAGACCCCCTCATCAGATCCCGATTTGATTGCAATGGTATGCTCTTTAAAATAAAATAAAAACCAATTTAGCCCAGCCGTCTTCGAGTAATCGCATAAAAAACATACTTGATTGACTGTATGGTTTTTTTGAGAACTATCCTTCTTTTGGACATCGGTTTTTTTTATCAAAAGCCTATTAGTGTATCCCACTACTGGGCAAAGGCGTCTTCATTGGATTTCCACAACTCCCTATTTGCTGGAACCTCCGGAAAATCAGCTAGGAAAACGTCTAAGTCGTCCCGCCATCTCCGTCTAGGCCTGCCCTGCCATCGCCGGCCATTCTGTGGCACCCATTTGGTGACTATATGGGCCCATCTATCCGGATTAGGACTTCCAATCCCGCAGCCTATCTTTAATCTCGGTACCTGCGGGATTGCACATTTTCGCTCCCGCGGGATCCCGGTATTTGCGGGATCCCGCATAGAAATTAATAACATCAATTATAAGGTAAATGAACAACGAAATAATCTTTTATTAGAGTTTACCTTTTAAAAAATTAAATATTACACATAAAAAAATAACAGTGCACTTTTATTAGTTCTATTGAGACCAAAATTAAAATCAACCTATGTTAAACAAACTCTAAGGAACTCAATTATAATTTAAGACATATTATTAAAATATTAAATTTATGTATGAATGTAAACACTTTATTGCACATAAAATCAAATAGAAACAATACAAAAAAAATAATGGATCTGAACAAAGGCGAAATTATCCCTATAAGGGATCTCTTCCAGTTAACCTTTGAGCTGAGCAAACGAGAAAGAATAAATAACATCAAAGAAGATAGACAAACTAAATATTATGCCAACTTACTTACACACAGAAAAGGCCAAGTTTTACTATTATTTATTATTTACTTGTATCAATATTTTGTTGAAAATATTTGTCCCGCAGTCCCGCAAATCCCGCGGGATCCCGCGCTCGTAATCCCGCTATGAGCGGGACTGAAAAAAGGCGTGGGATCCCGGAATACCGAGATCTCGGAATACCGGGATTGGAAGCCCTAATCCGTATGCATGCGGCTAACGTGCCCGGCCCTGTCCCATTTGCGTCTGGCGATTTTCGCTCCAACGTCAGCTATGCGTGTTTTGGAACGCAGCGTGGTGTTTCGGACGCGATCTGGCCTAGAATGCTACGCTCCATCGCGCGTTAGCAAACCTTCAGCTTGGACATCGCTTAATAATTATAGTTATACTTGAACTACAAATCATAAAGTTTCCCAGAATACTTACAATTATTTTAAGTTACTGAATTATTTACTGGAAATTAAAGCACAGTTTCGTTCATAACTAGACTAGTTTCCAAACTCGACTAGATTTCCATGCCTGCAGCGTTCTGGAATTACTTATTCCGGAGTGGAAATATGGGAAATTCTTAGCGAGAAATTTCTTAATATCTTGTTCAGAAATTCTTGGGAGCGAAGTTGCCGTGGAGAAATAAAATACGGTAATATTGCCGCCATGTTTATTTTTACTTTTGAATGCCCACCAAGTAACAATGTTGCAAGGTTAGTAGGTAAATTATGTAACGGAGAAGCATAACAATATACTTACGTCCTATTGTTTTCCTTACTTTCTTACAGTGTTATGCTTTTCAGGTACGGAATTATACATATAACCTCTATGTTGGAGTACCGGCGTGCTAATTTAAGAGTCAACACACACAGACACAGACAGATTGCCCAAAGTGGTCAGCAGTATTGACCAAACGGGACACAGACCAACCAAAAAAAAAAACCGGCGTGCTACTAACCACTTTATTACACAAGATAAGACAATATCAAAATCATTTATTCCTGCAAGTAAGGGGCTTTTTTATAATGTCTGATTCTATACAGGGTTGACAAAGTATAGTACAGGGTTATAAGATAAACAATGAATGAATGAATGAATTTACATTTATTTCGCATACGAAACACACAGATACATTTATAAAAGAAAGAGAGTATACATCGATTTTTTCTGCGAATAACCACATTTTTACGAAAAAAACCCGACCGCGGTGCACTTTGAAACTGCATAAAATCCGCCATTTTGTTTATTTTAACGAACTTTATACCCAGTGACACTCGCACCATCAAGACGAATCTAATGATGTATCATTTATCAAAATTGGATGTGCCGTTGAGTAGTTACGAGCGGACACAGGAACGGACATACATACATACAGGTCAAACACATAACCCTCCTTTGGGCTTCGCCGCAGTCGGGTAAAAAGGAGCCCACTCAGCATGGTGTCAAGTCACAGAAGGTGGCTCAACGCTGGCATTATGTAGCTCCGAATGTAGGGCGAAACTAAACTGCAGCACGTTACGCAGTTACACTTTACAATACTAAACAATTATTGAATTTAAGAACTACAGACATCAAAATATATATTACCAAACACATAAAGGTATTATGTACAAAGGGTTCTCCTCCACTAACTAACCTTTGAGCAGTTGAGCGATGAGACAAGAGAGGTCAAAGACATGGTACAAGACACGGAAAAATGTCAAGATAGAAGGAAAACATGTATGTATCTCACGTGCTAAAAAGAAGTGGCGACGACCTATTTTGCACGTCGTCAACATCAGTTTCCGTCAATATTATTATCAGATTTGAAAATCTTATAATAATGGTATAGTAAAACTAACTTTATTTCTCAGAAAATAATGTTACTTTTACAATAAAATACTGCAGTCACTGCTAATTAGTCATTATACTTAAGAAAAGTCTCATTTTAATTAAAGGATTTCTTGTAATTCTGCTATACAATAATAGTTGACTTCTTAAATTAATTAGCAACTCTGAGAAACAGGTGTCTCTACGAGTGACTTCAAAGAAATTTATTCTGAGAACTGTAATTATTATCGTACACAAACATTTTAAGAACTGTTTCATTTCTTCGAATATTCACATTGTAGAATGGGCCATTTTTTTTAAAGTTGTACACTTAACCTTTTTTTTATACAGGGTGGGAGGGACTATACCGACATACTTTAGCCATGAACTACTGGTGATGTGACGAGTAAAAAAAGTTATGTGATGTATAGTCGAAAAACGCTTACTTTCAGAGATATTCAATATTTTTTAAATGAAAACTCCCAAGTGTGTAACAAGCCCTAATAAATCTGACTAAGATAGTTTTACTAATTTTTTTAAATCCTTTAACTAAACAGCAATTAACCTTCGCAGTATTTGATGGTAAGCGACTACGAGGCCAAAAAATTGACCTTTCGTTTCCATTTTAGCTTTTTTTTTCTTTTTGATAACTTTTCCTCCAGTAAGGACATGTTTATAACGAGGGGCTGAATTTACTGATTTATTTTGTTCCATAAGACTATTAATGTAAAATGACAATATTCGACCCATGTTGACATAACATTATTTACTCGTCACACCACCAGGAATTCATGGCTAAAGTATGTCGGTATAGTCCCACCCACCCTGTATATGAGAAATTTTACATCATTTCTACTCAGAATCACGCGTACTATCGTCTCTGATAGGAGAAAATAACTGGCCAAGAGCATGTCGGACAATGCTCAGTGTAGGATTCCATAGCCGTAACTATAAGGTAAATAAATAATACGATGTAAAAAAAGTACAACAACAAAAGAGCGTATCTTCATAGCAATTACGTCCTTTTGTTGAGAAGCGCAGTTTATCGGCAATAACTCAAAAACGGTACATTCGATCTTGTTGAAAATAATTTTCGTTGAAAGTATTAATTAAGCGTTACCTTCGTGATTTTTTTCATATTTTTCGAACGCACGGTTTAGAAAATAGAGAGGGGGACACAATTTACACAACTTTCGGAGCGATTATTTCCAAATACATTCACTTAATCAAAAACATTACTTAGGAACCTTATAGTGTTTTTTAAAGAGCTGTCGAACTATGTACCACACGTTGATATTTGCTGAAAAAAATTTTTACTGTTTTTGACATTATGGAGTGCCTAAAAATATTTATTTTAATTATTTATATACCAAACTAAGTAGCGGCTCTTAAAAGACACCTATATTCCAAATTTCATCAATATCCATCATGTAGTTTTTGAGTAAAATGCCTGTGACATACGGACAGACAGACAGACAGACGGACGGACATGACGAAACTATAAGAGTTCCGTTTTTGCCATTTTGGCTACGGAACCCTAAAAAGTGTCCCAAAAATTTTCCGTTACTTTTCCACCAATGTTTTCCATACACACTTGTATGCCGTTAACGGAACGGAAGAGCGATAGGTACCTATTTGCATGAAAAATTTGGGACACTTTTTTTCTTCTATCAGAGACGATAATACGCGTGATTCTGTGTAGAAATGATGTTAAATTTCTCAGATCTAAAAAAAAGGTTAAGTGTACAACTTTACAAAAATGGCCCGAATACTTTTTCCCGAAAACAGGAAATGTCGTGAATTATGGAAATGTCAAGAGCAGAATTGGTTTTGGGATCTTATGATATCCCATTCTATTGATCATTAATCTTAAACATTCTCTTAGCCTCCTGCAAACCCTAGCCCTACTACTTAATTTGCTTGAAACTGAACCTTATCTACATTTATTTATTTATTTATTTATAAATACATGTTAACATGACATTACAGTAAAAAAAACCAATGCGTCATGAAACGTAAGAATAATATATCTATTTTGGCGACGGAACGGCGTGGCCCCGTTGCATCGTCGTCTCCGGTGTAGGATTCGGCAGGTTGCCCCGGAACTGTCGAAACACGACACCCTTCGGCCAGAAGTCAGCACATGCGATGGATACATATGCTACCTACGCGCTATCCCCAACGATATAGGTAATTTGGATTATCCTATGGCCACCTTCCGACTCCATCATCAGTTCAGCTCCATTTCATCATACGGGCTTTTTTATTTAAAGTGCGTTCTTAACTGACAGTTAGCAGGTCGTTACAGAACTGACGGTTAGTGTCAAACTCTATACATTTCGTTACGGTCTGACAGGTTAAACGGTATTTGAACATAGCTCAAGTTTCGCCTAATCGTACATTTTAAAATAAAAATGCCCATACACATTATTGAATTATCACCCGATTTACATATACAAGCAAAACAGCTCAATTAGCTGCAAATTACTGTTTTAAAAGTCTGTTGCAAGGTTTTACCCGCATTAATATACACACAAAATGCAAATGTTGAAATATTTGTACACATTGCAACATTTGGAAGTTAGTTAATAAAAAAACTTGAACATTGAACGACAATTTGTCCACCTAGTCATTCGAACTCATTACTTCGCTCGCTTCAAAAAACTTCCTAACTTATCGAAAACCCCTCCGATGCTATCTTGATATAGGTACCTAAAGGCGCGTGCAGACTGCGTGAAAAAAAATCTGTTGACACTGTTCGAAAATCTTGATATAGTACCTAAGGCGCGTGTAGACTACGCTAAATTTGCTGTTGACACTGTTCGAAACGCATACCACGCCGCGCGCGACACGACGTCGGCAAAGTAGAAAGACGAACAAGTAAGTAGTCCAACTTCGGCCGTTTACGCGCGCGACACGTATTCCCACAGACGCACGATAGCACCTCTGTGTGAGTGCGATCTATACTGGAGCATTCTTACGCATTCTTAAAACTTTGTAGTGCGTTCGAACACGGCGCGCACACATTCAAGCCTTTTGTTGTGTATCCAATTCTAAATAAATTAAGAGGAAATAGTAAGGTCGAGAGAATTGAAAATTAGGTATTTGTAAAATGTCTCGCTATTCCGCACTGCCCGCCTCTCACAGAGTCTCCCCCGCAGAGCGCGATAGAGACAACTGCAGCTTGGACCGAAAATACCTTTTAAAATTTCATGAAAACAACGTTTCGTAGTCCCCTGATTTCTTCCCCAAAACTTAACCTATTTAACTATTTTTTTCATTAAACATTAAAATAAGGCTTTGGCCGTGTTCCTATGTTTTCCTTTTTTTTAATAATCTAGTCAAATTTGTTTTCTGGATGTGTGAACACAGCGGAAAATCTGGCATTTTTTTTAGGTTTTTGAAAGTTAATATCTCTTTTGAGAATCAATTTATCGTAAAAAGGAAAACATAGGAACATATCAATAGTAGCCATAGATTTGTGGACAAAAAATGATTGCTCTACTGGCATTATCCAGGGAGGAAACAGGGGACTACGTTTCTATGGAAAAACTGCCCTCCTGTTTCCTCTTAAGATAAATACTTACATTATTCTCCTTTTCATTCAAACGGCACAACCACTACAAATGCAATTCCAAGCTCTCGATATATTTATCGACAGATAAAAATCGATCAATATAAACAGATCATCCGATCGATTAATATAAACAAGTAAAAAGGTAGAAAAAGGCCGCATCGCAGCCAGTCGCTAGCAAAAATACCACAAGTGCGTGACTATAGCTTGGCAACTTCGTTGGTGACACTCACATGTGTGCTTTTTGTTATGTGCAGCCGTAACTACTTAACACAAGTTACCGCCAACACGAACGGCGACCGACGGAGGCAGTCTCCGCAGGCAGCCGTTCATGTTGGCGGTAAGTTGTGTAAGTAGTTACGGCTGCACATGACAAAAAGCATACATGGGAGTGTCATCAACGAAGTTGACAAGCTACAGTGCGTTTACCGCGTGTCAGTCGCACGAAAGTTTTCGCCGCGTTTGCGCGCGCCATTACCTTACTGACTTTCAGTCGACTTCGAAGCAATCTATTTTGCGCAGTTAGCATTTTACGAGCACGCGATGTGTTTTATGGAGAAGAATTTATTATATTTATAAGTTTGCTGAGGCTAATGCAAGGTGTAGGGGTTTTCAGATCAATCGCCTTTGAAATAAATGGATTAGGTTTTAAAAAACACGCGGTACCTGTGACGGTAAAATGACAAAATAAGGAGCACCCTACTGAAGATGTACAACGTCAGCTAAGAGTTTATTGAAACGTGAAAAATGACTAACAAGATAAAAGCTTCGTGTAATGAGGAACGTCTGAATTCCGTGTTCACAACAAATCATTCCGTCCGAGCACAATGCTGGAAGCTCAATCCTGCGCACAATGGCCGAGCTTTCATTAAGATAAACTTCTTCAAAGCGAGAGAGATCGTCCATGGATAGCGAAGCTATAAGAATATTTTGAAAGAAATATCTCATTCATTTTCGTATTTTAAGCAAATCAACTAACAGACAAGATGATAAATATTAGTTGGATTATAGAGATGAACTGGTTAAATGTAACATATTATTATATAGATACAAGAAATCAAAGTACACATAACAATTTAATGGCGCTCACATATGGTCCAGACCAGGAATCGAACCCGGTACCTCTGGATTCTCGGCCCAGCGCCTTAAACACTTGACCACCGGAGCACACAGCAAGCGCCCTCAATTTTACCATCTACTTTGACTTTCGTTTAATAGGTTTTTAACCTAAACGCCATCTACCTGCATTAAAAACAAATAAAGAAACACCATGTTTCTTTCATATGTAGAAATAAATATATTTGCTGTATTTTTGTTTTGTCTTATCTCCTGCCGTGGACTGCGGGCTTAACTCCTTCAAAGGTCGGGTACAGTCCGCTAAATAACTCTTATCTGCTAGTTATCCCTTTGTGGCGCATTATCTCACTCTTTATAAATTATTTGGGAAGGGTTTCTTAAGTCTGTTATACGCTTATACGTAATAAAGACCTCTCTTTGTTGATAATATATTTTCTATAGAAGTACCTAATATCTGATTATAGTCTATTTATTTATTTAAACTCTATTATACAAAAGCTTATCGTAGTTGTCGTACAAAAGGTGAACTTAAATAGCATACTGCACCAAATTAAAATTCAAACTCATTAATTTATTCATTCATTTGTTAAGCTTAGGGCAAAGCAGATAATATATCATGACCATCACCGTTTATGGCACTCTAAAATGTTACTTTTCTATCTGGAAATTGAGAAAAAAGGCAGGACGGAGGAAAGGCCTAGTAATTTTAAAACTTATCCAGTCTGTTTAGATATTTCAAAATTATACCAACACATATCGAAGAAATATAAAATATAGTTTTCTTTTTTGTAATGTACCTTATGTCTATAGGCAGCGGTTACCGCTTTCCATCTGGTGGGCCGTTTGCCTGTTTGCCAGTCTAAGGCAATAAAAAAAACTTGTAATTGTGTTGGTAAATAAATTTTCTTTTATTTTATTTAAATAAAGGGATAAAAACTAGAACAAATAACATTATAAAAAACTTAATAGAACATTAGCAGGTATTTGACGCGCGAGCCGAAGGCAAGGGCAATAAATATGCGACCTGAGGCTTTCTATTACCGCCCGTGGTAAGTACAAAATTTTACGTCTCCCCAGGCCATGAAGTGGGATTTTCCGCACGCGTAGCGGGCGGTTATTGCCACTTTATGCCCAGGTGTGACGTAAAAGTTTATCACAGCATTCAGTACAGTAAAATAAAGAAGTGATATTTTTATATAAATTGTATTAAAAGGCAAAGTCACGAACTCGCTAACCTGAATAGCTTTAAAATAACTTCGACTAATGTTAAAAAGTTTAAGCTTCGGGCTTAGGCTGGAAATACTGATCGTTTTACATAACCATAGTATAATACTATAACAGTAGGGTGCACTAAAAAGGTTATCAAAATTCCATTTCTTTAGGCAAGGACCATTAAAACAAGAGCACTGTCATTCTCCATACTTTGGATCGTACCCCGACCGCCAGGGGATATCCAGGCAAAAATGATGGGATTTTTTCTCGGTCAGAAAGAACCCACTGACGTCCTGCTGTAACGTAAAGTTAATTATTTCCATTCATTTTGAATAATAAAGAGCTTTTGCTTTAAAATTAACTTTGCTCTAATTATTGGCCATGAAACGCTAACTTTCTGTTCACTTAACGAGTTTTGTTTCAGGTAAATAAGTTTTAAATTATTCATAAAATACGTCAACTTGGCAGTTTCAGAGCAATCAGTATTCTAGAAGTTGCATTTATGTTAGGGTTGCCAACCGGAATTTAAAAGAAAAACTAGTATTTGAAGTTGGAAAACCAAAGTAGCAATATTTCAATTACGAGTATTATGTAAAGACATACCTAGGTTAAATGAAATTCAAGTAATAATAATCATCCTCATCATTTCAGCCATAGGACGCCCACTGCTGGACACGGGCCTCCTCAATAAATTTCCACATGGGCCGGATAGAAGCGACCCGCATCCAGCGAGTTCCCGCAACCCTAACCAGGTCATCTGACCTTGCAGGTCGCCGTCCGACGCTGCGCTTGACAGTACGTGGTCTCCACTCGAGTACCTGCCCTGGTTTTTCGAGCTATGCCCTGCCCATTGCGACTTTAGTTTACTTACCCGGTTTGCTATGTCGGTGGCGTTGGTTCGTCTACGAATCTCCTCATTTCTGATTCGATCTCACAGTGAGATCCCGAGCATCTATTTATCGCGCGACAAAGCGTAGCATCATAAGCCTACAGGACGCTTCTTATGACCTATCCAGGAAGCTCCAGGCCATTCCAAAAAGCAGGACGTGTCCTGGAAAAAACAAGTCGGTTGGCAACCCTAAGTTAGGTCGTAAGTAGTAAGTTAAGTAACTTTGACAGTTTATGCATGGTAAACGCTGGAGTTAATCATTTTACTGAACTAGACTTTTGATGAATAGTTTGTTAACTGTTGCGTGTCGGTTGTATAATGATTTATAGTCATACTAGTAATAACGGAATGAGTAGTACTACGTAAATAAGTTACTATTTCTTACATAACTGACGTTCAGGCCACCGGACGGAACGAACCGCGTCCGATCGTCTCTGTATACAGGGTGTTTCATTGAACGTAATACAAATTAAGCTCCTTCATTTTATGAGCTGGATAGAAAATAGGTGGAATTTTAAGCTACCCGTATTTTTTCTTTTTCGTTTTAACTCAATTTTTCAATTAAAAATAGCAGTTTGAAAAGTAGCTCATTCTAAAAGGGCGTATGTAGAAAATTACGACACTTTCCCAACTAGAATCCAGAGCGACAATTACGATTTAAAAAAACTAGAATCCAGAGCGACAATTACGATTAAAAAAATAACTGTCAGGCGTTACAGCGTTGTCAACATAGGAAGTTCGGGAAGACAACGATGCTTTTGCTCCTCTTATTTGGGCTGGATTATATTTATCACTTGCCGATGTGTACTCCATCATCATAATTTCAACACGCGGCAGATTCGTGCTATCAGCCTGAGAAAAACCTTCTGATGTCTTCATTATATGAAAAAAATCGGTGTCCGGTAAAAGAATGCCAAGTTAATAATTTTTGAATGCGTTATCGGAGTCCAGTGGGAAAGTGCCAAGTCTTTTAAGGTATTCGAAAACGTGCAAATGAACCAACGGTAAGAAAATTAAACTTCTAAAGCCGCTAAGCAGTTGTAACAATTTTCAAAACAAATAAACGTCAGACGGCAAGTATGTCAGAAAATGACAACCGGATACCATACACTTTTTAATCGTTTCAGCACTAAGGTCTCTCTCGATAATGCAGGGAAAATGACGTCACACTTCCGGTTCACACTAATTGACGATTTTTTCCAAAATGAATGGGAAAAAAAATCCAAAAATATTTTTTTTGAGCATAAAATACAGTTTTACCCAAATGGTTTTCGAATTAAGATCTTTTGAAAATATGAAATGTTGTCAATTCCGGCTCAGTTAACGACCGAGAACAAAATGCACAAATTGATTTATTAAAAAAGTCATCATTAACTTTTTCTAGTTTGCTAACAGAATTAATAAATTATACAATCTCGTCGCGTGGGCACCCCTCATGACGTCACGCTTACGTGACCTGTTTGTTTGTTATGATCAATAACTTCAGTAATGCATAAATCATCGACCTAGATAAGCATACAGGTAAGTTGTCACTACAAAATTAGATTCAAACTTTTTTCTCTTAACGCTAAGTAGAGTAGGGGAGACCGGGTATGGTTGTCTCACGGGTTGGTTGTCACAGCAGCCATTAAATAATACGAAACGAAGGAATAAGTGCATCGATTGGTGAAGTAGGGAAGGAGGTGAAGCTCTTGCGATCTTTTAACACCGAGCGATGCAATTATTCCTTCGTTTCGTATTATTTAATGGCTGCTGTGACAACCAACCCGTGAGACAACCATACCCGGTCTCCCCTAAGCACGATGAGACCAAAAAAATATGAATAATTAAAACAGTGATATTAATTAATTAAGATGACTAACAACACGAGACCTAGCACAGGGTTTTAGCACCAGGGAGAGGAGTTTAAAAAACATGAGTTGTATGACGTCAAACACCTTGTATAACATAACGCGTGCTCTTTCGGATTGCTACCTTAGCCCCTCTGGAGGGGTGCGTAATGATGGCTATAAAAATGTTTGGTATAATATTTCCTGTAACGTCTACTTTAGGTTTTCAATTTAAAAAAGTCACGGCAGTTTCTCCAAACTTCTTATAAGTAGAGTTGACCAAACTTGAAACTGAAATTTTTTATGAGTTTCTAGACTGAAAATTCTCGTAACTTTTTGGTACTTTTTCTCACCTTGCACATTTGTACATCTAAGCGTGCCATAGTGAGGTATTTTTAATGGAACCAAACATTTCAACTTACCACTACATTAATTAAATTCGTTAACTCCTACATTGCCGTAAAATCGGGTGAGTAGGGATTGCGAGGGCAGTTGGGGTATGAATGGGGAGAGTAGGGATGACAGAGGGGTGGATGGTTTTTAAAGGCTACCTAAATAATCTATTCTTATTACAAATGGAGCTATAGTAATATTCACAATCCAAAAGTGTTGATCCAACAATTTGCCCAACTCACCTTAGTATGAAATCCCATCTCACCCCAACCACGAGGGACTACGGGGTGAGGAGGGATTTTGTGTTTATCTTTAAAGTTATGAAATGGAGCTACCCAAAATCTTAAAAAAACTAAAATACTACCAGAACATTTATTACATATACAATTCAGTTTGCATATGTAATAACCACATTTTTATTAAAAAAAAAACCCGACCGCGGTGCACTTTGAAACAGCATAAAATCCGCCATTTTGTTTATTTTAACAAACTTTATTCCCAGTGACACTCGCACCATCAAGACGAATCGAATGATGTATCATTTATCAAAATCGGATGTGCCGTTGAGTAGTTACGAGCGGACATAGGAACGGACTTACATACATACATACTTACATACACACATACAGGTCAAACACATAACCCTCCTTTGGGCTTCGCCGCAGTCGGGTAAAAATAAAATGTTATCGAGGAATCTAATCTACGGTACCTAAAGTGTGTTGCTTAAAACACTGAAAGCGTCATATCTCTGACAAGCTTAGGGATGGACCGGTTCCGGGAATATTGCCAGGGTGGAAAAATTGACAATAATATTGCTCAAAGAAGGCATGTCAGCCGCTTCTGTTTTCTTTAAATATATGTATCTTCTATCTGTACATAAAAAACTGTTTCATGACTAAGGTAGGGACAGACAACGTACCAAACCCACTGCTAATAGTGGATTAAAATTGAAGGTATGTGTACTAAAAATGTTTTTTTTTTAAATTCAACCTCTGACGGGTTGAAACGTGGGAATGGCCATTTGTATTTTTCCTTGTACCCAATAAAAAAATTGCAGAAATTAAAAAATACATTACAAAAAGTACAAATATTTACTTTTTGTTAATATTGTTAGGTTTGTCATGTTTATTGAGTATGTGTATGTAATAAAGTGTACGTTCCTCGCATGCGAAGAAGAAGTGGCGGCGACTCACTTTGCATGCCGTTAACTACAGTTGCCGTAAATACTTATTTTTTTAAAATACCATCAAATTATGGAAAATTTATGTTTTCCATCATTAAATTGCATTTTTTGTATCAAGCCCCAAGGGAAAAACGTTACACGCTTGGTTCCCATACAAATCAACGAGCTATTTCCTTCTATCTCCATATGTGCTCCACGATAACAATTTCTCAAGAGGAAACAGTAAGGCCGAGAGAATTGAAAATTAGGTATTTGTAAAATGTGTCGCTGTCCCGCACTGCCCGCCTCTCCCACGCAGAGCGCGATAGAGACAACTGCAGCTTGGACCGAAAATACCTTTTAAAATTTCATGAAAACAACGTTTCGTAGTCCCCTGATTTCTTCCCCAAAACTTAACCTATTTAACTATTTTTTTCAATAAACATTAAAGAAAGGCTTTGGCCGTGTTCCTATGTTTTCCTTTTTTTTTAAATAATCTAGTCAAATTTGTTTTCTGGATGTGTGAACATAGCGGAAAATCTGGCATTTTTTTAGGTTTTTGTAGGTTAATATCTCTTCGGAGAATCAATTTATCGTAAAAAGGAAAACATAGGAACATATCAATAGTAGCCATAGATTTTTGGACAAAAAATTATTGCTCTACTGGCATTAACCAGGGAGGAAACAGGGGACTACGTTTGTATGGAAAAACTGCCCTCCTGTTTCCTCTTAATTGGGTACAAGGAAATGTCTGGATGTAAGCCTTTGAAATAAAAAGTGGATGACGTCGTGGGCGGCATCGAGTAATTAAATAATGCACGAAGAAAGCTTGTATTTAGCTTACAAGACTGTTTTGAAATAAAGTTATAAAATAATTACTGGCCTTACAATAGAGTAGAAATATTCTTTTCTGTTTAAAAAACTAAAATAGATAAAAGAGCGCCTCAATTTAAATATCGCTACGCAAGTAGTTTTATCGCTAAAAGCGATCTCCTTTGTAATACGAGGATCTTTGGGTGGTGGAGGTAATTCAAAATTAGTCGAAATGAGTTCCTAAATAATATGTCTTTTGGAAACCGTTCCAAACTGAAAAAACAAAAATATCCTATTCCCAATAGTAATGGACCCTGGGACCGATTTTTTTGCTTTTAATTACATTCGCACTTGTTCTTTACAACACGCAGTTTATTTGCTTATTACCACAACATAGGTATTAAATGCTTTAAAATTTAGATTTTGAATTGGTAATATTGCCAGTAATAGTCAATACTGCTAACAATATTCCCAGGACGGGAAGCAGTGGTACATCACTAGAGCTCCGACTTTTTTCAAAGGGTATGTCTATCTGTAATTTCATACTGAAAGGGTCTCCATTCTACGGAAAGCACGTGCTAGAGTTGCAAAGGTTGGTTTATATTGTGTTGGAAGTTCAGCGATAAGAAATAAGGGGTGCGGGTTCAATATAATTTGAAATCGAGAAGTATTTCGGTACATAATCTCTAAAAAAAATTGGTTGCTCCTAACAAGATTGTTATAGTTATAATCATGCATCTTGATTCCATACGAGCCTAACAAGACGTTAAATGCACCAACTAAGATGATATTGCTGGTTTATCATAGTTCAATTATCCATGTTCTGATTTGATTCAACAAACATTGATGTATAAGGTAACTAATTAAACATGATCGAATCATACAAAGAAGAAAATAATGATAGAAACAAGAAATATATTTTTTTAAATTATCAAAATTCTAGATTTTTGTTTTAATCACGGGTATCATTTAATCGATCAGCAAAATATTCATATTTTGGTCAGCAGAAATATGTATTTGGTCAGCCAAAATAGCTAGTTGGTAAGCAACGTATGGTAAGCAAACATTTATAAATCAGGCTGCAATTAATGATATACTGATCTGCTCTAAATTATTTTGGTCAGCAAATTAAATATTTGAGCTGCATTAAGCGATCTACGGTAAATCAAATTTTGGTAAGCAATCAGTAGGTAAGCAAAATATTTCATTTTGTTCATCAAAAAAAAGGGGGCAATAAAACCTAACTGGGCGCAACTATTCTGCCGCCAATCGTGTGCGCATTTTGTCATTCGGTAATTGTCAGCTGTCAAGTAGCAGGTGTCACTGTGATATATACAGGGTGTCACTGTGATATATACAGGGTGTCACTGTGATATATACAGGGTGTCACTGTGATATATACAGGGTGTCACTGTGATATATACAGGGTGTCACTGTGTTATATACAGGGTGTAACTGTGATAGATACAGGATGTAACTGTGATATATACAGGGTGTCACTGTGACAGATACAGAGTGATACTGTGATATATACAGGGTGTCACTGTGATAGATACAGGACAGGATGTCACTGTGATATATACAGGGTGTCACTGTGATATACAGGGTGAAATTAAAATCACTGGCCAAATTTTTTCCTGACACTAGGTTACACTTAAGGAATCTATTTAGCGAAAAAAAAAGAATTTTTATTTTTCAATTTTCATTTTTCAATTTTTTTATAATTTCCACGAGTCGTGGTCACCCTATTACTACAAATGTAAACATACCTAGTAGTATGTTTTAATAACAACATCAACAAAACCCTTATCTAACCTACACTAAACCTTATATCGTAGCAATAGGGTCCACTATAGCACAACACTATTGCTATGGTAGGCAATTTTATCAATCTTATAAACGAGGGTAGTCTTAAACCATGCTAGAGGTAAACATAGCAAATGATTAGTCACTCGTCACTCGCCAACCGTAAAATAATAGTCGCGCGCGTACTAAGATTTAAAAAATGTATTCGAACCGGGAATATTACGAAATGGTGCGGTGTTATTTATTAAGTGGTGAATGTTTACGTGGTGCACAAAGATTATACCAGTTGGAAATTGTGCGTGCCTTTGACGAAGTGCGTAACAACGTTGTAGTGCTTCGCAAATTAAAAAACAATGTGCATAAGCGTGCCGAACTTTGTTTGGAGGTGCGTGGATTACAGTTTGAACATCTATTGCAGTATAACTAATACTTGCTTCAGTAAGTACCGAGGGTGATTATGTAAATAGTTTAATTGTGTCGATTTTTAATCAAATGTACATAAGTTGATTCAATTTTTTAAATACGCCTGAATGCAAAGATTCCCGACTTAAAATTTACTCATAGTTTTAAACCACGGACCTTTTGTTAATTATCTATTAGTCAGATTTATCATTTTAGATTTAAAAAATGCCTTTGCATTTTGACGGTCCTAAGCCCGTTAAAGTATGAAGGAAAAATTAGCAACTTATGTAGGTAAGCGTCTTATCTCGCTGCAATAGGGTTCATAATATGGTGGCATGATTGCAAGCTGTGGGAGGGGCGGGTTGTCAATGACCTTAACTGATAAGGAAAACGGGTGTAGTGGGTAGTTTGACGGTTCACCATAACGTACGAGATTTTAAGGACAACTTGATGATGATTTTTTTCAAAAAAAATGTACTGAGCGGTATTAAAACAAAAAACACGTGTTTAATATTTTTTCGAGTTCTTTCGGGTGTTTCAATTTGGCCAGTGAATTAAATTTCACCCTGTATACATAGTGTCACTGTGTTATATACAGGGTGTCACTGTAATGTATACAGGGTGTCACTGTGATGGGCTCATATAAAATTGGTATTTCGATTTTTTATACATCTCATAATGTTTAGAAGTTATATTATTTATTCACAACGTGTATCGTTTCGTTTTTATGGTCAGCAAAAAAAATAACCCTAACCTACCTATTTTTGAGAGCCGTTTCGTTTTTAGGGTCATCAAAAAAAAAATAACCCTAACCTACCTATTTTTGGGAGCCGTTTCGTTTTTAGGGTCATCAAAAAAAATTACCCTAACCTACCTATTTTTGGGAGCCGTTTCGTTTTAGGGTCATAAAAAAAAATAACCCTAACCAACCTATTTTTGGGAGCTGTTTCGTTTTTAGAGTGACACCCTGTATACATTACAGTGACACCCTGTATATAACACAGTGACACCCTGTATATATCACAGTGACATCCTGTATCTATCACAGTGACACCCTGTATATAACATAGTGACACCCTGTATATATCACAGTGACACCCAGTATATATCACAGTGACACCCTGTATATTTCAATTAAACTGCTTACAGACATGTTTTCTCTGCTGACAGTGACATCCTGTATCTATCACAGTGACACCCTGTATATAACACAATGGCACCCTGTATATATCACAATGACATTCTGTATATATCACAGTAACATCCTGTATACATTACAGTGACATCCTGTATACATATAACACAGTGACACCCTGTATATATCACAGTGACATCCTGTTTATGTATCACAGTGACACCCTGTATACATTACAGTGACACCCTGTATATAACACAGTGACACCCTGTATATATCACAGTGACATCCTGTATCTATCACAGTGACACCCTGTATATAACACAGTGACACCCTGTATATATCACAGTGACACCCAGTATATATCACAGTGACACCCTGTATATCTCAATTAAACTCTCTGCTGACCAATTGTAAAATCTTGCTACCCAAGTTATTATTTAGCAGCTCGACTGTTTATTAGGCAGCCAAATGATAAAAAAAGCAGATTAATATTGGTTAAAATGTTAACCGTTTTTAAACTGTTTGCTGAACAAGAGTTGCCGCCCGATTTTATTTATTGCCAGCCAAATCTTTGTATGCTGCCCAAATGATTTAACTGCTTATTTTTTTTTGCGGATCAATTTTAATAACGGCTGACCAAAAATTTACTTTCCTTTAATCACCAATGAACTTGCTGTTTTAACTAATCAGTTTTCGTTAATATGTTTAATATCTTGTTTGTTTTATTTAAGTTAACGCCAACAAAGAGAAAGACTCTCTTAGTTGGCTCAGATTTTTTAGAGCGCGGTGTTCCGAGGTGGTGTGCCCGGTACTTGGCCACCCCAGGGCATTCGAGAATGACGTGGGCGGCTGTCTCCTCCACCTCCATGCAGGCTCTGCACGGAGGACTGTCAGTAACATCTACAGTAAACAAGCGCCGTATTGCGTGTGTGTTGCATCTGTGTGAGTCAGAGTCAAACTTGAGTTTGAGATCACACTGTTTCGACGGTAGTGTCATCGTTGTTGTGCCCCACATGACAGTAAACATTTGCTCCGTAATAATGGTATGGGTTTTGATCGGCAAGCACCGTACTGACTTATAGGTAATCACGAATAAATACTGCGTCAGCCGTACCGTCATATAGCGTGGTTCACACTTCATGGTGATACCCTTCACCGCCGCCGAACGTTTTAACTACAAATGCTCATCACACAAATATTTGCCCTTACCAGGATTTGAACCCGGGACTAGCTTCGTAGGAAGTGGCACTCCCGCTGAGGCGAAGAACACACTGAAATCGCCCGTCGCCGCGATTTTTTCCGTGTAGCTGCGCATAGTAGTTGCGAGTCGCCGCGATTTACGCGCCAGTGTGCGCCACCCCGCGATTTTTCTATACAAATCGATGATTCTACATACAAAGTTGAAAATCGCTGAGATGCGTGTCGCCGCGATTTTCGCTGCAGTGTGAGATCCGCCTGAGCTAAACGTGTCGTCAGTGCATTGTCATCCAATTTGCATAATGTTGAAAGCTGAGGGAAAATCAACATTGCCACAATTCAGTACAGTAGTGGTTGTAGTTATAGTGTCGCTACGTGTGCACACCAACATATCCTGATTAGTGTATCCACCGTTGTCGAGAAAGACAAATAGACACTGCATTACTGTGTGTATCTATGCTGCAGCACGCTATGTGTTGTCCACAAATACAAGGTGAAATAGTGGTTGTTTTCCGTTTAAGGGCATGTTCCGTATCGTGTTCTGATTAGGAAAAAGAAGAAAAAAAAATTTTTGACGTAAAAAAAAATTGTCTTTTGTATGGAGGGTCGGCTAATTTGAACGACCTGCTCCAAAGAAAATATTTTTTTTATCCTCCCGAATCTGCCTGTATGTTTAAATGTTCCCGCCATTGTTTATACAATACAATACAATCATACATTATACCACACCTGGCCAAAAAGTGGCTTTTACCCCACGCTACGCGTACGGAAAAAGCCGCTTTTTGTAAGTAGATGTACACAACATAGGAAGTAATAAAGAAAGCCCTCGATCCCATATTTACGTCCCTTGCCTGCAGCTCGGGCCACAAACATCTACGATCTCGGCCTTTCTTTGTTTTACCACCCTAGTTGTGTAATGTACTATTATGGCACGCCAAAAGATTTGCATCTACAGGTGTAGGTAGGTTTATATTACAGTGAAGGACAGTACCTGGGTATGTCGCCGAGTCGAGGCGCCCTCGCGCGGCGCATCTTGGCAACCGGCAACACGCCCACCTAGAAACAGACAGACAAGTTCCGAACTCAGGTTTTTATAGTCCAACGCACTCTAGAAAACAATGTTATTTATAAAAAAAGACAAAAAGCATAGACAGCAAGCATCTTGATTCCATACGAGCCTAACAAGACGTTAGATGCACCAACTAAGGTGATATTGATTGTTTATCATAGTTCAATTAAGGATTTGATTCAACGAACATAGATGTATAAGGTAACTAATTAAACATGATCGAATCATACAAAAAAGAAAATAATGATAGGAACAAGCAATATATTTATAGTAATAAAACAACTTAAACGGATTAAATCGCGTATTTTTTTTTGTCCTTTTTTTTCTTTTGAAAAGGGTTACGAAACGTTGACTCTTAAAATGTAGTAATATACGCGATTTAATCCGTTTAAGTTGTTTTATTACTATGAGTGATAATCGCGGAAACCGAAGACAATATTAATTAAGCAATATATTTGTTAAAATTATCAAGATTCTAGATGATTCTTAAATCACTAACGAACTTGCTGTTTTAATTAATCAGCTTTCGTTGACATGTTTAACATCTTGTTTGTTTTATTTAATTTAACGCCAACTAAGAGAAAATCTCTCTTAGTTGGCTCAGATTTTTTAGAGTGCACTTTTTCGTAATCAGACGCAAGCGTATTGGATCACTACTCAGGAGCGTGTGTGACAGCGGCAATAGCCTCCTCAGGGTATTGTCGGAGAGGCTTGACTGCCCCATAATTAAATACTGGGTCGAAGTGGCCATCGGTAGGGCCAAATAGGATGAAGCCGCGACCAATTGCGGGTCGTTCTTGCCCGTGTTTGTTGTTGTTTTTTTTTGTGTGTTTGTTACTAACTCGTATCCATAGGTTGTTACTAACATCCTATGGATCATTGGTCTGCAATAAATGATTTTTATTTTTTTTACATATAGGGCCGCGTCTTTAGAGCCAGCCTGCAGACTCCATGCCTCAAAACTTAGACGCGTTAAGGTTTGAGACTTAAAGGCTCGAGTCTTGTAGACTCAAAACACTAGGGACGTAGTTAAGCAAAAATGATCCAATCCACAACACAGTTTTGAATGCAATTCCATATAAATCTGTCTTCCCTAAAATATGGTCGAGGGAGGCGATGGCTGAGATACGCGACATGCTCGTGAACGGGTGCCGTTTGTGGGGTCCGGTTTGTTCACGCTTGTATGGGCTATGTTGAATGTGTAAGATAATTATAGTATACTAGTGTTTAAATTGTTTAATAGAACTGACGTGAGAGACTACATCTTGTTCTCATTTGAAGTTAACGTTTTATCTTATAGCTTGAACGCATAGAGTCCGTTTTTATAAATAATTCACTTTAAACCTTAGAGACCATATACAGATGTATGTACTGAGGAATGTAGATTATATTATATTAAAAATGTTACCTATAAAATTGCTATGCCCTGACAGGGTTCATGTTAAACTGTAATAACCTACTTTAAGAGCCTTATACAAACATGAGTGCAATAGAGAAATATGATTTGATTTGATTTGAATTCTGTTTTGTACTTGCCAATGTTTTGACGCTTAGAGACCGCATGACGAGTGACGCATAGATCTCTAAGAAAAATTGTTTTAATATTCGTTTTTAAGATATATTATGTGAGCCACAGATGTCTCTTTTACATTTCTGTAAGTTCGTTCTCTGTAAACCATGTAAATTTAATGATAGTTCACTAGGTAGTATATTTCTCGTTTCCCATTCTGTATTTTGACGTTTGGAGATCCTTTGCACCTCCAAAACATGTTTTGACAACGGAGGCCCCTTACATCTCCATTAATTTTAGTATGTCTTTTTATTTTCAATTTTTCTTTGTAGTTTATTTTGTTTTGACGCCTAGAGACCCTTTACATCTCTAAAAATGTAGTTTTATGTTTATTGGAATGTATTTAGTTAAGTTGTTTGTGATATGCATTGTAATATTGTCACAATTATTGTAATGTTTTTTAAAAGAGAAACTGGTGAGTTACTTCCGGCGCTTCTTCTCACCAGAATGTCATTTGCCGAAGTGACAAAAGAAAGAATCAGACATGTGAAAGAGCCCTTGAGGCCTACTTGCAGAAATAAATTATTTCATTTCATTATTTGATTTCATTTCATTTCATCGTGATTTGGATCCTTTTCGCTTAACTACGTCCAACTGTTGTGGATGAACGGGGGCTGAAAAGAAGACTGCTTTGTAAAATTACGAAACTTTCAACGGCTCCATGTTTTTCGCTTGAGAATTCTTCCGCAAAGGCATTCTAAATATAAGGTTCTATTTTGAAAGTATCTTTTTGTCCGTGTGATGTGTGATCAATGTGAAACTTCCTTGTGGTCCAGCAGCCGTACAGTTATTGTGCCCAATTTGGCCGAGGCCGCTCATTGTATGATACAGCGGATCCCAATATATCCTCAATCAATTTTATCAAGCAAATGCTGGTATTTCCAATTCAACTGTTTTTGTTTCCTGTTTTTCTTCATGAGTTAAGATACTCCTTTGAAGTACGCGAGTTCATATTTACAAGTTGTACTAAGTATCAAAAGTTTGTTGTATTAAGGTGTTGTACACCGTTGTATTAAGGCGCTTCTCGACGGGCAATATTTTTCTGCAATTTGTGGTCGGCAAGTCTTGCAATATTTCTCTTACTTCGTATGCTAAAGGAAGATGCACATAGTGACCGGGCCAGAATTTTCAGAAAACTATTGCCCGTCTAGAAGCACATTTACACGCCGGTTTCGACAATATTTAAAAGTTTTGTATGAAAACACGCTCGCAAATCGCCAGTGTGAATGCCTTGATTGTAGTGAGTTCTTACTAGAGATGCGACGGATATCCGGTCACTATCCGGTATCCAGTGTCCACATTTTACTATCAGGCAGAATACCGGATAGTTGCGTAGTATCCGGCCGGATACCGGATATTAATTTATTACCTAACTAGCTATTTCCCGCGGCTTCGCCCGCGTTGTTCCCGTTATTGTCCCAAAGAAACTCTTTACCTGGATATAAAGTATCCTTTGTTTCAATCCAGGACTTGGTCTACTTACATGCCAAATTTCTGCTTGATCCATCCACTTGTTACCCCGTTATTTAGTAACAAACATCTTCACAAACTTTCACATTTAAGTATAATATTAGTGTGAAGATTTTCGAATTTTAAAAGTTTAAATAAGTATACAATTTAATATAACCAGAGATCGGAATAGGTAGAGTATATTTACCTAAACTTCGAAGAACATAGTCGAAAAGTGGAGAGTCCCTTACAACAAAATTTTTATCCGGGACTTAAGTCTCGGAATCTTACTAAAAAAATATATTATTGGTATTCTTTAGCACATTTCTCGAACATTCTCAGTATAGCTGTCTCTTTCTAATAGTGCTGCCTCTTTCACTCCTTCGAGAAATTTCGCCATATACTGAAGTGTAGTTCAAAGGCCCATAAGGGGTCCTGGACACAACAGCTATACTGAGAATGCTCGAGAAATGTGCGAAAGAATACCAATAATATATTTTTTTAGTAAGATTCCGGGACTTAAGTCCCGGAAAAAAATTTAGTCTTAAGGGAGTCTCCACTTTTCGACTTTGTTCTTCGAAGTTTAGGTAAATATACTCTACCTATTCCGATCTCTCTATATAAACTTTCAACCCCTATTTAAACCCCTTAGAGAATGATTTTGGAAAACGGTGATAGCACTTTTCTTGTGATCTAATAAAAAGTTTAAACATGACGTTTCAAACCTCTTACTTCTAAAATCTTAGACTCTCCATACAAATTTTGAACCCCTAATTGAACCACTTAGGGGACGAATTTTGAAAAATCCTTTCTTAGTGCACATTTAGACCTTATAAGGATCCTACGTGCTAAATTTGGAATTCCTAGGACCAGCGGTTTGGGCTGTGCGTTGATAAACAAACTTTCAACCCCCATTTAAACCCCTTAGGGGATGAATTTTGAAAAATCCTTTCTTAGTGCACCCTTAGACCTTATAAGGAACCTACGTGCTAAATTTGGAATTCCTAGGACCAGCGGTTTGGGCGGTACGTTGATATACACACTTTCAACCCCCATTTAAACCCCCTAGGGGATGAATTTTGAAAAATCCTTTTTTAATACACCATTAGACTTTATAAGGAACCTACGTGCTAAATTTGGAAATCCTAGGACCAGCGGTTTGGGCGGTGCGTTGTTATACAAACTTTCAACCCCCATTTAAACCCCTCAGAGGATGAATTTCGAAAAACGGTGAAATCATTTTTCTTGTAATCTAATAAAGAGTCTAAACATAAAGTTTCAAACCTCTTACTTCTAAAATCGTAGACTCTCCATACAAACTTTGAACCCCTATTTGGACCCCTTAGGAGATGAAGTTTGAAAAATCCTTTCTTAGTGTACCCCTAGACCTTATAAGGAACCTACATGCTAAATTTGGAATTCTTAAGACCAGTGGTTTGGGCTGTGTGTTAATAAACAAACTTTCAACCCCCATTTAAACCCCTTAGGGGATGAATTTTGAAAAATCCTTTCTTAGTGCACCCTTAGACCTTATAAGGAACCTACGTGCTAAATTTGGAATTCCTAGGACCAGCGGTTTGGGCGGTACGTTGATATACACACTTTCAACCCCCATTTAAACCCCCTAGGGGATGAATTTTGAAAAATCCTTTTTTAATACACCATTAGACTTTATAAGGAACCTACGTGCTAAATTTGGAAATCCTAGGACCAGCGGTTTGGGCGGTGCGTTGTTATACAAACTTTCAACCCCCATTTAAACCCCTTAGGGGATGAATTTTGAAAAAACTATTTTCAGTACGCCATAAGACTTTATAAGGAACCTACGTGCTAAATTTGGAATTCCTAGGACCAGCGGTTTGGGCGGTGCGTTGATATACAAACTTTCAACCCCCATTTAAACCCCTCAGAGGATTAATTTTGAAAAATGGTGAAATTATTTTTCTTGTAATCTAATAAAGAGTCTAAACATAAAGTTTCAAACCTCTTACTTCTAAAATCGTAGACTCTCCATACAAACTTTGAACCCCTATTTGGACCCCTTAGGAGATGAATTTTGGGAAATCCTTTCTTAGTGCACCTTTAGACCTTATAAGGAACCTACGTGCTAAATTTGGAATTCCTAGGACCAGCGGTTTGGGCTGTGCGTTGATAAACAAACTTTCAACCCCCATTTAAACCCCTTAGGGGATGAATTTCGAAAAACGGTGAATTTTTTTTCTTGTAATCTAATAAAGAGTCTAAACATAAAGTTTCAAACCTCTTACTTCTAAAATCGTAGACTCTCCATACAAACTTTGAACCCCTATTTGGACCCCTTAGGAGATGAATTTTGAAAAGTCCTTTCTTAGTGCACCCCTAGACCTTATAAGGAACCTACGTGCTAAATTTGGAATTCCTAGGACCAGCGGTTTGGGCTGTGCGTTGATATGTCAGTCAGTCAGTCAGTCAGTCAGTTTCTTCTTTTATATATTTAGATATAAGGAGAAAATTTTAGTAACATAAATATCAAACTATGAAATACTACTATAACAATCGTTAACTATAACGTGCCGCCGTTCAATGCGCACTGAGTATGAATTCCGTACCTGAGGAGCATAACACTGTAAGTAAGTATAGAAAACAATAGGACTAACAGTGTTATGCTTCTCAGGTACTTACGGATTATTAAGTTCACTTTTCTATCAAACATTGCCTACAACTAGAAACACATTGCAACCTGCACCGTCCATCGCGCCCGTGCGCCGTCGTATTAACTCCATTTAGGTATTTTAGGTAAAAATGTTTTGGCCGGATATTCGGCGGCCGGATACCGGATTTCCGGCGGCCGCGACGGCCGGATATCCGGTATCCGGCCAGACCTATCCGTTGCATCTCTAATTCGTACACAGCGCGCACGTATTCAAGCGCGCGATGTAGGTACCTCTTGTAGGAAGATAAATTACTGCTATTATGTTGTGTCGTCAGCCTGCAATACTTATTTGCACAATTTCACAAGCTCGCTCGCCGGTGGTAGGAAGTGCCTAAGGGCTTTATGACACTTGCGAACGAACGGCGTACTTGTATGGAACTTCGCTTCTAACTCGCCCGCAGCTCGCTCGCAAATCGCAAGTTTTTATTGCTATAGACTGGCAAACAGGCAGACCGCCCACCTAATAGAAAGCGGTCACAGCCGCTATAGACATTTACAACACTAGATGCATTGCCAATGCGTTGCCGGTCTCGAAGAAATTTGATGAGACCCTTTATAAAAAATCCCATATTGTAGCGCAGTGGGAAAATCTTAGCAGAAAGTTGATTCCAGATCCTTATTGTACGCGCTAGAAAGTTCTAGAGAAGAAGTGTGAAATGTGTGTGTGGCTTTAAAACAGCGAAGCAACAGGCTTCGTTGATTGGTGTACTGTACTTTTCAATTACGAGGGTAAAACGAAGTTCCTTATCTCATTAGGTATGACTAATGGGCTTCTGCGCTTCTAATTAAAAGTTTGGGATTAAATTTAAGGCTAATTTGAGTGAAAGGATCAAGTTAAGAAGACTTGATCTAATATATCTACTTATATTCTAGTAACGGTGCATGCTTTCTTGCCGGCAGCGTGAACCATGGCTCGGATACCGGTATTTTCTCCATACAAAAAAAACGGTATTTTTTCCGTTCTTTGGTTAATTATTTCATTTTCAAGTCGGACAATCTACACTCTAAAAAAAACTGAGCCAACTAAGAGAGATTTTCTCTTAGTTGGCGTTAAATTAAATAAAACAAACAAGATATTAAACATGTCAACGAAAGCTGATTAATTAAAACAGCAAGTTCGTTAGTGATTAAAACAATAATCTAGAATCTTGATAAGTTTAACAAATACAGCGTGTAAGTCTAATACGGGCGAACAATTAAGCCAGATATAGCGTTTAGTAGTGTTATCATTAATTAATATGATTTTTAAAATTACACTTAATAGTGACCGCGTAATTAATTTTTGAAAATTTACCTAGCAGCAATGTACCGCATACATGCTTGTTATGACATTGCGAGATACGAGCTTTTTTAAAGTAACTGTCAACTAGCGTGTTTGTCAACTTGAATGTGTTGCGTTACATTGCGGCCCGAATTATTTTGTATGGTAAATATTTTCATTGTGGTTTTAAGCAATAGTTATCTAAATATGCTTCTTAGGTCCTATGCTGACCACCGTTTCAATATTCGCCCGTATTAGATTTACAGGCTGTATATTGCTTGTTCCTATCATTATTTTCTTCTTTGTATGATTCGATCATGTTTAATTAGTTACCGCAGAAGCCGAGATATTCCATGACTTAACGGTGTACAAAATTTTACACCGTCAAACTGGCGTACCCGGGAATTTCACATAGAAAGACTTCGACTTCCGAAATCATCGTTCACTATATCTCGGCTTCTACGACAGCTGGAGAAATGACATTTTAGGGCCTAGGGTAGGTACTATTTGGGTACTATTTTTTGAGATATAAAACGTTTCCAAAAACAAAGCCGTTCCAGAGATACAAATGGTGTACGCCAGCTTGACGCCCGGTAGCGTACACCGTGAACAGGCCTTATATTTCAGAAAGTTTAGAGGTAACTTTTTTTTTCTCCTAGGTATTTCGTCGGTTCTATTTGGGTACTATTTATTGGCTGCATCAGATTCTGAATATCTTAACGGTGTACGTACACAAACAAACTCTCATTACAGCGGTGGCACTCGGAGGCAAAGTTGGCGGAAAAGTGCGGGCCAATTTACCAACCCGCCCGGAAACCAACGCTGAGTTGTCGCCACAGGAAAGCAACTTTTCAGTAGTGACACCTTCTTTTTTAGAGTTCCGTAGCCAAAATGGCAAAAACGGAACCCTTATAGTTTCGTCATGTCCGTCCGTCCGTCCGTCCGTATGTCACAGGCATTTTACTCAAAAACTACACGATGGATATTGATGAAATTTGGAATATAGGTGTCTTGTATGAGCCGCTACTTAGTTTGGTAGTGAAATAACTAAAATAATTATTTTTAGGGGGGGCACTCCATACATGTTACAT
The DNA here is from genome assembly GCA_947034925.1 of Eudemis profundana. Taxonomy (NCBI): domain Eukaryota; kingdom Metazoa; phylum Arthropoda; class Insecta; order Lepidoptera; family Tortricidae; genus Eudemis; species Eudemis profundana. The sequence goes on from OX344812.1 coordinate 18,750,345, forward strand.
AACCTAAAAAAATTTTTTTCATAAAATATCAATGTGTGCTACATAGTTCGACAGCTCTTTCAAAAACATTTTAAGGTTCTTAAATAATGTTTTTGATTAAGTGAATACCTTTGGAAATAATCGCTCCGAAAGTTGTGAAAATTGTGTCCCCCCCCCTCTATTTTCTAAACCGTGTGTCCGAAAAATAGCAAAGATAACGCTTAATTAATACTTTCAACGAAAATTATTTTCAACAAGATCGGATTAACCGTTTTTGAGTTATTGCCGATAAACTGCGCTTCTCAACAAAAGGACGTAATTGCTATCAAGATAATGAAATGAAATGAAATGAAATGAAATGAAATGATTTTTAAAATGAAATGATTTGAAATGAAATGATTTGAAATGAAATGATTTATTCAATGTATGTTGGAAATCGGGTACAAATTGCAGTTACAATTGCTATTGACGAGTTTCACCAACTTCTACCTTTTCAGGCGTACATACATACGTACACAATGATATTCTATTTTCTATTATTATTACTATATAATTGTTTTAAAAATAAAAAATGTCAAAGTAGATCATCTAAGTAATCATTAATATTATAATAGCACTTATTTACAAGCCATCGCTTAACAGAAATCTTAAATATATTTATATTGTGATGTTTAAATTTGTCAGGTAATTTATTATATAATTTAATGCACATACAATACGCGTTCTTCGAGGTTAATGCTAATCTTGCTGCTGGTTTATAGAGCTTGTGCTTGTACTGCGATCTAACATTATGCTGAAATATGTCTTGTAGTTCTGTAAATTGATTTTTATATTTATGGACAAATATAACAACCTCCAAAATATAAAGGCACGTAACTGTGAGAATGCCATTATCTATGAAATACGGACGGCATGATTCTCTTTGACCTATACCAAAAATTGCTCTAATACAGCGTTTTTGTACAATAAAAATTTGCTGTTTACCTGTACAATTACCCCATAAGACTATCCCATATCGAAGAGTTGAGTCAATATAGCCATTATAAGCAATTAAAGCGGCTTGTACGGAAACAGTTTGTGCTATTCTTCTTAGTGCGTATACAAATTGGTTTACTTTAGAAATGACACTATCTGCATGTTTCTGCCAGTTGCAATGGCAGTCAATGTATATGCCCAAAAATCGAGTATGTCTTACTTCTTCGATAGGGTCATGGTCAAAACATATGCTTAGGTTCTGTGGGTTGCCTCGACCAGTGTGGAATTGCATATAATTTGTTTTAGTTAGATTTACTTTTAAATTGTTAATGTTGAGCCATTGAATAGTTTCAGCCAATGTCATTTCTATATCAGAATTATATGAAGCTAAATCTTTACATGGTATAATTATAGAAGTATCATCTGCGAATAAGATACATTCATGAGATAAATAGTTCGGTAAGTCGTTTATATAAAGTAGAAATAACAATGGCCCTAAAATACTACCCTGAGGCACCCCATAGTTATTTACCGTGTATGATGATCTATACGGCATTAAACTTTTAGATTCTGTACAGTATTTCAAAGTTTCTACACATTGTCTTCGATTATCAAGGTATGCCTTCATCCAATCAAGAGCAGGTCCTCGTATACCATACCTATATAATTTTGAAATTAGTCGCTTGTGGCTTACAAAATCAAATGCTTTACTCATGTCCATGAATAGGACCGTGACAGGCAAGCGATTTTCTATAGCGTTTAATACGCTTTTCATTAATTTAAAGGCTGCCAAGGAGGTACATCTGGATTTACGAAAACCATGCTGCTGGTCATTTAACACATTCTTATTTTCTAAAAAACTTAATAATCTATTATACATGACTTTTTCGTATATTTTCGAAAATATGGGTATTAGAGTTATAGGTCTATAATTACTCATTAGCGATCTATCTCCTTTTTTAAATAGGGGTTTTACCACGGACTTTTTGAGTACTTCCGGAAAACTCCCCTGTGTTAATGATAAATTTAGGGCATGAGCAAGAGGATTCGCGATAGCAAACATGCTCTTTTTTATTATGTCTGTCCTCAAATCATCATGACCAACGGCTTTCGAGTTCTTAAGATTTTTAATTATATTCATCAGCTCATTCACACCTATTGGATTCAGAAATATGGTAGCATCATTACTGACAATATTTATGTCAGTAGTAGAGTCTGATGATATATTATCAGTGACTGATTGAATGAAAAAATTATTAAAACAATCAGCAATCTTTTGTGGGTCATCAATACATTCATTATCTATTTGTAACTTTTCCACAGACCTACTGTTATGGTCAGAGGTCGTATATTTTTTGATGATATTCCAAACAGCTTTACATTTATTGTTATTTTTATTCATGTATTTAAGGTTCTCGGCTCTATGATGGGAATGTATACATTTTTTCAATAGGCGAGAATATGTTTTGTACTGCAACTTAAAGTGGTCAGATCTTCTACTTAATATATATAATACCCTTTTTTTACGGCAGCTGTTTCGTAAAGATTTTGTTAGTATTTTTGAGTGATTAGGTCGGTTCGTTACCTTTACCCTAATTTTTGGAAAGCATAGGTCATAACAAAGGAGAAACAGATCATAAAAATTATTAAATGCCCTTGTGGCGTCGTTCTCATTAAATACATCATCAAAACTTAGGCATGATAAACATTCTACAAATTTTAATTGATTATCGTGATGAAAATTTCTTTTTGTTTCGTACCACCATTTAACAGGAGGGAGAAGCCGTTTTTTTACAGGCAGTTGGTAAGATTGTGCGGTATGGTCTGAGAGACCTAGGTCATGTATTTTTGCTGTGGTTTCCGGAATACTAGTAGCTATGTTGTCAATACAGGTTTGCGATTCAGCTGTAATTCTTGTTGGACTATGTATAGTTAATTGCAGCCCATAGTTCTCTAAGATTTGCACAAACTCTTTTGTTATCGTAGATGTTTTCATGACATCGATGTTAAAGTCACCGCACAAGATATACCTTCTTCTTTTATTTTTGCATATAATACGTAACATTTCCTCTAGTTTGTGAAAGAAAATAGACGCTGTTGATGTCGGAGTTTTATTCGTGTACACACACATAACGACTAGGTTATACTGTGTAATGTTTACTGCGCAGCATTCAAAAATATGCGATTGCGAGACCGGCTCAATTTCTTTCACAGACGTAAATGTTACATGTTTTTCTAATAAAATGGCAACTCCTCCTCTTTTAGAATGTTTACGGGAATAACTAGCAACTACATGAAAGTCATTTAACTTTAAGTTGCATTCTGATCCACGCATAATGTTCGTTTCACTTAAGCACAAAATGTCAATATCGGTACCGTCCTTTTTTAGGTCGCTTAAATAAAAACAAAGCAACTCCTGTTTGTTTAGCGCTCCTGAGATGTTTTGGTGTAGGATTCCAATACTGTTAGACCGATTTGCGACGAAAAAACTGGTTCTTTATCGGCGCTTGCGCTGGTATTGTGTTTTTGTTGAAGCCGCGATCGCGCTCAGTCTCGTGGGGCTCGGCGTGAACGACGGACGCATGCTCTTGATGACTTATTACTTTCTTATACTTAGCGCAATGGCGCTGGAACAAATTAAGTGGGTTGTACAGCGAGCAAGCTATTCGGTGCGCGATGTTCTTTGCCAGGATCTTCGAGAATGCGTATTCGTTAGGATTAGTGAGTGTTTTGCAATCATATTCTATAAACTTGCAGTGCTCAAATTGGTTGGCAATCAGTTTTAACATGTTATGCAACGGGCGTTCGTTTAAGTATTGACTATATGACACTTGTAATAGAAAAACGTTTAGGTGGTCAATTTGTTGAATTTGTTGATACAAGTTAGCGAATAACTGGTTAGGATTCGTGTCGTTGGCCCCAGTAAGTATGATCAAGAAGTCATCCTTGTCTAGTGTCGCTCCAATATTCGTTAATAATTGTAACACCGTTTTTGTATCTGCACCAGGATTTGTATAACATATAATGTCAAAATAAACTCCGTACATACTATTGAGTGACAATCCCAGGTGCTTTCCTTGCTGATCAGATAATATGACAATTTTTCGTTTAGCCAGGCCCCTGTCGATTCGTTCTTGATGATCTTTGTGAAATAGATTATAATAAATCTTAGGATATGAAAAGATATTGGATGACCGAGGATTATGTATGTTATTTGAGTGTTCCTTGATGCTGTACGAGGTGTTTACATTTTGAGAGGTGTCTGGTATTGGTTTTATTTGCGGTTCGTGAGGTGGTACTGCTTTTGCATCTGTGTCTGTAGGGGGGGCTCCTTCTGTATTCTGACGCTGATGATCTTCGTTCTCGGTACCCAACGGAAGATCTGGATTAGACTTTTCTGGTGTGTTTCTGTCTGATTTGTGTTCCGTTTGGAGAGAGGGAGACATTAGTTTTATTGGTGGTTCGCGAGGTGGCATTGTGTCATTCTCCATTTGCTTGTCTTCATTTTCTAAAGCCAAAGAAAAATTTAATCTGGTCTGAACTATCTCTTTGCGTTTCTTATTAACAGATTTCTTTCTGATGGAGGTCGAATTGCACACATGTGTTAGTTTTTTAATTTTTAGTTCGTATTCATTAATCTTTTGAGTTAGAGCATTGTTTACTGATAGTAAATGCTCAATTTCCAAGTCAGCTGACTGTAACTTTTCTTGTAATTGGCTTATTTTATTTGACATTTCATCCAACTTATAACTGCTGTTTAAACGTAGCTCGCAGTAGCTTCGATTAAGCTCAGGAGACCTGTAAGATTCATCTTCGTCGTCGGATAATCCAGAGAAGGAGTTTTCTGTCTGGATATTTACTTGATATCTTCTACGGAGTGTGATATTCTCATGCGTGAAGCCGGGAGACGAAGTAGATTGGATTGGATTTGAGTGTGTATCTGATTCAATTGGGTTTAATTCTAATTTAGCCACACATGACTGGCACCGGAATGTTCTTTTATTTTTATCCATTAGGTTGAACAATTTGGTCACGGATGTACAGTTTAAGTGGTAGGTATTTTCACATAGAACACAGTGCAGATATTCATTGTTTGTAATATCTGATTTACATTTCATGCACTTTAATGGCTTTGTCTCCATCTTGCGGTATGCATAAGCAACTGGTTCGCAAAGATATGACTGTGGATGCTCGCTGCAATGATTAGTTGTGTAGCTGAATAGAGCAGTTACCGCTAGGTGGCGCTGTAGCCAATTAGCATTCAATGATTAAGCGATAATTGTCTGTTTAAGCCGGGTTCAAAGTTCAAATTTTAAAATTCCAAACGGTCACTGATTATATCGATTTTCTCAAACGTTTGTATTTATGTCAATTAAAGATGAAAGTTTTGAATGCACTGTTCACAAATAGTTCACTTTGGTATAATTGTTTACACAGTATTTGTTGACAAAAATAGAGATAATCTGAGTCACATATAAGACGTTCAGTATGCGTCAATTAAGTTACTCCGCACTTTAATAACATTTTCACAGTATAGTTTCACAATTTCTCACACAACAACAACAGTTTTTTGCCAAACTAAACATAGGAAACAATTTTTATTCGAGATAAATACAGAGCTTATGTTTACATGACACGAGCGCCATCTACGCTCTTTTGTTGTTGTACTTTTTTTACATCGTATTTTTTACCTTATATTTATTTCCCTTATAGTTACGGCTATGGAACCCTACACTGAGCATGGTCCGACATGCTCTTGGTCAGTTATTTTTTTTTAATTTATTTTCTCACAAACACAGTACATAGTTACACGTGTCATGTCTTCGCCAAACTGCGGAACAGTTTGTTGGCGAATATAGCACTCGTTACTTAACCTACACTGTGCACTGTAACATTACTATACTACCTACTACTACTAATGGAAATTAGATTACTTATCAAAAATAACTATACTTAAGAATAAGAATAAGAATAAGAATAATTTATTGCACAAAATAAGACAACATTACACATACAGTAATTAAAATGGTGAGAAATACAGTGCACTACAATTATCACTCCCGCGAATTACCAGGGGACCCTGCACTAGGCTAAGCCTGTATCGCGGGGATCCAGATTTCCAATTAAAAGTCATGCATTAAGTGACAAAACATAGCAAGAGCAAAATCTAAATCTAAATGTAGTTTAATACTAAAATGAAAGTATAATTCCAAAAGCCTAGGTAATTACATTCGAAACAGTGTGTGAAATAAAGTAAACAAGTCTTTCTATACTACTTTTACAAAAAGTGCCTCAGTCTCAGAGTAGTCAAGGGAACTGAGCCAGTCGAATAGCAGCTTTTTGGCCTCAGAAACAGACACGTGGGGAATTTTATTCTGATACTTCACAACAAGATTGTAAAGGGAGGAGCTACGGAATTCTCCGAATCGTCTACCAAAAGCGGTATGAACCCTGGGGACAGGTACTTTAAAGATGCGCTTCTGTAGAAGATTGGCATACGAAGGCAAGTTCAGAGTGGATTTATGCACCAGAGTGCATACTTTTTGAATAAATAACTGTCGGACGGTGAGAACTTTTGCCTCTGCATAGAGCCTGTTAGTAGGAAACCTGAAGGGCTTCAAGAGCATAACTTTTAGGACAGACCGTTGTGCCCTTTCAGCACCCAACAAAACGGTCTTTGCGGCGGACCCCCAAACCGAAATACCATAAGTAATAACCGATTGGCAGAGTGCTGTATATATCATTCTGAGGAGATTTGTATCAGCCGAGTTGCGTAAGGTTTTAAAAACTGACATTGTTTTCCTAATCCGTTTGGAAAGGTTTAGAATATGGGCTTTGAAGCTGAGGTTTTCATCTATGAGTAGGCCAAGATATTTAATCGCCTCCGTACGATGAATGGCCTCACACCCACATGGTACTGTGGGAGTATTTTGGCAGGTGTGAATTTGAATTGGGGGCGAATGATATGGTTTAGAGGCAGCGGTTTTGTGGAAGCAAATGAGTTTAGTTTTTTTACTATTTAGTGTGAGAAGATTATTACGCAGCCAGTGAGCAGCTATATTCATACCATTTTCAGTAGCAAGAAAAGTGCTATCCCAAGTATTACCGTTAAACAGAATCACGGTGTCATCCGCGTAACAAATAATCTCGGCGTTTTGAATGTTAATGTTGTGAATATCGTTCATGTATATTAAGAAAAGTGTGGGACCGAGAACACTGCCCTGCGGCACCCCAAACTTAATCTCGTTGCAATTACTTTTGTGTGAATCCACCTTTAGAAGCTGTTTTCTCCCAGAAAGATAGCTATCAAACCAGGCCAGTGACACCCCCCGAACACCCATGTTCTCTAATTTGCGCAGAAGAATTGGTTTCGAGACTGTGTCAAAGGCCTTGGCAAGGTCTAAGAAGACACCGACGCAGTTCATGTTAATATCCAGGTACGAAGAGATGAAATTAGTCAAAGTTGAGATTGCATCCTCGGTCGATTTGTGAGCCCTGAAATCAAATTGTCTTTCAGACAACAGCTTAGACTTTTCCAAGAAATTAACCAGTCGTGTGTTCACCAGCTTTTCAAGTATCTTTGAGAAAGCGCTTAGCAAGGATATAGGTCTATAGTTCCCTGGTACATTCCTTGGACCATCCTTATGGATAGGCGTGACTGTTGCTAGTTTCCAGATTTCTGGAAAGCTGCCGGTGCTTAGACTTAAATTGTATATATGCGTGAGCGGCTGCAGAATGAGATCTCTAATATGTTTGATTAAGGCATTAGTCACACCGTCCTCGCCAGGAGCACTATTGTCTTTAAGCTGTGAGATGATGTCAGCAATTTCATTTCTGTCAGTAGGTTTCATAAAGAAAGAATCCAACTTAACTATGAATTTTCTAATAATGACGCTTTTAACTTCTTTTTGAATATTGCTTTGGATGGACAGTCTTTTTCCGAGGGTATGCAATTGAATATTCGCGGTATTAGGTATTTTCGTGTCCTTTGACCGTAGTCATTACATGCTCTCGACTCATCATATTTCTTACGTTCTGTACTTCTAAGGCTTCTATTATATACTTTAAGTCCGACCAAATCGAGGTGGACCGGGACAATCGACCTGGTTCGACCCCAGGCGCCCCAGTTCCACCCAGTCTGATCCACTCAGGGTGGGCCGGCTAGCGACGTGGTTCGACCCCAGGGAACGCCACGGCCGACCACCCGGTCATACGATCGCTATGCCCAATAAGGGTCGCGAGTTAGTCAGTCTTCAAAAAAAAAGTAGTGACTAGTGACACCCATAAGCAGGGAGCATACTTTTAGTACCGATGACGTAATTTTGGTAAAAGTTAGCTACATACAGGCTGGTTTTACATTGATTTACCGTTACCGTAAATTACCGGTATTTATTTATTTATTTAATCTTTATTGCACAATACAAATAGTACAATTGGCGGACTTAATGCCTTAAGGCATTCTCTAGCAGTCAACCAATGGGCTAAACAGAAACATTGTTTTGGTGCAGGGCCTTTAACGTCAATTGGAAAACTTAAGATATGTTTACAAATATACCTACAATATACATACATACAGTATATACTTACACAAATACAATATTATATAATATACTTACATATACTACTTTACGTACCTTGTGAAAACCTCATGTCGATAATTAATTTTGGACTGTATTGAAGAGATGCGGTATCGTTTATGTTATAAATTAATTCAAGCGACAAGCACAATACAAAATGTTGCTTATCGCAGGTGTATCTGGCACGAACCGAAGGTGAGGGCCATACACATGCCTAGTAACGGGTAACGGGTTCCGGCAAAGTTTTGGTATCGGCTGCCATCCGGCCGAAACCGAAACTGAATGTCAGGGGTTTCGACTGCGATTGGACAGTCTTTATTTCAAAAAACACAGATAATTTATTTGATTTAAGCAGTTATAATAATTTTATATTAATTATTTCTCTAAATATCAGAGACTAATGATTAATTATTTCCGGTATATCTTTATTTTCTTAGATTAGGCTTTTTACAATATATATATAAAAAGTAAAATACAAACTGAAATTACAAAATATAAACACATTATAAAAAACCTAACCTAGGGTGCCGCCGGCAGCGGGGCGGGGCCCAGGCTACCGGTGGTTAGGGCCGCAGAGAGAGGAACCTCCTGACGATGCGCGCCGTGTCAAGAAGAACCGCTTTCTGTATCTGACCCTTGATCCAGCCATCTAGCGAGAGTCTCTTGAGATGGTGATCGAGACTCTTCGCTATAAGTCCGTTCGCCGAAACGACTATCGGAACAATGATCGTCGAATCAACATCCCACATGGCGGTAATCTCGTGAGCCAAGTCAAGGTACTTGCTGAGCTTGTCCTTCTCGGCCTTCACGAGGTTCTCGTCATGGGGGATGGTGATGTCGACGAGCACTGCACGGCGCTTGGATCGATCTATCAGCACGATATCAGGCTTATTGGCTACAATAGTCCTGTCCGTGATGATAGATCGATCCCAATAGAGCGTGGCGCGACCATTTTCGAGAACCGGCGTTGGTGCGTACTTATAGTACGGCACCTCAGACCCCACAAGACCATATCGAACAGCAAGTTGCTGGTGAATGATCCTGGCTACTTGATTATGTCTGTGCAAGTACTCGCCGTTAGCTAGATGTGTCTGTGCAAGTACTCGCCGTTAGCTAGATGTGATTAATTATATTATAAAAAAAAAATATTTATTTCAGGTAAAAGAAACCCATATATGCAATAGTACATTACACAACTAGGGTGGTAATACAAAGAAAGGCCGAGATCGCAGAAGTTAGCGGCCCGAGCTGCAAGCGAGGGACGTTAATATGCGATCGAGGGCTTTCTTTATTACCTCCCGTGTTGTGTACATCATTTTATGTCTACACTTGGCCAGAAAGCGGCTTTTTCCGTACGCGAAGCGTGCGGAAAAGGTCACTTTATGGCCAGGTGTGGCATAAACTAGATTTACCCACCCACTAGACCCACTGATTATGATTGTCATTTTTTTATCTTCCCACGAAAACATGACCTTACATGAAAGCTTCAGTTTCGGTTCTGGTTTCGGCCGAAACTGAGATCAAAGCCGAAATTCGGTTTCGGTTTCGCCGGTGAAAACTATTTTCGGTCGACCACTATGATGATGAATGTTGGTAAACATTTGTGTTTATATTAGAGAATAGCGTAGCATTTCCCTACTGGTTTGCTATTGGTTCTGTGTGAAAAGTTAGTCCATAAGAGAAAATGGTAGGAAGCACCGCGACTGCAGTTTTCTTTGACGCTATCTATTGCGGGTCTTCAATATAATGAAGAGGTTTTCCAATACAATACGAGTACAATCAAAAATAATTAGGGACCCCTCGTGCCTTTGTTATCGATATATCTATCGATATCGATGTATCGATAACCGACACGTATAGATAATTTCAAAAGAGTTGAGGCCACGCACACAACAACACTGTCATGTAATGAAAGCGGGATTTTGAAATTACTGTTCTTTTTTCGTAGCGATAGCAGGTTCAACAGTGAATTGCAAGATAGACCAAAAAGTTTGTTTAAACTATAGCCTTGTGTTTATTTACTCACTCATTCATTTCATTCATTCACTTTTTTTGCAATGAGTACTTCATGTAGCTGTGTGTGTAATCATTCACCTCAACTCTCATGAAACTACCTATAGACAGAATATCGTTACCGGTATTCTGACTACCGGTTTTAAATGGGGAACTGGCGCATTCCCTGTAGGTCTGGCATCAGCCGCTCAACGTTTTTGGCTGATTTATAAAAATATTTTATTAGAAAAGAAAAATTTAAAAAAATATATGTCTCGGGCAGGATTCGAACCTGCACATCCTAAAGACAGTGCCTGCATAAGGGTTGTAAAGACTCAATGGTAGATGGCTACATACGTCACCCAGGATGACGTCACAAAGGAGGAGACTGGTTGAAAAATTGGATGCCTTGGGCAACGTTTCGGTGGGTAGTTGGTAGCGCGCCTGTGTTGGCCCCAATAGCTGTAGGACATGCAGGTTCGAATCCTGCCCGAGACATTATAATATTTAAATTTTTCTCTTCTAATAAAATATTTAGAATCCGTTTGCAGTCGTTAATGCTACAATAAAAAAATGATGTATAGATATATGTAGAACTTAGCAAACGTTAGACAATTGCCTTAAATGTATATGCTACTGAGGCAGGTTCTAGAAGGCAATATTTGTGGACAAAGAGACTCGAAGAATCTCTCGATTCTGGAATTTCTCGTTTCCCGTTTAGTATTTTGACGTTTGGAGATACTTTACACTTCTGAATAATGTTTCCCGACGACCCTCATCTCCATAAATTTCAGTTTATGTCTATTTATTTTCTATTTTTTTATTTCTCTTGCTTTGACGCCTATATATCTCTAAGAAATGTAGTTTCAAGTTTATTGTAATGTACACTCACGGACAATGAATTCGGGTCACTTTCTTTATAATTGCTTATAGAAAATGACCCAAATATATTATTTTGTTTGATGCATTTTATTAATGAAATTTCATAATGTCAATATGCTTAATGTTTTTGAAAAGAGAAACTGGTGAGTTAACTGGTGCTTCTTCTCACGAAAAGGTCATTTGCCATAGCGCCAACAGAATCTGACATGTAGCCTTTGAGGCCTACTTCCAGAAATAAATTATTTGATTTGATTCACCCATCCACGAAGCAAAATTTAAGTCAAAAGTATGAACCGCTTAAGAATTTCTTTGACCTCAACATGCAAGCTCGTGATAGCTCGTGTCGCTATGTCGTGTCGCGGTATATAGTTATGTCGGGTCCACTTCCGTTGGGGCGCGGATCTTATCTTAATCTTGCTCATAAAACCTACTGAAGGCGCAAGGCTTGAAAGGTAGCGACAGCGGTAACGTAGGCGCCAGCGTGACACTAATGTTACATTACTGGTTGCAATAATGGTGGTTTCCGAACGTATAATAGATTATTAAAGAGGAGGATTGGGGTTTTAAAGTACTGGAGTGACGACCACATACTCGATGACGAAGCGTTGGCAGGCCTCCCACAAGTGGACCGACCGTGATGATGATAATGATGAATAGAGGATTTAAGATATGGGTGTAGTTAAAAATACTAAATGTATTATAGTAGACGGTAAAACGCCTAAATTTGACATGATTTTTTTTCTACAATATATGTTTGTATAATAACATTACATCAATTACTGGGCGTATTTCAAACATGTTTGTATAAAACTTTCCATTCTGGAACGATAAAACAAATAACTGGCCAAGAGCATGTCGGACCATGCTCAGTGTAGGGTTCCATAGCCGTAACTATAAGGTAAAAAATACGATATAAAAAAAGTACAACAACAAAAGAGCGTATCTTCATAGCAATTACGTCCTTATATTGAGAAGCGCAGTTTATCGGCAATAACTCAAAAACGGTTCATTCGATCTTGTTGAAAATAATTTTTGTTGAAAATATTAATTAAGCGTTACCTTCGTGATTTTTTTCATATTTTTCGGACGCACGGTTTAGAAAATAGAGGGGGGGGACACAATTTACACAACTTTCGGAGCGATTATTTCCAAATAAATTCACTTAATCAAAAACATTATTTAGGAACCTTATAGTGTTTTTTAAAGAGCTGTCGAACTATGTACCACACGTTGATATTTGCTGAAAATTTTTTTTTACTGTCTTTAACATGTATGGAGTGCCCCCCCTAAAAATATTTATTTTAATTATTTATATACCAAACTAAGTAGCGGCTCATAAAACACACCTATATTCTAAATTTCATCAATATCCATCATGTAGTTTCTGAGTAAAATGCCTGTGACATACGGACAGACAGACAGACAGACGGACGGACATGACGAAACTATAAGGGTTCCGTTTTTGCCATTTTGGCTACGGGGAGGGAGTAAAGGGAGTTATGGCTTTTTCATCCTACTAGACAACATTGTATGTCCTGGTACAGGTGAAAATAAATTTAGGGCACACAAAAGTTTATTTCAGTGACCTCTGTACAAATTTCATAATTTGAATATAATGGTATCCTGCCTTTTCGCCGAATTATTTTTCCCAAATGTTTCATTTGCCAACTGTCTCATTTCCCAACTCTTCGATTTTCTCCGAAACCAAAAAAAGACTCAGTGTATTTTCTTATGGTTTTATAGAATACAGTAGGTTAGGTCAGGTTTGTTTTACGAAAACTTCGAAAAAAATGTAATTTCAGAGAAAATGAAACAGTTGTCAAATGGATTTGGGAAAAATAATTCGGTAAAAAAGTTGAAAACCGATTATAACGCATTACATATAAAAATGGGAAAATGCCTAGAGGTTTAAAAAAGCTATAATAAGCTTACGAAAATAATCTATCGCTTCGCCTATGCCTTGGGCCACACAGCGTTCGCGAGGGCGGCCTCGACCTTGCCGGACCTACTCCACTGCCCTTCGGCCTATCGACTGCGCCGTGCTTGTTTATATCAGGCCTTGGTGCGATGGGCCGCTCTTAAGGGCCGATACAGACGGACTGCAACCCAACTGCAACTCCCTACGATTTGTATGGGAACTGCATCACAACTGCGCAGTCGGCGTGCAGTTGTGATGCAGTTCCTGTACAAATCGTAGGGAGTTGCAGTTGGGTTGCAGTCCGTCTGTATCGGCCCTTAGTGCTTTATGCACGAGCATGCGATAGCGTGATTCGAGCCAGTCTACCACAAGCATTACAAAAGGACAAAATTAAATATTTATATTTAGGATTCCTTCAGACAAGAGGCTTTAATTACTGTACATGTCATACGATTAACATTTTTACGACCAGACAAAAAATCTGGGGTCACAGCAGTGCCTGTGACAAGTCGAGCAAAACACAGGCACGGCCGTACCATCCTTTTCTCGAAGCCATTTAGGCCATTTTCAACCTTCTGTAATTTTGTGCTGGCTAAAGCTAGAACCCTGAATTTTCGTGCGTGGAAGTACAATACGAGCAAACAATTAAACCCGATATAGCGTTTAGTAGTATTATCATTAATGAATATGATTTATAATTACACTTAATAGTGACCTCGTTATTAATTTTTGAAAATTTACCGAGCAGCAATGTACCGCATACATGCCTGTTATGACATTGCGAGATACGAGCTTTTTTAAAGTAACCGTCAACTAGCGTGTTTGTCAACTTGAATGTGTTGCGTTACATTGCGGGCCGAATTATTTTGCATGGTAAATATTTTCATTGTAGTTTTAAAAGTTATCTATATATACTTTTTAGGTCCTATGCTGACCACGGTTTCAATATTTGCCCGTATTGGATTTCCACGGTATGGGGTATAATATGACTTATATACATTCTCAATAACATTATTTATTAACATTCAATTTGAACTTGTAGTTTAAGAACTATTGCACGTCAAGTTCCTTAGGTTTGTCACTGACTGATGATCATCATAATCCTAAGGTAATTCTAGCAGAACCACAAGTTCCAAATCTTAAACATAATTCGGTTTCAGCCTATCAAGTCATGCAAAACTTAAACATTTCAATACGAACTGCTTGAGCAAGCTTATAATCGTATACAAATGCATGCGATTACAAAGTTACTTCTGTAGTTCAAATGGGAAATAGAATGGATTGGAATGTAATAAATAAAGGAAGACCACTTACAAAAAGAAATGAGATCCCATCAAAAACATTACATGTAAAAAGATGCAAGTCTCGCAACGCAGTTCTTCTTCGCAGAGACTAGTACTATTTCTCAAGTTTTCCAAACAAGACTGACAGTCAGACAGTTACGCCTGACTTATGTGACTTAGGCACAAACTATTTTGACTCATTTAATGACCACATCACGAATCAGAATCACATAAAATTGAGGCCAAGATGACAACAAAGTTCTGAATTACCTTCCAGCTTTTGTACGTCGCGTGGTAGACTACTGTGACGCTTGAATGAGCGCCGAACTTACTATAATGAAATGGATTTAACCCCCTATTCTCTCAGAGTGTTCTGGCGGGGCTCCAGCTGCAGCGTGGCAGATAGCGACGCTAAATGGGTAATCTGGGAACATCTGGCGGGGTAAGGCCACGTCTTACCTCTATTTATCTGAACTAAAGCGGTTAGAAAAGCAATTGCTCATTTCTGATGTCACCGTGGTTCGGTGCAATAATTAGGTACACCGAAAAGTACTTTCTCACAACTATAACGAATCAAGTTGGACATCAAAATACGGAACCCTGAAAATTTATTAAGCCTTAGGACTCAGGAGTTTCTCAAGACAGAATCACTAACTTCTACTGCTTGTAGTAATTGAAGAAGTTTATTGTATAAATTAATGCATATTTGCTAGGTATTTTTGCTCAGTCCCACATGTATACATAAAAATTTGAATAAATTCGTCGCTTTAATAAATGACAATAAAAGGAAGAATTTTGGAGGATGTTTCGTTTTCCGCTGTGCGTATAAATAGCCTCAGCCTTACTCCAGTTTATTGAGCGAATCAGTTTAACATTCATTATATAATATTTGTCAGGCGCTTGCTTGTCAGGGCTGTGTTGGAATGTTCTGGATGCCCCGACATCCCTTGTTTGCCATATTGGAAGATATTAACGTTCCGGATTTGACGTTTGATTTGTGTCCACGATTTCACGTTGACAATAAGGCTAGGTTTAAAGTGCCAGCTACTGTCCTGACAGGCACAGAACTGTCTGACGACCATAAATGCGCTGGAAAGATGGCGTGAGGAAAGTCGCTTGCCCGAATTGGATACGAAAGGCACAACACAGAGAGGAATGGAGAGAGTTGTAGGAGGCCTACACCATAATGGTTGAAAAAGGCTAAAGAAGAAGAAGGCGTATGGTGCTACGCTTTGTCGCGCGATAAATAAATGATAAAGCATCCGTCACGTTCTAACAAGTAGTGTGTAAGAGTGACGGATGCTTTATTGCAGGCCATATTTGTACAAGTACATTTTGTAGAAAACTTATGATATGCATGTAGATAAAGTTATGTACGCGACTGTACAGTCGAGTTCATCATTATCTGAGCAAAGATTGGACCAAAAACATGTGAACAAGACGATATTGTCACAAACATAAGAACTAAATCAGATATTTTTGATCCGTTCTTTGCTCAGATGATGAACTCGACTGTACATAATTAGGTATTAAATCACTCGTGTGATCTTATTATGGAACTCGCGTTCGACTCGTTTCATAAAACCACACTCGTGTATTAATGCCTCTCATTATGCACCAGTCACATAAATAACTAAGCTTTGTTCCGTAGCATGCTTTAAAGAGGCTGTCGATCAGATTTTGGAAGTCAGCCAAATTAGTTTTGTGAAGTTGGTGGCGGACTCAAAGCGTTGCCTTGGTTTTATCTCAAGTGACCCGTTTTACAAATGTCAATGTCCTTCGTCTTTACACACAAAATATCGCAAACACACAGGTGGGTTATTCTTCAGAAATATGTCTGCGACTTATTCCTCTGTCTCCATACATTTAGTATGAAAAATAGCCAGAGGAATAAGGTGACCGCAGACATATTTCTGAAGAATAACCCTGGTAATGCTCCTAGCGTTGCAAGCGTCCATAGGTTACGGCATGGTTACGGCAAAGTATATAGTACATTATACAACTAGGGTGGTAAAACAAGAAAGGCCGAGATCGCAGATGTTTGCGGCCCGAGCTGCAAGCGAGGGACGTACTCGTAAATGTGCGATCGAGGGCTTTCTTTATTACCTCCCGTGTTGTGTACATAATTTGGGGCATTCCACGAAAACGTCTACTTTGTCGGCGACGTGACGGCTAGGGCAGCTACCTTAAAAACAAATAGAAAGTCCTAAATGACATTATCAATTCAGAAACCAAGTTATAAAATATTGACATACCAAAAATGTACTTTCTAACTTTGTTGGAAGTATGAAAAAAATCGCGTCACGTAGCCGACATTATTTTGGAATGCCCCATTTTATGTGTACACTTTGCCAGAAAGCGGCTTTTTCCGTACGCGTAGCGTGCGGTAAAAGCTTTATAGCCAGGTGTGGTATAAAAGACAGTTTCTCTTCGGTCGTTTAGGAACGCACGATACCTATTCAAGGTTGAGGTGCATACGATGTGATCCGTACTGCAGCATTCTTAAGGCGAGGTAAGACGAGAATCGGGCGCGGAAGCCTAGTTTCCAAATCATTTTTAGAGCACTTATCTGACTCGTAGGTCACTGTAAAACATATATAATAATATTCAGAACTGTATCTAGGGCTTCCTCTCACTTAGAACACGATAGCGAACACTTCGCTCGATAGAAAAGTAGCGCGAAAACACTATAAAATATAGTATATTACACAACTAGGGTGGTAATACAAAGAAAGGCCGAGATCGCAGATGTTTGCGCCCCGAGCTGCAAGCGAGGGACGTAAATATGCGATCGAGGGCTTTCTTTATTACCTCCCGTGTTGTGTACATCATTTTATGTCTACACTTGGCCATAAAGCGGCTTTTTCCGTACGCGCAGCGTGCGGAAAAAGTCACTTTATGGCCAGGTGTGGCATAAAAGTATTTTTTTTCATTTTGTTCATTACCAGTTACCTTTTCTGACAAAATTAATACCTGACAATCATGATTTCACAGTCATGCAGGGCATCCTCTCATGTTTGGGTTGATAACGTATACTTTTATCTTAGAAATCGAAGATAATCTATAATAATCTGCATTCCGCCTGACCCTAGTTGTATGTGAAATGCGAGCCAGGTCCTACCGGGCCTTAAAACTTTACTTGCGTTTCGTTTACGCGCACGCATACTAGACGCGCGATGTACCTTTCGTAAGGAGAAAAAATACTGCTATTATACTATTGGTTTGCCATCCTATGTCTATTTTTAGGGTTCCGTACCAAAATCGTAAAAAAAGAACCCTTATGGTGCGACTCTGTCTATCTGTCAGTCTGTCCGTCTGTCACAGCTAGATATCTCAGGATCTACTAATGCTATCGACTTGAAATTTGGATTAGAGTTAAAAACCGCAAATCCGAGCCTACGGGATAGAAAAAAATCTTATACCTTTTTTACTTTTTTTTTTAAAAAGGACCAAAAAGGGATGTCGAAAATCAAAAGTTAATCTAATATATCGAGTGGGATATCAAATAAAAGGGCTTAATATGTAGATTCCAATAGCATTTTTATTTTTTTCGTAGACAAGTAGTTTTTGATTTAAGACAAAAAACGTTTAAAAAAATACCATTCCCCCCTATTATCCCCGAAGTTACTGAGCAGAAAAATCTGTAATAATTACCCATTATTCATACCATCATAAATATTACAGGAAAAATAAAACGGTTTTCTTAACTTGCAGCGTTTTTTAGAAATTCGCAAAAATCGTAAGACAACCTTATTTGCTCCTACTAAACTAACCGCGGCATATGTTGATGTATGGACAGCAGTTTTACAAGAGCAAAGTTAAGTTTGTCCCACCAAACAGTTTTTCTTGAATTATTCACGTATCTACTGACGAGTTTGTACGGAACCCTCGGTGCGCGAGTCCAAGTCGCGCTTGACCGGTTTTTTTAATTTTAAAGTAAAGCTGGATGGTTCAAAATATTTATATGTATATAATCTATGGAATTTTATGCAGTAGTGGGATGAAAAGTTTCGTCACTTCACGACTCTGTATCAATAAGTTAAGGTTTAAAAGTGACGAACCTTTTCGTTCCGCCGGCATACATTCTAAATCAAACTTCAGCCTTCCAATCTATTCCCAAAACGCTGTCCCTCGCCGCGTGTATTTTTAGACGTCCCCAGTTAACCCTCAAATGCTAGCTCAACCCCTCATCGGCGCTCTTTATTAAACCCGACCCTAGCACTTTGCATGACGTAGTCCTCAACATGCGCAAAAGTACCTATATTTCTTATATTGGGGATGGTAGATATCTCTATATACAAGTGAAACAGATCCGTGACTAAAATACTGACAACATACAGTCTAAACACGGGTAGCGGCGCGAATTTGAAACAGATTTTCTCTAGTAATAGGGACGAACGTAGAGGTGAACTAAGAAAGGATTAGTCAAAATTCAACCCCAAAATGATAAAAACGCGGAACGAACTAATAACCAGGATGAAGTCACGTGACGCCATTTACCATAATTTTTTCCCCTAATACCTAGTGTGTAAAAAAGTACAAAATAATGTTCCAGTTATGGCACTTTTTACAATCGTGGGATGAAAAGTTTCGTCACTTTTCGACTCTACAGGGTGGAAGGGACTATACCGACAAACTTTAATTATAGATTCTAACAACTATTAGGAGTAAAAAAAGTTACGTGATGTATAGTCGAAAAACGCTTACTTTCAGAGATATTCATTATTTTTTAAATGAAAACTCCCAAGTCTGTAACAAGCCCTAATAAATGTGAATAAGATAGTTTTACTATTTTTTTTTAAATCCTTTAACTAAACAGCAATTAACCTTCGCAGTTGATGGTAAGCGACTACGAGGCCAAAAAATTGACCTTTCGTTTTCGTTTTAGCTTTTTTTCTTTCTTTTTAATAACTTTTCCTCCAGTAAGGACATGTTTATAACGGGGGGCTGAATTTACTGATTTATTTTGTTCCATAAGACTATTAATGTAAAATGACAATATTCGACCCATGTAAATATAACATTATTTACTCGTCACACCATCAGCAATACATGGCTAAAGTATGTCGGTATAGTAGGGACTATACCGACATACCCTGTATATCAACACGTTAAGGTTTATAGCCTGGCAACTTTGTTGGTGACACTCACATGTGTGCTTTTTGTTATGTGCAGCCGTAACTACGTACACAAGTTACAGCCAACATGAACGGCTGCCTGCGGAGGCTGCTCCGTCGGTCGCCGTTCGTGTTGGCGGTAACTTGTGTAAGTAGTTACGGCTGCACATAATAAAAAGCACACATGTGAGTGTCACCAACGAAGTTGCCAAGCTTTAATAGTGACGAACCTTTAGCTTTCGCTGCTATTCTATAGCGTGGTACAATTTTATCCCACATCCGATTAATATTTCTAATTTTCCGTATAAATAAATAATGAAACACAAACGGACGCATTGTTATTTTTAAAATGTATTCTGCCATTGACGCCAATCAATGAAAATAATGATATAATTAATTGATAACTTAAATGATACCGGTAAGTTACGGTAACGGTAAATCAAAGTAATACCTAACCAGTAGGTTGCCGTCGTTTGGCTGTCATCGGCACCAGAAGTACCCTCCCTGAATTAGTAACTACTATCCCATTTATTCTTACTACTTCTTTTCTCTGCTTATTCTATTTTCAATTTTTTTGAAATACCAAAAACCCCATTTTTTACTTCAAAAACCCGACCGCGGTGCACTTTGAAACTGCATAAAATCCGCCATTTTGTTTATTTTAATGAACGTCATACCCAGTGACACTCGCACCATCAAGACGAATCTAATGATGTATCATTTATCAAAATCGGATGTGCCGTTGAGTAGTTACGAGCGGACACAGGAACAGACATACATTCATACATACAGGTCAAACGGGTAGGGGTCGGGTTGCATAAAGTTTAAGGTCATATTTTTAATACGCATACGAGGATTCGTCATACTCATCATTACGCATAACTCTAAATAGTCATACCTACATTTATGCGCATAACGATTTTAATCATAATGTTTATGGACATACTGTGTAATGGGCATATAGTTGATATGCATACATTTATTCAAGCATACTTTATAATGGAAATGGAAACAACTCCACCGACAAGAGTGTAACTCTTAAATTAATGATGATGACTTTATAATGGGCATACATGGATTGCTCATACAACACTTTAACCATACTAAGTAAATGCATAAAATGCTAAACGCATAAATAGGTTGCTCATACAACACTTTAACCATACTAAGTAAAGGCATAAATTGCTAAACACATAAGCCTAATTTTAAAAGTTTTTTTAAAAGTTCTCTTTTATGTTGCGTCACAGTTCTAACTTAATATACTTTTCTGGCAGCGACTCGGTTATGTGTGAGATAACAGTTCTAACGTAACCTACTTTTCTGGCAGCGATTTGATTTTGTATGAGGTCACAGTTCTAACCTAACCTAACCTACTTTTCTGGCAGCGATTTGGTTCTGTGTGAGGTCACAGTTCTAACCTAACCTATTCTACTTTTCTGGCAGCGATTCGGTTATGTGTGAGATAACAGTTCTAACCTAACCTACTTTACTGGTAGCGATTCGGTTATATGTGAGATAACAGTTCTAACCTAACCTACTTTTCTGGCAGCGATTCGATTATGTGTGAGATAACAGTTCTAACCTAACCTAACCTACTTTTCTGGCAGCGATTTGGTTCTGTGTGATGTCACTAATATTGTGTAATGAGTGGAAATTTAAAATACATCAATAATATAAATCGTTTCTTTTTTGAAGAACCATCGCAAGTCCATTATCAAAATTTATACAATACGATTGTTATAATCATCAATATTATTGCTTGAAAAATGTATGAAATTTACAATTATTACTAAAACCACGTATAATCATCAATGTTATGGTTTAATAAATGTATGAAATTTACAATTATTACAAAAACGACTTATAATCATCAATATTATGACTAAATAAATGTATGACAATTTACATTATGGTTAAACCAATTATGACTCCGTATAATTATGACACGGAACAATTAAGCCTTATGACAATTTATGCCAAAAAAAAAATAAGAGCATCAACTTTATGCTTAAACTGTTATGACAATTAATAATATGACAATAGTTGTTATGCAACCAGATGGCCCCCCAGGTCAAACACATAACCCTCCTTTGGGCTTCGCCGCAGTCGAGTAAAAACATGTCTTCTTGTAGTTTCGTCACAGATGATAACGCTGCTTTAAAGCTATTCTCGTTGAAGCTTGGAACGGACAGATTTCTGTATTATTATGAACTGAATAACATTTGTTCAGCGACATTTACAAATAAGTTACCTTTTAATTTTTAGTACACTTTAAAGTTTATTTGAAACAGCAATGTATTGCGATGTTTTTTATGCTTGTAACGTGACAAGCGACGTCAATTAGACTGATGTTAACGTACATTGAAAATACTATTTAATTTGTATGGAAAAGATAAAATCTAAAGATTACATTATGTTTTAAAGTTGTTGAACGAAAGTTTTATTGTTTGATGAGTAGGATCTACGTTTTTATTATTTGCTCCTGTTACAGGCAACACCCGGTATAATACGGGTTCAACCTTTCTACAGCGACGTGTATACCAGTTCTGCCAACGTCTATGACGGATTAATCTGTCACGCACGACTTGACAGCCACTCGCGTTCATGAAAATTACACTTGAGAGCGTTTATCCTGAGGGATTTGGAAAAGTCGCATACTTTGCAATATTTCTTTTACAAAATTTGAAAGTAACTCAAAAATGTGCTATATTTAGAACAACATGGACGAGTTTCAGAAGGAAAGTTTCAACCCAGGATTGGTTGAAATGGTTCGACCTTTCCTCCTGATCCGTCGTCCACTTTTCAAAAACAGCTTAAATAGCTCAAAGAGAGTCGGTTACGTGATTATCACTCATTGTAAATAAAACAACTTAAGACGGTCACTGTCCCCATACAAAACTGTCGAACAATGTCATAGTCCCAACCGTACAATCAGTATGGGGAAGTGACCCCATAGTGGAAGCGGACTCCTGAAAAAACCTTCATGACCCCACATTGGGGGCACCGCGACAGGGCACGTGTTAAACGGATTAAGCACTTTGTTGTACCCTGTAGATAACCAAGTTTGATATATCTAGAATAGTGATGTAACGAATATTCGTATTCGTATTTGCGAATATTCGCAAGATTTTCGGTATTCGCATTCGTATTCGCAAAATAGTTTCGAATATTTTTGGTTCATTTAAATTTCCCTAAAATTAAAGAAAATAAAATCAGCCAAGATCAAGTCGGATTTTGGAACTATTAACGAGTAATTAAAAACTCGGTTCGACAAGTACCGATTTAAAATAAAATAAAAAAAGTTTTAATTTTTAAGCACTGGTTCCGATTTTTCTACCGCATGCATAATCATTACCTTTAGTTAAAAACATTTTCTAAAAGCTTCATTACTTATTTTATTACAAATGCTTAATCATAATTGAAAATTAAGTATTGAATTTGCATACTTATTAATTTTGTTTATTTCTAGCAGCATAAAATTGTATGACCAATATTCGTATTCGCATTCGCGAATATCAACGCCGATTATTCGTATTCGCATTCGCGAATGTTCAAAAACTGATATTCGTTACATCCCTAATCTAGAATAAATCATCCGTATTAAAAAACCAAACCGAAATAACGGTTTTCTAAAAAGAAAAAAAAC
The DNA here is from genome assembly GCA_947034925.1 of Eudemis profundana. Lineage (NCBI taxonomy): Eukaryota > Metazoa > Arthropoda > Insecta > Lepidoptera > Tortricidae > Eudemis > Eudemis profundana. Next base: position 18,773,714 of record OX344812.1, read on the forward strand.
TCATTTGATAACCGGGTTAGCCGGGAAGAATTATTTTTCCTTTTAGAATGCTAGTTATCAAAATCGGTTACCTACGGAAAGAAGTGGGATTAAATCACGTATATTAACGTCATTTCGTGGTCGCGGGTAGACTCTTTCTATTTGTAAAGTCGTTAAATAAATTCAACACCAGGTGTTCGGCAATACCCACGGGACACGTGCGGCACACATCCATCTTGCGCAGTTGCAAACACTGACTGATTACCTTGGTACTGATCATCAGAGAACTTACTTAGCGCTTAATCCCGTCACTAATACAATTTCCCAAACAAACAAATCAGAACCCCCCTTAGAACTCGATGACCAGTGAAATGGGGATGACGACTGGGTTAAAAACAAGGACCTTATAATAAATAGCCGGACGGAGCATCGCTAACAAAGAACTGAAGTATCAATAGTCCGGCGGCTAACTTAACGCTGGTTGGTCAGGTCGATGCGTGCGCGCTGCGGGTAGTAGGAAAAAACTAGTTGATGTGTGCGTGCGGGCTCGTAAGTACAAGCAGCCGGCCGACTAAAAATGCTTCAGTGCTCTGTTGGCGACACTCAGTCTGGCTATTTATTTTAAGGTCTTTGGTTAAAAATATATAATTCTATTTAGTCCGTCAGTTAGAATATGGAAAAATATGCGACACGTATTTTTTGGTTTATCGAAATATTAAAAATCGACAAAGTTATAGATCATCAAACTTCTGGAGTGGGGGTTTGTGACGTCACTCCTAGGTGAAAATTGTACCTAGGAGTGACGTCACTAGAAACTTCTAAGCACTCTATCCTCGTCATTTTTTGTTTGTCAAACAAAAGAAAAAATACGTGTACAATATTTTTTAATAATCTAACTGACGGACTAAATAGTTTTATTTAGTCGTCTAGCCCATTCTTTGTTCCGCGCTCGCTGCGTTCGCGTTTGTATCTTGTTGTGCTATAATCCTTTTCAGCGTTCGTGGTAGCGGGTAGGGGCAAGTGCTCAACCTGTGGACACTTTCCAGAATTTGACTTTTAATCAGTTGTTAGACAAAAACTACGCGTATTATAAATGAATTCTTTATTTTGTTTTAATCACAATTAAACAATCTTCAAAGTCCACATATGTTTTCTACGCTAGCTATCCGCAGATGGCGGATAGAAGCATTTTAAAAAAAACACTCATTTTGTCCATAGGTACATCTACTGTCTGTACCTATGGACTCCAAAAACGTACCTATGGACGGTAACGTACCTACGGACATTAATCAACAACATACTTTTAAACAGAATAAACTTCTAGAATAACGTAATTAACAACATACAATTAAACAACATGTAATTATATGTTGCTCTGCATATCACAGTTACTTTTTTTCTTCTTGAAATCTAATATTCTTAGCAAAATCTCAAGTATAATTATGGGATTTTAAAATGCCTCCATTGTCAGCAGAAGAATATGCTGTGTGTAGTAATGCTGCTTTTTTAAGTAATCATATATCTGTTGCTCCTCAGTATCGCTAAATATCCTCCTGACATCATTTTTTAGGAGTTCTAAGCCTTCTTCACCAATATTTTGACAGTGATTTAATTTTATGTTTTTAAAGATTGTCGATTTTGGGATTTTAAACTTCTCTGCGGCTTTCCTTACTGAACTTCCATTTTCTACTTCCCAAACAGCTGCAGTCAGAGTGTCTAGGCATATCTTGTCTCTATTTTTCCCAGCTTTACTACGAGGCACTAAAACAAACAAAAATATTGTATATTAATTTTACTGTCCACAGGAACATTCAGTATAACTGTACCTATGGACAGTCCACAGGTACATTCACGGAGGTATCCACAGGTACAATTTCGGCGGTTTTTATTTTGAATTCATACCGGTCACTATAAATGCTACCTACGATTAACGAAATCTTGTAGAAATAACGTTTACATCATATAAATTAATATGCCATTGCAAAGACACCCGCAACATTTAGAGATTTTACATAAAACATGCTTTAAAAGAAGGTAAAAAATTACTTTTTGTCACAAAAACTTTCGGCAGCCTCAAAACACACAGTTTCTGTAATCAGTAAAGATGGCGATTAGCTAGTGTTGCCATATGAAAAAAATACTTTTCAAATAAGTGATTGGTATTTGACTATGGTTATTCGTTTTCTCTGTATGAGTAGTGTCCACAGGTAAAACCGTCCACACGTACAGCACTTGCCCCTAGACTCTTTCTTTTTGTAAAGTCGGTTAAATAAATTCAACACTAGGTGTTCGGCAATACCTATGGGACACGTGCGGCACACATCCATCTTGCGCAGTGCAAATTTGATTAGAGCTCCGCAAACACTGACTGATTACTTTAGTACTGATCATCAGTAGGGCACTCAGAATTTAGCCGTCAATCTCGTCGGTTCAATCTGTCTACTCAATATCTATATACATACCTATTTATAATGAATTTGTAGCAATTCTATGTACAGTAAAGGTTTTTCCAAAAAAGTAAATGGAAAGTGTCAAAAATGGCTCCAATAACACAAATTTTGCATTTTTTGTAGGTTTGTTAGTAGTGGGTAGATTTGCAAAACTGCCGGGAGTACCGGGCCGTCTTCTATGAAATTTCAAGTACCCGACTGCGGCCTAAAAAGGAGAAATACAGTGTGTACACTTACGAAAACCATTTATTTAAATCCGGGCATGTCTAGGCGATAAATAAGATTGTGGTATATAAATTATTGATTTCCTATGAAAGGTACCTCACGCGCTTAAACTTGTGTGCGCGCCGTGTACGAATGCACTACAAGCAAAGAAATAAGACTGCGTAAGAATGCTCCAGTATGGATTGCACTTACACAGACGTACTATCGCGTGTCTGTGTGAATACGTGTCCGTGCTCCTAAACGGCTGAAGTTGGACTACTTCTTCGTCTTTATACTTTGCCCGGAGCGCCAAAAGAAGAGAATCAGACATGTAAAAGAGCCCTGGAGGGACTACTTGCGGAAATATTAATTTTTTATTTTTTTATTTTATTTATAATTCGTAATCGGAGATCATGTTTCCATAAGTCAAAGCGACGAGTGCACCGACATTTTTTGACTCTCAATTACAAACTCTTAATTAGAAAGAAAGAAAGAAAGAAAATACATTTATTTATGACAGCAGAAAGTTACAAAAAATAGAAAAAATATACAAGAAAACACAAAGAAAATAAAAATCTAGCTGCCACAAAAAGGTCCCACCTCAGCATAATACCAACTCCAGAGCTGGCGCTGGTCTTCCGGTGGAACCAGACAGGGGCGATTCGACCGTTCCAGAGAGCTAATTACTAGCTCACAGGTCAAATTATACCGGGTGGAATGTAACGAAGGACTTTCCTGAAAATATAGTGTCATATATTTGATGTAAAATCGATTTTCAATAGTTAAATGCTCGTCATAATACTAAAATTGTCAGCGACTGTTGATGTTGACTGTACCATTAAATTCTCGAGTATTAAAATGGCATAAAACAATGCCGAAACGATTTTGTATATTATTCTAATATAAAATACTAAACTAGATTTTTGGGGGGCGCTGTAATGCTTTTCTACCGTATGTGCCGTATTTTCTGTTCTGTGGCCATACTGGTTAGGTTAGTTTAGTTCCGTTTTTCGCCACGCCTATTCTCTTTCCACACAGACTCTATCGCGGTTTCAACACGTATTTAAATAGTTCTATAATAAAATTATAACTGTTAACCTGTATGTTATTTATTCAATAAATCCTTTCTCTTCATTTCAAATCATTTGCTTTCAATATTTTTTCGATGTTTCGGCACAAGCATGCGCCGTGGTTGCGGATATTCCAGTAAAATATAAATATTATTCTAATGTTACGTAACGGTGTGACAGCCAGCCGCAAAGAGGTCGGCCATGTTTATTCCGCTCGTGTGCTACGCGGCTATGGCGTAGAGCATAGACGGCTACGGCGTAGCACTCGGAACTCAACCGGGGGAGTTTTATTAGACACTGAATTCGCCTACAACTTCGTCGGCGAGTTGGTAAATATTAGTAACCCTCTATTTAGTTTCATACAAAGTAGGTACATCAGAGTAACGGAACATTAACCCACGTAAATGTACAGTCACTACACGGGATTGTTAGCCAGTTGCCACTGTTCTTAAGAGGAGGAGTAAGGTCGAGAGAATTGAAAATTAGGTATTTGTAAAATGTGTCGCTATCACGCACTGCCCGCCTCTCACCCGCAGAGCGCGATAGAGACAACTGCAGCTTGGACCGAAAATACCTTTTAAAATTTCATGAAAACAATGTTTCGTAGTCCCCTGATTTCATCCCCACCTATTTAACCTATTTAACTATTTTTTTCATTAAACATTAAAGAAAGGCTTTGGCCGTGTTCCTATGTCTTCCGTTTTTTTTAATAATCTAGTCAAATTTGTTTACTGGATGTGTGAACACAGCGGAAAATCTGGCATTTTTATTAGGTTTTTTGAAGGTTAATATCTCTTTTGAGAATCAATTTATCGTAAAAAGGAAAACATAGGAACATATCAATAGTAGCCATAGATTTTTGGACAAAAAATGATTGCTCTACTGGCATTATCCAGGGAGGAAACAGGGGACTACGTTTGTATGGAAAAACTGTCCTCCTGTTTCCTCTTAATTTAGCCGTGCAATGCAAATCGGGCGTACTTCGGGCACACGACTGTTGACGAATTATGATTACACAGGTAAATTAAGAACAGTGACAAGTGGAGTAGCAGTCCCGTGCGGTGATTGCACAGAAATATATCGAGGTAGAAGAAAACATTGTATGTAATAACTAAATATTTTTACTAAAAAAAACCCGACCGCGGTGCACTTTAAAAGTGCATAAAATCCGCCATTTTGTTTATTTTAACGAACTTCATACCCAGTGACACTCGCGCCATCAAGACGAATCCAATGATGTATCATTTATCAAAATCGGTGGTGCCGTTGAGTAGTTACGAGCGGACACAGGAACGGACATACATACATACAGGTCAAACACATTACCCTCCTTTGGGCTTCGCCGCAGTCGGGTAAAAAGAAGTGGCGGCCACCTACTTTGAATACCGTTAAATTCAGTTTCCGTCAATATTATTAGCAGATTTGAAGATCTGATAATAATGGTATAATTAATTGTCCAAAATACCACCAAATGAAATGGAATATTTATGTTTTCCATCACTAAATTGCACTTTTGGCGTCAAACGCCAAGCGAAAAACGTTACACGCTTCTTTCCCATACAAATCGACGATTTATTTCCTTTTATCTCGATATATTTCTGTGGGTGATTGTATAACCTATAGCCCCAGTACAAAGTTACCTTCGGATAATAATAATAACGCGTAAAAAAGTTAATAATTAAAAGGGTTAAGGGAATAAACGTGCTGGCGTCTTTTTCTCGATGGTGGTTCGAAACCCTTCGTGTCCGAATCTGACTCGCACTTGGCCGATTTTATTTCAGAACAAACATAACAACTGGGATTAAACAATCACAAACATCAAACACCCAATTAACATCTAAAATCAACAAGCCAACAAGAGAATACATTCGGTATAAACAAACATGTTTACTTGTCTGTCTGATCTTAGAAACTCCATCGAGGTTTGGCGAAGTAACTGTTTCCCTTTCATTTGTATATAATTATTTGCTTCAATATTTACTTTACAAAACATTTCAAGCATAATATTGTTATTTTCTTATTTTTTTAACCGGCCTTATAACAAGGATCTTTTTTACCCGACTGCGGCGAAATGCTATTAATAAAATCTATAATTACTAGGGCTCGCGCTCGTGTCCGGGTTTCGTGTAAACGTTTCTATTACCCGTTTCTGAGTAACACGGACATGGTTTTCTGGCCCGTTCCGCACGGGTAATTAGGAAACGTGTAATTAAGATCCGTTTCCACGGGTACACGGGTACCCGTAGAAACGGATCTTATTTACCCGTGTCTCCGGATCCGTCCTTAACGAGTAGCGAAGGTACGAATCGTGGTACGAGCTAAAAATTAATAGACACAATATTTATAAGTTTCGAGCATATCTTATTCCGTGGTGTAAGTATAAATGTAAAGCCGAAAGTCAATAAACAATTTATTGGGCTAAGGGTTCGGCCTTTTAAGAGCAGGTAGTTTTTGCATAGAATACGAGTAGGTAGACATTTTTATATAAGACTTCAAAGTTCAAATACTAGCACTTTTTAGGGTAAAAACGAGACCCTATTATAATTTAATTTTATACTAAGAGTACACAGTCTGTCTGTCTGTCTGTCCCTAGGCTGTATCTCCTGAACCGTGATAGCTAACCAGTTAAAATTTTAACAGACGATGTATTTCTATTGCCGCTATAACAACAAAAACTGAAATGGTACGGAACCCTTTGTGCGCGCGTTCGACTCGCACTTGACCGGGTTTTTGTTTATTATGTTACTTGTAATGTAAAAGGCTTTAATCAATCCTAACACAATTTAACATCAAAAAATAAATGTTAATATGTGATTAACAAGTGACATCAACAAATGTCCTTAAAATGTGAAATAATCAATAACAGTTGCCAGAGTTAGTGCGTAGCGGCTCCAAATAAATAGAGAACATTTACTTATATTATTTATTTGTTGCAATTTTTTGTGCATACGTTTTAACCTTATTGCTACGACATAAAGCTTATAATTGGTAGTCATACTTGTGATGATGGTTTGGGCACCTATTTCTTTGTTACGCGCGAACAAAAGGGCGTTTGGCGTTCACTTTTATTACCTGAACGCTATTGTTAAAGCCACTCAAGTAAACTTGAATGATTAGCAATTTTAGGATCTTTGTTAAAGAAATTAGCAATGTTATCGCAAGTTAAGTAAGGTAACATGGACTTTTGTGGTTCTCGGGTGAAATCCAGTTGTGAACGATCACTTGATAATGACGCTTACGTTTATCTTTTTGCGCCATTGGCAGATGTTTGTTGTTTTTGCGAAGTAATTCATAATTATATTCTAAACTGTTATTTTTAATTGATATTTTAGTATATCTGCAAACCATATTCGTCACATATCTGATATATCATTATAAATAAAATGTTGTTTTTAATTAATAGACTTAGGATAGGCCAAAGTTTTTAATTTTATAAAATCAAAACTAGAACATCAGAATAAAGTTTCTAAACTAGGTACGAGCAGATTTAGAATGAAAAACAGCAGACAATGTAAAATAGCGATGCCTACTTCGATTCATAATTATAAAAAAACATATTTTGAGTAGTTGCCTAAATATGATTTTCCAACACAGTTACAAACTACATATTATTAAACATTCGTACGCCAAAAGAGTTCATCTGAACTTGAAGTCAGCATTAAATAGTAGATCATGGTGCCTTGAGTCCAACTGTTTCGGTTCGTACCCGTTCGGGCCGGTTTTAAATACACGTGTACCCGTCGGACACGGACAACCCGTGAACACGAAGAAACGTTTATGAGAAACGTTTCCGGTACCCGGCGGGTTCGTGTAATCCGGGTTCTTAGTACCGCCGGTCTTAAGAACACGGATATCCGTTTCGACGTGTAACACGGATAGCGGGAGCCCTAATAATTACCTACTTGTCCAAAAATATTTACTTGTTTTACTTATTCGATTCATTCCAGATGTGGAGCTGGAGACGAATGCTAAGAATACCTTGGACAGCGAAACGAACCAATGCATCGATACTGAACCAACTCCGAATAATAACTCTCTGGTCCACCATATGCCAAAAACGCATTCTTACGTAATTCGGCTGAAAAACTGACTATGACTGGGAACACCGAAGGCAATATCGCGCGGTCGTTCACCAACAACATGGATCGATCGAGTGAAAGACTCGTCGTCCTCCAAATTCTACACTGCTGTAAGAGACGCGCTGTACAGAAACCGGTCCAGATGCAGCCCTGATACTGATCACGATCCTCAGACATGAGGGACCGACCCCAGAGAGAGATAAAGACCGACTTGTCCAAAAATATTTATTTGTTCTATTCTGTCAACAACATTCTACTCTCAAGAAGTACCGCTTTTGCCAAATCATCTGTCTATAAATGAAGCAACTCTTAATACCATTTGAAGTATAAGGTTAAATTATTTTTTAAAAATATAGGAGAACGAAACTGATAAAAAAAAATCAGTTTCGTTACTATTTTCCCCTATATTTAGTTTGGGCGTAACGAAACTGAGATTTAAAATTAGTACGGAAATTTTGAACATTTTGGACAGCTTTTTTTATTTCATAAATGAAAAGTACTATGATTCTGAGTAAAATGGTATAAGACACATCATGATCACACAAAAAAAGTACAAGGTACATTTCTTCTGAAATTGACCCAAATAAGACATTTATTTTATTCAGATTCAGAGTTGATTAAAAACTAAACTAATTTGTTCATAGTTGTACGCAGTGTCCATGATTCGAAAGTGACACTTCAATGAGAAAACTTTGTGAATAAATTGCGCTGTGGAACAGAGGGGGACAAACTATCTAGTAATAAATGTACAGTTGGAGTTACAAATAACACAAATAGTTGGTAACCTTAGCCCCAGATAGGGTTTACTAAATACAATTTTGAAATACATGTCTGATTTTTGAAAAAATAAATATAATAAAAAACTATTCAATACCATTGAAAAGCTCATAAAATGTATGGTAACTGTTCTGAAATCGTTAGGATAGACGCAAGTTTTAACATAATTATCTGTATGACATTATTTTGATTTCTTCATTAACAATTCAATCAATTTCAGTTTTTTTTTCATTTCAATTATAGACTATAAAAGCGTGTGACGTCATTATAGTATCCTTTAGTATGAAGCGTTTTTAGGGAAAGTCTTGGGAAATATCTCAAAAACCAAGCTGAATCCAGCAAACATTATACGACATTTTTAACTTCAAATACGGTCAGGAATACGCTGTTAAAATTATTCAGTTTCCTCATTAATTTCATTTCATTTATTCAATAACAATTACAATTGTGTTTAAAATTCTTATACTAAATACTTACATACTACCTAATCTAAAGAAATATAAATTGCAATACACTCCACGATATAAAGAAATAAAAGTAATAAGGTCAGATAAAATTAAATTCATTGCATAGTAAACAATTTGGATTCATTATAAAGTTATAAATTATGAGATCAGAGCATAAAATCAATAAAGGATTAATACCTATGCTATTTTTTGTTTTGCACATAATCGTCTATTGAGTACTTAGTACGATTTATTCAAAAGAAACTGTTTGAGTCTTGCACTAAAAAATTTTCCTGATGTTACTTACACTGTATATGGCGCTCCGGATGTGCCGTTATTCTGTGATGTTTAATTAAATAAAAAACCGGACAAGTGTGAGTCGGACTCGCCCACCGAGGGTTCCGTACAAATTTGTACATATAATATACTGCCCTATAAATTTAGATTCCCTTAGCTTATTTTTTATGATTTAATTACAAATGTATAGTTTTCAGATTTTGATGTAGGTATAAGATGGTATTACTTGCCTTTCATAGTTCTAGGTCAAAGCAAACACTTTAAATAATGGTCTTTGAGGGTGTCGAAATGTATGTTTTTTGTGGCATAAACGGCCGTATCTTTTTTTCGCGTTATCTTCGAAACTTGATTTCTTCACAGCGTCAAGGGACCGCAGACTTGAGTGTATGGTTTTATTTTCAACTCGATACCTCCACGCGTTCTCGAGATAAAGGGTCTTGCTGTACGGACAGACGGACATCAAAGTGACCATATAAGGATTCCACTTTTTCCTTTTGTGGTACGGAACCCTAAGAAACGTTTTTACTTTTTACTTAATGATACGCGACCATCATGGGGCCCTTACTTGTGTGACAGCGCCTAGCGAGCCTTGCCCGGATTTTTCGTTGTTTATTGACTAGATCCCTAATTAAATTCCCGAAGGCCAATCCCAAGGGATGGGTCGCCGGCATATTGTTGTGAAATTTCAAATGACTTTGTTTTACGTATCAAAGAACATTCTAGACTCTTGAGAGATGCCTTTGAATGACGTGCCCATATACATTATATATGGTGCATTAGGGTATGGCACTGGTCCCACCGCTGACGAATAAGCGAGTAAAGTTGGGCGAGTAGCATTACATTACGGATTTGGAAAGGTCGATTGATCACACTGTGCCAACTGTGCAGTGTGCACACTGTGCTTTTTATTTAGCTTTTTTTTTGTTTCTAAATCTTGGTCGTTCTTTATTTACACTCTAGGTTTGTTAATGTACTTTTATGCCACACCTGGCCATAAAGTGGCTGCGCGTGCGGAAAAAGCCGCTTTCTGGCCAAGTATAGACATAAAATTATGTACACAACACGGGAGGTAATAAAGATAGCCCTCGATCGCATATTTACGTCCCTTGCTTGCAGCTCGGGCCGCAAACATCTGCGATCCCGGCTTTTCTTTGTTTTACCACCCTAGTTGTGTAATGTATTATTATGTCTTCCCTCGGCAAGGGCGATAAATTTTGTTCTCGTAGCGGCCGGTAAACAAAGTATAAAGACTTAAAGACGGACTAGTAGTCCAATTTCGGCCGTTTAGGAGGGCGCGGCACGTAACCACACAGACGCACGATCGCGCGTCTGTGTGAGTGCGATCCATACTGGAGCATTCTTACGCATTCTTATTTCTTTGCTTGTTGTGCGTTCGTACACGGCGCGCACACATTCAGGCGCGCGATTTACATTTTGTAGGAAGATAAAATACTGCTATTATACTGATAATGAAAACTGCGCTAGTTTTCATATAAAACTTGATAAACAATGAGCTCACTTCATCCCTCAATTTCATCCCAGTATCCCTCGGGAAAGCCGCCGAGCGGCCCGGGAGTGCCGTTTGATTGCGTGCAAAGAGGATTACTTGTAACTAGATATTATATAAACAAGGGTTTTTTTATGTAATAAGTGGCAAACAGACGAGTTGCCTGATAGAAAGCAGTTATGAAATGAAAATGAAATGAAATGAAAATGTTTTATTATCAGGCATTAAATCCCATTCAAAATGTGTACAAATAAAAAATAAAAATAAAATAAAATTTAAAGTTATCGTCGTCCATGAATATCTGCAACACCAGAGGTGTTACTTATACGTTGCCGACCTTTGAGAGTACTGTTTACTCATTTCTTGAAGGGTATACGTAACTTTTCCACAGTTGATAAAAAGCTTATTAAAATAATGATTCGTACCCTTGGTAAAATAAAGCCGTATCTGCAAAATGACGACTTTTCAGGGGAAGCGTTTAAAGATTCTGTCAATGAATATTTCTGGATTACTTTGATATGCTTCATGTTAGGTTTATAAAATTTTACCAGTATTCTTACAAAAACGTACTCTATTTAATAAGCAGTAGTTCAATTTCAGTATTCAATTATTTTCGGAAATAGTGGGCAGCATGAGTACTTACGGCTATATTGCACCAAGCTATAGCAAACGTATGTACACATGCGTCCTTATTGCACCCTGTATCCATTTTTTCCAATTTTGGTGCGACGTGCGAGCGCGACACATGCTCTCCAGCCGGTAACACTAACGCAACTAACTTCACACTGCGTGTGCGCTCCAGTAACGTCGGGAAACAACGACGCATGTGTAGATACGGCTTTGTTTTATGTTCGCTTAATCACATACGTCTGTTTTCGCTTTGTTTATTTAAGTAACTAATAAAGATAGAAAAAAAAATCTGTTTGTTTCGTATAGTTTACAGCATTTGTGTAACATTCATGTAATAAAAGCACATTGGCCGTAAAGTCACATACGGCTTTATTTTACCAAGGGTACGAATTATGGATAAATTAAGTGCCATTCACCTTTAATGCAGATGAGTAATAAAATATTGTACAACAATAACGCATCCTTAATTGATTTCTATTTTGTTACCAATATTTTCATGAATATTATTGGTTGATGTTTTGTTGATCCGCTTGGATAATTAGGAAAAAATATTCCCAATATAATCTTCATGAACTATAATCAATAATAGTATTGTTTATAATAAAAAACGTTGGTAGCAAAATAGGAAAGTTAGTGAGTTTTGTTTGTACAAACTTTTTTAAATGCACAATTAACCTGTGATAGTAACAGAGAGTTAAAGTTCTGTTTGGTTGCTTGTGCCCGCATCACGTAACAACGAATGGACCGATTTCCGTGAAATGATTTAGGTTTATATGGTTATTATTATGGCGGAAATTATGACCCCCAATAAACGTAGGATAATTTTTACCCGACCACGGCGAAGCAAAAAATATTTAACTGATATGCACTATCTGACATCAGTCTTACAGGAATTGTAATTGAAATAGGACATTAACACATTATTTCACTTAAGTTTTGATAGAAATCTTTTATATGTTATGATAATGAGGGTGTTTAAAAATCATAAATCCACCAGGTGGCAGCAGGGTGGTGAATGGTCTATTTGGCAGTAGATGTCAAAATCAGGTGATGTGATTGGTGGATTTTGACACCTACTGTCAAAAAGACCATTCGCCACCCTGCTGCCACCTGGTGGATTTATGATTTTTAAACACCCTCATTATGACATTTTTATCCGCAATTGACTATAATTCACTGTATTTAACTGTGATAACTGTATTGTGCTACTTGCTAAAACTGTATTCACGTGCAATTATTTTATTTTATTTTATTTATTTAACAAAAATCAAGTAACATGACAGTAGAAAACCAAAGCGTTACAGGATCTTAACTACTAAATATAATTAAAGCTATATATACACACTCACGCATCCTGCCATCTCTCTAACACTCTCTTCCATTCATTCACCAAAGCCACTAGCCCTGTCGCAAACAGATCACAGTGCGGTGAAGCTGCGAGCAAAGAGTTGAGGAGTGCTGTAACACGAGGGACGGTCGAGTGCCGGTACAGGTGCGTGCGGCGGGGCGCCGAGGCGAGGAGCGGAACACTACGCCGCTTACCACAGTACTCATTAGGAGCCGAGAGCCTCAGAATCCTCGCAACCAGGTTCACACTATCAGTCTTGCCCCGTAGGATTTTTAATGTAAAACTGATCAGACTTAGGTTTCTTCGTAACTCCAGTGAGTCATAACCCAAGACGCCTTGCAGGAAACGAGTAGGGTAAAGAAAGGGATAAAAGAAGAACAATTTCCTGTACATATGCCGTAGGAACTTTTTTTGAACACGCTCCAGCATGAGGATATATTTACTCTCATGCGGGCTCCAGACCACTGCATTGGTTTCAAGAACACTCCTGACCAGTGTCGCATACAGCGTACGCGTAGCCGCAGGAGTGAGGGGGGCAGCATTACGCAGTACAAACCCTAGCCTTTGGTAGGCACACTTCGTGATGTTTTTTACATGGCTGCGGAATGTGAGACCAGCGTCAAAAGTGACCCCGAGGTCACGAACCTCAGCCACGCGGACCAGTGATCCATTGGCTATGCGGTAGTCGTAGCAGATAGGCGACGTGGAGCGCGAGAAGGTCATAACCTCGCACTTGCTGCTGTTAAACAAAAGTTTATTCTCCACGCTCCATTTGACTACAGCATCGATGTCGTTTTGTAGTGCTTCACAGTTAAGGCGGGTCTTAATAGGCATGATAAGTTTATAAATAAAATAAAATAAAAATCATTTATTTCAGAAAACAGGTTCCATACTTTGTTAGTAAGCAACTTATACACTATGTTAGGTACACGAAATCAAATTAAATCATTATTATTACATACATGGGCGTTTTTATTTTAAAATGTACCTGTCCTACGGTTAGGCGACACTTAAGCTATGTTCAAATACTTTCCGACCTGTCAGTCCGTGACGAAATGTATGGAGTTTGACACTAATCGTCAGCTCTGTGACGACCTGCTAACTGTCAGTTAAGAACGCACTTTAAATGAGAAGCCCATATAACTATTTAGTAAACAGACCCTTTCCCCTCCTCCGCCGCCTCACCGATCCCTCGGCATCACATGCAGATCCACGAAGCGGCCGAGGACGGCCGAGTCTAGCCTGTCCGCGATCATCTGCAGAATACTGTTGCCGCTCCCCCGCACACGCCGTATTATGGACGCCGACTTTTTGCGCATTATCGTGTAAAAGTCGTCGACGGCCGCGTCCGCGAACATTCCCGACGCGCTGCAATAGCGAGGGAGCCGCAACAGTGCCCTGAATGCATTATTATATTGCACTCTAAGTGCATTGTACGCTCGCTGCGTAAAACTGACCCATAGACCGCTCGTGTAAAAACTTTGGCAGTAGGCTCTAAAGAGCGATAGTTTAACCGGTACGGTACAGCGAGCGAATCTATGAGCCAGCATATTGCCTCGAACGGACAATGACCTCCGCTCACGCTCTAAGTCCTTATCATCTTTAAGGTCATCGGATAACACATGACCTAGATATTTAAAATGTGACACTTGCTTTATAGGCAAATTGTTTAAAAGAAGTGGTGGAACGTAATTTGGTAATTTATTTTTACCTTTGAAAATCATGAACTCACTCTTTTTTACATTGTACCTTAAACCATGTGTCTCTGCATACACTTCACACATATTTACCAACTTTTGCAGCCCGTAGAAAGACGGACTGAGCAGCACCATATCGTCCGCATAGCTTATGTTGTTGACGCTGACATTGTCCAAGCGGCAGCCGACATGTATGCTACTCAGTTCGCCAATCAGCTGATCAACATACAAGTTGAAAAGTCTTGGCGATGTTAATCCTCCCTGCCTTACACCACAGCTGAGTGAGTACTCGTCAGAGTAAACATTTGCCCATCTCACTTTATTTTTTTGATTACTATACCAATATGAAAAAATATCGACTACTTCTGGTGCCACGCCTGTTTTTCTTAACTTGTCCCAAAGTATATCGTAAGACACTAAATCGAACGCTTTGGACAAGTCCAGAAAACACGCATATATGGGCGTTTTTCTCTTGACATAGTAATCAACCGTGTGCTTAAGTGTTAATATTGCACTTTCGGTACCTAGACCCTCCTGAAAACCAAACTGTGCATCACACAGTTGTATATGTTGGCCAAGATGTACATCCAGTATTCTATCTAACACTTTCGCAACAATTGTAGCAAGTGAGATGGGTCGGTAGTTCGCTTTATCAGAAATGTCACCTGTCGAGTTCTTTATCAGCGGCGTCACAACTGTCCTCATTAGGTCGCCCGGTAAGTACGAATGACGTAAACAAAAGGTGTAAAGCATGGATACGACCCTACTTAAATGCGGACCCGCGTGCTGGAGATGCTCTATACTCAGCCCGTCGTGTCCTGGAGATTTACCCCTTTTCATGCCTTTAATGGCCTGCGATACCATTTTACTAGTTATTCCAAAAACAGGACTCGCAGTACTGTTAAAAGTACTTGGCACCGTACATGATTTTAATGGTGAATCTACTTTGAAACATTGTCCAAACATATTGGCAATACTCACGGGGTCACATTTACCATCGACACTAACGGGCAGAGATACCTTTCCATTCAACCTTTTAGTGCTTTTCCAAAACTTGTCAAACTGCTTAGACGCATGCTGCGAGGCAAGAATATCCATAGCGATTTGCTCTTGATTGCTTTGACAAAACTTTAGTCTAGACTTGAATATTTTCCTGCTAAGACACATTGCCTCATAAACAGGCCCACACTGTGGTCTGTTATGCAGGATGTAAGTGCAAAAATCCAACCTAGCCTGTTTGTGCGCTTCTGCCACATGCTTATTCCAACCTCGCAAACATCTGTTTCTATTGACTATTTTAACAGGTTTTTTAGTACAACAGTCGATTGAGGCCTGACGCAAAGTATCTATAATAGTTTTGTAATATCTGTCTATAACTTTCTTATGTGATTCATCCTTACAGAATGTATCGGCACACATTTGAAACTCCGTAGGAAAATCTATTAACTTCAGTTTAAGACTACATAAATTATTATATTTTTCTATTTCCTCTGCGGTTTTCAAGCCCCAAATAACACCTTTATTACAGTGATCAACACTTACTTGTAACTTACTTCTTATATGACCCAAATCGCACTCAACCCGCACCGGGAAATGGTCTGACCAGTATACGTCATACAGAACCTCAATATTTTGTATGGTTTTCCAAGCTGATTTACTAACTATACAATGGTCAAGCCATCTCTGACAGCCGTGCGCCTCGCTTACGTAGGTATAAGTATCGGAAGCAATACCTAACTTTAAAACATCCGCGCACATCCATTCGTTCTCACTACAAAAATCAAATAATTCCTCTCCGAACGACGCTGTGGGGTGTGCGTTTAGGTCACCTAATATGTAAACAGTTTCAATACAGCTATCTTGTACTAACGCATATAATTCACCCAAACACTGTGTAAACAAAGGTAAATTATCGCACTGGTCCGTAGGCATATATACGCACATTATCATGATTTCACTCAGTCCAGATGTTACTGCTCTTATCGCACAGATACGCTCACTACTGCACTTAACCACCGACACGTTACGGAAAACATCACTTCGCCACAATAGCGCAACACCACCATGAGGGCGGCCGCGAAGAATACCCGATGTTAGGTCTATAGCCGATTTGCCCGTGTAGTTGAAATCCTTGTCGATACTGCCAAGAAACGGCAAATCCTGAGGTGTTAACCAAATTTCTTGTAACGCCAGGACGTCAGCTGACTTACACAGTGACTGTATACAGCCTACGCTTCGTTTAACATTTTTACAATTGTAACTTACAAATATATTCTTACAAGTTGCACTCATTATTGGCGCGTCCATCATGAGTCATCGTCCCTTATCCGTGTAGGCACCTAAGTTATGTTAATTAGGTCACGCTGTCACTTTTCTCACTCGGAAATTTATCCTGCCTCGCTTTAAAGTCTATGAAACGCCTAACCGAGACTCCCGCTGGCCACAAACAGTCATCCATAAAGGTGCTTAATTTTTCTTTAGACACAAACATTTTGTAGGACTGGTAATCTCTCGGTTTACGTGTTTTTATTTTAAACATAGACACTCTTTCATTCGTTTTTTCATAAATGTACTCGATTACATCGCTTATCACTACATCTTTGTGAACATTAGACACAAACAATGGAGTCCGCACGGCTGCCGCCTTAAACTTCATATGCTCGTCGGATTTAGCCTTCCCTTCACAGCCTATAATCCTATTTCTTAGTCTTTTTCTTTGCGCCTGCTTCCACTCTCCATCTAATTTTGGTGATTTCCACTCTTTTTCACTGCCCGCCATTTCTGCAAAGGTTAATGTTTTAGACACAACTGGTAGCTGATTTTTGCATGTAGACACCGTCTCCTTCGAAATTATTGCACTAGAAACTGTCGTGGGACTTTGAGCTTTATCAGTGCCGGGAACGGTAGGTTTTTGTAGAACATCTGGTGCGGCCAGCGGCGATACAGGTTTAGTTATCAACTCATTAGGTGAGGAGTGCGAGTGAGATAGCCGCGCTCCCTCCTCCATGCATGACAAAGACGGCGAATGCTGGGTGGTCGTCTCTGCCCGCTCGGTTCCAATCAGCTGGTTCGATGAGTCATTATCGTTATTACAAAAATTAACGGACATTACCGACTTATTACTTTGGTTTAAAAAACCCATCGGGCCACTGTCTAACATGTTACATGTACCTCTTCTGGTATTGACATTAACCTGGCCATTTATAAAAGATGCAAAGCGATCATGGTAGCACTTAACTTCCAGCTCGTCAACCCTTTTATTCGTTGCGTACAAACTCTTAATTTCCATTACGTCGGATTTCAACCGTATTAAATCTTTTAACACTGTCGTTACATCGACATGGTCGAATGTTACCGGAGGCAACTTATTTAATTCCTTTGCTACAAAAATCGGGAGCAGTTCCGGATCTGTTTCCTGGAACACACGAATTATATCCTCAAGATCTCGTTGCATTTTCCCATCATTTCTGCGTGAAATTTTCTTCTTTTTGCTCTTCATGGCATCGAACAACATAGATTTTGCTGAAGCCACTTCTTCTTCTTTATAAGCAGATACACATATGCGCATCATACTTTCCAAATCCATGACGTCCACCTTATTTTGGATAAACGCTAACAGCTCACATATTACGATGTTGCAGCTGGCACATTTCACAGTATTCGAAGACGACATTTTTAATAACACGACTGTGCGTTATGCGCGCACGCCCGATCGAGACCGCATTCGCGCGCAGACTGAAGACTTAAGTTTAACGTCGTCAGCAAACAGTAGGATAGTAGAGTTCATCACTACCTCAGGAAGGTCATTAATCAGGGTCAGGAAGAGAAATGGGCCCAGATTTGATCCTTGACTAATCCCAGAACGTGTATGGTAGGGTTGCGAGAGGTATGATCCGTATTTGACGAACTGCTGTCTATTTCCCAGGTAGCTAGCGAATAACCGTAAAAGCCGGGGGACGAATCCAATTTTATATATAATTAAGTATGTTTACTGCAAATAAATTATTCGATTTGATTTGATATACCTATGCGCGTTCCGAACCGGTCTCTAGTCCAGCGGTCGGCAACCTTTTAGCAGCCAAGGGCCACATAGTAGCTAACGAAATTGACGCGGGCCACCAACTTGCCTATTATTTAGCCGTCGAGGAACGCAATTTGTAGTTCTCAAATAAAGAATCATCCGAGGTTGAAAATGGTTTAATGGTTTCGAGAAAAGGATAGTACGGCCGTGCCTTTGTTTTGCTTGACTTGGCAGATAAAACGTAACTAAACGATTTTTGAAAATTTTGTTTGTTTGTTCTGGCATCACGCAAGAACTACCGGACCGGTTTTCATGAACTTAACTATATAATGTAGATTATGAACCCGGTTAACACACAGGATATTTTTTACTCAACTAAGCCGGGGCTAACAAATAGTACATTACATAACTAGGGTGGTAATACAAAGAAGGGCCGAGATCGCAGAAGTTTGCGGCCCGAGCTGAAAGCGACAGACGTAAATATGCGATCGAGGGCTTTCTTTATTACCTCCCGTGTTGTGCAGGTACATCATTTTATGTCTACACTTGGCCAGAAAGCGACTTTTTCCGTATGCGCAGCGTGCGGAAAAGTCACATTATGGCCAGGTTTGGGGTAAAAGATATTTAAATTATTTCACCTCCACGAACGAAGTCGCGAGCCGTCCACTAGTAAAAACGGGACAAGTGCGAGTCGGACTCGCCCACCGAGGGTTCCGTACAAATACTACCATTTTGTTTGAAATGCTTAGCGCCTTAGCACCACTCTAAGACATGCACGAACGCAGTATCCCCTGGCCCCACTCCTATTACAGCAGTGACAAGCCAGCGAGAGAGATGGCGCTGTGAACAAGTTAATGCACTATTTTTAAGGAATCATCATATTTACTGGAAATATTTTGAATCCTCGTAGCTTAATGTGGAAATATTAAGTACAGAGGGCGCTAGTATCTCCGATACGAATGCATTCAAAACTTACGTGCGGTGACGTCAGATGCTTATTGGAGAAATTGGATAACTAGCTGTTCCGGAATGACAGAGGTGCGGGTTCACATCCGGCATTAGCTGTAGTCGATCGTATTTGATTTTTCAATGCATTTGCTCAATGTATCTATAATTATGATTTTATAAGTGTTCCGTTTTATCCTTTTGAGATATGGAACCCTAAAAATAAAATTGAACTGGTATGGCAGGACTGCCCGAGTTTCAGCTATGACCTATATACATATAAAGTACCGAATCCCGGATTAAATCGACCCCGTCACAGATTGGATGCAATCTGCAGCCCGGGTAAACGAATCACCGGACTCCGATATACCTCGCTGCGTGTCAATTCGACCGGAAACTCCAAATCCAGTTATACAGGCTGACTGTACAATTAATCCACGTATTTACCATCACATCACACTTCACATCACATCACATCACACTAATATTATATAGGTAAATGTGAAAGTTTGTGAAGATATTTGGATGTTTAGATTAGGGCTCGGAAACCGGTATTTGCTCCATACAAAAATTCCGGTATTCTGTCCGTCCTTATCGTTCTTTGGTTTATTACATTTTTCATTCAATTAAAATCTCATCTTTTTTATCTTGTTTCTACTACAGCCTGCTCATGTGTCCAATTTGAAAAACTCATTCATCAACAACTATACATATATATTTATGCTCACTGAACCACATATACACGCACTCTTACACTTTGATACACACCTCTTGTTCATATTACTATTTATTACACAATTTCTCTTCTTTGTTTTTTGTTTTGTGGGTCCTGGCAGAATACCAGCGAAGTGGCCTGCCACTTCATTTATGCTGAGCCAGCGCCTATTCTCTGCCACGACACATGGTTACCTGATAAGTTAATTTTTACTAGTTTCTAAGTTTTTTGTAATCATTTTGTAATCATGTATGTTTTGGGCATGAATAAAGTTTTAATCAATCAATCAATCAATCATTATTTCATTTTTTAACCGGACAATATAATATAAAATCATGACTTAAATACATTATTGAGCTCTACATAAACAGCATAAAGTTATTCAAAATATTGGGCTATTTCGGGGTTTTTGCAAAATACCGGTTACGCGCCCTGGTTTAGATGTTTGGTTATGTGGATGTCTGTTACTAAATAACGGGGTAACAACTGGATGGATCAACTGAAAGGCATGCAAGTAGACCAAGTCCTGGATTAAAACATTCTCTGTCGTATCGCTCTTGGCAGAGCGGTCGTGGTCACACTAAAGCGTCCACATCGGTGGTAGAGGCGGACACAGCTTTCCGCCCGATCTCCCGCCATCTCTCCCTGTTGGCAGACGGTATGGCACAGTCAGATATGCGGTTTCCTACAGCGGCTTTCCGCTAGGATACTTTATATCCCTTGGGATAGTAACGGGAATAACGCTGGCAAAGCCGCGAGTAAATATCCTAGTAGAAGATAAAAAACGTTATTTTTAACTTAATAACTATACAAACCTAAATATTAGTGTGATTTGTGGTCTTATAGTATACTCCTACTTACATTGTCGTTTGATTGTAAACATAAAAATAAAAAAATATTGATATAATTTACACATTATAAAGGTGCTTCTAAACGGGTAATATTTTTCTGCAATTTGTGGCCGGGAAGTCTTACCTCGTACGCTAAAGTAAGGTGCACATAGTTGCCGATGACGGGCCATAAATTGCAGAATAGTACATTACACAACTAGGGTGGTAATATAAAGAAAGTCCCGTGTTGTGTACATCATTTTATGTCTACACTTGGCCAGAAAGCGGCTTTTTCCGTACGCGCAGCGTGCGGTAAAAGTCACTTTATGGCCAGATGTGGCATAAAAATATTTCCCGTTTAGAAGCACCTTAATAACATTGGAGGGACTCAGAGACACCACGAGGGATCGAAGAGCTGGCAGCTTCCTCGCTCAACAATCCAGCGAGGAAATACTGCCAGCATCGTCGGTACCATGCTGCAGAGGCCATTTTTAGGGTTCCGTAGCCAAAATGGCAAAAACGGAACCCTTATAGTTTCGTCATGTCCGTCCGTCTGTCTGTCTGTCTGTCCGTATGTCACAGGCATTTTACTCAAAAACTACATGATGGATATTGATGAAATTTGGAATATAGGTGTCTTTTATGAGCCGCTACTTACTTTGGTATATAAATAATTAAAATATTTTTTTTTAGTTGGGGCACTCCATACATGTTAAAGACAGTAAAAAAATTTTTTTTCAGCAAATATCAACGTGTGGTACATAGTTCGACAGTTCTTTAAAAAACACTATAAGGTTTTAAGTAATGTTTTTGGTTAAGTGAATGTATTTGGAAATAATCGCTCCGAAAGTTGTGTAAATTGTGTCCCCCCCCCCCTCTATTTTCTAAACCGTGCGCCCGAAAAATATGAAAAAAATCACAAAGGTAACGCTTAATTAATACTTTCAACGAAAATTACTTTCAACAAGATCGAATGTACCGTTTTTGAGTTATTGCCGATAAACTGCGCTTCTCAACAAAAGGACGTAATTGCTATGAAGATACGCTCTTTTGTTGTTGTACTTTTTTTACATCGTATTTTTTATCTTATAGTTACGGCTATGGAACCCTACACTGAGCATGGTCCGACATGCTCTTGGCCAGTTATTAGTTTTATTTTAGTTTTACTCTAGTACCTACTTTATAGTATTCTTTATTTTAACACGTTGACTGCGGTACAACCCATTTCTGACTTGTAACGGACTTTCGTTCGGTGCGACGGCAGAGTTTCGGCGATTTCTCGCTGGTGCGACAGTGATTCCTTATATAAATCCTTGTATTACGAAAGAGTCAAGTATATATTTCTGCTTCTTACTTTAAACCCTACATCATAGGTCACTCAAACATATACAAGACAAATGGTATACACTTGCTTGCCAGAATTTCATTTGCCATAATTTCATTTGCCATACTATTCAACTGCCATAATGTTGTTTCCCATAATTTCATATGTCATACTCATTGTTTACTATATTAATCATATGCCCGAATCTTTGTTTCCCATAAAATCATTTTCAATAATATCATATGCCAGAATCTTTGTATCCCATAAAATCATTTTCAATAATATCATATGCCAGAATCTTTGTTTCCCATAAAATCATTCTCAATAATAATCATCATTATCGTAATCCATAATAATCACATGCTATAACATAATATAACTATGGAAAACCGAATCGTGTGGTGTGGTGGAAACATTATAGTCGACCTGGGTTAGGTTGGTTTATAACAAAGGGGCCGTTGGGGGAAATGACTTTAACAAAAAACTTACATAGGCGGAACGACAAAGGGGGGGACGGGGGGGCGGAGCCCTCCACAAGGGGGGCTCGGGGGGCGAAGCCCCCCGCATTAAGAAAAACTCAATACAAAGGTTACATTAAGCAAAAAAGTAGGTTAGGTTAGGTTAGAACTGCGTCCCCCAACAAAAACGAACTGCTGTCAGAAAAGTAGGTTAGGTTAGGTTTGAACTGCGTCCCCCAACAAAAACGAACTGCTGTCAGAAAAGTAGGTTAGGTTAGGTTTGAACTGCGTCCCCCAACAAAAACGAATTGCTGTCAGAAAAGTAGGTTAGGTTAGGTTTGAACTGCGTCCCCCAACAAAAACGAACCTCTGTCTGAAATGTACGTAAGGTTAAATGAAACATTATACGAATATTAGTTACAAAAAATAAATGTAGTAGCATACCCACCAACGTATTAAAACAACGAAATAATTTTCGGGCGCTTGCAGAAATGTAATAAGCAAATGCATAGCCAGAACAAATTCGAAAGTACTATTTAGCATGGATTTTAAATATTCCATTAAATAATATCATTGCACTTAATAATATGGATAACAATACGTTAAGGCATTCGTAACATTATGGCATTTAATATTCGGGTAAACAATAATATTGCACTTAATAATATGGATAACAATACGTATGGCAATCGTATCCTTATGGCATTTAATATTCGGGTAAACAAGAGTATGCCAAATAACTATTATGGTAAACGAAACATTCGGGCAAATGAAATTCGGGCAAGTGCAATTCGGGCAAATGAATTGTATGGCATATGTACTTCGGGCAAACATTAGACAACCAAGACAAATACGACTTGTACGCACTAGTTGGAAAAAATATTCAATCAGTGCGATACCAGTCAAAATTGACTTGTATACTTCTGCCTTGTATCGCACCTCGGGAAGCGTCATTACAAGCCAGTGCAGTGATCCACTTAGACGCAGGGTGACGTTATTGTTATTGTGAAAAATTAAAATGAGTGGACCAAGAAAGAGGTCACGTCGAATGCTTGAAAAAGCATTCAATAATACGAACGAAAATGGGACTCCTTCAAGCGTACGTGTTTCAGAGGACTATGTGCTTTCACAAAAATCTAGTGTGAGTACTTCTACTTTGAATTCAAACACAGATCCATCACAAGCATTACCGATTGATGATTGGAACTTCATAATTCCCGGACGTAATAAAAATAATAATATCTCTCTATACTAGAAGATATTTATAAGCATATCTACACTATAAATAAAAATATAACATCGATATCGTTGTTATGATTTATTTCCCCTCACTATTAATATATCGATACTATATCCCCATACCTGTCCCCATGATGCGATACAGGTCAGTTTTGTCCTGTAAATTAAATGGTTAATAATTTCTAAACCCAGGGCAATATTTAGCGGCGACGATAAATTTAGGTCATTCACTTTATTGGCTTGCTATTAAAAACTTAAAATTCAAAATTGATATAACCAATAAGGATATTTTAAGCTAAACATCGCAAGCAAGTTACTGGGCATAATTGACTTGTATCGCACCAGCAGAAAAAATGTTACCAGTCAAATATGGTGCGTACCGCACTGAGCGTAAGTTGTTGAAATGGATTGCCGCGTTCAACGTGTTAATTTCCATGAAATTTGGTATACAGGTAGATTATGACCCCGGATAACACACCGGATAATTTTTACCAGCTTAATCCGAAGCAAAAAAGCGACATTTCACTTTTTTCTCTTCCGCGAACGAAGTCGCGAGCATCCACTAGTAGAGAATAAAGCATAACAGTACATTACATAACTAGGGTGGTAATACAAAGAAAGGCCGGGATCGCAGAAGTTTGCGGCCCGAGCTGAAAACGAGGGACGTAAATATGCGATCGAGGGCTTTCTTTATTACCTCCCGTGTTGTGTACATCATTTTATGTCTACACTTGGCCAGGAAGCGACTTTTTCCGTATGCGCAGCGTGCGGAAAAAGTCACTTTATGGCCAGGTGTGGCATAAAAGTATTTTATGCAACAGTTGTATAAGAAGGTTCAAAAAATGCGAATTGCGTGAGTTGCGATACGAGCCGCGAATGCGGCGAGTATCGCAAATAGAGACGCAATGAGCGTTTTTTGACTTAATTATACAACGTTGCATACAATACTTTTTCTACGACTAGGTTAAAATATAAAATACATGGACGTCACGCGTGTCTCGTCCGGTCTCTCCGAGTGTGTACAGCCGGCATGACAGTTGTGTCTATGGTAAACTTTTTTTTGATATGGCTGGTGACACGATGTGACGATACTTAAAATACTTTTTTTTATGTTGGCATCAATTAATTTCATTCGGAAAGTTTTGTTTTTCTTATGAATCGTAGGAATTTAATTGTTTGTTAAGTTGGTAGTTGTGAATTTTTATCGTGAAGTTAGAATTGAGCGCTTAATCCTTGACCTAAGTTTAACCTAGATTTAGAAGTCTGTGGATGCTAGCAATAACGTAAAGTGACTATAACGACACTAGTGCTGTTATGGGGAATAGAGTATAGACTTCTCTGAACTCATATTATGTATGTTCTTATATTAGTGTTCGTGACCAAGTAAAAGACAGATAACAGTACAGGAGTAGAAAAAAGTAATTATAATGCTTTATGTAGGTACACTTGGTACGTACGCTACAATATAATAACAGTAATTTTTCTTACTACAAAAGGTACATCGCGCGCTTGAATGTGTGTGCGCCGTGTACGGACGCACTACAAGCAAAGTTTTAAGAATGCGTAAGAATGCTCCAGTATAGATCGCACTAACACAAACGTGCTATCGCGCGAATACGTGTCGTGTCGTGTGTTAAACGGCCAAATTTGGACTACTTATTCGTCTTCATACTTTGATAAAACTATGTCACCTTAACCAATACATTAATAATATAGAGTCTGCAGACGAATCACTTGTTTTCGGCGCCCAAGGCCAGAGCATAACAAATGTTTTTCTCTTCATAAAACTTATTACAAATAGTCCCACAAAAGACTTAGACTATTCCGCCGCGGGATCGCCTTCAACAAACAAACGAATAAGTAAACAAGAAATGTGCCTTTTATTGCCTACTTTGCTGAAGGATTCCTTTGTGATGAAACTTTAAACAACGCTTTAATGACGCCCACTTTTTTAAATTAATATGTTTTATGTATCAAGTGGTATTGATAACCAGCTGAACGTTTACTATGTGTGAGTCTAAAATCATTTATGACAAATATTAGTATTAAGTTTGAGTAAGTCTTCATTTTTCGATAGGTTGCATATCGTTTAAAAGCTTTTAAAAGACAAAAATCTGTGATTGGTTACAAAGCATACTGACGTGAGAATTTCATTTGCCGCTACAGTTTTTTCTTCAGTACTAAGTGCTAATACTAATATTTGTCATAAATAATTAACATAGTAAACATTAAGTTGGTTATCAATACTAGTTGATACATACGACGTATTGATTTTAAAAAGTGGGTGTTATTTTTGATACCAGTTATCGTTCCATTGATATTTAAGCGAGAGCACCGATTTTACTACAGGAAAGTACCCTATTATTGGTAAAAATAGTCTAAATCAGCATCACGCTCTTTTTTGCCAAGAACCGTCAGGGTGTGGAAAGAACTCCCATCTGAGGTGTTCCCAGCGCGCTATGACATAGGGTGCTTCAAGAAACGAGTAAACAGGGCTCTCAAAGATCGGCAACGTATGTATAGTTAACACCTGGTGTTGCAGATATCCATGGGCGACGTTGACTGCTTTCCATCAGGCAGCTCGTCTGCTCGTTTGCCACTTATAACAGGGTCATTATTTGAGCGTCTCACCCGCCTCACTTTCGTGGACACATTATTGTCGAGATTCCGGCAGATTTTAATGAAATTTTAATGTATTTGTTAGTAATCCCGGATATGTACCAAATAGCTCGATATGAAACTAAAATTTTATAGGGAACTTTGACAATAATGCGTCCACGAAAGTGAGGCGGCTGAAACGCTCATATAAAGACCCAACCCAACATAAAAAAATCAACGAGCGTTTCTATCGTCATCACGGACTGTGGAGAGATTGCGTTGCACTGACTGATAAGAAGCTATCAGCACTTATAGCGATTACGTACCAGCATGACTTGCATAAAGCTGTCTGCCCTTCGCCGACTATTTCCATAGCGTTCGACTACTTATACAACTGTTATCGGAACCGTACACTCGTCACACAGTCACATTTAGCTTGGCAACTTCGTTGGTGACACACACATGTGTGCTTTTTGTTGTGCAGCCGTAACTACTTGCACAAGTAACCGCCAACACGAACGGCGAGCGACGGAGGCAGCCTCCACAGGCAGGTTCATGTTGGCGGTTACGGCTGCACATAACAAAAAGCACACATGTGAGTGTCAAAAACGACGTTGCCAAGCTATAATAAATAGATATACACATATCGTCATTACTTTAAAAAAAAACACGTGTCTGATACTGACTCCAGGTAAAAACGCATTAAGTATATATGAAGTTCGTATGTAACTTTTGACGTTTTTCTCTACTACGTTTTTTTACCCGACTGCGGCGAAGTCTAAAGGAGGGTTATGTGTTTGACCTGTAAGTATGTATGTATGTATGTCCGTTACTGTGTCCGCTCGTAACTACTCAACGGCACATCCGATTTTGATAAATGATACATCATTTGATTCGTCTTGATGGTGCGAGTGTCACTGGGTATGAAGTTCGTTAAAATAAACAAAATGGCGGATTTTATGCAGTTTCAAAGTGCACCGCGGCCGGGTTATTTTTAGTAAAAATGTGGTTATTCAAAGTACTGACGATATGTGCCTTTTTCACGTGAAACGTCTTTAATAATCACACTGAAAAAAAGGGAAGTAAAACCTAATTTTACGAAGACGAAGTCGTGGGCAAAAATCAGTAATTTCGTAACAGGGTAAGGCTGAAAAATTGGGCTTATGTAACATAAAAGTAACTAAAAATATATGTTGCTGAGTAACTTAAGTTACATAAAAGTATTCTAAAGGGATATTCACAATGTCTACGATACAAACACTTTTTTGTATTAAGTGTTTATTTAAGAGATCAAATAGGTATATAAGGTCCTAATTTATTAGTTGCAGATATTTTTACAGCTGATAGTACTCGGTCTCTGGAGTATATTAAAGCATGAAACATTATAGCTTTTACCATGTTTTTTTGGAGAAAAAGGAAAAACAAATTTGCTACGTTATAACACCCTGTTAATGTGATTACTAAATGAAAACTCATTGAAAAGATTCTAGTTGCTCTTTTACGTACCACTTAACTGTAACTGGCCACTTCACGTAGATAAATTGACAACATTTCATATTTTCAAAAGATCTTAATTCGAAAACCATTTGGGTAAAACTGTATTTTATGCTCAAAAAAAATATTTTTGGTTTTTTTTCCCCATTCATTTTGGAAAAAATCGTCAATTAGTGTGAACCGGGAGTGTGACGTCTTTTTTTCCTGCATTATCGAGAGAGACCTTAGTGCTGAAACGATTAAAAAGTGTATGGTATCCGGTTGTCATTTTCTGACATACTTGCCGTCTGACGTTTATTTGTTTTGAAAATTGTTACAGCTGCTTAGCGGCTTTAGAAGTTTAATTTTCTTACCGTTGGTTCATTTGCACGTTTTTGAAGACCTTAAAAGACTTGGCACTTTCCCACTGAACTCCGATAACGCATTCAAACATTATTAACTTGGCATTCTTTTACCGGACACCGATTTTTTTCATATAATGAAGACATCAGAAGGTTTTTCTCAGGCTGATAGCACCAATCTGCCGCGTGTTGAAATTATGATGATGATGGAGTACACATCGGCAAGTGATAAATATAATCCAGCCCAAATAAGAGGAGCAAAAGCATCGTCTTCCCGAACTTCCTATGTTGACAACGCTGTAACGCCTGACAGTTATTTTTTTAATCGTAATTGTCGCACTGGATTCTAGTTTTTTTAAATCGTAATTGTCGCTCTGGATTCTAGTTGGGAAAGTGACGTCATTTTCTACATACGCCCTTTTAGAATGAGCTACTTTTCAAACTGCTATTTTTAATTGAAAAATTGAGTTAAAACGAAAAAGAAAAAATACGGGTAGCTTAAAATTCCACCTATTTTCTATCCAGCTCATAAAATGAAGGAGTAGAAAATTTGAAATATTGTCAATTAAATGACATTTGCAGTTTTCCCGCCGAACCGTTACGACATTTACGACAAAAAATTGTTGATATGATTGTGTTATTGTGACATGTGATAATGCACATGATGATTTTTTTTAGACGAAATTATAATAATTTTTTTTGTTAGGTAAATAAAATCAGAAAAGTTAAATGAAAAGATTTCTTAATTTCTATTTAAAGTAAATTATTTTAATGTAAAGTATAATGTGTTAAAATATCTGCAACTAATAAATTAGGACCTTATATACTTTGGTACATTTTTGGACAAAGATGAATAAGTAATTAAAGGCTGATAGCCACACAAAAGCTGTCTTCACAAATAAAATTAAATCATATTTTTCCCCCGGATTACTTGTTATAATCATTGTAATTATGTAAAATAAAATAAAAAACACGTTACTCTTCTTTGTGTTGCGCAGTTGGGTATAAAAATTAAAACAAACCAAATATTTTAAACTCAAAAACCCGACTGCAAAAACTTGTAACTGAAAAGAAAGCGTGAACAAAGCTTTACTTTACTTTTATGTTACGTAACTTAAAAATAAATTAAAATGGTAACATAAGTACCGTAAGGTCGGGGTACTTTCGCCCTGGGGGGTAACTTTGGCCATAGGGATTAATTGGGTCCAGGTTTGATTATTGCATTTAAATTACGGCACTTTGCCATGTGGTTGGTTTTAGCTGGCCGTTCCTGTTTATTATCAGACCCTATAGATTTGAGATATGTGATTTACAAGGAGGGCAAAGTTACCCTACATTTGGCCAAAGTACCCCGACCTTACGGTAACTTAAAAGTAACATAAAAGTTAGCCTCTATTCACTTTCATTTGCATTATATGGAACAATAACAAACATATTAACTCGAACACGACACCTAGCTATAAACTAATATGAAGATTATATTAATAATGTATTACGTAATACAAAACAGAACAAATTTACCATGAAATCCACTCGTAACTCTTAAATTCCATAAAAAATCCTCGGCACAAGTTGAATCGACGCACTGAACTACCCACAAAATGGCCGACCAGTGAGAGGTATACCACCGACTAAAGAATAAATAGTGTTGCCATTATAATGAAATCAAATTACGCAAATCAACTGCTAAAATAGCAAGACAGAACGGTTACTTAAATTAAGTAACTTAAAAGCTTCAATATGTTGACTTGTCTTATGTTACACGTAAATTATTATTTTAAATGGACAATGCTAATGTTAAAGCTCGAAAAACGTTGCATTAATATATGACAGTTATAAAAAAACTCCAACATATCAGTATAATATCACAAAACTAAAAAACAAAAATTACAATCTTTCAGGAACATTTTTGGGACATTTTTATTTGTATGGAAATCGATGTAATTGCATAGAAGAAAAAAAAATTGGAATACAAACACAGAGATTTACATTTGTTAGTGGACTAGAACTAGTAGAAAAAGTTTTGTATTTTGCACGGAAAATTAAAAAAGTAATATTTTGTAATTACTTTTCGTAAAAACAATGCCGGACGCTTACAAGTCACGAAATCATCCCTTTTTTACGGCCTTACCCAACAAAGAGTACGTCTTTAATTAGTGGTTAGTTAGTGCATTTTCTATTACGTGGGGTAGGACGTAAAAATATCCTTGATTGCTTATTACGTCGTACGTGGCGTCCCGCTAGATGTTCTTGATAAAGTTACCACTAATTGTACCGCGGAGTGATATCAACTTCTGTATCAGATAAAACACACACATACATCGCAACCTTAAACTATGTAGGTATGTAAGCACTTTATTTCTCATAAAATCATATTCGCTAGGTGCAAAGTACTAGGTGGGGGAACCACGAAACGATCGCAGCGCGCGTCATGGCCAAAAAAGGAACTATCGGCAGACCAGCTGTCACTTTTTACTAGCGAAATTTACGTTTTTAGTTGGCAAAGTGCCTTGCAGCAAAAGCCACAAAACATAAAAAAAGTCTGCCGTATTTGTAACCGCTAGTTGGCGCTGTCATCACGCACCCAGCGAATACTTACAGAACTCAATAGGTATGTACCAAGGCGAACTTGCCCCTTTAAGGGATTCTTCCTCAAGCCATCCGGTTCTCCTTACAAATAAAAAGGAAGTTAAGAATCCATCTTAATGACATCAATATTGGTAGAAATGTGGTTCATTTAATAGCGTGATACATTTTGTCTGCATAAAACGATGTGAGGTTTTGGGTTCTTCTCATGTCGCAGACAAATATAAAGCTAAATTACAAGCGAACATAGCAACGGTCATACATACATACAGGTCAAACACATAACCCTCCTTTTGGGCTTCACCCCAGTCGGGTAGAAATTAAACAAAATGAAACATGTGTGGGACTGAGGGTGTGGAAATAAAGTAGAACGTTTTCCAAAACACTGGTTTTATTTAAAAATTAGAAAACAGAGAGCAGTCAGTAGGTACGTTCACCATAGTGTCGCTACAACCGTTATAATTCAACTTACACCTATATTCATACTCATACCTATATTCACAATATATCTCTCTCGCTCACACTCATGCATACTGTCTCGTTCTTACGTTTCCTTTCAAGCATCCATCGCTCATGCATCCTACACTCGGCCAGCCTGCTCCTGTCTGCCCCAGAACTTGGGTATCAAAGACTCGCTGAACTGCAACATGTCGCGTACGGGTACCTCGTCGTCGTCGCTCATGTTGGTGATTATGGCATTTCGTGAAGGTGTCGCCGGTGTATAAAATCGTAATCTTCGTTAGCCTCGTAGTTGAAATTCTTCGTCAATCGTTCTTCGTCATCGTCGTACGGACCGGTACATAACCTCGTTTCACACGCGGTCGCGTAATATCGTCATCTACTTTATTTCCATACCCTCAGTCCCACACATGTATACCTACTTATTTATAAATCCATCTATATATATTATTTGTAATGTGATATGCAATAAACGAATTGAATTTTAATCAAATTTGATGCCGTTAAAGTGGTATATTAACCCCCTTCGTATTAATCCCGTTTGTTTGGAAAACTAAGCGACTTGACTTACCTTACAGCAGTGTAATATAATATAGTTATTTTGTTTTGTAAAGTTTATACCGTAAGGTCGGGGTACTTTCGCCCTGGGGGGTAACTTTGGCCATAGGGATTAATTGGGTCCAGGTTTGATTATTGCATTTAAATTACGGCACATTGCCATGTGGTTGGTTTTAGCTGGCCGTTCCTGTTTATTATCAGACCCTATAGATTTGAGATATGTGATTTACAAGGAGGGCAAAGTTACCCTACATTTGGCCAAAGTACCCCGACCTTACGGTATTAGCTTTCGAAGTGATCTATGGTTTCAAATTATTAATATACTTGTAAATTAGTAAAGGAATTACACAAATAGGAAATTTGTAAAGGTTGTTTTTTAAATTCCTATAAATAAGTAGGTATAGTAACTATTAAAAATATATATTAGTTATGTATTCTCTTTTAATATTTGCTAAAACAGTACTTTCAGGCGTATTCAATTTAGGAACAATAATTTCTTGGCCCAAGCGCTTATTCCTTGTAGGTAGCCTACTACTACCTACTACCTACTGGACGTACCAAATCTGGGATCATGCCATCGAAATATAATAAGTACCGTAGACCGAGGTAACTTTGATCAATTTTAAAGTTTGACACCATTTTTTTACGATCCTACCTCGTATGTTCATAAGTTTTGAGACGAACAAAATCATGTTTTTCTCGAACACGCTTTATCGCATTTAAACGAAATTTAGACAGAAGAAAAATCATTATATTACGGTAAAAATACAATATAAATTATTCAAAATGGTTGCCACTGTGCTGAACACGGGCCTTCAATCGTGTGGGCCATTCGTCAACAGAGGCACGAATCGCTTTAGTTGTTGATTATACTTTTCTTCGACGACGGCGAAGACGAACGCGTCTTCATAGCAACTGTTGACATCATGCGAGCCTTAATTTTCTTAAACGATCGTTTAAGTATATAGTTGACTTTTCTTCGACTGTAGGCCCTTTAGATCATACCTAAATATTTACCTTTAGATCATATTTCAATATCCGGTTCACCGAAAAATAACACCCGAATCAATTTTTTATCAAGCCGCCACTTCAACGTTTACTTTTTTGGGCCTTTCAAACAATCGTCTCAAAATTTATGAACACCCGATCGGCAAAATTATGTATCGTTGCATCCCTGGTTTTTAGGGTTCCGTACCCAAAGGGTAAAAACGGGACCCTATTACTGAGACTTCGATGTCCGTCCGTCTGTCACCAGGCTATATCTCAACAACCGTGATAGCTAGACAGTAGAAATTTTCACAGATGATGTATCTCTGTTGCCGCTATAACAACAAATACTAAAAACTACATGTTTAATAATATTTTTCATCACACTTGCTCGAAAATGGTGCATTACACGTAGGTTTTGCGGGCCGTAAATGAGCTATTACGCCCTAGGGCGTAATGGTTTTCTTTTTAAATTTGAAACGCTGGTTCTGTTTTACTCTTATTTGTCATGTTCAAAGGAAACTACCAACTTACTTTTTTAACTTTTATCACTTAAATATTTAATTAAAGAGAACTGTTATTGCAAATACATGTAAACACATATTTCTGTAACATTAATTAAATGTTTCAATAGTGTATTTCAGTATTTTGCAATTATAAAATCAACCGTTTTAGGTCTGTACCGCTATGGTTTCCGAACGTTTCGCATTGTCTATGGATATGTCACTAATGTCACTGTCAGTTTTACAATTTTATTTAGGTTAAGTAAGGTTAATTTTAATTAGATTTCCTCACAAGTGTGATGAAAAACATTGTGTGTGCCACGGGCGGTAAAGGAATTACAAACTCGTGTTATTAAAGCCCTCGGCTTCGCCTCGGCCTTGTAACAAACACTCGTTTGTAATTCCTTACCTACCGCCCTTGATACACAATGTACTATTTTCAATTTATTGTATTTACATCTAGCGCCTTTCGAAGATTTACGAGCAAAAGCGTCCTTTCGAGAATTAATAGCAATGTTATTATAGATAATGGTACGGAACCCTTCGTGCGCGAGTCCGACTCGCACTTCGCCGGTTTTTTCCATAACACGAACAGATCGCAGGAAAGTTCATCATAATTAGTGTTTCAACTTGCTTACTCGTGCAGATATGTCGGTTAACTAACCTAAGGTTAGCTAACCTTAGTTAACAGGAAGGTTCATTTACTTAAATCAAACGTCTGTTGTATAAAAAACATACAGACGAATTGAGAGCCGTCCGTTTGCAAGTCGGTTATGGTTATGACTGCTATTTTTATCCTATTAACCTTTTAACAAAAATATAGATTTAAATCTGACATAAATGTTATTCATTCATTCATTTATTATCGCTGTTTGAACCAGAAAGATTAAAATAAAATAAAAATAACGACTTGGCTCTGGAAATAAAAATATTTCGTTGCATTGTTATTGTTTACAAGCTGTATGTAAGGTAAACATATAACATAGTTTAATGTTTAGTAGAAAATAACACAAATTTGCGACGTTTTCAAACAAAAAGTAAATACCACGTGGTTATTGCTAGGTGTCAATAATACCATAGCAGGGCGATTTGACCGCGCGGTTTGACAATCATTGTTGTCCGACGATTATTTACTATAAGAAAAGGACAAATCGTGACAATTTTGATAAAACTAGACTTAACCTCGGGACTGTTTGTGGGTTTCATAAAAAGTTAACTCTAGGCATCGTTTTTCAAACAATATTTACTGGGACAATAATGACGAAAATAAAACGCCGTAAAAACTCTGAATATTGGCCCAGCAATAGGCTACTGACTAGATACGTCACTTCTTATAGCTACAGTTTTTTTTATACTACCTACAATTGATAACAATAACAATCTTGTTAAATGTTTTGGTTCGTATTCAAAACTTTGCGATTAGCGTTTCTGTGCTAGGTATTATTATTTAAAAGCGTTTTTTACTTTTTATCCTCTTCTTAAATTGAATTTATGTATGCTTTTATAATTCCCAACAAAACATAACCAATCAAAACATAGCGAAAACAAAGCAAAAAAATCAGACAAATTGTATATTATCTACGTTGCAATTCACTTGACAATAATAAGACACTATATTCGAAATTTTCTGTTAAAAACAATTAAGAATTATAATCGATTTAAAAACATACCGTTCCACCACTACCATCCTCAGCCATCGGCGGCACATACCACGCACACACACAAACACTCACAACAAAATGGCGTCACTGAACCGGCGCGTCATTGGCCACACACCACCAATCGGATCACATTCGATTTTCGAAAAAGCCGTTGATAAACGATATGTTTTTGTTTATATTTGGAACGGGAGACGTCTGTTCTGCCTTTCAGCTTAGGGGAGACTGGTTGCGCGCGCAATATGTTGCCATGGCAACGTAGCTGCCGTGTTAATAGGCAGATATACCTGTGGCCTTGTTTTTTTAAAGCTCAGAGTGCGATTAAAGTATCTGAAATTGGAAAAGGGTAAAGCTTAGTATGGAAACGCCCGGAGTTATGTAAGTGGCACAGTTTTCGGGCGACGAGGCGGTTATCGGTTAAATTGAGGAGAGATGCGTGTGGTGACAAAAGCGATATTTTTTGTAACGAGCCTGAAAAGTTTGAATGATGAACCATTATGTTTATCTGTCTACAGACACTTAACTGCATCTAAATTAGGTAAACACAATCAGAATAAAAAAACCGGTCAAGTGCGAGTCGGACTCGCGCACCGAGGGTTCCGTTCAAACTCGTCAGTAGATACGTGAATAATTCAAGGAAAACTGTATGGTGGGACAAACTTAACTTTGCTCTTGTAAAACTGTTGTCCCCATACATCGACATATGCCGCGGTTAGTTTAGTAGGACCAAATACGGTTGTACGATTTTTGCGAATTTCTAAAAAACGCTGCAAGTTAGGAAAACCGTTTTATTTTTCCCGTAATATTTAGGATGATATGAATAATCGGTAATTATTACAGATTTTTCTGCTCAGTAACTTCGGAGATAATAGGGGGGAATGTTATTTTTTTAACGTTTTTTGTCTTAAATCAAAAACTACACGTCTAAGAAAAAAAAAACTATTTTGGAATCTACATATTAAGCCCTTTCATTTGATATCCCACTCGATATATTAGCTTAACTTTTGATTTTCGACATCCCATTTCGGTCCTCTTTAAAAAAAAGGTATAAGACTTTTTTTCTGTCCCATAGGCTCGGATTAGCAGTTTTTAACACTATTCCAAATTTCAAGTCGAAAGCATCAGTAGATCCTGAGATATCTTGCTGTGACCGACGGACAGACAGACTCGCACCATAAGGGTTCCTTTTTTACCATTTTGGTACGGGACACTAAAAATCAATGGACTTTTATTAAGGCCTATGGGGCCGCCTGTTGTCTACCTTTCAAATTTTTTAATTATGAAATGTATCTTTTTGTAATGTGTTTTTCTGGTATGCAATATGCAATGTTTGCATTGTATTGTAAGGCAAACTTATCCCTGTAAGTCATCTCTTCCGTCTTGGCTTGGAGCCCAAATATGGTGTATTATCTTAGGTAATTTAGATGATCCTACAGCCACCTTCCGACTCCATCATCAGATCAGCTGGATGGTGTCATAATCTTACATTTTCACCGAACTTACAAATTTTGAAACCAAAATTAACATACACCATAGCGTTCCTTTACTTTCTCAACCACGAATCTAATCGAATAGTTTAATAGGAAAATCGCACTATTCTACTAAGACACGTGTTTTTTCTATCAAATTATTCGATTAGATACGTGGTTGAGAAAGTAAAAGAACAATAGGTACATAAGTACTCGTATGTAAATATTTACATACTTAAGTACGAAAGCTTGTGAAAAGGATATCGATATGGCCACAAGTTACTATAAATATATGTAAAT
Source organism: Eudemis profundana (assembly GCA_947034925.1). Lineage (NCBI taxonomy): Eukaryota > Metazoa > Arthropoda > Insecta > Lepidoptera > Tortricidae > Eudemis > Eudemis profundana. The sequence goes on from OX344812.1 coordinate 18,810,683, forward strand.
ATCGCTCTACGCAATCGAGTGGAAACCAACTGGCTCTTTCATGTTTGAAACCCTCCAAGATGCGAATTTGGGTTTAATTCTTCGAGAGAACGTTGGTGATAATTTACTCTCGAGTGAACATCAGAACTCGTGAGTGAACATCAAGATAATTTGATTTAAACGAATCATTATCAACCGAAAGACATCCATTGATGGACATAGGCCTCCTCCTAAGAGCACATAGTTGCGAAAAATGTATAATAAATATAAGTAATCATTCACCAGCAACTTGCTCTTCGATATGGTCTTGTGGGGTCTGAGGTGCAGTACTATAAGTACGCGCTGATGCTGGTTCTCTAAAATAGTCGCGCCACGCTCTATTGGGATCGATAAATTTGCTATTTAACAATTTTCTTCTGTGATATGTTATAGAAAGACCTCTTAATAATAGAAATATATTAGTAAAAAAACCACTTCAATCATAAAAACTCACCAAGATACCAGTGGCGTGGCGTAAAAGATATCCTAGGGCAAGCCGGTACAGATTTGGTGTACATTTTCCTTAAGAGCCTGATATTACGCAAGCCGGTAGGAATCGAGTTGTTTGGACGCCACGCCACTGCAAGATGGGTACAATGTCAATAGCCACTACACTGGGAAAAAAAGTAGGCGATTTTTAGGTTAATTTTGCCTACTTATTTGGCCAAACGCAGACATTCGACTAAGTAGGCTAATTCTACCTAGCGCACTAGGTAAAGCAAAAGTCGGTAAAATTTACCTAGTCCACCTTTAACCAACTTATTAGGTTTTGGTATTAACCTACTTATTAGGTAATGGAATACTCATACTCATACTCATAATATGGTAAAATCAACCTACTCACTTGGTAAGTAACACCTAACTTCTAGGTTGGAATTACCTAGCGAGTTGGTTAATATTACCAATTTAGTTGGGTAATGGTACCTATTGGTTAGGTTTGAACTACCTAGCAGTAGGTTAATAGTACCTCTTCAGTCGGTTAGAAACACCCAGCAAGTCCGATAATAGTACCTAATAAGTAGGTAGATAATACCTTTATAGTAGGGTGGATATACCCAGTAAGTGGGTTAATGATACCTATTAAGTAGATTAGTAATACCTTTATAGTAGGGTGGATATACCCAGTGAGTAGGTTAGAACTACCTAGAAAGTAGGGTAACAGTACCGCGTAAGTAGGTTAGAACTGCCCAGCGAGTAGGTGTATTTTACCTATCAAGTAGGTTAATAATACCTTCATAGTAGGGTGGATATACCCAGTGAGTAGGTTAATGGTGCCTAATAAGTAGGCTAGTAACACCTTTATAGTAGGGTGGGTATACCGAGTCAGTAGGTTAATGGTACCTAGTCAGTACGTTAAAACTACCAAATGAGTAGGTTACATTACCTATAAAGTAGGTTAGTAATACCTTTATAGTTGGGTGGATATACCCAGTGAGTAGGTTAATGATACCTAATAAGTTGGTTAGTAATACCTTTAGAGTAGGGTGGGTATACCCAGTGAGTAGGTTAATGGTACCTAGTAAGTATGTTAAAACTACCCAGCGAGTAGGTGTATATTACCTATTAAGTAGGTGAATAATACCTTCGTAGTTGGGTGGATATACCCAGTGAGTAGGTTAATGATACCTAATAAGTTGGTTAGTAATACCTTTATAGTAGGGTGGGTATACCCAGTGAGTAGGTTAATGGTACCTAGTAAGTACGTTAAAACTACCCAGCGAGTAGGTGTATATTACCTATTAAGTAGGTGAATAATACCTTCATAGTAGGGTGGATATACCCAGTGAGTAGGTTAATGATACCTAATAAGTTGGTTAGTAATACCTTTATAGTAGGGTGGGAATACCCAATGAGTAGGTTAATGGTACCTAGTAAGTATGTTAAAACTACCCAGCGAGTAGGTGTATATTACCTATTAAGTAGGTGAATAATACCTTCGTAGTTGGGTGGATATACCCAGTGAGTAGGTTAATAGTACCTAGTAAGTACGTTAAAACTACCCAGCGAGTAGGTGTATATTACCTATTAAGTAGGTGAATAATACCTTCATAGTAGGGTGGATATACCCAGTGAGTAGGTTAATGATACCTAATAAGTTGGTTAGTAATACCTTTATAGTAGGGTGGGTATACCCAATGAGTAGGTTAATGGTACCTAGTAAGTACGTTAAAACTACCCAGTGAGTAGGTGTATATTACCTATTAAGTAGGTTAATAATACCTTCATAGTAGGGTGGGTATACCCAATGAGTAGGTTAATGGTACTTAGTAAGTACGTTAAAACTACCTAGCGAGTAGGTGTATATTACCGTTTAAGTAGGTTAATAATACCTTCATAGTTGGGTGGATATACCCAGTGAGTAGGTTAATGGTACCTAATAAGTAGGTCAGAACTAACTAGTGAGTAGGTTAGAACTACCCAGCGAGTAGGTTATGTTACCTACGAAGTAGGTTAATGGTACCTATTAAGTAGGCAAGAACTACCTAGCTAGTAGGTGTATATTACCTATCAAGTAGGTTAATAATACCTTTATAGTAGGGTGGATGTACCCAGCAAGTAGGTTAATGGTACCTAATAAGTAGGTCAGAACTAACTAGGGAGTAGGGTAATAGTACCTAGTGAGTAGGTTAGAACTACCCAGCGAGTAGGTGTATATTACCTATCAAGTAGGTTAATAATACCTTTATAGTAGGGTGGATGTACCCAGTGAGTAGGTTAAAGATACCTATTTAGTAGGTTGCTAGTAACTGTTCAGTTGGTTTAAACTACCTAGAGAGTAGGTTGACGGTACCTATTTAGTTGGTAAGAAGTACCCAATCATTAGGTAGTCCTAACCATCTTAATTGGTACTATTAACTGACGAAATTAGGTAATATCAACCTTATCGTTAGGTAATACAAACTATCTCGATTTTTAATGGGTCAGTTGTCACCGAAATGGCAGTAGTTGTGAGCAGTTTCAGTGCTAAACTTTGCAAAATACAACGTAAATTCTAGCACTAAAACTGCTCACAACTACTGGCGGTAGCTGCCATTTCGGTGAGAACTGACCCATTAAAAATCGAGATAGTTTGTGCTACCTAGCGATATGTTTGATATTACCTAATTTAGTCAGTTAATAGTACCAATTAAGATGGTTAGGACTACTTAGAGATTGGGTACTTCTTACCAACTCAATAGGTACCATCAACCTACTCTCTATGTAGTTTAAACCAACTGAACAGTTACTAGCAACCTACTAAATAGATATCTTTAACCTGCTCACTGGGTACATCCACCCTACTATAAATGTATTATTAACCTACTTGATAAGTAATATACACCTACTAGCTAGGAATAGATCTTAGCAACCTACCTTACACATAGCTCTTAACGTACTAAGTAGGCACCTATAACCCATTCACCAGGCTGAAACGATGCTGAAAACAAACAACTATTTATGTTATAATTTATTTAGAATCATATAACAGTAATTATTTTAAAACAGTAACTTAAAAGTTCTACCTTATAATTATGTACTTGGCTACATAATCTATGTATTAAAGTAATTCACTATAACTTAAATTACAATCTATAACAATGACTTTAATGTAACAGTTACTACAAGTAATAACTTTTAACTAATATTGGCTACATATCACGATGTATTATCGCCTTCATTACAGAGTTCGCGACAGAGCGCACCGCTACATTCCAGTGGTATACAGTCGAGGAAACTGAATTGCGCCTTTAGTCGCTGAGTACCTAAAACGCAGTCTGCCAATTTCGCGTTATGCCTAGACCTAACAAGATATTGGCATATTGCTATTTAGACCGATTGCGTATTAGTTCATGAGCGAAGTAGGCGAATTGAGATTTAGGTTTAGTGCGAAATTAGTTCGAGGACGAGATAGGTATACTGAGCTTTAGTCTATAAGCGAGGCAGGCAAAAAACATACATGTGTTGACACCTGGCGTTACTCGCATAATAATTAAAATTCAATTCAACAACAACAAAATAAATATTCACAACGTACCTACCTACGAATTTTAATTATTATGCAAGCTCAGTATACCTGTCTCGTCCTGGAGGTAATTTGCACTAAACCTAAATCTCAATTCGCCTACTTCGCTCATGACTTAATACGCAATCGGTCTAAAGAGCAATATGCCAATATCTTGTTAGGTCTAGGCATAACGCGAAATTGGCAGACTGCGTTTTAGGTACTCAGCGACTGAAGGGAATTGCGTACCAGAGTGGAACCTTTGTGCTACTAATCTGTGCTAATACATCTGCCAATGAAATCATAGTGAAATTGCTTATGAAAAAGTTCCACCCTGGTACGCAATTCGGTTTCCTCGACTGTACATTGTACTTAAATCAAAAAAATGATACTTGTGCCTTTGGACATTTCTATACCACGAATATCAAAGCCTGGCATGGCAGGTGCGTTTAAAACGGAGTTTAAAACTGGTGTTTTTTTGTACGTAGCACTAACACCACGTTATGTTTGCGTTTTTTTAAACAAATTCGTGCAACGGACTTAGGCGACCAGACTTTGATATCCGCAATCTGGGAACGTCTAAAAATCATAATACATGTATAGATAATTTTCATGTTGCTACATCTTAAGTAGATCAAATGAAGTGAACTTGAAAGAAAGTGCCAGACTATATGCTTGGCGACTATATGTTTAAGGTACAGTCGCGGAATGAAAAGGTTGACCAGCTTTGAAATAAATTCATTTATGCGTTGGAAGTACATGTTCCCTTTTTATCTGTGGGCCATGTAGTGAAATGACCAGAGCCCGTAAGTTTCATGCCGATGACGTAAAAATGACGTCAAGGTACATACAGCATGATTCACTTTAGATTTTAGATTGATTTATCGTTACCGGAAATTACCGGTATCGTAAAAGCTATGAATTAATTTTATCACTACCTTAATTAGTTGGTGTCAATGGTAGAAGCCATTTTATAAATCGAGATATGTATGTTATTTATAGAAACGGGAAAATTGAAAAGAAATCAGAAACGCATTTTGATATAGAAGGGACCGCATGAATATAATACATTCTGATAAGTATGTCAAATCGCATATTCGATTTATATTTCCAATGTTCCGTTAAAATAAAAAAACAACGACGTACCCATTTTTACTTACAAAATGTCTTCTACCATTGAAGCCAATCAATAAAAAAAGTAGATTATAATTAATTCATAACTTAAACGATACCGGTAATTTACGGTAACGGTAAATCAATGTACAAGCTTAACTAAATCAGCCTGTATGTAGGTTGACGTCATTTGCCTGTCATCGGCACGAAACTTACGGGCTCTGGAAATGACATTCATTATGACGGAATGTGTCATACTCGGTAGATAAAGCAAATACTGATAAGTTATACTGAGCAAGCAAAAACCAACCTTTTCATTCCGCGACAGTACAACTCGTGAAATTGCCTTCGCTATTGGGAGACAGACCGCACCGCTACATTCCAGTTGGGTCGTTTTCAAAAAAATTGTACATAGTTCAGGGCCTAATAAAAACAAAATCACGATCGCTTCCTTTGTGTGTAACGAAAGTTAGGCATACAAACTATATGGGTAACTTTCGTTACACAAAGGAATAAATTAAGTTTTGTTTTAATTAAATCCCTTAATTGTGTACATTTTTTTTAAAGTGACTCAGTTGCGTACATTTGTACATAAGTCAAATAAATAATTTATAATATATACATCGTTAAGGGTAGTCGCTGCAGGATCCCTGCTCTGCTATAACATAATTAAAATTGAATTAAGAGGATATCCTGCCTGTCGCGCGGCCCATACAAAAAACTTAAATTCGAGCCGCCGTAGTCTCCTATCTTCTCCACCAAATATAAACCTATATAAATATTTTTTCTAATATACATTAATGAAGAAGTGTTACTATGCCTCTATGTTTTGTTTTAATTGATTACTGGTTTCGTTAATTAACTAGAGACACCTATATAACGCTAAAAATTCAGTAACTTTACCATCGTCTGTAAAGAGTTAAGTAAACAAAAATAAAAAAAAACAGAGGCATGGAAAAACTCTTTAGTAATGTATATTAGAAAATTTATTTATATAGATTTAAAGGTCATTAAAAGGGGACTAGAGCGGTTCGAATTCAAGTTTTTTGTATGGGCCGCACGCCAAGGTAGGGTATTCTCTTAAATAATTCCACCAAACAGCATGATACTGCAGCAACGCCGAGAGAAAAACGCGAGTCTTTGGGCGTTTCTAGACTACGAATGTCAAAGCCTGGCAGCTGGGAGGGGTTGCGTTTAACACTTTCAATGCCAAGCTCCCAAATTTTCATACAAAATGAACCCGATAGTCGGTTTCTTGGCACTGAATGTGTTAAGACGCCGTTTAAAAATAAATTTATTTTGAATTCTTTTTGTACGTAACACTGACCCAGTTTGCATCGGGCAAAATTGCTTATGCGTTATTTTTCCGAACGAATTCGTACAACGGACTAAGGCTTCCAGACTTTGATATCCGCAGCATGTAAACGTCCAAAAAGCATAATACTCGTCGTACAAGTAATATGTCGTTACCTCCTAGATCAAATGAAGTGAACTTGAAAGAAAGTGCCAGACTATATGCTTGGCGACTATATGTTTAAGGTACAGTCGCGGAATGAAAAGGTTGACCAGCTTTGAAATAAATTCATTTATGCGTTGGAAGTACATGTTCCCTTTTTATCTGTGGGCCATGTAGTGAAATGACATTCATTATGACGGAATGTGTCATACTCGGTCGATAAAGCAAATACTGATAACTTGTACTGAGCAAGCAAAAACCAACCTTTTCATTCCGCGACAGTACAACTCATAAAATTGCCTTCGCTATTGGGAGACAAAGCGCACCGCAACATTTCAGTTGCGTACATTTGTACATAAGTCAAATAAATAATTTATAATATATACATCGTTAAGGGTAGTCACTGCAGGATCCCTGCTCTGCTATAACATAATTAAAATTGAATTAAGAGGATATCCTGCCTGTCGCGCGGCCCATACAAAAAAACTTAAATTCGAGCCGCCGTAGTCTCCTATCTTCTCCACCAAATATAAACCTATATAAATATTTTTTCTAATATACATTAATGAAGAAGTGTTACTATGCCTCTATGTTTTGTTTTAATTGATTACTGGTTTTGTTAATTAACTAGAGACGCCTATACACCGTGGGCCCGAATAACCCGACCAATTTTAACCACGTATTCCTGATGGTACAACAAGTAAATAACGTTAAATCAACATAGGTGGAATTTTGTCATTTTACATTAATAGTCTTATGGAACAAAATAAATCAGTAAAGTCAGCCCCTCGTTATAAATATGTCTTTACTGGAGGAAAAGTTATCAAAAAATCGGTTGTCTGTAAAGTCGGTTTACTGACGATAGTTGAACGTGACAACGTCATAAGAAAATAAACAATTGACAATGGAACGCCGGTTAGGTAACGCCGAATACGTCAGGTAACGCCGCATACGTCAGGTAACGCCGCATACGTCATGTTTTTTCGTGCGTGCAGCCGGCTCCATCGAATTATAAGACGTTGTCACGTCAAAAGGAAAAAAAACTACAATGGAAACAAAAGGTAAATTTTTTGGCCTCGTAGTCGCTTACCAACAAATACTGCGAAGGTTAATTCCTGTTTAGTTAAAGGACTTTAAAAAAATAGTAAAAGCATCTTAGTCACATTTATTAGGGCTTGTTACACACTTGGGAGTTTTCATTTACAAAATAATGAATATGTCGGAAAGTAAGCGTTTTTCGACTATAAATCACATAATTTTTTTTACTCCTAATAGTTGTTAGAATCTATAGTTAAAGTTGGTCGGGTTATTCAGGCCCACGGTGTATAACGCTAAAAATACACTAACTTTACCATCGTCTGTAAGAGTTAAGTAAACAAAAATTAAAAAAAAAACAGAGGCATAGAAAAACTCTTTAGTAATGTATATTAGAAAATTTATTTATATAGATTTAAAGGCCATTAAAAGGGGACTACAGCGGTTCGAATTCAAGTTTTTTGTATCGGCCGCACGCCAGATAGGATATTCTCTTAAATAATTTCACCAAACAGCATGATCGTGCAGCAACGCCGAGAGAAAGACGCGAGTCTTAAAAAGCATAATACTCGTCGTACAAGTAATATGCCGTTAACTCCTAGATCAAATGAAGTGAAATTGAGCTACACTATCCGCTACAAATAATACGACAGTAAGAACCATTTTTTGAAATCGTCAAATACCTACACTACGTAGGCAGTATTAAGGTGGAAGCGCACACTTTAGGCGCGAAATTCATACTTTTTACAGTTTTTATTTTATTATTGTGGGTAAACGGTGTAACTTTTTAACTTCATAATGGCACTTGCGGTTGTAAAGCAGTGTTCTTTATATTGTTGTGTAAAGCTTTTTAAGAATAAAACTGTTAGCTTGAAATGAAAGTTGTCAAAACGTTGCAAGTCCGAATATCATCTATGTTTGACAACTTTTATATCAAGCTAACAGTTTTATTCTTAAAAAGTTTTACACGTTTCACAACCACAAGTACCATATGAAGTTAAACAGTTACACCGATTACCCACACTAAATTAAAACCTGTAAAAAAATTGAATTTCGCGCCTAGAGCGTTCCATCTTAAGCAACTGAATTTTTCATAGTGATATAAATTCTATTGTTAAGCGAATGCGAAAGACTGTTCGGAAGTGGAAAATACAGCTGAGTGAGCGCAAAGTATTTTACATCAGTACTTTCTTCAACTTCATAAGCATGGAAATGTGTATCAAAGAAAATTGTGTGGAACTTATGACATTCAAACATTATCTCACATGTATCTTGCTTAACGTAAACAGCAATAACTTTAACAAAACTGGGGTAATTAAAATTATTTTCATCCAATCCAATGCAAAGAATGTCTCTAGGGCGATACGTAATACTCATTGCCGTAGCATGAGTCACGGAATGGAGGGTGGCAATATTCGGCAGATCAAAATTGGATTTTAAATTTACAAATTTATCCCTAGTCAGCTCTCTCAATTTACCATGCTCAAATTGAATAGGCAAACTGTTTTGAAATAAAAAGTGACTCAACTGAAGTTGCAACTTAATACTTATAGTTTTGCAAATATTTATTCGTCCAGCATTCGCCCGTGCGATATTTTTTCCAACACGATGCTTAGACTCATACCGCATCGACCAAAGGTGAACAATAGGCCCGAATTTTGCCATCATTCTAGGGTAATGAATCAAGTGATGAAACTTAGGTTGCAAACCTCTTTTGCTAAGCTTCATATACAAAGTATTGAAATCGTTTATTAAATGTTTAAGTAAAAAACAAAGTTCAGGATATACAGCGTCTGTCAAAATGATGTCCAGTATTTGTCTTAAAAGTATGTAAAGAGTGTAAAATGTGTCACCTAAAGGTATCTTATCACCAACCAACAAAGAGAAATAGGTCACTAAAACCAGACATTCACTTGAAGACAACTTCCAATTAATCGAGTTTGATTGCCATGACAAAGCAGGGGGTTTCGAGTTTGAATCACAACCGTAGTTAAATTCTGCTATACGCTTGTTTAAAAAGGTCAAAGTAAAATAACCTTTATCCAATAATCCATTAATGATTACAGTCATGGAATATCCGCAGACCCCTTCTAACATGTCATGCATGCAATCAACAACAACTTGATCAAAAATGTTAAAATTGTCTACTAACATCCAGACACTTCTTTCTGTAACTCCGGTTAGTGAATGATTATTAGTTCTTAAATCACATTCGTAGTTGTCGACATTTCGAAGCAAACTGTTGTCTTCCATGGTTTGAGTTGATGACAATTCCTTAGGAGATCTGCATATTCTACAAGCATGATTCGCTCTAAAACTCTCTACAAACCCCAACATGGAATGCAAGCCCAAGTTGTCTCCAAGTATAGCCCCTAATTGGAATTTAACAACACCGTCAAATCCATCAGCTGTAACGATGCGAACACCCTCCCTGGATAAAAAATTTAATTCATCTATCAAAGCTCTAAAAACACTCAAATTGCCGTGTGTGCACCGATCGGATGAATGGAAAAGAAGAGCTAAAAATATGAACTTAAGCTGAGAAGCAAAACGAGGAGGAAAACAAGGGAGCGTAATATAAGCAGCACCAAGTTTATGTATAGAAGCATGACTACCCAGCGGGTTTCCAGTCTCGTAATCATCAAAGAAAAGAAACAGTGGATATATTTTATCATTTTCATTAACAGACACTTTCTCGTGTATTTTTTGCCAAACTTTAGATTGGGTGAAGTTTATGACATGAGGAAAGTTAGAACATTCTTTTATATATTGATCCATTTCCTTGATAAGTCCAGGTATTGATAATATTTTCTGGAGAACAGACCTCAAGGGAATGAATTGAGCAGTAGAAGGGACCAAAACAGGATCACCTGACGTTTTAGATACTTCCATCCTTTCACCCACTACTACCGGCTTAGGAGGTATGTATGTACCTAACTCAGTAAAAAATTTTTGTCTTTTGTAAATTGAACTAAACTTGCTAGTTGTTAAGCGTATCGTGGAAGTGAAATTTTCAACAAAATCTTTTAGATGACTGCATTCCACACCCCTGCTACTTAATGTTTTTAATTCTTGTTGCAAAGCACAATTCAAACCGTCATTAATAAATACATCTAGTTGTCTATAAAAATATTGAGCAGTTTTCAAATTTAAGGCGGGATTGCAGTTCAGAGAGCTAAATAAAGATGCTAATTGGTTTGACAGGACTAGCTCTGAATCGATATTCTCATTTACAGTAGTAATACTATCTTGAGAAGATGTAGGAATTGGTAATTCAAGAAATGGATAACTTTCGCATGGTGGTTGCTGTTGGTCAAGGCTATTTAATATTATTTCCGAATCAATAGGGTCGACATCTTGAGAAGATGTAGGAATTGGTAATTCAAGAAATGGATACCTTTCGCATGGTGGTTGCTGTTGGTCAAGGCTATTTAATATTATTTCCGAATCAATAGGGTCGACAGCGTGACATCTATCAATGTGTTTACGTAAGGAATTTGAACAGTCAAAAACTCTGTAGCAACCAGGTTGTCCGCAACGAATTCCTACACTGTTATGTGGAATCTTTCCACATGGTAACCTCAAATGAGTTATAAGCTCACGTAAAGAAGTAAATTTAGTGACACAGTAGTAGCAAGTCAACATTTTATATTATTAACAGTCTTAGTTAACAGTGGAAATATTAAGTTCGGTCAACACTTGATTCACCCCTACAATGGTCTTATCATTCGGCAAATCAATTTTGAAAAACCCTCGTTGAATGAGAAGCCATACGTGTTCGCACTCCAACGGATACTTTAAGTCAAATGCAAAAAAGATCTTGAAGCACATTTGAACAGCATCTAAAATATTATTGTACCTGTATAAAGGTGCATCGACGTAAACGTACGCGCTTGTCACAGCAGCCCAACTGCTGCCAACAGCAATAACTAGGGGTTGAATAGAAGTTCCCTTGGAGTGTTTTCGTTGTTGCAGAATAGTTTCTTCTCCATCGGCGAGAGAGTTAAAAAGCGAGATGAATGTTCTAGCTGCTTCCGCTCTCGACGCTCTTTGGCCTTTCGCATTTACTTTTCCACCCGACGAAAATATAAATGGTAGCAGCAACAGTGCAGTTTCAGTCTCACGTCCTAAAACAATAATGAAATGTTAAACAAAATCCATATCAATGACCTGAATAATAATATCATATTATAATAATGATGATATCAAAACCTACCTGACTCTATACTTTTAAATATATTATCAAGTATGTGCTTCTGAGTTTTGTCTCTGAGTTTCGAGTATTTCTCTTTAGCCTTCATAATAATAGCTTGTTCATGTTTTTGTAGCTCTCCAGCCAGGACAGTGTCATCGCGGACCAATGACGAACTTTCTTCGAAGTCTAAATCAATTAGATGTGTTGCGATTGCTTGATTTTTCAATACAGGGAATTTTTTAAGATATTCTCCTGTAGAGTGTCGATTTGCCAAGACAGCGAAACGCTCTTGTCTACTTTTCTTCCAGGCGTCTCGAAGATAGTCTGTGATATCGTTACCCTGAAAGTCTTCAACAATTTTTAGGCAACTTTCGCGGTCTGCATCTGTAATCTCTGTTGCAGTTATTTCTGATGAATTAGAGCTATTGCCTCCCTTTTTTGTAAAAGAAATTATGCTTTTAGAACGCAACTTTTTTCGTTCGTTATTCCAATTATCCCAAAGGCAACCGTAGTATCGTCTACCTTTTGAAGGTAGCTGGCGACTGCCAAATGATTGCCGGATTTGTTCCTTTAATAGTTTCTTTAATGGATTGCTGCGCTCGTGCGTATCTTCTGCGCTAATCTCCGAAGGTACAAACGATCTTGTACTAGTAGCGGAACTTGTTGCAAAAGCCTCCTCTGCCTGAAACAATGATGATTTTAAATAAGGATGTAACGATACCGATATATCGGTATCGCCGATATTATACAACCGATATTTGAAGAATTTGCTGTATGAAAAAAAAATCTGAAAAAAGTAATTTCAATTTCTGACTTAATTTATATGGTCTATTACCTTGTGCAATGATGATTACTATGTTAATTAAATCTTTGGTTCTTAATAAAAAAAAATGAATTTTGAGTTGGCAATTTATTTATTTTTACTTTACACTATCAAGGTTGACTCTCTGGTAAATATAACCAGTAGTCATTGCCATTAGTCATAATAAGGACATACAAATATCTGAAGTTCATACTTCATTATTTAGCTAATATATAAGTATCGGTATCGCCGATATTAACTACAATATATCGGTATCGTATCGGCAAAACTATGTATCGTTCGTTACATCCCTAAAGAGAATGTTAGTATAGAAATAAATTTACCCCATGCACTAGTTTTTCTTTCCATGATAACCAGCAGACACGAAACTTGGTACGAAGGCCCACTGAAGGTATAAGAACCTTCAAGTCATCGAGCAATAGATTTGGCAGCGCCTCTAAATCCACTTCCTCATCTGAAATATTTGACTGGGTTGATACCATAGGTATGTTGTCGTCAAAACTAAACGTTTATGTGAAGTTTCGTATCTATGCTATCAACCATTGAGGAGTTCTCTCATGAGGAGACGACCCTGGCTGCAGCATCAGGTCATTTGTATCATATAAATGTGTTGTCGTCAAAACGTAACGTTCATGCGAAGTTTCGTATCTATTCTATCAACCATTGAGGAGTTCTCTCATGAGGAGACGACCCTGACTGCAGCATCAGGTTTTGTTTATCATAAGGGCATAAATGTCAACACGGCTATGTAAAAAGTATGTGTCAGTTGACAGGTGTGGCAAGTAGCCTATTAAAATATATAGAATATCTTTTTTTTTCTTTTGATTATTTTGAATTATTTGTTATGAATTGTATCATATTGCTTCGGATAGGGTGTCCCAGATTTTGCGAAAATCCAAACTGAGTGGAAACCAGGTGCAAACTTAGCTCAACCGGATAATATAAAACATTTAGGATGAAGTCGGCAGTCGGCACGGGTTCCCATACACAGAATTAGCTGATTTTTGGTTTAGGACCATTTTAGCACGTAACAAACATAATTAGAGAGTATGCGTTACTCAGTTCGGATTTTCGCAAAATTTGGGACACCCTAGCCTAGGACATAGATTTGTTTGTAATTTTGCATGTAATAAGTGAATGAAATATGTGTACAATCAACTAAGTACAAAGAGATGTATTCATGTTAATCTTACAAAATGAAGTAACTTTTTGTATGCCATAATTAATTACCCCTGGTTTATGACATTTCCAGTAGCAACCAAACCTTACATTATCATCGACTCGTTTAAAATGCAGTACCTAATTATGTATTCTACCATGTTTCCTCCGGATGTACACTTACAAGCCTTTTTTATTACCTACCGATATATCGTCGCCACCATGCCAAACTTACGAATCTGAACTTGGATTTTAGACCTAAACTTATACAGGTTAAGGTCTAAAATCCAAGTTCACAAAAATTACAGATTCGTGAGTTTGGCATGGTGGCGACGATATTATGTATGACAAATAAAAGCAAACTGCTAACGTTCCAAAAAAATGTTACCAATACAAAAATTTGTACAGCAGGTATAATAGCATTAATTTTTCTTCCTACAAAAGGTACATCGCGCGCTTGAATGTGTGCGCGCCGTGTACGAACGCACTACAAGCAAAGAACTAAGAATGCTCCAGTATGGATCGCACTCACACAGATGAGCTATCACGCGTCGCGAGCTATCGAAATTACAGGACGTTGAAAATTGTTTCGAGCAAAAGGATGCTACGGCCGTGGCTTTATTTTGCTCGACGATCTGGGGGCACTACCGTGCCCCCAGATCGTCGATACAAAATAACCCACGTGTGGCTAAAATTGTCGTCACACTGTAACGCTCAAGCAAACTTGTTAAAACAAAAACTGACGTTTCACGAAAACAGTACAACATCTATCATTGCATACATCTGTCTCAGGTAATTGGAGATATAATACTTCTTTTTTCTCGTCTGGCATGCTATTTAAATAGGTTAGTGTGTTGGTTACATTTCTTTGGAACATTGGAAGTTTGCTTATATTTGTCACAATATATCGATAGATAATAAAAGAGGCTTGTAAGTGCATATTCAAAGGAAATTATTACATTTTAAACGAGTCGATGATACTTCATTTTGTAAGATTAACATGGATACATCTCTTTGTAGTTAACTGTACGCTCTAGGTATTATGATAAAATAAGGAAAGAAAATTAATGCTTTTAGGATTTGTAACACCTGTTTATGCCCAAGCCCTTTCAAACTAAGAGGAGACCTGTGTCCAGCAGTGGGACGTAAATAAGTTGGAGATGATGATAAAAGCTCTCTGCAGTTCCATACTGTCTCAGTTTGACCCGGCTGGTGGACTTTCCAACAATCACACAAAACAATTTAAGTCATTTATGCAGGGCGTCCCAAGACTATGGGACATCAAGGGAAAGTACCTTAAATATCGTAGATAGGATATTTTGCTTAAAGAAGACTTTATGTTATTTTTAAAAGTTAGTAATTCTGCATTTAAAGATTTTCTAAGAATTACTTGCTTCGGCTGGGAATCGAACCGGCTCAAATGTAAAAAAATCACACCCTGTATTTTTATGATGACAATCGAAAGAGTGGACAAAAACAAATAATTTGTTTTAAGTAACATAGTATCTCAAACGAAAGGAATTCCGTAAAATATTTGATTTTCATGTTAAAAAAAATATTTCCCATACAAAAAAAGTAATTTTTAAAAAATCTTTGAATGCAGTATTACTTACTTTTAAAAATAAAATGAAGTTTCCTTTCAGCAAAACATCCTATCTCCAATATTTGAGGTACTTTCCCTTCATGTCGCATACACCCGGTAGTAGGGATGTAACGATACACAGTTTTGCCGATACGATACCGATACCGATATATTGTAGTTAATATCGGCGATACCGATACCGATACCGATATCTTAGCTAAATAATGAAGTATGAACTTTGAAGTATGAACTTTCTTTTTGTATGTCCTTATTATGACTAATAGCAATGACTACTGGCTATATTTACCAGAGAGACAACCTTGAAAGTGTAAAGTAAAAATAAATAGGTAAATTGTCAACTCAAAATTCAAATTTTTTTTTTATTAAGAACCAAAGATTTAATTAACATAGTAATTATCATTGCACAAGGTAATAGACCAATATATAAATTAAGTCAGAAATTGAAATTACTTTTTACAGATTTTTTCATACAGCAAATTCTTCAAATATCGGTTGTAGGTATAATATCGGCGATACCGATATATCGGCCGATATATCGGTATCGGTATCGTTACATCCCTACCCGGTAGACATACAGAAACACATTACAAAAACAGAGCCATAGTTAGCGTTGCCATCACTAAAAATCAAAAAACCGGACAAGGCCGCACGCTAAGAAAAACAGGATTTTTTACAAAAATTACCAAATAAAACACATATTTAAAAGCCTGACTTTTGAGTCTCAAAGTTTAAATGATCTACCCTTATTGATTTTTACCGTCGATATTTTGTAGGTTGTGAAAGCCTAACAAAAGCCGGACAAGAGGTCAAAGGGCGTCGGATTTCTCACTCACACACATAGAGAGAGACTGAGAAATCCGACTGCCGGACGGTAAAATTCCTTGTAGTGCACAATCGCCCAAAAAGCCTAATACTGCCCGGCTTTATCCGGACGGATGGAAACGCTAGCTATATAGGTAGTAACAAAGCACACACAATTATGCAGTTAACCAGCCAGCATAAATACTACACCACACCACTACACCACTTAATTTTTAGTTTAAAGAAAAATTCCTACCTTTAAATTTGTCTATTAATTCATCAGGCATAATCCAGCTTCTCAGTAAATCTTCTACGCTGGTATGTACTGTATTTGGGTCTTGCATATCTGAAAAGGACATATAGAATGAGCTAACTAAAGGATTTAAGGTAGTTCCCCTTCATGGCCCATAGATTTTTCTAACCGGTTGAGATACGCGCGCGCGAAATACCAACATCACAGCTATATATGTATAATATAACCTACATTACGCAGCGCTTGTTCTCTGGAGTCTAGGACGTCTTTTGTTTTGAAACTATTACGCGCGCTTCACTCGGTCCTCGCTCTCACTCGCGCTCGGGCAATGTTATTTAGAAGTGATGTTTGGAGTGATGCGTAATGCAACATCACGCGTTCGAGTGATATCTCATTTGTGATATTACTTACACATGTCTAAAACACTTCACACACACACACTTCTGTCCCGCCCGCCCGCATTGATTTGATTTCACAGTTCAAAGGAAAAACCCTAAAAATGGCACAAATCGTCGGGGATAGTGCAATACCGCGTATGTAGCACATGTAGATAAGGTTTTAATTTCTAACAAATTTGCTTGAAACTGAACCTTATCTACATATGCTACTTACGCGGCATTGCACTATCCCCGACGAAATGGCGCCGCGTCACCTTAGATGTCAATAATCCGAGCGAATCTTGATCACGTAGGGGGTAACCAAAATGTTTGAAGCACTTAGAATACTACAATGAAGATAATAACTTACTTATGTGTAGAGTTTTATATTTCCGTGCAAATCGTGCAATACAATATATGTGCGGTGCGCGCGCGCTTGCTTAATGAGTGACAAAGGCAAGATGGCGGCGGACCTTGGGCGAGCCGAGCGAAGCGACGCGCTCAGGGGCTAATACGAAATATTAAAATCGAAGTTCGTATCGTACCGTCCCGCTCACTCGTATTAAATAATATTAGCCTGAGCGAGACGCACACGAGCGCAGCGCCGAGACCGCGCGGCCACCGCCGGCCGGCGCGCGGCGGTGGCGCCACCGGGCAACACTAGTGGCACAAACCGGAACTAAACCGCAAGGTCACTGCTATATATTTTATGCCACACATGGCCATAAAGTGTAGACATAAAATGATGTACACAACACGGGAGGTAATAAAGAAAGCCCTCGATCGCATATTTACGTCCCTCGCTTACAGCTCGGGCCGCAAACTTCTGCGATCTCGACCTTTCTTTGTATTACTACCCTAGTTGTGTAATGTACTATAAATCTACGTATACTAGATATAGAAATAAATGTACTAAAGCCATAAATAATAGTACATTATACAACTAGGGTGGTAATACCTACAATGAAAGGCCGAGATCGCAGAAGTTTGCGGCCAAAACAAAAGAAAAGTGTCCGCAAGGTACAAACGACAGTAGAAACAAAAGACCTGTTTAGCTGTTAGCACCAAAATAATTAACTCATAAGTATTAAATATAAGATTACTACATACCTTTTTTCCCGTATCAAAAGCAAATCGTTGAATTTCTTCTGCACGTAAATACGACAAACACTCCGTTACGCTCTCTCTGTACAACTGACTGCCAGGAGTGCCAGGCTGCGCCACTCACTTCGTCGCCGCGTGCGGTCTGTGCTGACCGAGTGACGAGAGCGGCGGCGTGCGAGTTGTCGCGTGTAGGAGAGAGACGGTGATAGCGGCGGCATAATTCAAAGGAAATACAGCTACCTACGTTTTGTTTAAACGTAGGTACAGCAGTGAAACCAAGCTACAAATACACGCCTATTCCTATTTTTACAATTTTGCATAGAAGAAAAAAATTATGATTTTGAAGGATTTCACAAAAACGTCCATATCTCCGTAACTAGAAACTGCCATAAGGTCCCTTTTCTTAGGGAAAGCCACAAATACATACGATAAAAAATGCATAATTGAATGTAATAAAAACATAAAGAAAATATGGGAAAGAATACCTATCTTCCTGGGTAAAGATAAAAAAAGTTTAGATGATACCTACTATAATATTTTATCTTAAGATAAAATATCGCTCACTTTACAATTTGTATGAGCTATCACACACGGTTAAGATAATATATATTTTCATATTACAGTATCTTAAGATACCGAGCGATATGGAAATATTATCTTAAGATACCGTAATATATCTTAACATACAAAATATATATTACAATATCTTTATACAGAGTGTGCAGTGAATATCGGAATCAAAATGGAATTAATTATATTTTATTTATTCAACAACCTTTTCTCACGAGTTTTCGTGTTTACTCGTTGTATTTTTTGTTGAAAGGATAAGGTACCTATTGGAAAGGGGGCCCGGTTTTAGGATTTTTTCATCAAACATTTTTTGCTCTTTTTAGGCTTAAATTAGATTGAATCGTGTAGATTAGGTACGCTAAAAGGATATTTTGTTTCGTCAACTTTTTTCTCCGATCAATATTTACCGAGATATTGGGGTTCAAACTTCAAAGGTCAGACCCTTTCGAGGCCCAGGTGCGTTCGAGAAGCACTCGTAGAGAGTCTGTGCGGAAACAGAATAGCCGTAGCGAAAAACGGAACTAACCTAACCAGTATGGCCACAGAACAGAAAATACGGCACATACGGTAGAAAAGCATTACAGCGCCATCCAATCTAAATCCTATTCTCTTTCCGCACAGACTCTACTTGTAACTTTTTGCGCTTGTTACTTATGAAATTGTAACTTGTACCTAGCTTCGTGAAACAGAGCCCTGCCTGACTGTCTATTAAATCTACTAGTAGTACCGTATTGTTCATAGTCATCCTGTATATTTGGATTCCGTGGCGCAATGTAGATGTGACCCCTAACCAAGCCTTCGATAGAATGATTCGAGCAGATATATTATCGTATCTTAACCGTGTGTGATACCTTAAGATACTATAATATTTGATATCCAGGTATCTTAAGATAAAATATTATAGTATCTTCCCCGTGTGTGATGCCCTTAACACTTTCACTGTCAAGAACGCCCCTAGGGAGTTCTCAGTAACTTTGCTCACATGTCACCCGACTCCCGAGGGGAGTTCGTACTATACAATTATAGATGGCCAAAGGCAATGTCATCCGACTCCTCTAGCGAGTTCTTATGAAACGGCCGATTTTTCAGGGTTGTCACTATATCTCGTTTTTTGAGGATTAGTTATTAATCTTCTATTCTGTTTATATCAGTAACATATAAAAATGCATTAATAAGGTTTTTAGGAACGTCGTTACTTTAAAACTTTGATAAACCACAGGCCGGCTAGCGCGAAGATCGCGCATTTCGATTTTTTTTATCTCCTACTATTTCTTTCAAATATGTAAGTGCGATAGAGATTTCTCGAAATTTACGTTTGTACATGTTGGCGGTAGCCCCGCAGGAATACGGATAGAATTGACCGATGTTTTAGTTCCTAAGCCTTTCTGAGAACTATTTGTTTTCGCTTTAAATAGTACGGGTTCGAAAATAACAACCACATGTAATGAGACGAAATAACGAGAAACTAACAAAAAAATCAGCTGTCATTGTAGTCTAGTTTAGCTTGGTCTCTGCAATTTTGGTCTGTGACAGCCCTGGACTCCTTAGTGGAGTCGACGACGACGACATACGGTAAAGAAACAAATGAACTCCCGAGCGGAGTTCTTGACATGCAGCGTTGTTTATTTGTCAAGTGCGCGATTGGACTCCACGGGGGAGTCTTATATAGTTGTTTGTTTTGACGCCGACATGTAGCGAAAGACATGGATTTTGGCCTGACAGTGAAAGTGTTAAAGTCAAATATGGCATGGCAAATGTAGGAGATGAGCAATATTTATGTAATGCCGGCTGTACACACTCGGAGAGACCGGACGAGACACGCGTGACGTCCTTTTCTTACTCATATCGTGGGAAGAGCACAACATGCGTGTCTCGCCTGGTCTCTCCGAGTTAGGGTTGCCACCTTTTTATTGTCATGATAACGTATTTCACGCCTGGTGGTACAAAAATAAAAAGTACACAGCATAAAAATAAAGTATTTTTTTATTAATTTTTAAAAACATATTTTTTGTTTGAGTTATCTTTCTTTTAATAGTTTTTTTTGTCGGTCTGAAAGATATTGATTGCTTCCAACTTCCAAGCATTTGCGCATGCAGCAAATTTAAAAAGCATTTTTTTTTGTTTGGACGAAATCAAAGGGTCATCAAGTTTCATCCGAGTGATGTCATTATATGGCACCTATTTTTTATGACCGTTTCGTACAGAATACGTTAAAATAAGCATGTTTTGCTATTGATGCTCAAGATATTGGACCCAGAAATTCGAAGCAAACAGTTAAAATAAAAATAAGATACCAAAACCCGAATTGGAACACCCCACTATCCAGGTGGTCTTGTCCGCCCTACCCCTAGAGTATGGGTATATACAGTCGCCATCAGATATATCTGAGCTGTCAGTGTACTCATAAATATCTGAACACGGCTCTAATGCTATGAAAATAGAGCCGTGTTCAGATATTTATGAGTACACTGACAGCTCAGATATATCTGATGGCGACTGTACCTAAGAGCCGGAGGCGCGAAGGGAGATTAGCCCTCGCCCGCCTATGTCAAATGTCAACTTGGTAAGTGCAAAGGTTGCGTTAAGGAACATTCTCAAATGTATTTTTCTGTTCAATAGGTACCTCTAATTAAGGCCGAATTGACATGAAATTTGCATATTTACTTAAAAAATATCCTGCGCGTACGAAAAAAGCCGCTTTCTGGCCAAGTGTAGACATAAAATGATGTACACAACACGGGAGGTAATAAAGAAAGCCCTCGATTGCATATTTACGTCCCTCGCTTGCAGCTCGGGCTGCAAACTTCTGCGATATCGGTCTTTCTTCGTATTACCACCCTAGTTGTGTAATGTACTATTTCGAGTACTTTATGTGTTTCGTAAAGTATAACGTACGCGCAGCTAAAATAGAGTACAATACTTTACATTAAAGTACGGGTGGCAACCCTAGCGGCGCTCATATCTAATTCAGCCACATTTTGCCAATTCGGCCGAATACCGAATAATGGCATAGTATTCGGCCGAATACCAAATAGTAAATTAACACAAAGTCGAAGGAAAAAGAAGGATAAATAAATATTTTAATAAAAAATTATAAACAGTAATTTACATGTATTAAATATTAGTTAAATCATCTTTCACATTAATTTCAAACATATATAAAACAGTAGCATAAACAACGAAATAGAAATGGGCGCATTTTTCTATCAAAGGATCAATAAGCTAGGCTACCTACGACGAGTAACAAGTTGCAACCTGTACCTACTGTCCTAAGGGGCCGGGCGTTCGAATTTACTTCATTTTAGGTACTTAAAACCGTTTCGATCGTTTTGTTTGTAGCTTCCTCACTGCTTTAGCTTATTATACCTACCTAAAAAGCTGTCTGTGCAAAAAGAGAATAGGATTTAGATTGGGGGGCGCTGTAATTCTTTTCTACCGTATGTGCCGTATTTTCTGTTCTGTTGCCATACTGGTTAGGTTAGTTCCATTTTTCGCCATGCCTATTCTCTTTCCGCACACACTCTACTGGCTATAACTGTATGATTTTTGTTTACATTTGAATAAAGGAATTACACCATTTACCCAATATTTAATGAAATATCGCTGAGTGATTAAAAACAAATATAATACAATACTTACACAAACAAAAGTTTCACCAAAAGCCGGTGTCAAATCCGTCGTTAGGTCGGATGATATTAGGCGAAAACGTTTTAAATAAAATAAGGGAATATTTTCACTTCACTCTATCCCACATTCAAAACAATATTTATTTTTGCATGGCCGTTACCACATATTAGATTTAAAAGCGACTATTTATATGGCTACAAAGTGCTTAAACAATTTTTGTTTGTTTCATTACATGAAAGTTTATGTTGATGCACCTGTCAAGCATAGGTTCTACAGAATAAAACCTAT
This sequence comes from Eudemis profundana, assembly GCA_947034925.1. NCBI lineage: Eukaryota > Metazoa > Arthropoda > Insecta > Lepidoptera > Tortricidae > Eudemis > Eudemis profundana. Next base: position 18,833,086 of record OX344812.1, read on the forward strand.
TTTATTTGGGTGCTAATTAAACAGACTTCTTTTTAATAGCATTATTCGCCTCTGAAAATCTACATTGCCATCTAAATTACTAAGTCAGCCACAATTACCGAGCGTCTGAATTGTACTATCTTAGCCACTAGTTATCTTCTATGTAGGCCACTCTAAATACAACTCAGCATGGTGGTTATTTTTTAGCATCTAAACTTGTAATGTGGGGTATATTGTGATCGCAAGATACCTAACACTCCTCCTCGCTTCGCTCGTCGTCGTACCTAACTGTGACTCAGTTTTTTTTATCTTGGACAGTAAGTAGGGGTATGTTGTGATCGCTCTTCACTAATAATCGTACCTAAAAGTAATTATAGCCATCAATATTATGGCTTGATAAATGTATGACATTTGCAATTATTAGTATCGGGTGACCAGAGGGCTGGCTCCTTCCTAGCACAAAGGATCAGCATTGCCATTCAGCGTGGCAATGCTGCCAGCCTTCTGGGCACCCTGCCGCCAGGTAGAGATCTGGCGGAATTATTTTATATTTAGAAGTAGGTTATTGCTAGTGTAGTTAAGGGATTTTTAAAATGTATTTTATAACTGCCATTAACTACTTTATATTTATCAAATATATAAAATTATTACTAAAAAACATTATAATTATCAGTAGGTATTATGACTAGAGTCTGTGCGGAAAGAGAATAGGCGTGACGAAAAACGGAACTAACCTAACCAGTATGGCCACAGAACAGAAAATACGGCACATAGCTACGGTAGAAAAGCATTACAGTGCCCACCAATCTAAATCCTATTCTCTTTCTGCACAGACTCTAAATAAATGTATGAAATTGTACATTATGGTTAAACGAATGATGACTTCGTATAATTATGACAGGGAACAATTATGCCATAGTTCAATTTATGCCAAAAAAAATGAGCATCAATTTTATGCTTAAAGTGTTATGACAATCGATATTATGACAATAGTTTTTATGCAACCAGACCACGGCCACCCCTAATTAAAACTCATCGAAAACTAATTTAATTACGGATGAAACAATTGCAATGTGAACGCACGAACGACAATAAACAAAAACACGTGACTAACTCGTCGGTACATGAATGGCGCTCTCTGATTGGTGCAAATGGCCGGTCACTGTCGTCTCGCGCACTCGCGCCAAATTTTAAAGTGGCTATTTTCTCGATAACAGAATATTATGATGTATTATTTTACATGCTAAGTTATAATAAATGATGCTGTCAATAGATGCTTGAATTATATTTTTTTGAGGACCTTGTTTTGAAGCCGTAAGACATAAAATGGTGATTAAATATAAAATCCATGGCTGAGTTAGTAAATTAGGTGGCAATTATATAAACAAGAAGGCAAGTTAAGATAATTGTTGATCTTTGCTTGACGCTTTCTAAAGAATATTTAGTTGGCGTTGTAAAAAAGACGAATTAATTTATTAGAGGCTATCTCATTTTCCCGTTGCTTAGGTATAAAATGAGAAGTTTGTTATATTATTTGAAAATTATTTATAGTCATTATGATACATTTTTGCAACAAGTCCCAATAGGGACGGCCACTTGAAAAGGACGACAAGAGGACGGTGAGGCGTCAAAAGGGACGGAAAACCGTCCTGTTTGGAACGATCTAGCAACACATTATGACAGCCGACCGACCCGTTATGCTTGTTGATGTGTGCGTGCTGCTCGTAAGTACAAAGCGCCGGCTCGTCATCATGGCTTCACTTATCTGTGTGCGACGCTACGTCCGGCTATTTATTTTAAGGTCCTTGATATACCTACAACCGATATTTGAAGAGCGCGAAATGAATTTGCTGTATGAAAAAAATCTGCAAAAAGTAATTTCAATTACTGACTTAATTTATATATTGGTCTATTACCTTGTGCAATAATAATTACTATGTTAATTACATATATGTATTTCGGGTCTTAATAAAAAAGAAATTGAATTTTGAGTCGACAATTTATTTATTTTTACTTTACTTACACTTTCAAGGTTGACTCTCTGTTAAGTATAGATAGACAAGTTTTAGGTAAGTAGGTATAATAAGGACATACAAATATCTGAAGTTGATACTTCATTATTTATACTCCGTTTTTTTTAGATGTGAAAATTTGGTAAACAAAAGAATCAGTGGTCGTCAACATTTGTAATTATCAATAAACAATTTAAAAGTACATGATATTTATTATGTCGTTTTCTTTGTCCAATATTAATTCATTAGTTATAAGCCTAAAGTACCCACTTAGTAGGCCAAGCCAAGCCATAGTAATTATAATGTATACTTAAAAAAGATTTTCGACATACGTGCTCATAAAGTGGCTCTAATTTATTTTACTACAATATATCGGTATCGGTATCGTATCTTTCTCAAAAGCTGCTTTCACATCCGCATCCCCAGCAAATCTCACTAATTAAGTTTTATAAATAATAACAGTAATAAACCAACTCAATAGGTATTATTAACCTACTAAACGGGTAATATTCATGTAATCACTAGGTAGTACATACCAACTAAATAGGTAGTATTGACCTACTCATTTGGTGTTTCTCAACAGCTCAATAGGTTTTATTAACCTACTGAATGTGTAATATTTACGTAATCACTAGGTAGTACATACCAACTAATTAGGTAACATCAACCTAACCGCTTAGTGTTTCCAACCTACTTCTTAGGTAGTATTGACCTACTCACTTGGTGTTTCTCAACAAGTTTAGGTTTTATTAACCTACTAAATGTGTAATATTTACGTAATCATTAGGTAGTACATACCAACTAATTAGGTAACATCAACCTAACCGCTAAGTGTTTCCAACCTATTTCCTAGGTAGTATTGACCTACTCACTTGGTGTTTCTCAACAGCTCAATAGGTTTTATTAACCTACTGAATGTGTAATATTTACGTAATCACTAGGTAGTACTTACCAACTAATTAGGTAACATCAACCTAACCGCTTAGTGTTTCCAACCTACTTCTTAGGTAGTATTGACCTACTCACTTGGTGTTTCTCAACAGGTTTAGGTTTTATTAACCTACTAAATGTGTAATATTTACGTAATCATTAGGTAGTACATACCAACTAATTAGGTAACATCAACCTAACCGCTAAGTGTTTCCAACCTACTTTTTAGGTAGTATTGACCTACTCACTTGGTGTTTCTCAACAAGTTTAGGTTTTATTAACCTACTAAATGTGTAATATTTACGTAATCACTAGGTAGTACATACCAACTAATTAGGTAGTATTAACTTACTCACTTGGTGTTTCTCAACAGCTCAATAGGTTTTACTAACCTACTGAATGTGTAATATTTACGTAATCACTAGGTAGTACATACCAACTAATTAGGTAACTTCAACCTAACCGCTAAGTGTTTCCAACCTATTTCCTAGGTAGTATTGACCTACTCATTTGGTGTTTCTCAACAGCTCAATAGGTTTTATTAACCTACTGAATGTGTAATATTTACGTAATCACTAGATAGTACATACCAACTAATTAGGTAACATCAACCTAACCGCTTAGTGTTTCCAACCTACTTCTTAGGTAGTATTGACCTACTCACTTGGTGTTTCTTAACAGGTTTAGGTTTTATTAACCTACTAAATGTGTAATATTTACGTAATCATTAGGTAGTACATGCCAACTAATTAGGTAACAGCGACCTAACCGCTAAGTGTTTCCAACCTACTTTTTAGGTAGTATTGACCTACTCACTTGGTGTTTCTAAACAAGTTTAGGTTTTATTAACCTACTAAATGTGTAATATTTACGTAATCATTAGGTAGTACATACCAACTAATTAGGTAACATCAACCTAACCGCTAAGTGTTTCCAACCTATTTCCTAGGTAGTATTGACCTACTCACTTGGTGTTTCTCAACAGCTCAATAGGTTTTATTAACCTACTGAATGTGTAATATTTACGTAATCACTAGGTAGTACTTACCAACTAATTAGGTAACATCAACCTAACCGCTTAGTGTTTCCAACCTACTTCTTAGGTAGTATTGACCTACTCACTTGGTGTTTCTCAACAGGTTTAGGTTTTATTAACCTACTAAATGTGTAATATTTACGTAATCACTAGGTCGTACATACCAACTAATTAGGTAACATCAACCTAACCGCTAAGTGTTTCCAACCTACTTTTTAGGTAGTATTGACCTACTCACTTGGTGTTTCTCAACCGCTCAATAGGTTTTATTAACCTACTGAATGTGTAATATTTACGTAATCACTAGGTAGTACATACCAACTAATTAGGTAGTATTAACTTACTCACTTGGTGTTTCTCAACAGCTCAATAGGTTTTATTAACCTACTAAATGTGTAATATTTACGTAATCACTAGGTAGTACATACCAACTAATTAGGTAACATCAACCTAACCGCTTAGTGTTTCCAACCTACTTTTTAGGTAGTATTGATCTACTCACTTGGTGTTTCTCAACAGGCTTAGGTTTTATTAACCTACTGAATGTGTAATATTTACGTAATCACTAGGTAGTACATACCAACTAATTAGGTAACATCAACCTAACCGCTAAGTGTTTCCAACCAACTTTTTAGGTAGTATTGACCTACTCACTTTGTATTTCTTACCAACTCAATAGGTTTCATTAACCTACTGAATGCGTAATATTTACGTAATCACTAGGTAGTACTTACCAACTAATTAGGTAACATCAACCTAACCGCTAAGTGTTTCCAACCTACTTCTTAGGTAGTATTGACCTACTCACTTTGTATTTCTCACCAACTCAATAGGTTATATTAACCTACTGAATGGGTAATATTTACGTAATCACTAGGTAGTACATACCAACTAATTAGGTAACACCAACCTAACCGCTAAGTGTTTCCAACCTACTTCTTAGGTAGTATTGACCTACTCACTTTGTATTTCTCACCAACTCAATAGGTTTTATTAACCTACTGAACGGGTAATACTACCAACCTACTTATTGGGTGAATGTCGAAGACTAAAAATACCTAAATTAGTTTAAATTAACCTACTTATTTGGTAAACATACCAAAATAGTAGGTTGCCGATACCTACGAAGTCGGTTACTTTGGGTCTTTATTAAGTAGGTATTTTTAACATAAATAATAGGTTGATTTAACCAAGCTATTGTGTAATTATTACCAAATCAGTAGGTTAATTCTACCTACTTAAACAGCAAGTTGATAAACCCAATAAGTAGATTATTTTAACCTTAATAAGTAGGTTGCATTTACCGACTCAATAGGTTAACATGTACCTACTATTGGTTAAAACACGGTTTTACCAAAAAGTAGGTTTAATCTACCGACTTTATGCAGTACCAAGCGCACTAGGTAGAATTAGCCTACGTACCTAATATTTTTTTAGGTACATTTAACCTAAATTAGGTACATTTTACCTACTTTTGACATTAACCTACTAGATTAGGTTTGTAATTACCTAACTTTTTTCCCAGTGTAGGTACAATGTTAAAATCACATTTTTAGACTTTCCCAAAAACGTGCCGAAACGCTTCAAACTGAAGCCCATTGTAACGTGACGTCACGAGACATACGTTGTTTGGAGAAATCAAGAACTTTGTTCTGCAACTATGCTAAAACTTGCATTTATCGTAACGGTTTCATAATAAAAGTTACCATACATTTATTGGTTATTTAATGATATTAATAGTTTTTAATATTTTTATACTTTGAATATGGACTTTACCACCCAACTTTACAGACTCATAAAAAAGTTACACGTTAGGTATCAAACTCAAAATGTTACCATATTTCCTTATTTTGCTTTTACAAATTTCGGTTACAGTCAAGTACCCAATAGGGTATTTGACAACAATCGAAATAAATTCATTAACTCTAACCAGCAAATTACGCTTCCAAAACAGCCCGGATAAAATCATTCAAACTTATTTTCGTGCCATCAACGATTTAACAATGACGAAAACTAAAAATAAGGCACCATGTTGAGCATGACGTCACAAGCACGTCACAAGATAGTATTTCATACTAAACTGCATACTTTCGGAGCGTTTTGACACTTCATAAAAAGAAGCTGATTTGAACTGTCATCAAGTAGCCTATTATCACGGGACTATTGTAGCCAATAAGGTATCGTGTAAGTAGATCGATCCAAGCGCCAGGCAATGTTCGTCGACATCACCATCCCCCATGACGAGAACCTCGTGAAGGCCGAGAAGGACAAACTCAGCTTTTTTTTTACATTTACTATAGGCTTGTACAAGTCGGTTAAAAGCCGGGTCCTGGACTCGATAACCGGTTTTTAACCGTTGCAAAAAACCGGCGGTTAACAGGTTAACCGGTTTTTCGGTTAACCTGTTTGCAATCCCTATGCATACATCGGACTCCAGCCACATTCACCAGGTCTTCAGAAGTAGCGTGCACTCTATAAAGTCAACACCCTTACCAAGGACCATTAAAACAAAAGGATAGATAGGATAAGCTTGGTATAAGAATTATATTATTTACAATTATTCAACTTTGCAAGCGTGGCACGGTATTTAAATGTTTGAATTTATTTGTTATTAGCTGTTTATTATTTGTGTAAGATTGTCCCCTAATATTTATTTATATTTTAGCGCCATCTAGTTTTTGCCTGGAAATCCCCTTGCGGTCGGGGTACGATCCAAAGTATGGAGAATGACAGTCCTCTTGTTTTAATGGTCCTTGCCCTTATCCTCTAATTCGGAGTCCGTAGGTTTTCCATACACACACAAAGAGAGTCATTGTTTGGTTCCACGGTCGGATGCGAGTGAGCTCCGTCCGGTCGTCGGACCCGAACGACAGTTTTGTTAGAGAGAAACGTAGTACTAATACTTACTTATTCTGTGGTATTATGCCAAGAATATCTGTTAATTCTATTTAGTGATAGTTCGTACGAAACCGATAAAAGCCTGTCGCCGGGCGACCTACATTCAGGAATAAACCACTTTCATATCCCAAAACGACTTATAGACTTTCGAACCATCTAAGGACTTAAGCCTTTTCAGTCTTACAAACTTCGAGTACTTCCTTTCATTGCCGGGCAATTTGTCATTGTAAAATGAACCTTAAATATACTTTAATAGTGTGCAGTTTTGAGGAAAAATTCAGCGAGATATATGACAAGGAAATGTAAAAGCGATTGCGGGTATTATATACGTACCTAATTGGTATTGTTAGCTCTATTAATGAATCCTGGTCTTAGAGAAATACGAAAAGGAGCCCCAATAGCACATTTTTTTGATAAAAAACCGTCTGCTACTCTTTGCGGTCAGTCCATCGCATGGGCGACCTGCCACGCGGTCTAGTGCCTTCCTCTTTGCCCTGGACTACCAGGCGTTCAAATAAAATCTGCTCTGGGTAACCCATTGCATGAATGCACCAGAAGTGCTAGGAATCGGACGAGATGGTGACATATCGTAAGGCGGGCAACAACAGCCTCCAACCCTCATGATGACCACGACCGTTCTGCCAAGAGCGAAACGAAAAGAAGAGACTCTTTGCGAGGGATCTGCGTAATGTACACTTATTTACACTAGCGTAAATAAAAAAACCGGCCAAGTGCAAGTCGGATTCGCAAACGAAGAGTTCCGTACCACCGGTGAGCTGGAGGATTCTTTATTTGAGAACTATAAATGTGTTCCTCCACGGTTAAATAATCGGTAAGTCGGTGGAAATTGAGTGATGTGGCACGAGAGTGGTTTTATGAAACAAGCCGAAATATCCTTGCGTTACTTACATGTACACATACCAATACTAATTTATTTAAACTATTTTACTTAATAACATTAACATCAGATGTGTGCGATCAGATACTTTCATATTGAAATAAGTAACTTTTACTAGGTTGACCTCGAACGATTGTTCGTTCGATCGAGGTCAACCTAATAAAAGTTACGTTCGTAGTAAGTAGTTATTTTACAGAACGGACGAGCGGCAGCCCTGTGCCTTAGGCACGCTCTGGTGTCGCGCGCTCCTAAACGGCGAAGACGAACTACTTGGTTGTCTTTATACTTTGCCGGTACTGACTAAAATAACTGACTTGGTTTACTCATAACATTACATCCCTAGTCCCAAACTAAGTAATACTTGTACAGTCGAGTTCATCATTATCTGAGCAAAGAACGGATTAAAAATATCTGATCTAGTTCTTATGTTTTTAGGGTCTTGTTCAGATATTTATGATCCAATCTTTGCTCAGATAATGATGAACTCGACTGTACTATGGACACTAGACGACGATATACATACTTATATAGATAAGTACATACTTAAACAGATAGAAAACACCCATGACTCAGGAACAAATACGCGTGCTCGTCACACAAATATTTGCCCTTACCAGGACTTGAACCCGGGACCTCTAGCTAAGTAGGCGGTGGCACTCCCACTCAGCTAAACGTGTCGTCAACACCACGTACCACGTGGTCTTCGCTCCGTTCCGCTTCACCGCCCGCGCCATTGTATTTACGGAAATTTACCGGATTTTAGGGTCGAGCCAACGTGACCGCGATGCGTGTGTATAACTATAGGTAAGAATCAAGTCTCCAAAAGGATCCTAGTGCCGTTACTTGTCTTATTTTATTAGGGTTCCGTACCAAAATGGTAAAAAAGGAACCCTTATGGTGCAACTCTGTCCGTCCGTCTGTCACAGTCACATATCTCAGGAACTACTGCTGCTATCGATTTGAAATTTGGAATAGTTTTAAAAGTCGCTAACCCGAGCCTACTAGACATTAATAGTATATTACACATCTAGGGTTGTAATACAAAGAAAGGCCGAGATCGCAGATGTTTGCGCCCCGAGCCTCAGGCGAGGGACGTAAATATGCGTTCGAGGGCTTTCTTTATTACCTCCCGTGTTGTGTACAGCATTTTATGTCTACATTTGGCCAAAAAGGCACTTTATGGCCAAGTGAGGCATAAAATCGTTTACCTTTTTTAGTTTTTAGAGTTCCGTACCAATATGGTAAAAAAGGAACCCTTATGGTGCGACTCTGTCTGTCTGTCCGTCTGTCACAGCAAGATATCTCAGGATCTACTGATGCTATCGACTTGAAATTTGGAATAGTGTTAAGAACTGCTAACCCGCGCTTATGCGATGTAAAAAAAATCTTGTAACTTTTTTACTATTTTTAAAGGGGTCCGCAATGAGACTTTGAAAATTGAAAGTAGGGCTATTATATCGACTGGGGTATCAAAAAAAGGGCTTGATTTGTAGATTAAAACACTACTTATTTTTGTAATTTTTTTTAAGTAAGTACGTAGTTTTTGATTTATGGCAAAAAACGTTGAAAAAAAACACCATTCCCCCCCTATTATCTTCGAAGTTACTGAACAGAAAAATCTGTAATAATTACCAATTATTAATGTCATCCTATATATTACAGGAAAAATATAACGGTTTACCTAACTTGCACCGTTTTTTTAGAAATTTGCAAAAATCGTAACACGTACTTATTTGCTCCTACTAAACTAATCGCCATACAGTTTTTCTTGAACTATGAATATATCTACTTATGAGTTTGTACGGAACCCTCGGTGCGCGAGTCCGACTCGCACTTGACCGGTTTTTTTTACTATGGTGACACTACAATACGCTAGCAAAAAAAATCTACGGACCTCATTTTCGACCCAGATAGGTACCAAACCTAATAACTATCACGATAAATTCCCGATCAAACCTTTTAGTTCGACAGATAACCGATACAATCAACCTTGACCGCGGGTCAACATAGGCCGGGGGGTGGAATAGTCCGGCAAACTGATATAAATTGTTTAGCGCGTTGTTTACACGTGTTAGGGCTATGTATAGCTTAGAGGTAATCTTAGTGAGCTTTATACAGGGTGGTTTTCTATAATCTGTACATATTAAAAGGGGTGAAATTCCAACTAATTTTATCGGTAAAAATGACTTTAATTTTTGTTTCTGGGCAAAAAATTTTTTTTACGGATTTTTACTGTTTTCTATGAAATTTCGGGCAGTACATCTGTTTGACGCGGTATAACTTTTGATCTTATTGTTCAAAGCTGTAAGAAAAAAATGTTTTAAGATCAAAATTAAGTTCTAAACGAAAATAAGCATGAAAAAATGGTCACAATATTCACAAACTTTCGAGAAAAACAGTGTTTTCCGTAAAAAAAAACTGAAGCTTGCAACCGTTTTCCGCAATTATAATTTTTTTGGAGGATTTTTTCTTCAAATCGGTTGTTTATTGTTATTGCTACTAAATAGCGTGTCTATTGCCATGATCCTGCAATTTTTTCTTACAATTTGAAGCAGTTAGATCAAAAGTTATACCGCGGCAAACAGATGTACTGCCGAAAATTTTATTGAAAGTTTAAAAATCTGTAAAAAAAAAACGAATGACCACAAACAAAAATTAAAATCAGTTTTACCGATAAAATTGGCTGAAATTTTACCCCTTTTCATATGTACAGATTATCGAAAACCACCCTGTAGAACGAAATGATCACAACAGTAATATGTTAAAATTTAAACTGAACTTTGATATAGTGTAAATTAACAATACTATATGAAAGAAACATGATGTTTATTTATTAGTTTTTAATGATACACATATGTCTAGAATGTAGAAAATCGAATCGACCAAATAATTGCGGAACTATCATGTTTTTTTAAACCATAAAGGAACAAACGAGTTGACGACCCGTCATAAATCATAAATCATTTATTTGCTTGAATAGGGTCAGGTTACAGGTGTTACATGTTATAATAATGTCTCCATATTCAGCTGTCCACAAACAGCATACAAATATATCACATTTCAATTTTATAATATTATAATTAATACACAATTACTAATTTAAATCATATCTTATACCCTAAATAATCCTTAATAGAATAAAACATTTTATTTAACAGCCACTCATGAAGGGTTTTTTTGAATTTTGGAAATGGTAAGCCTTTAATGTCCGATGGTAACTTGTTGTAAATTTTGACACACATTACATCACAGTTTTTCTTAAATAGAGCTGTTCTTTGTTGCCTATCAACCTCGAGTCTCTCACAGTTTCTCGTGTTCCTAGGGTATATATCTCCTGCTGTGGTGAATAATTGAGTGTGCTGTTTTACAAATTTGTATATTTCAAAGACATACAGACAGGGTAATGGTAAAATGTTTAATTTGCGAAACATTGGTTTGCAGGTCTCGTAGGGCCCAACACCACAGATAGCACGAATACATTTTTTTTGGCATCTGAAAGCTCTAATTATTCCCGTGCCGTTACCCCATATCATTAGTCCATATCTAAGTACAGACTCGACATAACCGTAATAAGCCGCCATTGCAGTTTTGTGGTCTGTTGTTCTACGTAACCTCCCGAGGACGAAAACAAACCTACTTAATCTTAAGCATACACTTTTAATGTGGTCGTCCCAATTTAATTTATTATCAAGATAAATTCCTAAAAATCGTGTTAAATTGCATTCTTGTAAAGTATGTCCATTGTAATTAATATTTAAGGATTGATTAAATTGATTAAAGTGCAAGTAATTTGTTTTGCTTAAGTTGGCCTGTAGATTATTTTTTTCAAGCCATGTTACTACAGAAGCCACTGACTTATTTATTTCTAATTCGTGATTAGTTAGTGTATCCGATTTGCTGTTTGTCACTATAATGGATATATCGTCTGCGAACAGAATACATTTATGGCGGGTGATGATAGTAAATGATGATGATGGCCGCCCCATCACCCATAGATACAGCCGCACCAATAAGAACTGTTTATGCATCGCTACCTGAGGACTAATGCGCCTTATACACCATCCATCTTGCTGTACGTCTCGCCAAGGCCATGCACGATGCACGATGCAATAGTACCGTGAATGGCTTGACGTACGTCAATTATTATTATTATTAGCTTGCTGGACTTGCACGACGCTATTTGCATCCAGTGAGTGCCCCCACCACGCACATGCACGATGATGCGTATGATACTCGTACATCCAGCGCCGTGGCCTTGGCGGGGCGTATAGCCACGATGGATAGTGTATAAAGCGCTTAAGATGAAATGTCTCTTGTGCCAGGAGAGGGGCACTATTTCAGATTTACCAATAGTGGTCAATATTGACCAAACGGGACACAGACCAACCAAAAAAAAAGTCTCTTGTGTCAGATATTTTACAAGTCATATTAAATATAGGTTTTGATTAGCTGCTTAAACGAGTCTCAGGAGACCTAGCATCTGAATTTTGTAGTATAATTTGCCTTTATGTATTTTGAACCTTATACATATTCAGCACTGTAGATTATAAACGTAATGTATTTAGACCGTATATTTTTTAATCTTATGATAAAAGATGTTATGGGGTGCGTATGTACTACATTTTGATCGTATGCAAAACGACCGTATAACAACCAGTTTGCTAACGACAGAATGACAGTTTTTGTCACTCGTCATTGCAGTCACGGTCAGTGTCACGGAGCGACATCGAATTAGTAACGGATGTTAATTAGAAGAAAACATAGGTTTACGCGGGTTAGTGTTCCACAACTCGACGTCTTATGCGCCTGGTTAGTGTGAAGAAATTATATCTCTCTTCTTCTTAGTCGTATACTCTTGGCAGAGTAGTCGTGGTCATGGGTGTCGTAGCACGGCCTTTTTGACTGTCTCCAGCCATCTCTCCCTCACCGACGCATTTCTCGCGCACAAATTTAGGGAATTATATACTCGTACAGATATTTGCCGCTGTAGATTCACTAAGAAAACTTAACTAACTACGTAACTTTCTTCACATCGCCACTAAAATTGCGCTTGCACAGTCCTTATGACTCCCTATTTTAGATTACGATGACATTTTCTATCTTGATCTCACTGAGGAGCAACTAAACAAACTTGAGCGTATTCAAAATACCTAAGTACACATCATATTTGGGTTACGCAAATATGACTATGTTTCTAGTTTTCGCTCTCAACTCAAGTGGCTCCCTATCCGACTTCGACGTAACTCTCATATTCTTTCCTTTCTTTATGGTATACTCTTCTTTCCTGCAACCCCCCCGCTATCTTATTGAGCGATTTAGCTATTTATCGTCCGCTAGGTGTGCCCAAAATCTGCTTTTAAACGTTCCCTCCTCAAGTTCCAAATTTTATAGAAATTCTTTTAGTTTTCAGGCTGTACGGTTGTGGAACACTCTGCCTCTTGATTTAAGACGTACTCAATCTCTTCCCATATTTAAAAACATGTTAAAAATCATTATTTGTCGCTTCAATAGCCATCATTTGCTTCTGTTTTGTTGCTGGCTGTGCTGTAAATAATTATATGTTTCGTTTATATACAGGGTGGGAGGGACTATACCGACAAACTTTAACTATAGATTCTAACAACTATTAGGAGTAAAAAATGTTATGTGATGTATAGTCGAAAAACGCTTACTTTCAGACACATTAATAATAATTCGGTAATATGACTAAGATAGTTTTACTATTTTTTTTAAATCCTTTAACTAAACAGCAATAGGCTAGATGACTAAAAAAAACTGTTTAGTCCGTCTGTTACATTATGAAAAAATATTGTACTCGTATTTTTTGTTTTGTTTGACAAACAAAAACTGACGAGGATAGAGTGCTTAGAAGTTTCGAGTGACGTCACTCTTGAGTACAAATTGTACTCAAGAGTGACGTCACAAGCCCCCACTCCAGAAGTTTGATGATCTATAACTTTGTCGATTTTTAATATTTTGATAAACCAAAAAATACGTGTCCCATATTTTTGCATAATCTAACTGACGGACTAAATAGAATTACATATTTTTAACCCAGTCATCATCCCTATTAACCTTCGCAGTATTTGATGATAAGCGACTACGAGGCCAAAAAATTGACCTTTCGTTTCCATTTTAGCTTTTTTTTTCTTTTTATAACTTTTCCTCCAGTAAGGACATGTTTATAACGAGGGGCTGAATTTACTGATTTATTTTGTTCCATAAGACTATTAATGTAAAATCACAATATTCGACCCATGTTGATATAACATTATTTACTCGTCACACCACCAGGAATTCATGGCTAAAGTATGTCGGTATAGTCCCTCCCACCCTGTATGTGTCGGCGTCAAGGGGTAGGAGTCGTCAGAATGTCCATCAAATTGCCAATAAACCGCAGTCGCGTGTAGATTTCCATCGGTTGGAGCTCGATAGTATCATTAACTAATTACTAATCATAATAAACGAAGAAATGCAGTGAGGTTGGTTGCGGGACGTGTTCCTTCGCCCAAAATGAAAGATCAACCATCACAGACTCCAACTCATTGTTCTGCACAATTCACCATTTTCTGACATGCAAGTCAGTAACAGAACGTGACAGAACTCAGTCAATTTTGAATACACGACATTGCACCGCAACCAAAGACACTCAAGCATAAACAAACTTGACATTCCTTCGTGGGGCGAACTCCGACACTGCGACATACGTATGAATTTTTTCGGGCTTTCGGGCCCCGAGAACCGCTCTTATATCGGCCTTGAACTTGATCTGTTCGTAAGTATACTTATACCGAACGTCCAGACAAAGGGGACACAATATAGGACATCCTGTTGCAAGCTTCACACATTACTCACCATCTGACTCACACACACGAACTTATAAAACCCCACCAGAGGTCACACAAAATAGTTGCGTTTGCGCAGCAAAAGAGAAACAGTTTAATTTATTGCTTGCGATAAAAAGCCCGCACTTTTTACCACAAATTCGGTGTAATTGGTTTTAGTTAAATTTGTCTGTTTGCGGTCACCGCACGTAGACATTCAACATGTTTTTTAAAGTGTTTTTGTTGATGGTGAGTTTTTGTTTGAATTAAATTGAGGATTATTATTAGCGCTATGGTTAAAGCTAAATTTGCACGTTTAAGTAGGTACCAGTGGCGTGGCGTCCAAATAACTCGATTCTTACCGGCTTGCCTAATATCAGACATTTGAGCACTTATTCTACAGCTCTTAAGGAAAATGTACGCCGAAATCTGCACCGGCTTGCCCGAGGATATCTTTTACGCCACGCCACTGGTAGGTACATCACATCATACCAAGTGAATCAAACGTAACTTAGCCAAGAAGCTTTTACCTAATTAATGAGAACGTATTTTATAAGAGAATCATCTCAAATGTAAAGATATATTTATATTGTGCAAACTCTGTACTGCAATATAGGTGCAGTAATAATAATTTTTATGCTTAGTACTTTGCCATATAACAAAAATCAAACAGAACACAGAGAGGAGAATCATTTTTTTTAACCACTCTTATAAGTTTTTTTTTTCTCTTTATTAAGGAGCTTTTTCGCTAATGCGAATATGCCGCTCCGAATGTCCTCGTACGAGTAACAATGTACATCATAGAATTCTATGTACTAATTCACTTCTCTAGCCTTCAGGCCACACTTAACCTCTTATAAGTTGTTTTGTTTTTTACAAGCTTTTATTTAGTTTCACCTGTCCCGGTGTCTGTCTGTGTGTCTGTAATCAAAACTTGCAATTTCAATTTGACCCACTTCCCGATTTCTGATTGAGCTGAAATTTTGAAAGAATATGCAAATCAGATGACAATGCAATATTATACAAAAAAGTACAGTCTGCAATAACAGCTTATCTCAAAAAAAGTTTTTTTGACAGAAACTTATTGTGATATATAATATTTAATACAATGGTTAGAAGGGGGTTAAATACTTTTTGTTACAGTTTAGATATAATTGCTATTTTTCTTTAATGCTATAACTTACCTACTTCGATTGACCGCAGTAGCGCCTGATGTTAAGTGACTAGGAGGTCGAAGATTTTGGGGTTTAGTAAAAACCTATTCTGTCTTATCTTGGTCTTAAGTTATATTTGTAAGGAAATACAGATGATGAGAGCGAATTCCATTTCTTTGCTTGTCATTAAAAAATCTTGCCTTGCTACAAACAGTTCGACAATAAAGAGTAGAAATTAAAAAGTGACAACACTGTAGTGTCATCCCTTTTTTCTTAGATTGATTTGAAAGGGATGACACTACGATGTTGCCAATATCGATAAATTCTTGTTATAAGTAACTCAACCTTTTAAGTAGATAATTTTTAAACGTATTCTATTCTATTTTTAGGTTATTTTTGCTAAAGTATCTGCAGCAGCGGTCGCAGAACAAGATTTCTACAAACACTACGATTCAGATGATTATGGAGATTACGAATACAATGATGAATTAAAAGAAATTTCAAGTAAAAAGAACGCAGCTGAAACGGACCTAAAAAAAGATGCTGGAACTATTAATACGAACAATATCAGAAAATTAGTATTTGTAAAGGAAAATGATAGTGTTAATGATAGCTCAGATCCAAGCACTGAGAGTTATGATGATGCAGCTACCAATATAGTAACAGATAAATTTGTGCAACCAGACAGCAAGCGGCCTGTATCAAGCTATGAAGTCGTAGAAGACGTTGATGACATACCAAATAATGCTACTTTCAGACCAATCGTTGCAAATTTCACTATAAAACTACCATTAAACAATGCAACAGGAATAGTAAATACCAACAATGAAAATAGTGATAAAAACGGCATTTTCAACTTTTTATACAATAAAGATAAAAATGACAAAGACAATCTAAGAAAGAATTCAATAAGTATATTTCATGTCAATGCCGAATTCGATGACGACAAAGACGACAAACCAGTAGTTCAAAATATACATATACATAAAATACCTTTTGGTATTTTGAAAGTTAAAGATCATATAGATAAATTCAAAGACGATGTCATTAATTATGGGCATAATACTGAAGAATATAATTACGTAAATCCTGGGTATTATCTACCTAATATACTGGCAGGACCAAAAGATTTTCTAAGGAAATTAAAGGACAGAGGATCCGCTTTTTTTCATAAATATTTTTGAATAATTTTGTCGATTTATTAAATAAGAATATGAAGAATGAACAGTTTCATTTATTCCAAACTAGTGAAACATCTGGCTGAATTCGGTTACTAAACTTTTTCCTAACATAATAAACTCGATAGCATGATAATAGGTACAATTTATGTGGAATTTATCTACAAAGAGTATTTTTCTTTGCACTTGACTATATGAATGTTAAAATAGTCATGGCGTATTTAGAATTTTTAATGTGGAAACACCACCATTTTCTATTACGATTATAGATATAGGTAGTTTCACCAGAGTTGAGCCCACGCACACAACAACGCTGTCATGTAATGACAGCGGGGTTTTGAAATTACTGTTCTTTTTTCGTACCAATAGCAGGTTCAACAGTGAATTGCAAGATAGACCAAAAAGTTTGTTTAAACTATAGCCTTGTGTTTATTTACTCACTCATTCATTTCATTCATTCACTTTTTTGCAATGAGTACTTCATGTATCTGTGTGTGCAATCATTCACCTCAACACTCGTAAAATTACCTATGCAAAGATTAAATACATAGAAAAAATCAAACGTAACCCACTTGTAGGCAAGGCGGGATTCGAACCCGCGTCTGTCTAACCGGGACAACGTGCTATCCGCTACATCACCCTGGGTACAAGTAAACCCGTGGAAATCTTCCATGCACTTGTAACAGCGTTACTTTAACCTTAGCCAAACGTTTTAGCTATACAAAACCCCTGGAAAGGGATAGCGGGCAGGTCCCTGGTTACTAATGATCTTTTCATCACACTTGCTCGAAAATGGTGTCATTACACGTAGGTTCTGCGGGCCGTAAATGACCTATTACGCCCTAAGGGCGTAATGGTTTTCTTTTTAAATTTGTAACGATGGTTTTGTTTTACTCTTATTTGTCGTGTTCAAAGGAAATGCCAATTTACTTTTTTAACTTTTATCACTGAAATATTTATTTCAAGAGAACTGTTATTGCAAATACATATAAACACATATTTCTGTTACATTAATTTAATGTTTAAATAGTGTATTTCAGTATTTTGCAAATATAAAATCAACCGTTTTAGGTCTTTACCGTTATGGGTTCCGAACGTGTCTTGACTTTCGCATTGTCTATGGATATGTCACTAATGTCACTGTCATTTTTACAATTTTATTTAGGTTAAGTAAGGTTATTTTAATTAGATTTCCTCACAAGTGTGATGAAAAACATTGTGTGTGCCACGGGCGGTAAAGGAATTACAAACTCGTGTTATTAAAGCCCTCGGCTTTGCCTCGGCCTTGTAACAAACACTCGTTTGTAATTCCTTACTCACCGCCCTTGATACACAATGTACTATTGTGTCTATTTTTGTTTGAAAGGCTTCATGCCTTATAGCTCCATTCCAGGGCATGCGTTTGCGTACGCAGTGCCCTGGTCCGCACTCCTATTTCAGCAGTGTCAAGTCAGCAACGGAACGCACCAGATCCGGGATCCGTCCGATGGTCGGACCCGAACGTTAGTTTTGTTCGAAAGAGAGGCTACCTACCAGTGGCGTGGCGTAAAAGATATCCTTAGGCAAGCCGGTGCAGATTTGCCGTACATTTTCCTTAGGAGCTGTAGAATAAGGTGCTCAAATGCCTGATATTAGGCAAGCCGGCAGGAATGCAGTTCTTTGGACGCCACGCTACTGCTACCTACTGACCGAATTCGTAACCCTCGGATTTTCCCGGAAATTATATGCCTGAATCTGGCAACCCTAGGGCCAACTAACGCTGCGTCTTGCGGAGCATGGTTACCGCTCAAGAATTCGTCGGCCCTAGTGGCCGTCTGTTCTACAAGCAATGTAATAATAGTACATTACACAACTAGGATGGTAATACAAAGAAAGGCCGAGATCGCAGATGTTTGCGGCACGAGCTGCAAGCGAGTAGTAAATATGCGATTGAGGGCTTTCTTTATTACTTCCCGTGTTGTGTACATCATTTCATGTCTACACTTGGCTAGAAAGCGGTTTTGCTACTCGCTCAACTTTACTCGCTTACTCGCCGGCGGTGAGACCAGTGCCTTACGCGTACTAGCGCGTGCTCTGTCTAGTCACTGGCTAAAACCCCCTACAGGGGGCCTCAAGGCCACCCGGCGAAATCGCGGAGTGACTCCTGAACTTACTAAGCACTTACAAATAATAACGGTAAGTATGTCACATATATCTTCGGCCTCATTTCGCAACCACATTAACAAAGACAAATAATATTAACATACAACAAACTCGAAGATAATTTCTCTCAACAAATACGTGCCTTGAATTATAAATTCTCAAGAATATGTTTACTTATTATATTATATAGCATTTGTATTGCGAATTTACAATGTTTTCACTCACATTTCCTTTATTTTCGGTCTTTCTTCAATAGCAATTCCTTAATATGTGCGAAACTACTTTGTATGTGTATTTAATTAACATAAATTATAGTAACGGTAATAAAACACACAAGAATACAGAATTATACTATAAACCAGAACTAAATAACCTAAATTATCTATTCCTAAAACACAAAGATTCCTAAAATTAAAACAGATTTAAAAAATCAGGCCCCCTGCATGGTCCCAAAGATGCTAGCAGCATTTCCTCGCTGTATAGCAGGGTTTCTTAAACTGTGGTCCATGGACCCCTTAGGGGTCCGTGGTACGAGAGCCGGGGTCCGTGGCTATGTCTTCAACACAAACTTTCATGTGCCTTTGATTTTCTTTTTGTCTGATTATATTCGGAAAGGGTCCGTAAGGTTTTCGAAATAATGTAGGGGGTCCGTGACCAAAAAAATTTTAAGAACCTCTGCTGTATAGCAATGTCGATCCTTTACGCGAGGAGGCTGCCAGCCCTTCGGTTCCTTGTGACATCGACCAAATTTTTGGATAGTTCTTTGAAGAACTGACGGGCACTGGGACCTCACGGACCAAGGGTCTCGACACCGAAGGGGATAAAATTGTACCTACTCGGTGCCGAGACCCGTATATTTTTGGTCCTTGCGTTTTTCGGCCGCCTCAGCTGCTGCGCTTGCATGGTTTCTGGTTCCTTGGAGATGGGACGGAGCCAGTGTGTCTACACAGGTAGCACCCCAAACTAGCACCACTTCGTATTAAGTTCTATCGTTAAATTGAAATGAATCGAATAGAAGGGCATTTCTCCAGAAATATGTCAGCGGTCACCTCATTCATCTGACCCTTTTTCATACTAAATGTATGGAGATAGATGAATGAGTCGCAGACATATTTCTGGAGAAATGCCCAGAAAAGGCTAGCCGAGCGTCAAATTTTTGAATCATTTCGTGAACAAACAAATTTCAATGTTTCGGCTCAATCAGCGAAGCGATTTATCAAAATTCACGTCACTCGCTAAATTGGTATTGGGAGACATTTGCTTTCATTTTGAGGTTAATTTACCAATTTTATCCTCATCATAAAATACAAATTTGAACTAAGTTTTGGTTATATTTTTCATTCAATGATAGAATATTGGCTGCCTTGAAGAGAACGCTTCTTTAGCGATAAAACCGCCTGTTTAATTAATTAATTTCATATGTCAAGGCAGCTACATATAAGGAGCGCTGCCTCTAATATGAAATTAATTATTTTATTACATTGTGATACATTGTAATGCATTCCAATCTTCAGCTGTATGTATCAGCTGGGATTACACCACAATCTGCCATTTGTTTTTGTAACTTCTTTTTTTTAGGATCTCTATAATTAGGTTTTGGTTTACAATGAAGAATATTCCATTTCAAAAACGTAAACAGTGCTCTGACTCTTACGATGTTAAATTATTTAATTAAATTCTACCAACGAAATAATGTGAATACTAACATTGTAATTAATGAGTGTATACGTATGGGATTAGTTAGAGAACAGGTATCGGTTAAATTTTACATTTGCCCGCACCTGGTCGATGAACGCGATTGTCCTGATTGGGGATTTGTATAGAGCTGTTAAAACTGTAATTCTACCTTTCTATAATTTCAAAATAACAATATCAGTCCTTTTTTGAGCCAGGTAGCATTTAATTATAATCCAATACAGGGGCATCAGCGCCTACTGCCATTTTATGGCCTTTGGTGTTAAGACCCTTGGACCGTGGGGCCCATCGGCACAGACCCCTTTTAAATAAATTTCAAAGCAGTTAGTCGACGCCACGGGGGATAAGAGAGCTGGCAGCTTCAGCGATTCAGCGAGGAAATGCTAACAGTACGTCTAGCATAACTGGTCGCGACTTCGTTTTTCTCGTGCGACAGATCATCACCTGTCTCTGTCACACGATATTGAGTGGAAAGAGATAGGTAGCATTTATCGCGCGACAAAGAGTCGCGTGTCATAGTTGTGCTAGAGGTGCAGCTCCTTCAACTGTTTGGTAGTCATAGCGTACCACGGTCCTACCATTAGAACTTTTATACAGGGTGAATTTTAAATCGTGAATCGTAACCACGTTTACCGGTAAAGCTACTTAAGAGGAAACAGGAGGGCAGTTTTTCCATACAAACGTAGTCCCCTGTTTCCTCCCTGGATAATGCCAGTAGAGCAATAATTTTTTGTCCGAAAATCTATGGCTACTATTGATATGTTCCTATGTTTTCCTTTTTACGATAAATTGATTCTCAAAAGAGATATTAACCTTCAAAAACCTAAAAAAAATGCCAGATTTTCCGCTGTGTTCACACATCCAGAAAACAAATTTGACTAGATTATTAAAAAAAAAGGAAAACATAGGAACATGGCCAAAGCCTTTCTTTAATGTTTAATGAAAAAAATAGTTAAATAGGTAAAGTTTTGGGGAAGAAATCAGGGGACTACGAAACGTTCTTTTCATGAAATTTTAAAAGGTATTTTCGGTCCAAGCTGTAGTTGTCTCTATCGCAAAAAAAAAGGTTTAAAAGCATTGTAAGTTATTGTTAACTATGTATAGACTTCAAAAAAAATATAACGGTTCACGATTTAAAATTCAGTCTGTAGAATACAAATTCAAGACTTATAGAAAGCCCGTGGTCTTCTCTTGAGCACTTATTCAAATAAAATTAACCGCCCAAAAACTATTGGTAGTATACATACAAGTAAAATAAAATTAAAAACCGTTCAAGTGCGAGTCGGACTCGCGCACCGAGGGTTCCGTACAAACTCGTCGTGAATAATTCAAGAAGAACGGTATGGTGGGACAAACTTAACTTTGCTCTTGTAAAACTGTTGTCCCCATACATCGACATATGCCGCCGTCATTTTAGTAGGAGCAAATAAGGCTGTCTGACGATTTTTGCGAATTACTAAAAAACGCTGCAAGTTAGAAAAACCGTCTTATTTTTCCTGTAATATTTAGGATAATATTAATAATCGTTAATTATTACATATTTTTCTGTTCAGTAACTTCGGAGATAATAGGGGAAAATGGTATTTTTTTTAACGTTTTTTCTCTTAAATCAAAAACTACATGTCTAAGAAAAATAATAACTCAACTTTTGATTTTAGACACCCCATTTCGGTTCCCTTTAAAAGAAAGTAAAAAAGGTATAAGATTTTTTTCTGTCCCATAGGCTCGGATTAGCAGTTTTTAACACTATTCCAAATTTCAAGTCGATAGCATCAGTAGATCCTGAGATATCTTGCTGTGACAGACGGACAGACAGAGTCGCACCATAAGATTTCCTTGTTTACCATTTTGGTACGGAACCCTAAAAAGCGTCTTAAATGCTTGGGTCTGAATTAGTATAAAACAATACTACTGATAAGACCATGGTTCACAGTCACTATGAGCGTTATTTTGCGTTGGGCCTTAGGAGGATAATGGTGTAAATCCGTGCGGTGGTGTTACCCGCTCCGCGTCACCTTTCTCCGCGCGCAGGGTCACTATCCTCGGAGGCTGCAGTCCCGCGGCGTTCGCGCTCCGTCGCACGCGCATCCGTCCACTCGGTAAGTTACATATTCATAATATTTAATTCACTAATGGATTAAGCCAAAAGTTACTTAAAAAAGAGATCTTGAACGTTTAAAACGGTCATAAATTCAGATTATTTTCTTTTTCATTTATGGGTACTATTGGTATTTTTTTAACATTACCGCTGAGTTATCGAAATGGTACGTCGCCTGCTCAAAGTCAAAAACAAGTAAGTCGATTTTTTCAAAATTTTGTTTTTTTAGCTCATTTTATTCCTCGCGTCAATACGCACGTTCCCTCGTTTTTGCATTTACTTTAATTTTCATAGTTTTTCAGTTATCCATAAAAATAAAATTCAGGTTACTAGCTGAGCCTTTAAAATTCACCCCGCTTTTTGCCTCTCCTGTAAACTTTGCCAAAACATAGTTACCTGTTTTTATTTTGAGCACCCGACGTATTTATTTGATTTTCCTTGTGTTGTGTCAAAAATCACTCTATATTGTCAATAGTGCTTATGGATCGTTTTCAAAAAAGATGTCCGTAGGCTTTATTAAAGAAAGTGTTAATCTTATTTCTCCGTGTTACCGTAGAATTTATATTTCGTCACACAAAGGAAAAAGTTAACACTTTGTTTAATAAAGCCCTGACTACGGACATCTTTTTTTGAAAACAACCCTTATATCGATTTTTTTCACTTGTATTCCACTACATTGAATAAAACTAAATATTAACCTCCCCATCACTCAAAACTGATACATTACTATCATATCGTCAATACTTAAAAAACACGAAGATATCTGATACTGACTCCAAGTAAAAACGCAGTAAATATATGAAGTTTGTATGTGAGTTATGACATTTTACTCATATATCTAATAACGTCTTATTAGATATATTTTTTTTTTCAAAGTGGTGACGGTATACCAAAATCAGCGGGCTCATATTTTCAATACTTTTGTCCTAGCCTCGATGAAAAGCGTTTCTAATTTCGAAGACCTCTTAACAGTTGAATAGACGCGTAGGATTTTATAGTAGAATCCACAGGAACCAAGCGTGTATCGTTTTTCGCCTGGCGTTTGACGCCAAAAGTGTAATTTAGTGGTGGTAAACATAAATTTTGCATTTCATTTGGCGGTATTTGAACAATTATTTATACCATTATTATCAGATTTTCAAATCTCAAAGTTAACGGCGTGCGAAGTAGGTCGCTGCCACTTTTTAGGGTTCCGTAGCCAAAATGGCAAAAACGGAACCCTCATAGTTTCGTCATGTCCGTCCGTCTGTCTGTCCGTATGTCACAGGCATTTTACTCAAAAACTACATGATGGATATTGATGAAATTTGGAATATAGGTGTTTTTTATGAGCCGCTACTTAGTTTGGTATATAAATAAATAAAATAAATATTTTTAGGGGGGGCACTCCATACATGTTAAAGACAGTAAAAAAAATTTCAGCAAATATCAACGTGTGGTACATAGTTCGACAGCTCTTTAAAAAACACTATAAGGTTCCTAAGTAATGTTTTTGATTAAGTGAATGTACCTATTTGGAAATAATCGCTCCGAAAGTTGTGTAAATTGTGTCTCCCCCCCCCCTCTATTTTCTAAACCGTGCGTCCGAAAAATATGAAAAAAATCACGAAGGTAACGCTTAATTAATACTTTCAACAAAAATTATTTTCAACAAGATCGAATGTACCGTTTTTGAGTTATTGCCGATAAACTGCGCTTCTCAACAAAAGGACGCAATTGCTATGAAGATACGCTCTTTTGTTGTTGTACTTTTTTTACATCGTATTTTTTACCTTATAGTTACGGCTATGGAACCCTACACTGAGCATGGTCCGACATGCTCTTGGCCAGTTTTTTTTAGCACGCGAGTTACATACAATTGTCCTTCTACCTCGATATATTTCTGTAGTAGAATCCCGTGTTTTGGCAGGGGGCCGACACTCGTTTTTCACCGAGCGCGACCTTGAGTGACGTCACTTACCGCCGGCGGTACAAAGCTCAGTTGGTTGTCACGCGTTCGCATGCGTGCAGCCTACCGCTACGAAGTAAGTCCGATAGTTTTGACAGCTCCTTGAGTCTGTTCACGAACAAAAAAACAAAAGCGCTCGCATGGACCGCGTCGCACCGCACTTCGATCGCGTATTTATAATTTAATATTATTATTTTGTTGATAATGGGGCGTGCGCGTTGCAGTGTAGTGTAGACGGCTGCAACAATATCGAGTTAAACAAGCATTTATCGTTTTTTGCACTATCCAAAACAAATTATAAGAAAACACTGTTTTTTAATTCAATCTATTTGTGAAATTATTTATTTGTGTATCGGTTGACAGCCCTAGCACTGATTTTACGCCGCGCGGGGTCGACGACCGCACTTCGGACGTTATGATTCCAGAATGTTCTTTTCTATTGTATTGCGGGAGAGTGTCGTATCTGTTCGAAGAACTATTATATAATCTGTGGTTTTGGTCCGGATTTAATGTACGGCCTCGCCGTAAATACATCATTTTGCTCCCTGGTGATACAATTGAGTAAATATTAATGTCACCGATGTGTTAGTATGGAGCAAGAGTGATCCATGAAAAATGAGCGACATTAAGCCCATAGATTGATCGAACGTGCGTAATAGTACATTACATAACTAGGGTGGTAACACAAAGAAAGGCCGCGATCGCAAAAGTTTGTGGCGCGAGCTGCAAGCGAGGGACCTAAATATGCGATCGAGGGTTTTCTTTATTACCTCCCGTGTTATCATTTTATGTCTACACTGGGCCAGGGCTTTTTCCGTATGCACAGCGTGCGGTAAAAATCACTTTATGGCCATGTGTGGCATAAATTATGTAAAAGATGTACTCTTATTTAATAGTCTATCAGTACATCTGAACTCACGGACAATGAATTCGGGTCATTTTCTATGAACAATTATATAGAAAATGACCAGAATTCATTGTCCGTCAGTGTGTGCGTGAAACAAAATAGGCATGCGTTTTAGTTTTATTCAAAATTAAGCATAGTACCTAAGTATTAGAGTCAAAACTAAGGTACTGTGGAAATCAGGTACCTATGTAGGTACATAAATTATAATTAATGCAACCAACATTAATACAATCTTAAAACAACACAAATTAACATAATATAATTGAATGACGCGTACCCATCGCCACATAGAACGTTAAACATTTTCTACAAACTATTTTAAATAAATTCAAAAGTTTAACATAATCGGCTCCAAACAAATCTCATTCCATTTACCAATTAATCAAATTGTGGTAATTTTTAAACGTTTCGCAACACTATTAGTTGTGCCTATACCTCGAGGTAATATTTAAAGAGTTCCCTCGATTTCCCTTAGATCTTCACCAGATTTTGACCACTGTATAACAGCGGTAATTTTTTTCGTAAAAACGTAGATCACGCGGCTTGTATGTGTGCGTGCCGTGAACGAACGCACTAAAAGCATAGTTTTATGAATGCGTAAGAATGCTCCAGTATGGATCGCACTGTCTACGGCTCGACCTTGAATAGATATCGCGCACTCCTAAACGGCTAAAGAGTGACTACTTCTCTGTCTTTATAATTTGTCTTGACCTTTCCGAAAAAGGGTTTTTTCCACATCCATGCACCCGTCTTCGAGTAATCGGAAAACAAATCTACTCTTCTCTTTGAAATTGATAAAAAGATTCCAACAAACTCCGAATCTCGTCTTTGCTTTAAATCGGTTAAAAATGACTCTGAAACATTTCTTTTCGGGTGTACGTTATTTTAAAGACATAGTACATTACTGCAGAGGCCGGGAAGTAAGGAATTGCCGGTCGAGTACATATAGCTGGCCGAGCGAAGCGAGGCCAGATAGTTACGAGGCCGGCAACCCCATTTCCCGCCGAGGTATGCATAGTGCTTTTCTCAAACATGCAATGAAATAAATAAACTTACTATAATAACCTTACTTAATATTTTATAACTGGCTGTCAGAAAGTGACATTAGTGACATTATATCCATAGACAATGCAAGTTCGGCCAAGCTGTTTCAGTTCACATTTTTACCGCGAATATTTAGATGAAATATTTTAAATGTGTATTCTTGTGGTTTAGTTTGCAATTTATAATAATTGGAAATTGTTTATAATGTGTTATTTGTTATGTTCATGTCAATTTTAAATAAATAAAACTGCAAAATATAGCAAAAATCGTTTTTTGTTTTTTTAATGGCTGAATGCCGTGATGCTGGGGCCCAAATAAATGTGGAATGGAAATTGAAAAAAAATACATAGCCGGCCTCGGCCGGCAATGTAAGTATGAAATTCCATTCCGTGCCAAGTGTCAAACCGCATAGGAAACGAGGTACTTTGTGGCCTATTTTTAGGCACGTAATGTCAACATTTCATGCCATGTTTGAGAAAAATAATTAAACCCTTTACCCGATATAAAGCAAATACAATCGTATTTTCACCTAGCGAGCATCTTTCAACACAATCAATAAAGGGCCTTGTACAACCCTGAAGTCTACAGAAATATATCGAGCTAGAAGGAAAAGTTTATGTACCTCGCGTGCTAAAAAGAAGTAGCAGCGACCTACTTTGCATGCCGTCAACTTCAGTGTCCGTCAATATTACTATCAGATTTGAAATTCTATTAATAATGGTATAACTAATTATTCAAATACCACCTAACGAAATGGAAAATGTATGTTTTCCATCACTAAATTACACTTGGCGTCAAACACTAAGCGATAAATGTTACACGCTTAGTTCCCATACCTTCAAATCGACGAACTACTATCTCGATATTATATCTGTCTTTCAACACAGGCAACGGAGCGTTGTATAACCCTGAACCCTTTGAAGTTTGGAACTTAGATCGTTTCCAATTTAGTAGCCTTTCGTTATAAATAGGATTGTAGGGTCTTTGTTATTACGTAATCCCGGTTCGTAAGTAGTTTATTGTTTTCAACAACTAATGCAAACAGAAATAAGGCTCAATATCTAAATAATTTTACAAGAAAATTATAATAAGAAAAGTATGTTATTGATATATATCATTTAGAGATTGTGTAGGTAGCTCGCCAGTGAGTGATTCAAAAGAGCTATCAGTTGGTCTAGCTCACCGGTTCACTAGCTCAGTTCCGATTCAAACAACTCAGTATATCTTTCAACTCACTCGTTCACTCGCTCTCAAGTAGCTCTATTGAGCCGTGAGCTGCGAAAAGACACGACCAACGTGAACTTTTCGTTCCTGTCTTGTCACTCTATACCTATTACTGCTCTCTCTCTTTCGTTCGGAAAGTTTCGGATTTGGAGCTATACTGAGCTATAAAAGCTAGTGAGCTGTTGACACACCACAAAGCTACTAAGCTTATAAGAGCCAGTGAGCCGTTGACATACCGTGGAGCTACTGAGAAAAAGAGTGATACTTAGGTACCTTTGAGAGCTAAAGATTCATATCACTTTTTTCACTTTAGTGACACATTTTGCGCATCTCTATTGAATGGTTTAGTAATAAATAATCCACTTTAAACGTTGATTTACGGCACTAGCAGAAAAACTGAACAACAATGGAATCTGTTGTTGTTGTGTTCAGGTTTTCTTCTGAGAATAGTGAAGAAGATAAGTACCTATAAAATACTCAAATAATACCCACTGAAACCAGTTTATTCGATTACGAACGCAAGATTTACAATAAATGCACCCAAATGTATAATTGTGCCTATAATTTATGTGAAGAGTTCCCTCGATTTCTCTAAGTACCAATCATTAGCTGACCTGCAATGACACCTTTTGAAACAAAATAGTACATTACATACTGAGGCCAGTAAAGTAAGAAATGTCTCAGATCACATGTAAAAACATGTCTTGTGATCTGAGGTATTCTTATTTACTGGCCAAGGCTACTTCTGTTCGACGGAGCCAGAAAGCGGCGTCTTTCTTTAGCGTAGCGGCCGCCAAGGTGACGCTTGCCGGCCGGAGGGCAAAAAAATTTTTCGATCTTCGAGTAATTAGGATCATATAAAAAGATCCCGACGATTTAACAACCTCGTTTTTAACTCGGTTAAAAACATAAAACATTTTCAACATTCCTAACTCCAATCAGTACGTCTAGCATAACTGGCCGCGACTACGTTTCTCGCGCGACAGAGCATCACCTGTCACTGTCACACGATATTGAGTGAAAAGAGATAGGTAGTGTTAGTCGCGCGACAAAGAGTCGCGTGTCACAGTTGTGCTAGAGGTACAGGTACTTTCTCTCTGGCACAAAACCGAAATATCTAGATCTCAAACTAAGCCCTTTCTATTGAACCAATCCGGACCAGTTTATTTGCATTCTAGATCTAGGCTGACCCATATCCGACATTGTAGATATAGTGGCAGATATAGAAACCGTTATGCCGACCTAACTAACTTAGACAAACACATTACTTATTGGTAGACAAGAAACAGAATTGGATGTTTAGAAAAAGGATTGAGCTATTAGATTATGCATTGAAATATTGACTTTTGGTTTTGGTAAAACTAGCACAAATACAATAGTACATTACATAACTAGGGTGGTAATACAAAGAAAGGCCGAGATCGCAGAAGTTTGCGGCCCAAGCTGCAAGCGAGGGACGTAAATATGCAATCGAGGGCTTTCTTTATTACCTCCCTTGTTGTGTACATCATTTTATGTCTACACTTGGCCAGAAAGCGGCTTTTTCCGTACGCTGCGTGCGGAAAAAGCCGCTTCATGGCCAGGTGTGGCATAAATATACCTTAGTGCACACCTGAAAATCACATTAAAAGAGGTATATTACATAATTAAAACGATTTAACAGGTAGACAACAGGCGATCTTATGGCTTAAAAGCTATCACATCCATACAACCTTTGGGTAGCGGAATTGACACAAAAATAAACCAGAAAAGTAGGTGGTGCGAATGGTAAGAAATAGAGAGCTAATTATGTACCAGAAATAAATAACCACGGGGCAAAGATAAAGCAAACATAACCCCAAAACAGTCAGTAAACTATTAAACTAACGATTCGTTTGTTTTAAAAATGAATTTTTTTGGAAATTTTTCGTTACACAACAATCAATTTAAATAGTTTTATAAATAACAATTTTATTAGGATGATATTAATGATTGGTAATTATTACAGATTTTTCTGTTCAGTAACTCCGAAGATAATGGAGGGGGATGTTATTTTTTTGAACGTTTTTCGCCCTAAATCAAAAAGAACATTAAAATATATAAAAATGGTTTTGGAATTTACAAAATAAGCCCTTTCATTTGATACCCCACTTGATATAATAGCCCAGCTTAAAATTTTCCACCTCCTATTTCAAGCCCCCTTTAATAAAAAGTAATTAAGGTATAAGATTTTTATATGTCCAATAGGCTTGAGTTAATGGCTTTTAAAACTATTCCAAATTTCAAATTTAGCTGCAGTAGTTCCTGAGATTCTGGCTGTGACGGACGGACAGAGAGAGTCGCATCATAAGGCTTCGCGCTTTTTACCATTTTGGTACTGAACCCTAAAAATGTCCTTAGGCGATTTTCCGTGTTGTTCAAGTTATGCCAAAACCAAGGACCATTAAAGCAAAAGGGCTGTCATTCTCCATACTTTGGATCGTACCCCGACCGCAAGGGGATATCCAGACAAAAACTAGATGGCGCTAAAAACTAAACATTTAACGATGTTATAATTGAATAACAAAAAACATAGTACAGTAAGAATTAGTTCGTATACAGCTAATAATAAATAAATTCTAACATTTAAGTACTGTGTCACGCTTGCAAAGTTGAATAATTGTAAATAATGTAATTCTTATACCAAGCTTATACATAGATGGCGTTGTAAATATCGGGGAACAGCTTTTTGTATGGAGAATGACAGTCCTTTTGTTTTAATGGTCCTAGCCAAAACCATCAATAAAGGTGGTTTTCCACCGGCAGGCAATCCTCGTCTCGTCTCGTCGTGGAAAACCACCTTAAGATACAAATGTTCTCAATCATTAGTAAGTAATCAAAAGTTTACATCGGCTATACGTAAGGTCAGCGACCCCGGGTTGAACGTTCGCGTGTTTACGTGTCCTAAACACAAGCAGTTCGACCTGTATGTGACGTCATATCGAGGATATGTTCATACCTAAAATTATTATTTTTAACAGATTTCTTAAGAGGCAGATTTGTGGTTCATTTGTCTTTAGGTCCAAGAGTGATTCTGTGAGCAAAGAGCTCTCACACAGCTTAAAATAAAAATGTTTTATTTCAGGTACAAAACCCATACACAAATTAAATTATTACATGTTAAGTTAAATGAAATTATACATGAAAGAAACATGATGTTTCTTTATTTATTTTTAATACGGGTAAATTACACCACATTTTTTTGTTACATTATACAGCGTGGAAATTTAATACGGGCGAATTGAAACGGTGGTCAGCATAGGACCTAAGAAGTATATTTACATAAGTTTTGCTTAAAACTACGATGAAAATATTTACCATACAAAATAATAGGGTATTTGACAACAATCAAAATAAATTCATTAACTCTAACCAGCAAAATACGCTTCCAAAACAGCCCGGATAAAATCATTCAAACTTATTTTCGTGCCATCAACGATTTTATAATGACAAAAACTAATAATAAGGCACCATGTTGAGCATGACGTCACAAGATAGTATTTCATACTAAACTGCATACTTTCGGAGCGTTTTGACACTTCATAAAAAGAAGCTGATTTGAACTGTCATCAAGTAGCCTATTCGCATTGTAACGCAACACATTCAAGTTGACAAACACGCTAGTTGACAGTTACTTTAAAAAAGCTCGTATCTCGCAATGTCATAACAAGCATGTATGCGGTACATTGCTGCTCGGTAAATTTTCAAAAATTAATTACGAAGTCACTATTAAGTGGAATTTAAAAAATCATATTAATTAATGATAACACTACTGAACGCTATATCTGGTCTAATTGTTTGCTCGTATTGGACTTCCACGCTGTATAGATACAAGAAATCAACGAACATAGAAAAATTAAATGGTACTCACCTGTGGTCCAGACCGGGAATCGAACCCCCTCTAGATTTGAGGGCGTTTGCTGGGTGTTCCGGTGGGTAAGTGGTTAAGGCGCTGGGCCAGAAATCTAGAGGTACCAGGTTCGATTCCCGGTCTGGACCACAGGTGAGTACCATTTAAGTTAAATGAAATTATTAAATGATATGTATAAATTGCTAAAACAAATTAAATTAAAGGAAAATTGCAATAACGACACGACATTAAGATGGGATATACTAAAAAAATGTGCTACACTGGGTAAAGATCACTTCTTTTGACCAGTAATTAGTCCAGTCAAAGTAGGTACAAGGCAAACAAGTAATCCAACTCCGGCCATTTAGGAACGCGCGACGCGTATCACACGGACGTACGATCGCGCGTTTGTGTGAGTGCGATCCACACTGGAGCAGTCCTTGCGCATTCTTAAATCTCTGCTTGTAGTGCGTTCGTACACGGCGCGCACACATTCAAGCCCGCGATGTATTTTTTGTACGAAGAAAAATTACAGCTATTATACTGTGGTCCAGTGATTAAACTTTTGGAGCCCCTTCACAGAACGGTTATACAGACCGGTAACAAAGAAATAAAGAGTAGTCAAACTTCGACCGCTTAGGAGCGCGTGATCCGTACTGGGGCATTCTTACGCATTCGTAAAACTTTTTTTTTTTTTATTTTTTTTTTTATTTATTTATATTTTTTTTTTGGATCTGACTAACTCACAACCCCTCCTGGGCGTAGCGATAGTCGGACCGGGTGGTTGGCCGTGGCGTTCCCTGGGGTCGAACCAGGTCGCTAGACAGACCAAGCGCTGCTTGTAGTGCATTCGTTCGCGGCGCGCACACATTCAAACGGCGCAATGCATCTTTTGTATAGGAAGAAAAATTACTGCTATTGAACTGTGCCGGCAAAGTAATAAAAAAAAATTTTGGAAGATCTCATAAGTGATTCACAAATGATGAAGTTAAAGTAACATACTGTATATCTCCTTCCTTTCTGTTACCATCGAAAAAACCGGTATCCATCAAGTAAAATCATATTGAAATCGGGAGAGTCTTTAAAACATAATAACCCTCTGATATTCTAGGCGCTAGGAAAACGAAGAAACGAGGACAAAAATTATACTTAAAATTTTACTACTCGTAATATATGAAGCGAGGTATCAGTGACGTGGCGTAAAACATATCTTTGGGCCAGTCGGTGTAGATTTGGCGTACATTTTCCTTAAGAGCTGTAGAATAAGGTGCTCACATGCCCCATAATAGGCAAGCCGGTAGGAATCGAGTTATTTGGACGCCACGCCACTGCGAGGTATCTCTTCTCTTCTTCTAAGTCGGTTCCTCACTGTTGAGGATCGTGACTCCGCCGATTAATTTTTTTGATGGCAGCTCTCCGCTTCTCCCTGTCGGTTGCCTTGTGAAGCGCGCTGCTGAGTGTCGTATCCAGTTGGTCGGATATCTGATCGCACCATCGTGTTGGGCTTCTTCCGCGTGGTCTAGAGCCGTCCATCTTTCCCATCACCATCAGTCTCTCTAAGTTGTCCGGGTCTTTTCGAGCTATGTGACCAAAGTATTGTAGCACACGTTGGAGGCTGATGATCGATAGCCTTGGCTGACTTTCTAGTTTAAGTTGGGCTATTATAGAGACATTAGTGCGACGAGTAGTACTGGGTGGTGTATACATATCAATAGTAGATTGTGTCACAAGGGAGCAAAATGATGTATTTACGGCGAGGGTGTATATTGAATCCTGAACGAAGCGAAGGATTGTACAATAGAATCCAGAGCGTAGCGAGGAATTCTAAAGTACAATCCGGAGCGTAGTGAGGGATTCTTGTGTTAACGCCCGAGGTGGAAATAATTTTGCTACCTTGTGACACATACCTACTGCTTTTCACACCGACTATGAGGAAAATTCAAATACCAAATCAAATTCAAATTCGCTACCTACCAAAATAACGAAATATATAGTTAATCGAAGTGAATTACACATTATTATTAAAATGAAATGTTAAAAATCGTTAAATTTATAGTCCATTATTATTTTATAAAAAGATTATTATTTTTTACAGACGGGACGAAAATACCACTTCCATGTTATATTTATGGCCCTCGCCTGCGGCTCGGACCGTAAACACTTGTGATCTCACTGATTATACCGCCTCTGTGTGTAATATACTAGTAAAGCTGTCTATGGTATGGCATATTCTAAGTGGGTCCAAATTAAAAATACCCTGTTGTCCTTGAACAGAAAAGTACCACTTTGATCCCTCTTATGAGGGAGCAAAATACTCTTTTCTGAATAGGAGGTGTGAAAAAGTGTTTAATTCATCACCGTATTTTCTTTTCAGAAAGCAGCCATGATTCGTCACGTCACACTACTAGCGATATGTACACAGATCATCACATTCAATGTGGTAAGTACCACTTATTATAATATGTTTTATATCTACTTATATACATACTCTAATATGTATTAATTTTAATACTATACAAAATGTTTTGTTCCTTGGAAGTCCAGTCAATTACTTCAACCACTATACTCCCTGCTCAGGATGTACATAAAAAATCATGTAGTGACCCATATAATGCATACTTATACATATGCCACGGAATTGTGGTGCTAGGTCGTCGTGACCCATATATGGGGCACTGGGCAGTGAAGGTGTTAAAAACTTTTTAGAAGAATTTCATTGTCAATCTGCCTTTCATAGAGCTTTTAAGGTAAATCTAGTGACTTCCCTTATACATACAAACACAAAGAGAGTAAAGAATCCACGTTAACGACATCAATTTTACCATTAGATGTTGTTAAAGTCGCTTGTCCAATGTCCATTTTAGAATAGAATTATT
This sequence comes from Eudemis profundana, assembly GCA_947034925.1. Taxonomy (NCBI): domain Eukaryota; kingdom Metazoa; phylum Arthropoda; class Insecta; order Lepidoptera; family Tortricidae; genus Eudemis; species Eudemis profundana. Next base: position 18,867,797 of record OX344812.1, read on the forward strand.
GGTGTAACTACAAACCTTCAAAACGTATTGTGATATTTACAATGAAATGTTTCCGCTTTATGAACCCTTTTTTACCCAAGCAACTTGAATTACCTTTTAAAAGCTTTCACAGGCTTCAGAAGCTGTTAATTAATTCTGGCCTAACAAAGGTACCCTTTCATCAGAACATGTTACACGATTGTTCTGGCAGCTATTCAGAACTTCCCCATTGCCAGATACTTATACTGTTTAATATAACAGCTAGATCACTTGAACTTTCGAACGCTCTGAAACTATTCTACGAGTATCAGCTTTGTAGTGTCTTCATGGGCTAGAATAGTACATTACACAACTAGGGTGGTAAGACAAAGAAAGCCCGAGATCGCAGATGTTTGCGGCCTGAGCTGCAAACGAGGAACGTAAATATGCGATCGAGGGCTTTCTTTATTACCTCCCGAAAAAGCTACTTTATGGCCAGGTGTGGCATAAATATTATAAATGCGAAAGTTTCGAAGATGTGTAACAGTGCAAGATGTGTGTGTGTTGATGTTTGTTACTCAATAACGGGGTAACCACTGGATGGATTGAGCTGAAATTTGGCATGCAAGTAGAACAAGTCCTGGATTGAAACATATCTCTGGATTGATACTTTATATCCCAGTAAATAGTTCCCTTGGGACAATAACGGGAACAACGCGGGCGAAACCGCGGGTACCTAAACGCTAGTATATTAATATTAGAGTAGAATATATTTGCCCAGTAGTGGGACACTACGATAGGCTAGTAAAAAAAGATGAGAGATAATTGCTGCTTCCTGGACGCTAGTTTCAAGGTATACTAGTAGATAGCGCTGGCCGAAAACGGCCAAATGCAAGTTTTTTCTGACTTTTTTGGGACTTCTTATGTTGTTTTGCGCAGAAAACGTATACGCTTTGAACAAAGGTACTCGTCAGTACATGTTACACGATTGTTTTGGCAGAAATTCAGAACTTCTACATTGCAAGATACTCTTAACAACAGCTAGTTCATTTGACTATCAAACGATCCGAAACTATTCTACCAGCTTTGCAGTTTCTTCTGTTTTTGGGGGCTGAGAGAAGATTATTCGTCCCTTAACGCTAGTTTGGAATGACGCTAATAGATGGCGCTGACCAGAAACACTAGTTACTCAGCAAGTGGGCCATTATTCAGCGATTAAACAGCGTTTTATTTTCTGTCTCAGTAAATATTTCTGAAAAAGACGATAACTGGCGTTAACTTGACGACCGCTTTAGCTTAGTTGGTAGTGACCCTGCCTACGAAGCAAGAGGTCCTAGGTTCGAATCCCGGTAAGGGCATTTATTTGTGTGATGAGCACGAATATTTGTTCCTGAGTCATGGATGTTTTCTATGTATTTAAGTATTTGTATCTATTACATATATCGTCGTCTAGTATCCATAACACAAGCCTTATTGAGCTTACTATGGGGCTAGTTCGATTTGTGTAAGATTGTCCCCTAATATTTATTTATCTATTTATTAAAAAAAAAAAAAAAAAAAAAAAAAAAAAAAACTTTTTATGCAACTGAATGTCAGTCCCAAGTCTGAGCTTTCCGGTTAACAATCTTGCGACGGTATTGACTTTCGAACCGCGTGGTCAAAATGCTCGAAAATTGCGCAGGTAGACTTGCTTTGTGTACGGCGTGAGTTTATGCGGGTTAAGCAAGAACGAGATTGAGCAGGCGTGTACTGAATAACTACGTCGAATGCCTCCAAAATACTGAACCGAATCAGCTACACAAGGCCTATAGCATTGCAAACTGCATTCTCTCTATCATCTAAGTGCTTTTGCATCCGAAGCCATACAGCTTGGGAGCACGGGGTCCGCTTTTCGACATTTTCTCCACTTCATATGGTCTTCTATTGTCATCTCATCCCTGACAAGGTCAAGCCGGTATTTTTTGGTCTACCCCTTCTACCGGAGCCCGGCAAACATTGTTTATTGCAATGGTAGACAAAAAAGTAGATATAAATAAGCTTAACGCCTTTTGAAATAAGTGGCAGTTAAGAGTCTAAGTCCGATAGGACACGCTTGGTCCTAAGAAACACATGAACGAAATATTTGACGCCATCTTAGGACTGAGGCTTTCTCCAAAGATACGGGTAGTATTTTATGCAAGAGATCTCTATAGCCAGACAGAACAGCAACGCAGCCAGTATGACGAGTTGAGTTCATTCAAGGCATCTTTACCAGTAGCACTTACCAAATTTTTGTGACGAACGAAAGGCGAAAGATTTATTCGTTTTGAAGGGAAACCAGAGTTACTCTCTCAAGGTGGTCCAGCCAAGCGTCCTGGTTCGATCTCTGGGAACGCCACGGGACCTGGTCCAATTTCCGCAACAGTCAATAAGACTTGCAAGTTTGTCGGGCTACAAAAAAAATGGGGCGAACAAGGGACGGCGTTTTTCACGAGCGATCCCGCCGTTTTGAGCTGCAACACCGATGAAAGTTGTCACCCGACCGATGAATATTCATTAGTCTCACCAGCCTTAACATTTCCCGGGTGTTGAGTAGCAATCACACCTTTTTGATAAGTCCTGGCTAACAAGACAGTATTCTTTTGAATTAAAAATCTACATATTTTTAACTCTGATCAAGTACGAAGAAATTGTCTTATGACTCCGATCTAATTTTAGTACATGCACTTAGTTACTAATAAACAAAATGTATTTACAATAATGATAGCGAAAAGCATGATTACAGTGTTTTGAACGTGAGATTGTTTTTGCTATTTAAACTGTACCTACTTCTAATTTTAAGGCGATATTTTAGATACATGATACGATGTCTCGTATTTCGTAATATGCATTAAAGTTAAAGCACACTTATCGGAATCGGAAGGCTTTGAAACAGAAAATGATACAAAGATCGTCAGTAGCTCTGTTACAAATACATCGAAAATTTCATCGTGTGCAGGAAGGAAGTTACGTTTAATTTTTCTATGTATTTTGCATCTATAATCGTAATAAAGATTGTGATATTTCCATATTAAATCTTTTAAACACAAATTTTATTTGCAACGAGTATTGAAATGAGCAAAGACACAGTCTAACAGTATTGTTTCGATAAATATGCATGTTTTTCACCGCCTCCTGTATCCCAATTCACGTAACGATGAAAGTTGTCAGTCCGCAGATAAATATTCATAGCCATCGGCACCTCACACAATGGGTTTTGGCGTTTGGGATCATTTCTCTTTCACGCTTCTTTCAAATATTTGTTAAACAATAGATACATTGCTGAAGCCTGGCTTGAATGGGGAATAACGTAAGACAGAAAATATGTTGTTTTTATTCAAAACTGTCCATTTAATGACCTTGTTTCGGGTGTGTAATGATCAATAGAACAATAAATGGTATAGCAATCAATGTATAGAACAAAGAATCACATAATCTCAATGTGTAGAATTGATCACTAGACCGGATAAACGTTTGGTAGAATAACAATGACTATATTCACCTTTATAATAATCACGATTTATATAATGATTATTTATCATATGTATCTGTTAAAATAATGCACATTTGGTATACTTCTAATTAACTAGATAAAATAATTTATATATAAGGAAACATTTTTTGTCTCTGCATTGGTTTTAATGTGGGCAATTTACACCACACTTTATGTTACATATATAGATACAGGAAATCAAAGTACACAGAAAAACTAAATGGCACTCGCCTGTGTACAGACCGAGAATCGAACCCGGTACCTCTGGATTTCCGGCCCAGTGACTCAACCATTCGTCCACCGTACACTCAGAAAATGCCTTCAATTCTGATATCTAACTTGACTTCCGTATCTTTGTTTTTTTAATAGGAATTAACCTAAACGCCATCTATGAGAAACCTATACTGGTTACTCACCTCAATGCGCAACTTTAACAGTTACGACGCGCACCTTCTTACAGGTACGACAATCAAGCGAGATAGCGAGGTATCTATATATGTAGATAAAATAATGTTGTGTTGTGCAATAACCTACTTTTTGACAGCAGTCCGTTTTTGTTGGAGGACGCAGTTAAAACCTTTTTTTTTGACATGGGGAAATACCTAATGCATACCCGTCCTCTCGGGGGAGGAGGGCGGGTAATGTGCGCGTGCGGAAAAAGCCACTTTATGGCCAGGTGCGGCATAATAGTACATTGAAGAAAGAATGTCTCAGATCGCAGGTATTTGACGTCCGAGCCAAAGGCAAGGGCGATAAATATGCGATCTGAGGCTTCCTTTATTACCGCCCGTGGTAAGTACAAAATTTTACGTCTCCACCAGGACATGCAGTGGAATTTTCCGCACGCGTAGCGGGCGGTTATTGCCACTTTATGGCCAGGTGTAATAGTACCTACATTACACAACTCTGGTGGTAAAACAAAGAAAGGCCGAGATCGCATACGTTTGCGGCCCGAGCTACAGGCGAGGGACGTAAATATGCGATCGAGGGCTTTCTTTATTACCTCCCGTGTTGTGTACATCATTTTATGTCTACGCGTAGCGTGCGGTAAAAGCCACTTTCTGGCCATGTGTGGCATAAAATCACATTTTTAGACTTTTCCAAAAACGTGCCGAAACGCTTCATACTCCAGCCCATTGTAACGTGACGTCACGAGACATACTTGTTTGGGGAAATCAAGAACTTTGTTCTGCAACTGCTAAAACTTGCGTTTATCGTAACGGTTTCATAACAAAAGTTACCATAAATTTTATGGGTTATTTAATGGTGTAGTTTTTAATATTTTTATACTTTTAAAATGGATTTTCCAACCCGACTTTGTAGGCTCATAAAAAAAATTACACGTTAGGTATCAAACTCAAAACTTCAACATGATTTCCTTATTTTAACAGAATCTTGTATAATTTTAACACATTTCGGTTACAGTAAAGTAGCTTGCTGGATTTAACCAAACAAACATACAAACATTGTAATTTAATAAAAAGTTTGTAAAAGACGGAAAGATTCACGATTTTTATATTAATTTGTATTCCGTTGCCGTGAGCCGGAGAGAAAAAAAACAAGACAAGTGCGAGTCGAATTTGCCCACCGAGGGTTCCGTAAAAAATTTAGGTACATATAAGTACAAATTGTAGTACATCAATATAATAAAGTACCCTATAAATTTTCATTCCCTTAGTAAAGTCTATTTTTTATGATTTAATTAAAAATGTATAGTTTTCACATTTTTCTCTATACTACATAGTATAAAACAAAGTCGCTTTCTATGTCCCTATGTATGCTTAAATCTTTAAAACTACGCAACGGATTTTGATGCGGTTTTTTTTAAATAAAATAATAAAATAAAATAATTTATTTCTGTAAGTAGGCCCTCAAGGGCTCTTTTACATGTCTTACATTCTTTGTCTTCTTTTCTTTTTTTTTTTTTGGCGCTTCTATAATAAATAGAGTGTCTTCTTTAATAAATAGAGTGATTGAAGAGGAAGGTCTATATGTATAATACATGCATAATATAATAGAGAAACACCGTGCGAAGCCGGGGCTAGTGTAGTATAAAACGGTATTATTTGCCAAATTTCATAGTCAACGGAATTTTGTTTTTTTTTAGAGTGTCAAAATTTACGTTTTTTGCGGCAAACGGCCGTATTTTTTTTTACGTTGACTTAGAAGCTTGATTTTTTTCACAGCTTTAAAGGACTATAGACTTGAGTATATGGTTTTAATTTTAACTTGATACCTTTACGCGTTCCCGAAATAAAGGGTTATGACAGACGGACAAACAGACAGACGGACAACAAAGTTCTTCCGTTTTTTCCATTCGAGGTACGGAACCTTAAAAGAACAAAGACATTCTTCCTATAGAAACTCAGTCAGTTACAGTTTTTGACCTACTCCGAACTGCGAAGTCCGAATACATTGGAAAGATTCTTAAAAGGCAATTAATCTTAATTACTTCGGAAGTATCTAAGGGCTAACGACAGGCCATTAGGCCGGAGGAAAACAATCGCCGGTTCATAATTAAGGGATTACGTGGAGGCGTACTGGCAGGCTCCTGAGAAGAAAAAGAGATTAAAGGCATTTGCTTCTAAGGTTTTAAATTGTTTTGCTAAGATTTTTGGGCAGTATTGCGAGGTAGAGAGTTTTTGGGTAAAAAATGTTAAATGGCGCGTCAATGTTTAACAGACTCACGAAAAGAAAAGGTTTCCAATTCTGCTAAGTATATTTTTTTAATTATGTGATCGTTACCGTCTACACTTCGCCAGAAAGCGGCTTTTTCCGTACGCGCAGCGTGCAGAAAAAGCCACTTTATGGCCAGGTGTGGCATAAAACATGTTATTCAAATTTCATCTTACTATCTGTCATGGTTTAGGCTCTAGGTGGGTCAATTGCAAACTAAATATAGGGGAAATCGTAACGAAACTGAGAAAAAATAATATCTCAGTTTCGTTACGATTTTCCCTTATGGCGTTTGGGCGTAACGAAACTGAGAAATTCAAAATTTGTACGGAAAAGTTGGGACATTTTGCACTATTTTTTTTATTTCATAAATGAAAAGTGCTCGTGATTCTGAGTAAAATGGTATAAAACACACCATGATCAGACAAAAAAAGTAAAAGGTACATTTTTTCTGCAGTTGACCCAGGTACAATGGAACTGTTTTATATGTTTAGAGAAGATACTTGTTTAACGATAACTCAGGTGTTGTTAATTCGTTTTTTATGACAAGTGCAATTAGTTGAAAATTATAGGCGATGGACGACGATTAACGTTAGTGTACCCACGACTTATTTTGACATTGACATTTATAACCAGTTAACAGCACGATTTTCTTTCAGATATATGACAAGTTTCCTTTAGGGCCTTATAAGACTGGCGAATTGCGAGCGTGATTTCATACAAAGTTTGTCGCGAGTTCGCTGCGACAGGCATGTCTCACTCCGCGATTTTCTTTCGCGGTAATTATTATTATTCCTTGCCTAATGCATTAGGCAAGCTCAGGGCTGCGCCGATACCCGGCAACGCCTGTGAGCGAAATCTATGAAGCCCACAGGAGGGTTATGTGTTTGACCTGTATGTATGTATGTAAGTATGTATGACAACGTGTATCAAAACAGTTACATAACGTCACGCAAATATTTTTTTCAACTACCTCTAATTCACTAGGAAATTCAAGCTATAATAATTATTTTATTTTTGTCGACAACCCTAGCGGTGGGCGTGGCGACCAGAAAGAGCGCGCGTTATGAGTTAGAGCGAGAAGGTAGGATTCGGCGCATTCTTGTGACTCGAACGTGGGTTTTGTTAGACAATGCGACTTCTGTACAAAGTACTATTACTCGTACTTATTCTGTGGCTGCGATCGAAATCTGTATGAAAACACGCTCGCAAATCGCCAATATGATAATAGTACATTACACAACTAGGGTAGTAATACAAAGAAAGGCCGAGATCGCAGAAGTTTGCGGCCCGAGCTGCAAGCGAGGGACGTAAATATGCGATCGAGGGCTTTCTTTATTACCTCCCGTGATGTGTACATCATTTTATGTCTACACTTGGCCAGAAAGCGGCTGTTTCCGTACGCGCAGCCGGCGCAAAACGCCACTTTATGGACATGTGTGGCATAAAGCCCTTAAATATGTAATATTGTTTCCAGGTGGACACAGCAAAACAGCAGGTCCAGCTCTCGGACTCCTACCTCCCTGTCGCCATGCAAGTGATTGCGCATCTCACCGACCAGATGGCGTATGAAGCGCGCGACGAGCCCCCGAAGACCACCAGCAAACCGACCAGTAGACCGACCAGTAGACCGACGAGTAGACCGAATAGACCGACCAGCAGACCGGACGCGGTGTATGTGAACACGTACCAAATCAGCAGACCCTTGTGGCTTGGTACTTTTAGGTGATGGTCTTCTGCTTTTTTTCTTCTAATGGAAATTTTCACGGCAACTTCATAATCAACGAGACGAGTTTGTAATTCTTCCTACATTACTTTTTTACAGTTAATTAAAGTTGCGCTGAAAATTCCTGACAGCAATATTTCTCTAATAATCTTCTGTTTAATACTTCACATCCTCTCTTGTTCTTTTATTCCTAGATTTCTGTTCGGAATTTTTTTTGACGTATCCTGAATGGCTTTTTCCTTCGCTCTATTTTTACTAGTATGTATATTACTTCCAGATTTATATTATTAGGTTTACTAATGTTTCGCAAAAATACTAGTACCGTAGTAAAGTATACCACAAACGAGAAAATGTATAATAGTAACGATACTTTGCATTAGTATTACCAAAGTATTAAAGACAGACAAGTAGTCTTTGACTGTTTAGGAGCGCGCGATACCTATTACAAGAGACCTGGTTCGACCCCAAGCGCCCCCGGCCCCCACCCAGTCCCATCCACTCAGGGTGGGCCGGCTAGCGATCTGGTTCGACCCCGGGAAACGCCTCGGCCGACCACCCGGTCATACGATCGCTATGCTCAATTAGGGTTGCGAATTAGTCAGTTTTAAAATAACTGGCCAAGAGCATGTCGGACCATGCTCAGTGTAGGGTTCCATAGCCGTAAATATAAGGGAAAAAATACGATGTAAAAAAAGTACAACAACAAAAGAGCGTATCTTCATAACAATTACGTCCTTTTGTTGAGAAGCGCAGTTTATCGGCAATAACTCAAAAACGGTTAATCCGATCTTGTTGAAAATAATTTTCGTTGAATGTATTAATTAAGCGTTATCTTTGTAAATTTTTTTATATTTTTCGGACACACGGTTTAGAAGATAGAGGGGGGGGACACAATTTTCACAACTTTCGGAGCGATTATTTCCAAAGGTATTCACTTAATCAGAAACATTACTTAAGAACCTTAAAATGTCTTTGGAAGAGCTGTCGAACTATCTACCACACGCTGATATTTTCTAAAAAAAAAATTTTTTAGGTTCTGTAACATGTATGGAGTGCCCCCCCTAAAAATATTTATTTTAGTTATTTAACTACCAAACTAAGTAGCGGCTCATACAAGACACCTATGTTCCAAATTTCATCAATATCCATTGTGTAGTTTTTGAGTAAAATGCCTGTGACATACGGACGGACGGACGGACGGACGGGCATGACGAAACTATAAGGGTTCCGTTTTTGCCATTTTGGCTACGGAACCCTAAAAAAGCGATGCCTATCCAAGTCGAGTGAAGTCGGTGCGATCCGTACTGCAGCTTCGCATTCTTAAAACTTTGCTTGTGGTGCGTTCGTTCACGGCGCGCACGCATGAAAGCCGCGCGATGTACCTTTTGTAGGAAAAAAAATTACTGCTATTATAATGTGGTATTACTATTCTTACCTGACAGTGGAGTGGCGTGAAAGATATCCTTGGGCAAGCCGGTGTGCAGATTTGGCGTACATTTTCCATTAGGATGTAGAATAAGGTGCTCAAATGCCTGATATAAGGCAAGCCGGTAGGAATCGAGTTCTTTGGACGCCACACTACTTCTACCTATACTCTGTACTTTTATTTTAGGTATTCAAAAAAACTGGCCAAGAGCATGTCGGACCATGCTCAGTGTAGGGTTCCATAGCCGTATCTATAAGGAAATGTGCTAGATAAAAATAAAGCTAAAGATATACAACTGACAAAAGGTCTTAATTGCCGTGTTCTTCGCAATAACTTCAAAACGGTTTATTCGTTACTATTCAAAATAATTTTCGTTGAATGTATTTATTAAGCGTTACCTTCCTGAGTTTTTTCATATTTTTTGGATTTACGGTTTAAAAGTTAAAGGGGGGGGGGGGGGGCACACAATTTATGCAACTTTCGGAGTGATTATTTCCGAAAGTATTCACTTAATCAAAAAATAGTACATTAAAGCCTTATAATGTTTTTAAAAGAACTATCGAATTATGTGCCTCACGTTGATGTTTGCTGAAAAAAAATTTTATGCCACACCTGGCCATAAAGTGGCTTTTTCCGCACGCTGCGCGTACGGAAAAAGCCGCTTTCTGGCCAAGTGTAGACATAAAATGATGTACACAACACGGGAGGTAATAAAGAAAGCCCTCGATCGCATATTTACGTCCCTCGCTTGCAGCTCGGGCCGCAAACTTCTGCGATCTCGGCCTTTCTTTGTATTACCGCCCTAGTTGTGTAATGTACTATTTTTAGCTTCTGTTACATGTATGGAGTGCCCCCCCATAGATTTTTTTATTTTTATTATATAACTACCACACTTAGTAGCGGCATCTATAAGACATCTTTATTCCAAATTACATAAGTATACGTCTTGTAGTTTTCGAGTAAAATGCCTGTGACATACGGACGGACGGACGGACGGACATGACGAAACTATTTTTTCAGCTATTTTGGCTACGGAACCCTAAAAAAGGTAAACAAAAAACCACGTGACTGGGGTCGTTCAGCCAGTATTGTGCCACAGATACAAAACGTTACTTTGGTTGGCTGAACGACCCGAGTCACGTGGTTTTTTTGTTTAGGTACCTTTTTTAAATACCTAAAAGTGCAGAGTATAGTAATCTTACCTAGACCGCAACCCCGTTAAATTACTATTAAACAAAGTTTCCTAAGTTTTCATCGCGTTCCCAGTCCCCGTTATAACTACATTTTAATGGCTGCCAAACTTTCGTCTTGGCAACTATTTCCATAAAGTTGGCAACTTTGTCCTGTTTACATAAACGGTGGTAGAGTCTGTGCGGAAAGAGAATAGGCGTGGCGAAAAACGGAACTAACCTAACCAGTATGGATTTTTTCTTTGCAAGTACGGTAGAAAAGCATTACAGCCCCCCCCCCCCCCCATCTAAATCCTATTCCCTTTCCGCACAGACGTTAGTTACATTCTTGTCAGTTACAGGCGTGGTTCACTCTGCGATTTCGCCGCGTGGCTACTATAGCTTGGCAACTTCGTTGGTGACACTCACATGTGTGCTTTTTGTTATGTGCAGCCGTAACTACTTACATAAGTTACCGCCAGCACGAACGGGGCCTCCGGAGGCTGCCTCCGCCGGTCGGCGTTCGTGTTGGCGGTAGCTTGTGTGAGTAGTTACGGCTGCACATAACAAAAAGCACATATGTGAGTGTCACCAACGAAGTTGCCAAGCTATAGTAGCAAATTTTGTCCCTCTGACAGGGCTTAGCCAGTGACCAGAAAGAGCACGCGTTATGCGATAGAGAGAGACGGTCAGATACGGTGCGTTCCGTCCGGTGGTTGGACTTCCGACCAACTCTCAATGGACTTCGGTCCTCAGGCACAACACCCGCCTGGAGAGAGATCTCTCTATTGTCCTCTCTTATTTGAAGAGTCCCCTTGGTTTTACCCAGATCGTATCATCAAACCCTGATCTGGTGACAATAACAACATACATAAAAAATCGGACAAGTGCAAGTCGGACTCGCCCACCGAGGGTTCCGTACAAATTTGTGGATACATTATTAAAGTACCCTATAAATTTTGATTCTCTTAGTAAAGTTGATCTTTTTTAATGATTTAATTACAAATGTATAGTTTTCAGATTTTTCTCTATACTTGTAGTATATGACGGTATTACTTGCCAAATTTCATTGTTCTAGGTGAACGGAAAGTACAATTAGAATTTTGGTTTCCTTGAGAGTGTCGAAATTTACGTTATTTGCGGCATAAACAGCCGTATCTTATTTTAACGTTAACTTAGAAGTTTGATTTTTTCACTGCTTCAAGTGACCGTAGACTTAAGTATATGGTTTTATTTTTAACTCGATACCTTCACGCGTTCCCGAGTTAAAGGGTCTTGGCAGACGGAGAGACATACGAACGGACGGACGGACAGACGGACAACAAAGTGCTATAACGGCTCCGTTATTTTCCTTTTGAGGTACGGAACTCTAAAAATGTGACAAATCGAGACACTTTTCCTTTTTTGAAGTTAGTTAAAAACCAGTCCCAAAAATCCAAATGGATCCAGTAGAGTAGAACATATTGTCAGAAAAGAGTTTTCGTTTTCTAACGAAAGAGGGTGGTTGGTACAGTTTAAATGGTTACCTATTTCCGTTTCCTGGCTTGAAATATTACTTCCTTTCCGAAACTTTGCACTGGGTAAGAGTCTTTACACACTGCATGTTTCTAACGCGCGTCTGAAAACATTTCGTAAATGCCACTAACGCTATATAAAGTTATTGCATTATGCATTGCATTATTATGTGAAGTGAGAGTTCATTTCACATAATAATACAATGCATTCTTCTTCTACAAATGCCGTGTCCATTCCGTAGTCGGTGAACATCTAAACTACCCAAACTAATATTATAAATAAATAAAATAGAATAGAAATGTATTTATTCAGCTAACACACACTCATATGTAACTGTGAGGCGATACAAAAGAAAAGAAACACTAAGACAGATCTGCAATTGAAATGCAAAAGTAACTCTGTCTGTCTTGTTACCTTTTCACACTTAAACCGCTGAATCAATTTGATGAAATTTGCTATAGAGATAAACTGTGATCTTGGAAAGGACAAAGTTAAAATTTTATTCCAGAAATCATCCCTAAAGGAGAGTGAAAAGCAGTTTCCTAGAAAAACTAACTTGTGACTGCTCAACATGGTTAAATACCAATTTGCCTTATTTTTTTTCAATCGCAAAATCAAACAATGCAGAGCGTAAGGGCCTTAACACTCTTAAACGGTAGTCGCTACTGGTGAGTTACTGCTGCGGCACTGCAGTTGCAGTATTACTAACCTCGCTCTTAGATAACACTACGGGTATATTAGACTTTTTTTTAATATCCATTCCACATTTATTTGAAAAGCATCACGGCGTTCAGCCATTAAAAAAACAATAGACGATGTTTGCTATATTTTGCAGTTTTATTTATGAAATTGACATGAACATAACAAGTAACACATTATAAATAATTTTCTAGTACATTACACAACTAGGGTGGTAATACGAAGAAAGCCCGAGATCGCAGATGTTTGCGGCCCGAGCTGCAAGCGAGGGACGTAAATATGCGATCGAGGGCTTTATTTATTATCTCCCGTGTTGTGTAACATCATTTTATGTCTACACTTACGCACACGACACGTTCGCGCAGCGCGCGGAAAAAGCCACTTTATGGCCAGGTGTGGCATAAAATATTTTTTTTGCGGTAAAAATGTGTACTGAAACAGTTTTTGGAAAGGATATTGAACATTTTTCATTCTGTAATTCTATTTTTTGTCACTTTGCTTTTAGTGTATCTAGAAAATAAAGTTTGATTTTATGGAGTGTTTTTAATTTATTTCATTGCATATTTGAGAAAAGCACTATACACACCTCGGCGTGAAAAGGGGTTGTCAGCCTCGTAAATATCTATATATACTCGGCCGGCAACCCCTTACTTCCCGGCCTCTGCAGTAATGTACCTACTATTGCTGTACACGTCTAAAATTCTCTTTTACAGGCAGCAAACGACGCCATACCACAAACCCGGCCTCTACGCGCCGCTCGCCCCCCCTAAACCCGGCGACCGCACCTACCTCCTTCCCCCCAACCAGAACGCCCCCTACACCGTCATCCAACCCCCCAACACCCTCACCGGGGAGCCGCTCCTCTCTATCCAAGAAGACCAGGTCAAACCCCTCATAGAGCCGAGCAAACAATCCCATCTTCTACCTCCACATTTCGACGCTGATGTGGATAAGATCTCGCGTTCTGATAACTTAATGCTTGAGGAGTTTGAGGAAAACCTCCAGTACCTATCTCCTGGTGTAAGGGATATGATCAGGCTGGCGAACGACCCTGATGATGAGCGGTTGGTGGAGGATGTGAGAATGGGGATGGTGTCAAAGGGGGGGAAGCTCAGCGCGTCGAACCTGAGGTTGCTGCTATTGTATGATCTGCTGAGCAGAGACGCAAAGAAGCAGAGGCTGTCGGACTATTACGTGAGTATTTTTATATTTTTGCAAATATGTAATAGTACATTACACAACTAGGGTGGTAATAATGAAATAATAATGAAATAATGAACTTTATTCTGCAAGTAGGCCGCAAGGGCACTTTTACATGTCAAAGTTTACTGGCTCTTTTTAAACGAGGAGACCACTGCCGAGGAGGGTCAGTCAAATTCAATCAAAAATTATACTTAAATGCAATAGTATTACTTAACTTATCTTAAATTAATGTATAGCATGCATAGTTCTGCAATTAACCACGTCAAAGATTATCACAATGAATAGAAAAATAACAAATAAGAATAATAATAATAATGACTACATGTGATGACACAGATTCAATTACTTAAATTAATGTATAGCATGCACAGTTCTGCAATTGACAACATTTCATATTTTCAAAAGATCTTAATTCGAAAACCATTTGGGTAAAACTGTATTTTATGCTCAAAAAAAATATTTTTGGATTTTTTTTCCCATTTATTTTGGAAAAAATCGTCAATTAGTGTAAACCGGAAGTGTGACGTCATTTTCCCTGCATTATCGAGAGAGACCTTAGTACTGAAACGATTAAAAAGTGTATGGTATCCGGTTGTCATTTTCTGACATACTTGCCGTCTGACGTTTATTTGTTTTGAAAATTGTTACAACTGCTTAGCGGCTTTAGAAGTTTAATTTTCTTACCGTTGGTTCATTTGCACGTTTTCGAAGACCTTAAAAGACTTGGCACTTTCCCACTGGACTCCGATAACGCATTCAAACATTATTAACTTGGCATTCTTTTACCGGACACCGATTTTTTTCATATAATGAAGACATCAGAAGGTTTTTCTCAGGCTGATAGCACGAATCTGCCGCGTGTTGAAATTATGATGATGGAGTACACATCGGCAAGTGATAAATATAATCCAGCCCAAATAAGAGGAGCAAAAGCATCGTTGTCTTCCCGAACTTCCTATGTTGACAACGCTGTAACGCCTGACAGTTATTTTTTTAATCGTAATTGTCGCTCTGGATTCTAGTTTTTTTAAATCGTAATTGTCGCTCTGGATTCTAGTTGGGAAAGTGACGTCATTTTCTACATACGCCCTTTTAGAATGAGCTACTTTTCAAACTGCTATTTTTAATTGAAAAATTGAGTTAAAACGAAAAAGAAAAAATACGGGTAGCTTAAAATTCCACCTATTTTCTATCCGGCTCATAAAATGAAGGAGTAGAAAATTTGAAATATTGTCAATTAAGCACGTCAAAGCTTATCATAATGAAGAGAAAAAATAACAACAACAACAAATAACAATAATACTGACTAGATTGTGATGACACAGATTCAATTGTCACAAGACTGAAATAATTAATTGGTTTCTGGTTTAGGCCTTGCATTTTTGTCTGTTAGATAGTCTTCTACCCTATAATAAGCTTTTGACATCAAAGACCTTTTTAAGACATAATACAAAGAAAGGCCAAGTTCGCAGATATTTGCGGCCCGAGCTGCAAGCGAGGGACGTAAATATGCGATCGAGGGCTTTCTTTATTACCTCCCGTGTTGTGTACATCATTTTATGTCTACACTTGGCCAGAAAGCGGCTTTGTCCGTACGCGCAGCGTGCGGAAAAAAACACTTTATGGTCAGGTGTGGCATAAACATTATTTAAGTACTTTTTAAGCTTATATAGAGACTCATGATCCCATAGACAAACCTTATTATAAGTTTTGTGGGACACTGTTCCTAAATGTATGTAAAACTGCAAGTTTCAATAAATCAATTATTAAATATTATTAATCAGACATTAGGATATCTGTAAAAGAACTAAGGTGACCGGTGTTAGCAAAGTAGCAATGGGCTGGAGTGTCTGTTAGGTAGGGAGTAGTATTGTTTAGTTTAACGCCCATGCCCTTCCCGGGGCGGTGAGATGTGTGAGGTTTGTACAAACCTCACCATATATTTAATTTGCTTATTCCATTTAGTTTAGCTACCCCTGTTTTGACTTATTCTCTGTGCTCAATTTATTTTGACATTTCATGTGTATTGTGACCTTGCTAATTGATTTTTTATTTTGTTTTTATTATTTTTCATTTTTTAATTGTATAATTTGATTTGTGTAAATTTTGAAATTAAATATTTTATTTGTTTATTCCATTTAACTGATGATCTCACTTTAAATGCTTATAGCTTGACATGCAATGCAACTTATAATGTAATTTTAAAATGAGAAATAAATAATCTAATCTATATAGTTCGAAGGAAACCACAAGTACTTAGAGTCAATTTCAACTGATTATGCAACAGAGAAAAGGAGATTTTTCTGTATCATATTAGTCATCAAGTTATTAAGGGTAATGATGTGATAAACGCGCAGCGAACACACTGAACTTTGATATGTTACTAAGTTAACAATTAAGAGGAACACACATTATCACGTCACTGAATGATATTGACATTGGCTAGTTTAATTATTAGGTACCGAGTTTTATTATTCCAAACCAGTCAATGCGACCAGTATTTCTCGATGCGAAACCTACGTTTCCCATTTTGTATTTCGACGTTTGGAGGTCCTTTACACCTCCAAAACATAATGCTTTTGACAACGGAGACTCCTTATATTATCTCCATTAATATTAGTCTATGTTTGCTTATTTTCAATTTTTTTTTATCGTGTTTCGACGCCTTGAGACCCTTGGCAGCTCTAAATATGTAGTTTTAAGTTTTTGTAATATAATGGATCCGAAAATTGTAATAATCTCTCGGTAAAAAAAATTGTGCCCAGTAATTTGCTTGTTCATGTCACAATTGTCGTGATGTTTTTGAAAAGAGAAACTAGTGAGTTTCTTTCAGCGCTTCTTCTGACCAGAAGGTCATCTACCGAAGCGCCAAAAGAAAAGAATCAGACATGTAAAAGAGCCTTGAGGCCTACTTGCAGAAATAAATGGGTTTGAGTTTGAGTCCTAACCTAATCAAATCTATCGGTAACGTCGAAGAAACATCAACACTCGTTTTAAATTTTTCATCACACTTGCTCGAAAATGGTGATATAACACGTAGGTTTTGCGGGCCGTAAATGACCTATTACGCCCTAGGGCGTAATGGTTTTCTTTTTAAATTTGAAACGCTGGTTCTGTTTTACTCTTATTTGTCATGTTCAAAGGAAACGCAAACGTACTTTTTTAACTTTTATTACTGAAATATTTATTTAAAGAGAACTGTTATTGCAAATACATGTAAACACATATTTCTGTAACATTAATTAAATGTTTGAATAATGTATTTCTTTATTTTGCAAATATAAAATCAACCATTTTAAGTCTTTACCGCTATGGTTTCCGAACGTGACTTGTCGTCTTGATATATGTCACTAATGTCACTGTCAGTTTTACAATTTTATTTAGCTTAAGTAAGGTTATTTTAATTAGATTTCCTCACAAGTGTGATGAAAAACATTGTGTGTGCCACGGGCGGTAAAGGAATTACAAACTCGTGTTATTAAAGCCCTCGGCTTCGCCTCGGCCTTGTAACAAACACTCGTTTGTAATTCCTTACTTATTGCCCTTGATACACAATGTACTAATACACCGTAGGTACGAGTAACCCGACAAACTTTTACTATAGATTCTAACAACTATTAGGAGTAAAAAAAGTTATGAGATGTATAGTCGAAAAACGCTTACTTTCAGAGATATTCATTATTTTTTAAATGAAAATTCTCAAGTGTGTAGCAAGCCCTAATTAAAGTGACTAAGATAGTTTTACTAATGTTTTTAAATCCTTTAACTAAACAGCAATTAACCTTCGCAGTATTTGATGGTAAGCGACTACGAGGCCAAAAAATTTACCTTTCGTTTCCATTTTAGCTTTTTTTTTTCTTTTTGATAACTTTTCCTCCAGTAAGGACATCTTTATAACGAGGGCTGAATTTACTGATTTATTTTTTTCCATAAGACTATTAATTTAAAATGACAAAATTCGACCTATGTTGATATAACGTTATTTACTTGTAATACCATCAGGAATACGTTGTTAAAGTTTGTCGGGTAACTCGTACCCACGGTGTAGAGAAAATAACCTAAATTGATGAGCGTTTCTAAACTCTAAGGACTTTTAATGAACCCTTATAACGTGTCGAACAGAGCCCCAAAACCCTTCGTCCTCATTAGTCGTGTGATTGCGAGATTGACGCAATCTTTCCACCCTTCAGCCCTCGTTATTCCTTTAAAGAACAGCCCTTCACTCGCAAGTCAGCGATTTTGTGAAGTAATTACTGTAATGATATTGTGTCCGATCTCGGCGATCATCTATCACTCATTGTAATAAAACAACTTAAACGGATTAACTCACGTATATTATTTTTTTACGGCCTGACGTTTCTTAACCCAGCGTTCATTTTCAGCGTTCTTTGTCGCGAGTAGACTGAAAAAAACATAGATTTTCTCCGTCAAAATTTCTATAATTTCCTGAGCGGTACAATAGGTCTCCTAAATACATACCATCATCATCGCCATTTCAACCTGGAGATGTCACTGTTAAATATATTCACAGAATAAGCAATAGTACTATGTACAGCAGTTTCTCTTTCTAACAAAACTGACGTTCGAGTCCGACCTCCGGAGGGAACGCACCGCATCTGACCGTCTCTCTCTCTCTCTATCGCATAACGCGTACTCTTTTTGGTCGCTGGCTAAGCCCCTGCAGAGAGGTACTAGTAACCGCGCGGCTATATCCCATAATGAGCCACTACTCTTGTAGGTTTATGATGCTGCGCTTTGTCACGCGATAAATAAATGATAAAGCATCCGCCATTCTCACACCCATAGCTAGATAAAATTCAAAATCAATCTCGAGGGCTCTTATAACATGTCATTCTTTTCTTTTGGCGCTTCGGATAGTGACCGGTAAACTCTCAAGTTCGCACCGGGTGGATCTTTTCAAAAATATTAAGTATTACTACAATATGACATTAATAATGAGATTTTATTAATACATTATTTTAAACTTAAAACTACGTTTTTAGCGTTGTAAAGGGTTTCTGACAGTCAAAGCAAGACAAATAAAATAATAGAAAATAAACAGACTAGTATTTATGGAGATGTAAAGAGTCTCCGTTGTTATAATGTTATGTTTCGGAGGTGTAAATGATCTCCAAACGTCAAAATACAAAATGGAAATGTTTACTCAATATCTTACAGAAATCGTACGCTTGGTAAAATAAAGCCGTATGTGACTTTAAGTTTTAAGTGTTTTTATGACGCGAATGTTACACCAATCGTACTCTTGGTAAAATAA
This sequence comes from Eudemis profundana, assembly GCA_947034925.1. Taxonomy (NCBI): domain Eukaryota; kingdom Metazoa; phylum Arthropoda; class Insecta; order Lepidoptera; family Tortricidae; genus Eudemis; species Eudemis profundana. The sequence goes on from OX344812.1 coordinate 18,886,955, forward strand.
GCGTTTAAATATTTTTGTTTCGTATAATTTACAGTATTTGTGTAACATTCGGGTAATAAAAGCACTTAAAACGTAAAGTCACATACGGCTTTATTTTACCAAGGGTACGAAATGTAAAAATTGTGCGAGACACAAACAAAAAATAAATTAAAATTAAAACCGTTTTTTTAGAGATGTAATGTGCGGGAGATTGGTAGATAAGTTCGGATAATAGTATTGGATATTAGCATATGCTAATTTTCTTACATCGGTTATAACAATAACATTATCAAATTCCACATTACAGATTTCTAGAACGCAACGTTACGCTTGGTTTACTATTCACGATTATTAATACATTCAAAGTAAATACAAACATAATCACAATTACGCAAAACCTAAATTAATTCCGCATCACGTTAACTTCCTAGAATAGCGATTAATAAACATAACCCTCACGTAAAGGGCCAATTACATCAAATTTAGGCTATGGCCTTACTGTTAGGAATGAAGTAGGTACTTAATCAGGGACCCTTATTAGGCATAATTTAAAACTCCTATTATGAAAACGGGTCGCCTATTTTTGGCATAATTTTATTTGGCCGAATGTTCTATTTGCCCGAATACTATTTACGCATAATTGTTATTTTACAGATAATATTGACTTTTCAGAATAACTATAAAAGAAACCCAACCTAACCTAATATGTTCTAAATGGCTGATGTAAAATATTTTGCAAAATATTTTCCGTTAAAGCTAGAGAAAAATTATGCGTAAATAGTATTCGGGCAAATAGAACATTCGGACAAAAAAAAAATTCGAAATAGATGGCACCCTATGAAAACGCATAACAGTCTAGGCATACGATGATTGAGCATACCGCTTAAATGGCATAATAATAAAAACGCATACAAGTTAATTAGCATACCGATGGATTTGGCATACTTAAACTTCGCATAATATTGTTAGGTATAATGAACGCATAAAATTATTTTACTCCTGTACTTTTATCTGTCTTTTACTTGGTCACGAACACTAATATAATAACATATATAATATGAGTTCAGAGAAGTCTATACTCTATTCCCCTTAACAGCACTAGTGTCGTTATAGTCGCAAAACGATACTGCTAGCAGCCACAGACTTCTAAATCTAGGTTAAACTTAGGTCAAGGATTCAGCCCTCAATTCTTACTTTACGATAAAAATGCACGACTACCAACTTAACAAACAATTAAATTCCTATGGTTTTTAAGAAAAACAATACTTTTCGAACTAAATTTATTGATGCCAACATAAAAAAAAGCATTTTTAATATCGTCACTGCGTGTCACTAGCGAGTATACGAAAAATTAAAAAAGTTTACCATAGACACATACTGTCAGTCATATTCATATGTCATAATTGCCTTGTTTGCGAGATGTTTAATTTTGTATTTTATATTTTAAAACCTAGTCGTAGAAAAAGTATTGTATGCAACGTTGTATAATTAAGTTAAAAAACGCTCATGGCGCCTCTATTTGCGATAGTCGCCGCCGCGGCAGCTCGTATCGCAACTCGCGCCATTCGCATTTTTTGAGCCTACTTATACAAATGTTGCATAAAATACTATTTTTGTACTTGAACGGGTTCTAGAGTGCGACTACGATAACTTTGCTTTGCTTTGTTTGTTATCGTAGTCGCAATCTATGAGCTGTCTCAACAGTTGGAAATTTCGTACAACATCGCATTCGGAATAGGAGTATTCAAAGCTTGTCGTTATAAATACATTTTTGACAGTTACCTATTTATTTTGTATTAATTATTTAATAGAAGCTTGATTTCCCGACATCCTGTCAGTGTGTCCTCACCCTTAGATAAAGGTGTAATTACATTATATAAGCCAACAAACCCTCTCTTTTATTACTGTATGGCGGACGGCCACAAAGCTTATGAATTGTCTGGGCACATGACCGGAATATCTAGTAAGACCTACTGTACCCCATCTCAAGTAATTATAATAATAAAAATATGGAGGAAACTCATTCGTTCAATTTGTGCTAGTTTTTCTTATATGTATTTTTTTCGGCATGGTTGTATTAGGTTAGGTTACATTACACTCACGGACTTTAATTGTGGAGCTATTTAGGGTTCAATTTACATAGTCGTATCATAGATTGTGTATTAGAGGACAAAATTAGACTGAACCCTATATGGCTTAACAATTAAAGTCTTACTTATTCACACTTTACTTACTAGGTACTATTGATTAGCGTACTGTATTTGGGTGTATTTTCAAAACCGTCATTTCGCTGTCATGATATATTGGCGAATACTGACAAGATTCTGCCTTACTAGAATTAGCACTTTTGGTTACAATGTAGAATCTGTCAAGTTCTACCAAGTAACCAACGAATGCCAGTCTAGTGAGGAGGATTTTTTTAAATATTTGTGGCCAGCGAAATTATGTCTTTGAAAATACACCCATTTATTCGTGTTGTCACACACTTAGATGTTAACACGTTCGCCGGTGGTAACGGGTATAACCGTAAAGTGTGAACCACGCTATATGACGGACGGCTATCGCAGTATTTATTGGCGATTACCTATAATATAAGTCAGTACGGTGCTTGCCGATCAAAACCCATACCATTATACGGAGCAAATTTTTACTGTCATGTGCACAACAACGATGATACTACCGTCAAAACAAAGTGTAATCTCAAACTCGAGTTTTACTCTGACTCACACAGATGCAACGTCTGTGTAAATCACCACATACACGCAGCACGGCGCTTGCCGCTGCCGTTCTATAAGGTCATAGGTATTGTGTGGTGAAATTTTATTGTCATTCTAGTACATTCCATAACTTGAGTACCGCCGGCGAACGTGTTAAGTTGTCCTAGTGTGTTCAATGTAATTTAATTTAAAAAGTTTTAGTTTTAGTCTCCTAGGGCCTCACTGAAACTCAGCGTGACGGCTTGCCGTCGCAATATGCTGAGTGAGGTCCTTATTTAACGCGTACCTGCAAAAGGCATATTGTTTTTTTTACCCGACTGCGGCGAAGCCCAAAGGAGGGTTATGTGTTTGACCTGTATGTATGTATAGCCGTTCCTGTGTCCGCTCGTAACTACTCAACGGCACATCCGATTTTGATAAATGATACATCATTAGATTCGTCTTGATGGTGCGAGTGTCACTGGGTATGAAGTTCGTTAAAATAAACAAAATGGCGGATTTTATGCAGTTTCAAAGTGCACCGCGGTCGGGTTTTTTTTAGTAAAAATGTGGTTATTATTGTGTTATGTTTTAACACTCAATAAATTATTTCTGTTGTTGTACCTGGCGACTGTACCTAACAGATATTTATATTTCTGTACCAAAAACCACCTCTACACATATAAACATTTTCGCTATTGTAAAAGACCTTAGAAAAACTGAAATGTTTTGAATCTAAATTATATCAAAAGTATTTAAATAATTATCAAACAACTCATGAAGTATAATATGATAGTTATGTAGGTATAAGCAGGAGTGGCTCACTCCGCGATTTCGCCGCGCGGCTACCTAGTACCAAATTTCGTCACTCCGAAGGGGCTTAGAATGCGACCAGAAAGAGATAGAGAGAGACGATTTGGATGCGGCGCGTTCCATCTGGAGGTCGGACCCGAGCGTTACTTTTGTTAGGAAGAGAAACTTCTGTACATAGTACTATTACTTATTATGTGGTATAAGTTTTATAATATTAGGTCTTATTGCATGTATTGGAATACCAGAGCAAAACGCAACATCAGTAATGAAATTGAAATATAATACATGTCAACAGAACGCTACTGGATTTTGAAAAAAAGGGAACCAAAAAATATGATATCTAGTGATAAAAGTTGGTTAGAAAGATAACCCAAAACACATGATAGTGTATTGATATCGTCCGTAAGTAAACGTAGCCTATGAAACGGGTAACGTGGGCCTATAAAATACAGCATCTTGTTCATCATAAAAAGATCAAATACTACTTGTACAATAATTTAAATCGTTTTTAGATTTAGTCAGAATTTTATTACCACTTGAAAGATGCGTCGATCGTGAAATGAAATTAAGCACAAAACCAAGCCAAAACACGTGGTAGTGTATTGATATCGTCCGTAACTGGACGTGGCTCGTGAAACGCGTAACGCGGGCCCATAAAATAGAGCACCTTGTTCGTTACAATAGGATCGATAAAAGGTTTAGTGGCACCGCGAAGGAACGACACTTCCATCAGTACGCGGGTCCATTGCCTCAAAATTACCAGGGTAGAGTTGTGCCGTACTCAAGAGTTTTCGGAAACGTTCTCAGTTTTGTATGGGAAATGTTCTCAAGAACGTTCTCTCTCCATACTAAATGGAGAACGTTTCCGAGAATGGCACATCTCTATACCAGGGCAAGATATGAAAGTTTATCTTCTATTTGTATAAAAATATAGCACTTCCGTCACACATTGTAAAACACTGGCTAGCGGGGTGGAATTTAAAACACATGTTTTAGGACACCATGAGGTTAAAATCTATACATGACAAAGTCGGAAATTCACGCAAACGAACGGCCACGGCAAGGCAGCATCTAGTTCTATCGTGCAACATGTACCTATAGTTTACTAGATTATTGCTTAAAGCGCGTATACTTCACGTCTTTCTAAAAGCAAAATTGATAAAGAACACGTTCAGAATAAGACCCTGACTTGAGTTACGAGCTCCATGAGCTATAGAAGAGCAGTTCTAAATAAGAATTACAATCTTGCTAGCAATTTGCCGGCCGCGACCACTAGCGACTTTTCACTGTCCGCTCAAAATGAGCGCACGGACCATGGGGATAGGTTGAAGTGGTTTAACCTTTCCTTATTGTGTGTGTATGTGATTGAGCGAATAAGAATTCTAGAGTCTGTGCGGAAAGAGAATAGGATTTAGATTGGGGAGCGCTCTAATGCTTTTCTACCGTATGTGCCGTATTTTCTGTTCTGTGGCCATACTGGTTAGGTTAGTTCCGTTTTTCGCCACGCCTATTCTCTTTCCGCACAGACTCTAGTCGTCGGTTTGCTAACCTATCCTAACTCTAGCCTTAGCTAAGAAGATTCCATCCGACAAGGAACATAGCTGGATCCGACTGAACTCATAGTTATTCTTTTGAGACACGGCTAGTGCATTGACATCATATAGGTCCGGGTCGACGACTACCATAATCCCACTAATATTATAAATGCGAAAGTTTGTGAAGATGTTTGGATGTTTGGATATTTGGATGTTTGGATGTTTGTTACCTTATAACGGGGTAACAACTGGATGGATCAAGCTGAAATTTGGCATGCAAGTAGACCAAGTCCTGGATTGAAACATAGGATACATTATATCCCGGTAAAGAGTTCCTTTGGGACAATAACGGGAACAACGCGGGTGAAGCCGCGGGAAAATGCTAGTTAGAAATAGATTAGAAAAAACAGCCAGAACTATTGACGCAATGGGTATACAATAAGTTACCAACGACGATATCAAATGCATCTAGAGTTTTATTTTTCAAAAACAAACTCAAAACATGGCTGTTTGAGCGGTCGTTCTACCAGCGTAGAGGAATCATATGTAATGTAATGTATAAATCCTTATTGGAATTCACAATTGGTATTAAATAAATTGATTTAGTATTATATAGCTGTGATAATTTAATTTATCATAGCTATTATCATAACTAGTTCTAGAAATAATTCTATTACTTAAAAAATAGTGCGTTGTGGATACGCACGTCCCTTAAAGCAGAGGTGATAAAAGTTTAACAACGATGTCATAAACCTGTTTTATTCTGCGCCAAGAAACGACGCAACGCAGCAGCATCCAGAAGTTCTAATAATGAACAATTTTTCATTCGGAAAAAAGTTTTTCTTCCCTCATGAAAGGGACTAGTAATTTTTTTGCATTATATCGATTTTGCAGACAGTTGACTCAACCATTCCATTATCGCGGCATGTGTTGTTGACGTTGAAAACGTCAACAATACATGCCACATGTCCAGGTTGCTGTATGCCTATAAACAACGTGCAAATGTAATACGGGCGAATATTGAAACGGTGGTCAGCATAGGACCTAAGAAGTATATTTAGATAAGTTTTGCTTAAAACTACAATGAAAGTATTTACCATACAAAATAATTCGGCCCGCATTGTAACGCAACACATTCAAATTGACAAACACGCTAGTTGACAGTTACTTTAAAAAAGCTCGTATCTCGCAATGTCATAACAAGCATGTATGCGGCACATTGCTGCTCGGTAAATTTTCAAAAATTAATTACGGAGTCACTATTAAGTGTAATTTAAAAATCATATTAATTAATGATAACAATATTGAACGCTATATCTGGTTTAATTGTTTGCTCGTATTGGACTTCCACGCTGAATAATCAATCTCATGGTCAATGTTTGTAAAATATACCAGTTTTTTATTGGATAATGCGTTCTAGTCTATGACTTTCTTACTGCAACCTTTAACCCGTGCCTTATAACGATATTAAATAAACAATGTCGTGAAAGATAGCAGATATGACTTTCACGAGACGATAATTTTAAGGAGATCTTGTTTTATGTTGTGTGTTGAATTTTATGATACCAAGTTTACACCCCTTTTTACTATTTTATGTTCATATTGTGGGATGTGATTTGGGTTTATTGGTATATTGGCTTAATCTTTATTAGCCTGAGCCATTATCAAGAACCTTGCGAAATATAATAAGTTCTACCATACCTATATTGTAGATGCGATAAAAATGCTTCTGTCATGTACTGTTCGGCCTTGGTTGACGGGTAGAGATCTCCATTTGGCATGCATTTTTTAGCGGCATATATTCAAGAATTCCAATTTTGCACCGGCCTACTTTGTTCTCTGTTTATTTTAAGGTTACTCTCATCAGTGTTAGAAGGTAGGTAGCTAACGATAGGTTAGGTACATGTAGTCGTGCGTGATATGCTGTTGTTGTAAAATTGTATTTGAGATTTACTCAATATTTAACTAAATAAACAATAAATAACAACAACAACAAATTATCCTAAAATATAATAATTATACTATACCTAAGATTAAAGCTAAAACTAGCTATTAAATTATATCTAACAAGGGCCCCCGTGGCATGGTGCCAAAGATGCTGGCAGCATATCCTCGCTGTATGGCAATACTAATACTCTGGGCGAAGAACCTGCCAGCCCTTTGATCGCCAGAGGTGTCAACGAGCCGTTTTGAAAGCTCCTTAAAGTCGAGCGCTTCCGAGGACCCCACGGTCCCTGGGTCTCGACGCCGAATGGCATGAAGTGGTATTGCGAGCCGAGTCCCTGGTATTTGTTTTTTTTTCGTGATTCGCCCGCCTTTGTCTTTTATATTTCTCACTGTCATTCTGTTTGTAAGTTTGCAGTATTATTTCAGTGTGGTAATAAATAATAATACCTTATTCTTTAACGAGATTAGTATGTAGTTGCCATCTTGAATGTTAAGTCTAATCATTACCAATACCAATAGATATGAGAGCAGGGTGTCCACTATTGGACATTAGCGCTAAATATTAGGACGTGTACCTTATCATTCTATTATCGTTTTAATATTTTGATCATGCCGCCATCTTCCGATGCCAAATTCGGCTAACCAAACAAATAACTATTTTCCAGGGTTTTTCCCCCGACGTGCTCCAAACGCTCTCCGAGTCAGCCAGCGGCGGTGCGCGTGCGCAGCTCCGCCTCGCGCTGTCAAAGATGGTGGACCGCAAGGATTGCCAGCACGAGTACGCGAACAACCGCGCGCGGGAAATGGTGGAGGAGCTGGGCAGGGATGAGTCTAAACTGTCCAGTGAGATCCGGTACCTACAACCGCTAGTTTATAACAGGCTATAGGCCTTCGGATCCTTGTCACCAGCCCCAGCAGTATACCAACATTGGTCAGCAAAAAACTTTTTGTGTTTAGCTTGAAAACTTTCACTAATTATGTTTAGAACAAGGTCAACAAGGACAGAACTTATAATGTTAAACAGATGCGAAAAGATTTTTGTACTATTGTCATCAATATTTTTTTAGAACGGTTAGAAGCTGTAACAGAAATATATATAACGATGAGAGTAGGTAGGTAGGTAATTCAAACTTAGTAACCACCTTTCTTGTTACAAAATAATACCGTCATGGCGTCAAACTGGAAGTAAAATTATGTTATGTAGATGACAAAGACGTTTAAATCAAATAATGGTCACAATGGAATAACATAATGAGTGTGTTTATACATTATTATTCTTTCGTAATACCGTTTCATGTCAATCACGTGTCAAAAGATTAAGATGCGTGTATGAACTGCCTTAAAGTAGAAATGTCAGCAGTTTGATTTTGTTGTAGTCAGGTTATGTTATAAGACCCATAGTTTAAGTCAATTTATTACTATTATCAATATATTTTATACTAAGTTACTTAATTTCTCGTTAGTAGCACTCGTTAAAGAAACACAGAATTTTACATGATAATATATTAACTATTTATTTATATACTAGTTCAATCAAAAAATATAAATCCGTGATTTTTATTGTTAAGTACCTACCTTTTCAGACCATTAAAAGATATATTTAAAAGATGATTTCTTGTTATTTGGATGACCTGAATAATCATTATCAGCCGAAAGACGTCTACTGCTGGACATAGGCCTCCCTCAAAGAACGCCTCCATAACCCGTCCTAAGCGGCACGCATACATTGGACTCCAGGGAGGTGGACCTGATTGTCAGTTAACCTCGAATCAGAAATTAAGAGATCCTTGGAAGAACCTCCTAATCTAACATGGTACTTGACATTGTTCGAAGAATTGCAAAACTTTATGGAGGGGACATTGCTGTCGACCTCTTGGCGCATCAACGATTAACAAAGCAATAATATCAAATGTTTGATTAAAAAATATATGTGTTATGTGTGTTCGATAATTCTTCTATTTAATTACTTAAATGGCTCACAACTTCACTGGACCGTCAAAAATCACAAAAGCAGGTAAATTTTGTTAGCTTTTCCGGTTTTATTTGTCGCGCGATAAATAAATGATAAAGCATCCGTCACGTTCTGATATTATGTATTTTTTTACATACAAACCAAATATCCACAACGCAGGTTTCGTCAAAATTCCTATACGTAACTCCAGGATCGACCATGTCGTGTGACCCGCGCGACATTTTCGAAGGCGCTTTATGGCCCTCTAGGAAAAAAGTTTGGAGACCTCTGCTTTAAATGACTGGTGCGCTCAGCGAGCCTGGCCTGAATCAAATCTAATCATTTATTTTTACAAGTACACCTTAACGCTTTTACAATAACAAAAAAAAAAAAAAAATTAACTGATTCTACAAGCGCTTCGGGAAATTATCTTTCGGTGAGAAGATACGGCACAATAGAATAGAATAGAATAATTTATTAAACAACGTATTATACAACAATGACATTTAAAGACTAAGATATACAATTAGAGAGTTGAACCTATATGCCTGAACTAGGATTCCCTGTATCTCAGGCAAAAAGGGACTATCAAACATTTGTATCTAATACTAAATATTTACATACTAAATATGCAGTTTAATACAATTCAAATCTTATTAACTAGTATCACGTTTAATCAATGTGACATGCCAGCATCTGCGTCAGCAGAACTGTAAACTGGGCCAAAATCGATGTTGCATTCTTCAAGTTTGTTTTAATTTCATTTAGAGGTTATAGGCGTACGATTGGCATTTGCCTAGTTTTCGAAATTGTGTAAGTAGGACATCTCGGTAGTAGGTCACTTAGGCGTCTTCATAGTAAACTTTGGACTCGGATACGGAGAAGTCATCGAGTGCAGAATTAAAACTATTGTCCATAGAATCCTGACCTATAAAAAAGGCTTATAATAATAAACGGCGGCGCTCTTAGACGCCTTCATAGTTTATGGAGTTAAAATATCTTTTCTCGGCCAGTTTTCTTGCTGGACATTCTGCATTACCTGTTTCGTGGTTACTTGGCTTCTTGAAGTGCAGACATGTTGCACATTTTGGTGGATCGGTCTTCTTAGAGCAGTCCTTTACTGCGTGCCCTACCTCACCGCAATGCCCGCAGGTGTCAGCCTCCGATCTGCACGACTTTGCCGCATGGCCATATTGCTGGCACTTAAAGCACCTCGTGACCAAGGTGAAATCCCTTACGGGACACGAGGACCAGTTGACAAAAACTCTATCGCTGGTAATTAAAGCCTTTCGTATATGTGCGGGGACTTCTATCACGTAGTTGCAGGTCTCGGCGTCCCTCTTGCCCGATTTATGGCTAAGCTTGGTTGTGGTCAAAAAATTTTCAAGTGACATGTCCTGTAGTTTATCGGCTAAATTTTGATTATATATGCATTTGAAGACTTCCGTTTCTTGCATGGCGGAGGGTACTCCGATGACAACTATCCTCGGATTTCGTTTTTTCTGTTCATCGACGGTAAAGCCAGAGGTCACCAACTGCGCCGACTGCTTCAGTTTCTGAACGTCGTCCTTGGAGTCAGTGCTTATTACTACGCCACCGTTCCTGATTTTTCTCAGCCCTCTCACGTGAAGTTTCATCTCCTCGGGCTTAATAATTTGTTGGACAAGGGATTTCGTCTCCTCGCTCGTCTTTAACTTATCCGTAGGGTAGATCACTACCGTGCTAATTTTTGAGGGCTGAATGTAATTATTAGGATGGCCTTTAAGCGCGTCCGCAAAAGAAACCGCTCCCGTAGCAGGTCTGGAAGACTCCTCGATGCATTGCTTGAGCTCCTGGAGACGGACCGAGAGGTCAAATTTTTCTTGCAGGGCTTGGAGAGAATAGTAGTTCTGGATGGCCTTCTGCTTGATCGACTGGTATTCGATGACCATCTGCGACGTGCAATAGCCCACTTTACGGCTTAATCCACTAATGCGCATTTTTTGCTCCGAGTTTAATTTACCCTCGGAAGCAATGGTGCATACTTCATTTAGTGCCTGTTCGATGTTCTTGATCCAGTTGTGCAGTTCTGCTGTACTGACAGGCTGCGGCGGGGCCTCGGGCTGCTGGACGGGCCCGGGGTCGCGCGGCGGCGGCCCGGGCCGCGTCGCGGGCGAGGGCTGCGGCGCGGGCGAGGGCTGCGGCGCGGGCGAGGGCGGAGGGCTGCGGCGCGTGAGCCCACTCCGATTAAACGGGCTGTTCTCCGGGTTGACCGACATTTCTCTTTGGGTTAAACAATTACAACTAAAACATTATACGAAACTAGATCACTCGGCTTATATTCACCGTACAATAAACTCACCGGTTTCCCTTTCTAAGCGGCAATGGGCAGGATGCATTAATTGTAGAACCAAACTATAAAGATGAACAAGTAGTACAGTCAAGTTTATTAACATCTACCAAGGACCATTAAAACATGAGGACTGTCATTCTCCATACAAAAAGGTGTTCCCGATATTTACAACACTTTCTATGTATAAGCTTGGTATAAGAATTATATTATTTACAATAGGGAATATGCATGATATTTTTTATTTACTTTAATAAAAGCTCATTCATATAAAAAACAGTGGGAAAAAAATATTTTTCGAATAACTATAAAAATAACCAAGATATCTCAACAAAGATTTATCTCTATCTCTTTCTCGCAAAACAGAATATAGTATGGAGATTGTATGGCGGCCGTGTACTATGACGTCATAGTCCATATCGGATCTCTGTCTCTAATCGCTGTCTGATTAGTGGTTTAAAATGTTTACATCTTCCGTGTTTCTCGGTCGATTTCAATTTTATTTTGACTGTATGTCATCTTTTTTACGGTATTTTCATATTTTGTTAAGAAATCTGTTAAAAAAAATTCATGCATATTCCCTATTGTTCAACTTTGCAAGCGTGCCACAGTATTTAAACGTTAGAATTTATTTATTATTAGCTTTTTACGAACTAGTTGTTACTGTTACTATGTTTCTTTGTTCAATTATAACATCGTTAAATGTTTAGTTTTTTAGCGCCATCTAGTTTTTGCCTGGATATCCCCTTGCGGTCGGGGTACGATCCAAAGTATGGAGAATGACAGTCCTCTTGTTTTAATGGTCCTTGCATTTACAAAGTTACGGGAACAAAAATATCTGAACACGACCCTATTGTCAGGAGCATAAAGGCGTGTTCAGAAAGTTTTGTTCTCTTATATTATGTGTGGATGTAAATGAACTCGACTGAACAACGTCGGTCGTTTAGGAGCGCGCGGCACGTATTCACACAGACGCGCGATAATACGTCTGTGTGAGTGTGAGCCATACTGGAGCATTCTTACGCATTCTTATTTCTTTGCGTGTAGTGCGTTCGTACACGGCGCGCACACATTCAAGCGCGCGATGTACCATTTGCAGTAAGAAAAATTACTGCTATTATATTGTGTTGTGGTAGAACAAACGGCCGCTGGGGGCGATTAAGTGACCACGCAAGTCGAAACGTGGGCAGAATTAATGAGTGCCCCATAATTTTAATTAATTAGGTAAATTCCCAGAAGCAGGCAATTAATTATGGGCCTATTTACAATTCAATGACGCTCAATTTGTATTTTAACTTTGAAGGAATTCTTAATAGTCCCAGTGCTTGGCACGCTAATGTCCAATAGTCAACAACCTGATGTCGTCTGTATTACATACTAATGAATTTAAATTCAAGATGGCAATTACTAGGACAGCGCCAGCGCTTGGACGTCTACCTAAATATGATGTTACCAACACGCTAATGTCCAATAGTCAACAACCTGATGTCGTCTGTATTACATACTAATGAATTTAAATTCAAGATGGCAATTACTAGGACAGCGCCAGCGCTTGGACGTCTACCTAAATATGATGTTACCAACACGCTAATGTCCAATAGTCAACAACCTGATGTCGTCTGTATTACATACTAATGAATTTAAATTCAAGATGGCAATTACTAGGACAGCGCCAGCGCTTGGACGTCTACCTAAATATGATGTTACCAACACGCTAATGTCCAATAGTCAACAACCTGATGTCGTCTGTATTACATACTAATGAATTTAAATTCAAGATGGCAATTACTAGGACAGCGCCAGCGCTTGGACGTCTACCTAAATATGATGTTACCAACACGCTAATGTCCAATAGTCAACAACCTGATGTCGTCTGTATTACATACTAATGAATTTAAATTCAAGATGGCAATTACTAGGACAGCGCCAGCGCTTGGACGTCTACCTAAATATGATGTTACCAACACGCTAATGTCCAATAGTCAACAACCTGATGTCGTCTGTATTACATACTAATGAATTTAAATTCAAGATGGCAATTACTAGGACAGCGCCAGCGCTTGGACGTCTACCTAAATATGATGTTACCAACACGCTAATGTCCAATAGTCAACAACCTGATGTCGTCTGTATTACATACTAATGAATTTAAATTCAAGATGGCAATTACTAGGACAGCGCCAGCGCTTGGACGTCTACCTAAATATGATGTTACCAACACGCTAATGTCCAATAGTCAACAACCTGATGTCGTCTGTATTACATACTAATGAATTTAAATTCAAGATGGCAATTACTAGGACAGCGCCAGCGCTTGGACGTCTACCTAAATATGATGTTACCAACACGCTAATGTCCAATAGTCAACAACCTGATGTCGTCTGTATTACATACTAATGAATTTAAATTCAAGATGGCAATTACTAGGACAGCGCCAGCGCTTGGACGTCTACCTAAATATGATGTTACCAACACGCTAATGTCCAATAGTCAACAACCTGATGTCGTCTGTATTACATACTAATGAATTTAAATTCAAGATGGCAATTACTAGGACAGCGCCAGCGCTTGGACGTCTACCTAAATATGATGTTACCAACACGCTAATGTCCAATAGTCAACAACCTGATGTCGTCTGTATTACATACTAATGAATTTAAATTCAAGATGGCAATTACTAGGACAGCGCCAGCGCTTGGACGTCTACCTAAATATGATGTTACCAACACGCTAATGTCCAATAGTCAACAACCTGATGTCGTCTGTATTACATACTAATGAATTTAAATTCAAGATGGCAATTACTAGGACAGCGCCAGCGCTTGGACGTCTACCTAAATATGATGTTACCAACACGCTAATGTCCAATAGTCAACAACCTGATGTCGTCTGTATTACATACTAATGAATTTAAATTCAAGATGGCAATTACTAGGACAGCGCCAGCGCTTGGACGTCTACCTAAATATGATGTTACCAACACGCTAATGTCCAATAGTCAACAACCTGATGTCGTCTGTATTACATACTAATGAATTTAAATTCAAGATGGCAATTACTAGGACAGCGCCAGCGCTTGGACGTCTACCTAAATATGATGTTACCAAATTATTCTTCGTTCAGTAGCTTGTAGCCACATCAATATATCGAGCTAGAAGGAACGGAAGGAAGGGTTCCTCGATTTGTATGGGAACCAAGCGTGTAACGTTTTTCTCTTGGCATTTAGCGCCAAAAGTGTAATTTAGTGATGGAAAACATCAATTTTACATTTCATTTCGTGGCATTTGAACAATTAATTAATAATTACACTAAAACAAAAATATTGCTTTGCTAATCCGCGATGGATAACCTGAATTTCCGCAAAGTAACACCTAATTCAATTAATTATACCATAATTATCAAATTTTCAAATGAACTCTCATCTCAGTCACATGTAATTAAATGTGTCGTTGTAGAACACGATAAACGATAGACGCAATGATGGGGGAAGACGAACATTCGGGTTAAAGAACTTAGGGCCTATACAGACGGACTGCAACCCAACTGCAACTCCCTACGATTTGTATGGGAACTGCATCACAACCGCGCAGTCGGCGTGCAGTTGTGATGCAGTTCCCATACAAATCGTAGGGAGTTGCAGTTGGGTTGCAGTCCGTCTGTATCGTCCCTTAATGATCGCCGACCTTCAGAAGATGGCACCCGGAGAAGAAAAGTGAAGATAACATATACAAAAAGGACGTGTGGTAGAGCTAGAAAGTTTCTGATCAATTGGCTACTTGACAACTTTTTTCTGTGATATGTTATAGAAACACCTCTCAATAATAGAAATATTAGTGAAAAAATCACTTCAGTATCATAATAACTCACCGAGATACTACAATGTTAAAATCACATTTTTAAACTTTCCCAAATACGTGCCGAAACGCTCCCTACTGAAGCTCGTTATACAGTGACGTCACTACTCATACGTTGTTTGGGGAAATCAATAACTTTGTTCTACAACTATGTTAAAACTTGCGTTTATCGTAACGGTTTCAGAACAAAAGTTACTATAAATTGTATGGGTTATTTAATGATATTAATAGTTTTTAATAAGTTTATACTTTTAAAATGAACTTTCCCACCCAAATTTGGAGGCTCATAAAAAAAGTTACACGTTAGGCATCAAACTCGAAACTTGAACATATTTCCTTATTATGCTTATTTTAACAGGACCTTATATAATTTTTACAAATTTCAGTTACGGTCAAGTACCCAATTGTGCAAGTGTGCTTTAATTTTGAAGTCTATGAACCTACTTTATAACGAGGTAATTTTGGTAATTCTTTGCTAGGATCAAAAAATTTGCTAATGATTCAATAAGCATAGTAAAAATGAATATTTAATTACACATGGAAATAGACATTTCAGATTATACTTATACACAACATAAATAAGCAAATAACGATGGCACACGAAAGAAAACCTATGAATTTGAAATAAATAAATCCACAAAATTAACACCAGACGTATCAAAACACGAAAATAATCTATTACTTAACATAATGACAGACGCAATAAAAAGTACGGATAAAATCAAAATCAATTTGAATAACACGAATATCGAAAAACATAATATAAAAATAAAAAGGTGTACCTTCATACCTAACATCTTCGATACGTTTGCAAATACAACAGTGACAAAAAAAACGCTATAAAAAGGTGAACAATGGATACAACACTCATAAGAAACAATATTTTGCAAATAAGAACGGTTATAGCATTGATCAAATTTACAATATTGAGTGTAAAAATACTGACTTATGTACCTTCGACTAGATCCTTATATCTACACCTAATGTTTTCTAATTTGAACTGGAGCTGGACTTAAATATCGCAAAAACTGCACCTAAAGCCAATTGGAAGAAGCTTCCTATTAGCTCTAAAAAGTATACAAATCCACCTTCTCTCGGCTTAATATCATCATCATCGTCATCATCATCGAATTCAAAAGGATCATCGATTTCGTTTACTGTATCATTCTGGAGTTCTATCTTTTCAGCAGGTAGATAGCTTGAGAATAGTGTGATCTTCTCTGGTTTCTTATCATCTTTCTTCAGGGCTTCGACGGAGAGTTCTTCTACGTCGCGGTCTTCAAGTCCGTTGTTGAGAGGCTTCAGGTCTGTCTTGGCGACGTCTTCTGGTTCATCGAAGGATTCAATCTTGTTCCATGCTTTCTTGGTTGTCGCTTCGGTTTTATTCGTTCCAAACCCGAGGAACCTGAAAAGACAGCAGTAAACCATCAACCATCACTATCAACCATCTATCTACACTACTGACCGACAACGTGCAGGCTTAACTGCAGGTAATGGGACGAAATTTGAAACACGTCTTCTTTCGGGGACGTGAAATTACACTACGAAAATATTTTTTAGAAATTTTAACCCTAAGGGGTTGAACAGAGTACGAGTAGTATGTAACGCCAGAAATTCACACGCAGTCGCGGGCCACATTTGCTTATAATGATAATTTAGTTAATGATAATTTTGACTGACATCTTTCTACTCTGAGACATTTATTGACTAAGTTTTAATTAGCAGGTATTCGGCAGTTGGTAACTTGAAGACGTTATACATATAAGACGTTAAATAACGGTAAACAATGTTGTATTCACAACCCCAATAGAAAAAAATATACTAAACAATATATTTTCATACACCAAATATAATTTTCAGTACAGACCTTCAAAGGGTATATATTATGCTACTTATGATGTTACGACAGACTAACCAACTTTAAAGAAAATACATAAATAGTCGTATTGAAAATCTGCTTGTCTCAAAATGTTATAAAGTTAATAGAAAAGTAAAGTATATTTAATCCTAACACTATTAAGGAGAACACGTATTCAATTCGACTGAATACGAACCCTACATTAAATACAAAACTACCTCATAAATAACAGCAATCTGTGAAGACCCTTGTCAGTAACGTGGACCCTCTCTGGAATTAGGATGAAACTAATTTATCCTGCAAACGTCACGTCTTCGAGGAATGTCGCCGCCGGGATCATCACAATATTACGATATGTTCGGGAATAACCCAGCCATGCTTAAACATACATAGGTAGGCTATTTTCATGAGAATTCATGACTTAAACATTAATTTATATAATTTATGGAACGATAACTTGATAACTGTTAACGATAGCTGTTTCTGTATGATTTTATGTGCAATAAAGTGTTTACATAACGTCTAACAAAATTGACGTTGAAATTTACCCCACAACGCCCACTTTTTAAAATCAATACATGTTATGTATCAAGTGGTATTATAATAACCAACTAAATGTTTATTAAGTGTGAGTCTAAAATCATTTATGACAAATTAAGTTTAAACTTTATTTTTGGATAGGTTGCATATCGTTTAAAAGACAAAAATTTGTGATTGGTTACAAAGCTACTGACGTGAGAATTTCATTTGCCGCTACAGTTTTTTCTTCAGTACTAAGTGCTAGCTCCGCCCCGTCAGTACGTATTCCGTGGGGCCGATTTTGAGCTTCAGTTATGCTTCCATACTTATTATTTATATGCCGTAGATAGCTTTTTTTCAATTTAATTTCATCCTGTATACAATCACTGCTAAACACAAGCCTCCTCCAAAGATATTCACAATAAATGCGCTAGTTCCAGGACTAGCAAAAGTGTGGCACTATTTGCAGAACAATTTTTTTTTTCTATGGAATAAAAAGACACGTAAATTTGAAGATCGATGAGGTTTTTGTTTAGCAATGTTGTTCGTTGTTTAATTCTACCACGCCGGGACTAAGTGAAAGCCCTAACCACGGTAGACGGTAGTTTTTGTTCCGATAAAAGGTACATCGGGAGCGCGCATGTGTGCGTGCCGTTTGCGCGCCGTGTACGGACGCACCACAGACAAGCATCGGCGGCGGGTTTAGTCAGGGTTGAGCTCTCGACGCAAGCGGTCGAACGTTCAAAATGTCTGAGGACGAAGCAAAGTGCGAAGTGCTGAGGAAAAGACGTATATACTGCAGTGTGTTCGGATGTTTGAAGAATAATGGGCAAAATCCAGAGTTGTCATATTTCTGCATTCCTAAGGATCCCGAAAGGTGTGTATTTTATTAGTACCTATATAAATGTTATATTTTAAGTCGTTTATAGAATGTTTGATAGTTTTGTGATCAAACTATACCAATTAAATAGAGTAGATAATTATTTTGTTTGACAGTGATGAGTAAAATTAACAGATTTTTTAAACGTGTACTAATTAAATAGTAGTTGATTCTATTGATACATAAAATGCCTTAAACACGAGAGTGGTTTTATGAAACGAGCCGAAATATCGTTGCGTTACTTACATGTACACATACCAATACTAATTTATTTAAACTATTATACTTAATAACATTAACATCAGATGTGTGCGATCAGATACTTTCATATTGAAATAAGTAACTTTTACTAGGTTGACCTCGAACGATTGTTCGTTCGATCGAGGTCAACCTAATAAAAGTTACGTTCGTAGTAAGTAGGTATTTTACAGAACCGACGAGCGGCAGCCCTGTGCCTTAGGCCCGCTCTGGTGTCGCGCGCTCCTAAACGGCGAAGACGAACTACTTGGTTGTCTTTATACTTTGCCCTAACGGAGTCATCCCTAAATCTGTGTAAAATAAACCCCTAATGAGACCTGTGCCCAGTTATTTGCTTGTTGCATTTTATTAATGTCAATTTATGTAATAATGTCACAATTGTTTTTGAAAAGAGTAACTGGTGAGTTTCTTCCGGCGCTTCTTTTCACCAGAAGGTCATTTACTGAAGCGCCAAAAGAAAAGAAAATAAACCAGACATGTAAAAGAGGCCTACTTGCAGAAATAAATGAGTTTGTGTGTACGTAATGCGTCGGTGAGGGAGAGATGGCGGGAACAGTCAAAATGGCCGTGCTACGACCCCCATGACCACGACTACTCTGCCAAGAGTAAACGGCTAAGAAGAGGAGACACGTCGCCTCCTTGACCACTGGTGAGTGTTTACAGCCTGATTACTGACTCCTCAGTCACGTGCAAAAGCCATACCTATAAATCGGCGAGGTGATTCGCTCAGCGATGTTGGTCGCTATCTGATGGTACACGTCGCCCTGAGCGCTGGTGGTGTAGTTGCTGACCACTGACTCCTCAGGGGCAGCTCGGCTGCAACACCTCCAAGATAGCTGCAGGAGCTGGAACAAAAGGAAAACTGCTTTATTAAACACACAATAACAATACGATATAATACAATAATAGTTTATTGCATACCTAAAAGAATATTACAATGCAAACATATATAAAAAAACGATGGTAAACCTAAACTTTAGGTTATCATATCGCTATAGAGCGATCTCTTACTGAGAACCTTTGGGTAGTGGATTCGATGCAAAATTAACCAAAAGTAAATGAAGAAGTTGTTGAGGACTAAGAAATGTTTAACTAATGCGACAGACCAAGAATTGTCACACCTAATTAATAACATAACTACAACTACACTCACGGACAATGAATTCGGGTCGTTCCCTATATAAATCGTTGGCGCCGGCGCAAGCCGCGGCTGCTGGTCGAGCCGCGCGGGCGCACAAACCTGCTTGGAGCGGCGCCGATGACGCGCCCATTGCGCACCCTTAAGGCCCGGTAGGACCTGGCTCGTCGCGATATTGAGGGGGTGAAGCAGGGGCACTGTGCGCGGGGCCCCGAGCGCGCGGGGCGGCGGCGGGCGCCCGCTTGCCGTAATACTCCGCGCCATAGCTTAGCTTTATAAATTCACTGACAGATCGTTCGTGCGTATTGTCTCACGTTTATTTTTTTACATCCTTTCATTGAACTTGCAATGTAACTATGTTTGTTCGAGTGGAATCTTGTAACTCAATTTTGAAGCAGGCATCTTCAACCAATTGAGCTGAAATTTTGCAACAATATGTAATAATCAGATGACAATGCAATATTATTGTGACATGACAGCTGATCTGATCATGTAGCCTAATAGTAGTCATAGGATCAACTTAATAGGCTACTTGACAGTGTGAAAAATAATGGAAGAATTATGGATATATGTATTAATTATGAGTATTAAAACCAATTTACGTCAATATTACTAAAAATAAATGGATAATTTATTTATAAAACTCGGATGAAAATTGATTATTTTTTATCTGTCGCCATTTTATCGAAAACGGTTTGGTTTGGCCGATGACGTCACACCATAGTAAACAGCATCGACAGCATCTGTCAATCCTATTTTTAAAGGTAGAACGTTATGCGATCCTCGTTGACATTTGTCGGTTTACTATCATGTGTCGTCGCCGTAGACGCCATATTGTCCGAGAAACCGTTTTGGCGGTTAATTTTAAAAGTGCATTTTTATTTGCTTTTTTCGGAAAAAATACACAAAAGAATTAAAAATTACAACTTTCTAAGTGCTCAATAGACATCATTAAACAGTCGGATTGACTTTGCAGAAACCTGTCAAGTAGCCTATTATATAACATACCTAAATTCATCGTGTTTGGGTTCATTTGATTAGTTGTGCCACGCAGTTTGCAATTATAATAAGAAGTACTTAAGCTTGTCTCAAAAAACTTTTTTTGTCAGGAACTTATTTCATATTCCATCATCGAAGTATTTTTTCATACTAGGGGGGTCGTGTCATCACAAAGGTTGAAAACCACTGCACTAAATCAACACCAAATTGCAGGTTTAAAATTTTTACACACCTAAAATAGTTTTTTTATAATGGTTATAATATTATCTATCTACCTACGATTTATCCTGTAATTAGGTGAAGTTCTATAATTAGGCATAAGAAAAATCAATAATTTTCATATTTTTAGTAACAATATTTTACTCGTAAGCATAAAGAATACTGCTGTAACGTAAGTAATACTTACTTACTAAGTATGAAATGGAGAACGCAACAATGCACTTGGCCGTATTTGCGTCAACTTCGATAAAGTATGTTCAAATAGCACTTGGTCCCAGTTACACTCAATAACATGACATGAGTTAAATCAAAACAAAACACAACACACTGATTCATTCCCTGCCGTCCACCAAACAAAACAATAATTAATGTAAATAATCGTCGCAGAACACGTGGGGTGATTCCTGGAGAGACAAGCACAAACCTGTTTGTCTAGGCACGCGCCGCGCAATGCGGCCGCTGGGCTTCGAGTTTCGGTATAACCTTCGCTTGAAATTAATCGGAACCGAAAAGAAACCGGAGGTGTGAAATCAACCGAAAGTTTCGGTATATCCGAACCGAAACCGAAACTTCGTAACATCCCTACATAAAATGATGTACACAACACGGGAGGTGATAAAGAAAGCCCTCGATCGCATATTTACGTCCCTCGCTTGCAGCTCGGGCCGCAAACTTCTGCGATCTCGGCCTTTCTTTGTATTACCACCCTAGTTGTGAATGTACTATTCTAAGGTCACCTTTCGGCTCCATCACAGACCGCTTCTTACCTACTCTACTGATAAAAGTTCATACATAGTGTTTAGTTACACTATATAGTTCATATGTAGAAAGTACATACATTGTTACAAACGGTGCAACATTTGCACAGTCCGATTTGTCCTAAGTAGAAAACAAGTATCTTCCCTAAAGATGTACCTTCTTAATATAATATTTATTTAATAAATAAATAAAGGCACCCTCGATAAATACTTCATGCGCTAGAAAACAATAATTCTCGGGAAAATAAGTTCCTGTCAAGAAAGTGTTTTTTATTACCGACTGTATTCTTTTTTGTATAATCGCAAACTGCACGTCAAAAGAAATCAAATAAGTTCAAACTACCCAAATTGCACTGTATGTATATTAATGTAAAGTTAATAAATGCGTGTAATATAAAAAATGACATTAAACTTATAAAATATTAATTTATTACCGAATTTTTCAATAACATAATTGTCATCATATGAAAATTGTAATCAATCATAAGCGTCATAGAAATACAAACTACCGATTTTGATATTTGGTCGAAGTGAACCATCTGGTACGATTTGCTTATATAACTTACGGAAGTACAATTTTGTATAACGAATTATGCATGTTTTCTTACCCTATTCTCTCTCTAGATTGATGTTGTGCTTACTGTTATTTTTTTTAATTATTTTATAAACGATTTTACAACAATTACTGACATGTTTTATGCCCAGAAAGGCGCGGAGAAAACACGACACAGGTCCGACGTTGGCAGAAGCCTTATCAATACTAGCGGGGTGACGGGCGTCGCGGTAGGTCCACTAGGGTCGGGCGGAATGCAGATTATTGCAGATTATCTTCGATTTCTAACATAATAGTATAAGTTATCAACCCAAACATGAGAGGAAGCCCTGCATGACTGTGAAATCATGATTGTCAGGTATTAATTTTGTCAGAAAAGGTAACTGGTAAAGAACAAAATGAAAAAACTACTTTATTTTATAGTGTTTTCACGCTACTTTTCTATCGAGCGAAGTGTTCGCTATCGTGTTCTAGGTGAGAGGAAGCCCTAGATACAGTTCTGAATATTATTATATATGTTTTACAGTGACCTACGAGTCAAATAAGTGGTCTAAAAATGATTTGGAAACTAGGCTTCCGCGCCCGATTCTCGTACCACCTCGCCTTAACCTAATAGCTGAAAACATAGACTTGTTTTCTTGTTCTTTGAGTGAATTCACAAAGGCAGCATTATTTGTAATATGTTACGTGTGTAAAAACCAATTTAAATAAGTAACGAAATCGTGCAAATAGTTACACTATTGTCTTAGGCTTAGCACCTGTAAAAATAGTTGTAAGTGTGGAAAAAAAAAAAAAAAAAAATAAGTTGTTCATAAAAAATGACCCGAATTCATTGTCCGTGAGCTTATAACGAATTAACTAGTTAACAAGAATAGCATAGACTCCGCTACCCAAAGGTTGTCTGGAAGAGATCACGCTTTAGCGATAAGACCGCCTATTATTTACCACTGTTTTTATATAAGTTTGCAATGTCATTTTTCTTTTGCTGTGCAATAAAGTATTGTATTGTAATGTATTTATATTTGTTTATTTTTACAATCCCAATGGAATATAAAAAATTGTCCTAATATTTTTTTCCTATTGAGTTACCATTATTCCGAAGTCAAAGTCAAATAATTTATTTGCTAGAACACAGTATAATAGGTCTTGTATAAAAAAAAATATTTTAACTAAAAAAAACCCGAGCGCGGTGCACTTTAAAAATGCATAAAATCCGCCATTTTGCTTATTTTAACGAACTTTATACCCAGTGACACTCGCGCCATCAAGGCGAATCTAATGATGTATATTTATCAACATCGGTAGTGCTGTTGAGTAGTTACGAGCGGCCATAGGAACGGACATACATACATACAGGTCAAACACATAACCCTCCTTTGGGCTTCGCCACAGTCGGGTAAAAAAAGCAGGCGTTTCAATTTTTGGGCGCGATTGATTAATTATAAATTTAACAATTACAATATTATTCAATATCATAAAATATTAATTCCATATACTTTTATATAACGGTAACAGAAACGAAATTTCATTAATACAATACAATACAATACAATCATACTTTATTGCACACCAAAAGATAAATTACAATGCAAACTTATACAAAAACATTGGTAAACAATAGGCGGTCTTATCGCTAAAGAGCGATCTCTTCCAGACAACCTTTGGGTAACCACTAATTAACCATTAATGTATGAAAAAGGGACACTTTTTTCTTCTATTGGGATGAAATGAGCTCGAAATTTGAAAATTGGCAGAAAACTTAACAATGAATAGAATGGCATTTTTTGTGGAAATGTTGAGATGGGATCAGTAAGAAATATAAACAGAACAGAAAAAATTAAAAAGAGCAGAATCGGGGATGTTTTACTTACTTATCTACTACTTTATTCAACCCTCTTTTTGTATTTACACATATTAGAATGTATTCACCTTAATTTTCAGAAATTAAACACTGATGTTGTAACAAAAATCAAATACCTAGTTTTATCTAAACTCTGAATTTGGAAACGCTAGGTTTATTTAGTTAACTAAATTGTAAACGTATTATTTTGTTACATTTTATACTTATGTGTACTCTTAACTTTGTATCAAATAGAAGATTTTATATTAAACAGCTCACTAGCAACTGCAAAACGCGAAAATCGCAATCAGTATGACAAAAACTTGGTGTACGAATTTATAACAAAAACAATCTCAACCAAAGTGTCACAGAGCGTTCATTGCCCCCAGATAATATACTTACGTATACAATGGAATTAATTAGGAAATAAAAAATATCATAATAAAAAGCAAAAAAGTAGATGTAGCTGTCAAAGTCTTTCCTTAGGGTTCCGTTAAAAGAAAAATCGGAACCCTTATAGGATCACTTTGTTGTCCGTCTGTCTGTCCGTCCGTCTGTCTGTGAATACCCTTTTATCTCGAGAATGCGTGGAGGTATCGAGTTGAAAACAAAACCATACACTCAGTTATACAGTCCCTTGAAGCTGTGAAAAAATCAAATTCTAAGTTAACGTAAAAACAGAAGCGGCCGTTAATGCCGCAAAAAACGTATATTCTTTTGCTTGTTATTGTAATCATTGGTATAAAATGTTACACAGTAAAATACCCAAAGAGGCAGAGGTTTTGAAGCAATGATGGCCAGGTTTTAAAACGTCGTTGTCGTTACGATTAGTTTTTTAACACAGTTGCGTATAAAAAATAATACTTATAATTTAGAACTTCTGTTTTTGTATTTATTTTCTGATTTATCAAAGTAAAAAGTACGAGTGTGTAGTGAGCTGCGTTCCGCACGTATAAGAATAATCAAATTAGAGGCACTTGCTCGTAAGCAAGTGTATAGGTTATAGGTTAAACGCGGGCTTATTTCCCGCGACTCGACGACAAACATGCGCCTATTTTGCGTGTGCGTATAAGCAAGTGTATTGAATAGTGCATTGTGTATCAAGGGCAGTAAGTAAGGAATTACAAACGAGTGGTTGTTACAAGGCCGAGGCGAAGTCGAGGGCTTTAATAACACGAGTTTGTAATTCCTTTACCGCCCGGGGCACACACAATGTTTTTCATCACACTTGTGAGGAAATCTGATTAAAATAACCTTACTTAACCTAAATAAAATTGTAAAACTGACAGTGACATTAGTGTCATATAACAAGACGACAAGTCACGTTCGGAAACCATAGCGGTAAAGACTTAAAATGGTTGATTTTATATTTGCAAAATACTGAAATACACTATTTAAACATTTAATTAATGTTACAGAAATATGTGTTTACATGTATTTGCAATAACAGTTCTCTTTAAATAAATATTTCAGTAATAAAAGTTAAAAAAGTAAGTTGGCGTTTCCTTTGATCATGACAAATAAGAGTAAAACAGAACCAGCGTTTCAAATTTAAAAAGAAACCCATTACGCCCTAGGGCGTAATAGGTCATTTACGGCCCGCAAAACCTACGTGTAATGACACCATTTTCGAGCAAGTGTGATGAAAAATATTTTAAAGTATACATTAGATTATTATGCCTTGCCTTGGCCTATTATGTGAGTACTTTAGGTTTATAACTAATAAATTAATATCGGACAAAGAGAACGATATAATAAACATCATGTACTTTTAAATTCGTCATTGATAAAGACAAATGTTGACGACCTCTGATTGCTTTGTTTGCCAAATTTCTACATTAAAAATAAAACGGAGTAAGGCTGCGTTTCCACCAGAGCTATGCGAGGTAGCTAAGCGGTGTGCGAGGAAAAAAATCCAACAATCAACGTGCCTAGTTCACTCAGCGCGGCCCGGCATTGGTGAATTTTTTCCTCGCTCACCGCTTAGCTGCCTCGCACAGCTCCGGTGGAAACGCAGCCTTAGTATACAAATTTACACGGGACCCGAGGTGAGCGAGGTCGAGTATTGCCGAGTGATTGCTTTTTACCTATTTTGTTATCATTATACCCCTCACGGCGAATGATGATTGATCCCTATGACAGCTCTTTCTTCATACTATTGTCTATTGTAATGGAGACGCTGTCACTTTTAAATGTTTGTAGAACTATAGGGAACGTCCGCGACGAAGGCGCTGGCGCTGCCAACTGGTGCCGCCAATCTAAATCATAATACCCTCTCATGCTGGGGCCACATTGACGAAAACGCCGTTAATAACGTTAATTCATCGCGTTGAAGGACGATTAACGTCAGTGTAGCTACGACTTACTATATTTGACATTGACACTTACATAATTATCATTGACATTGACAGCTTGATTTGACAGGGGCGATAGTTCCCTTAATTATCCGTCCGTGTCTCTTTTGTCGTTTAGTGCTGCCACCTATAGTTCGTGCACGTTCCCTATAGCACGTAAGTTTGTGTAGAAATATTACATTTAAGTATAATATGAAACAAGTAAGAGTTATATTTTATTTTCGTATTTAGGTGTACGAATACAAGAGGATAAAATGAACTGTCATAGGGATCATGATTCGACGTGAGGTGTATAATTTTGATGACAGCTGGAAGAGATCACTTGAAGCTACGAGTTTGCCAGTTTGTTTCAGGAGCATGTATTTTTTTCATTATTTTCTCAGTTTTTTTTTAGATTTCGCTCAAATCTTGCAGAGCGGCGTTTTAAAAAGTGTTATCAAATGAAAGGAAACTTGTGAAGAAAGATTTTTGACCACCCTATCCTACAATACTCGTAGCCATGGCAAAGGCGGGTACTTTTCTCTGAAGCTGACTATACATAGCCAACCGTGAGTTAGCGTTGTATAATTTGCTACTGAATCTGACATATACCTTTAGAATCAAAGGGCGTAAACGCCATTAGAACCTACGGCGTTTTCGCCCTTTGAGTCTAAAGGTATTGATATGTAAATGTGGCGAAGGTAGGTCGGATTGACGAGGGTGGCATCAACGTCAACTCTGGGTATCGTCAGTACTTTAAAAACACGTATCTGATACTGACTCCATGTAAAAATGCAGTAAGTGTATATGAAGTCCGTATGTAACTTTGACGTTTTTCTTTACAACGTTTTTAGATAAGTACGACTTTTTTTCAAAGAGTGACGATATGTGTTCTGTATGTATGTTTAATAGGCTTTTAACATAATTTAATTAACTTGTTACTATAATAACAACCAACTTCAATTCAGCATGAGGTCATCCAACCTAGCCGTAACGCCCGATGCCCATATTTTCCTCCTTGATCCTTGACGCCAATGCCTCTCATCTATAGTCAAAGCACGTCTTGATACTTGACGCTCGCGTCACGGTATTGTTTATCAGTTGTGTAACAGAATATATCTAACATTATATTATGATGTTTTGATAATAAATTGCTTAATCATTTTGTTCTTGGTTATGCTTGCAGAATAATATTTAAACAGAACGTAAACTGGTGAGTTTCTTCTGGCGCTTCTTCTCACCAGAATGTCATTTGCCGAAGCGCCAAAAGAAAGAATCAGACATGTGAAGAGCCCTTGAGGCCTACTTGCAGAAATAAATTATTTTATTTCATTTCAAAGGTGGATTCCACTGAAACGTTACTTAAGCGATACTAACTTTTTAATACTTTTGACATGTAAAATTAGGGGTCATTCATAAAGTACGTCACTCTAATTTCGTGATTTTCTGACCTCTCCTCCGTCCTTGTCACATTTGGTCACATTTGTGAGGCCCCTCCCTCCCTAGCGTGACGTCATATATTTTGCAGTTTTACATCTAAAAATTATTAACGGTCATTCTCCAGAAATATTGTCTGCGTCTAATTCACGCGTCTCCATACATTTTTATGAAAACAGTGACGCGTTAACTAGGTGACCGCAGACATATTTCTGGAGAACGACCGTTAAATTACAACAGCAGTTCCGAAATTAGTTTTCTTTCCATTTAAATTATTTTTTAATATAACCCACATCAACGCGCGTGACACTACTAATAGTCTGTACTTTTAGGTATTTAAAAAAAGGTAAACAAAAAAACCACGTGACTCGGGTCGTTCAGCCAACCAAAGTAACGTTTTGTATCTGTGGCACAATACCACTGGCTACTACACTACTATACAGCGTGGGAGGGACTATACCGACAAACTTTAACTATAGATTATAACAACTATTAGGAGTAAAAAATGTTATGTGATGTATAGTCGAAAAACGCTTACTTTCCGAGATATTCATTATTTTGTAAATGAAAAATCCCAAGTGTGTAACAAGCCCTAATAAATGTGACTAAGATACCTTTACTATTTTTTTTAAATCCTTTAACTAAACAGGAATTAACCTTCGCAGTATTTGATGGTAAGCGACTACGAGGCCAAAAAATTTACCTTTCGTTTCCATTTAAGCTTTTTTTTTTCTTTTTGATAACTTTTCAGCCAGTAAGGACATGTTTATAACGAGGGGCTTAATTTACTGATTTATTTTGTTCCATAAGACTATTAATGTAAAATGACAATATTCGACCCATGTTGATATAACATTTTTTACTCGTCACACCACCAGGAATTCATGGCTAAAGTATGTCGGTATAGTCCCTCCCACCCTGTATAGAGAGCGAGTGTACACTCGCCATCAAAACATTTTAAACCTTATGTTATGACCAAATTTGGCATTTTAA
Source organism: Eudemis profundana (assembly GCA_947034925.1). Taxonomy (NCBI): domain Eukaryota; kingdom Metazoa; phylum Arthropoda; class Insecta; order Lepidoptera; family Tortricidae; genus Eudemis; species Eudemis profundana. The sequence goes on from OX344812.1 coordinate 18,915,844, forward strand.
AACTTAGAGTTATTAGATATTGAACTGTTACGTCACGTAACTAGGACCCCTCATACCCCTTGTCACGCAATGTAACACTTCGCCGACCCCCTCCCTCCCCCTTAACGTGTGACGTACTTTATGGATGACCCCCTAAGGAAACTAAATATCGGTATGGTAATATCGTGACGAAGCGTGGATTTAATTAGTAGTCAAAATCCAACTTAAAATGGATACCCCCCTCCCCCCCTGACGACCCCTTTAGCTTAGTTGGTAGTGATCCTGCCTACGATGCAAGAAGTCCTGGGTTGGAATCCCGGTAAGGGCATTTATTTGTGTGATGAGCACGAATATTTGTTCCTGAGTCATGGATGTTTTCTATGTATTTGTATCTATTAAATATATCGTCGTCTAGTATCCATAACACAAGCCTTATTGAGCTTACTATGGGGCTAGTTCGATTTGTGTAAGATTGTCCCCTAATACTTATTTATTTATCAATAATTGAAACAGGTTTTAATGACGTGAGAGCAGGAAATTCAGTAACCCGAATGGAGTAGTTTGAGCACTCAATGACAATGACAACTGGAGAGTTTTGACAGTTGTTGACAGCTAGAGAAACGCGCGCGTACTTGGCGTTGAGATAGAGGCTGTGGTGTTCGCGAACTAATCCATTGGCTCTTAAACTTGTTTTAAATCACAGTAATTTAGTGGCAAGTGTGTTCACATAAACCTAAGTGATTAGTTGAAGTAGCGGAGTGTGTCCATTTCCGAATGTTTCCTTGATATACGCGCCCAAATAGTAACAATGATTGAGACCGGTCGGCTAAGCTATTTACCCGACTGCGGCGAAGCCCAAAGGAGGGTTATGTGTTTGACCTGTATGTATGTATGTCCGTTCCTATGTCCGCTCATAACTACTCAACGGCACATCCGATTTTGATAAATGATACATCATTAGATTTGTCTTGATGGTGCGAGTGTCACTATGTATGAAGTTTGTTAAAATAAACAAAATGGCGGATTTTATGCAGTTTCAAATTCCACCGCGGTCGGTTTTTTTTTATAAAAATGTGGTTATTGTTCACTTCGTCATAATAATATGATAGTGTTTATTTCATTTTATTCACCCCAGTCTCGTGTTTTGACCAGCATCAAGAGTCAGTTGTTTTTCGTGTATTTGACGGACAGGTCCCAAATTGCATACTTTCCAAAATTCAACCAATTAAGGAGACATAGCGGTGAATAACTTAAGGGTCCTATTTATATTATTGTATTAATTCATTGTTTTTTTTCTTGCATGTATTTTTCGTTGTGATATTTTTAATTTGATGATCATGGTATAAAATTCATGTTATTTATCCTGTATTTTTATATTATGAAATAAACAAACCATAAAAATAAATAAATCATTTTAAAGCTTACTTTTTGATTGCTTTTGAACTGGGTAGAAATGACAGCCTGGTGTCAAATACTAGGACGGTTACTTTATCTATTGGGACCGAGCGCGACGACAGCGCCACGTGATAGGCGGCCATTATGGACAATATTGTCACCGCTGTCAAACAAGAAGTAAGTAAATATTGTGAAAAATATTAATGAAATCTTGTGTTATTTTACTATATTACACAATTTTGGACAATGGTAGTCAGTAACATTATTGCCAATAATATTAAAATGGTTGTTTTCAGTGAGAAAAGTCAGCGACAAAAATGTCAATTTTAGCCGTAGCGAGCGCTGTGATCGTTTAGGCTACCCCCTCCACCCGCTTTGCACTCTGCCAATAGGTAATTTCACGAAAGTTGAGGCCACGCACACAACAACACTGTCATGTAATGACAGCGGGATTTTGAAATTACTGTTCTTTTTTCGTACCGATAGCAGGTTCAACAGTGAATTGCAAGATAGACCAAAAAGTTTGTTTAAACTATAGCCTTGTATTTATTACTCACTCATTCATTTCATTCATTAACTATTTTTGCAATGAGTACTTCATGTAGCTGTGTGTGTAATCATTCACCTCAACTCTCGTGAAACTAACTATACCACCACTGACAATGATTTCAAAAGTATACGTCAATGACCACTGAACTTCGTAATAGGTAAAAACTTGTCGAATGCAGAAGTAAACCAGTAAGGCCCCTTAAACTCAAAGCGAGATTTTAGTATAAAACTCGTTTTGAATACAGTTAGCGAATTATAAACTACAGTTAATTATGTATTGCGATCACCGTGAATACGACAAAACCCGCAATCTAATAAAATTGGTAAACAAATTATGAAGATCGATGATTATGACACGTTCAGGCAAGGGTTTCCCCACATCTACGGACCGTGCCAACCTGAGCCAATGGACGTCTTTTACGTACTTTGTAGCTTTTTGACCGGCTTTAGCCGAATCCGGGTCGGTAGATGTGGAAAGACCCTTATTAACGCCTATGAAATTATAACAGTCCGGTTAAATCCACTTCTGGTCAAATATTTGTGTGATGAACACCAGTAATTTGTAAATTAGTGTTTTATATCTAAGTATTTATGAATACGTATAACAAAATCATAGTAAACTGTGTTTGTATATTAAAGATTAAAGAAAGATGTTCCAAAAAAATTTAAGATCAATAAAACATTTGAATTATTTGCCTGTTTGTTTGTTAGCGTATCACGCGAAAACCGCCGGACCGATCAAGACCTACGATACTTTTTATCCAACTACGGCGAAGCAGTAGGAATTTTACTAATCCCAACTCGGCGAACCAAGTTTTCATCCCCTAGCATACACATAGGGTGATGGCAATCATGGACACTGTTAGCACAGTAGTACCCAGTAAAGGACAGCAAACATTTAATGGCTTATAGCCGGCTATTTATGGACTTTACCGGTTATGACCATCAATCTTGGTGCAAATTTTGGAGCAAAGTAGGACCGTTTTACGGTATCAACACTGTTCAGACACTGGTGATACCGTAAAACGGTCCTACTTTGCTCCAAAATTTGCACCAAAATTAGAAAATTCTAAATAATTGTGTCAATTTTTAATTTTAAGATATACTGGTTTTATATACTTAGGTATAACAAGAAAAATGTATTTCTTAATGCGTTATACATAAAAAATACGCCGCTATCTATTTCGTCAAATATATAGACACAATAAATTCGGAGCAAAGTTACCCATTGACGTTGGAGCATAGTTATCCCCGTAGGAGCAAAGTAGGACCGTTTTACGGTAGTTTAAAAATTTTGTGTCAGTTACTAAAAATGTGGGTTTTACGGGAAAAATTACCATAATTGGTTCCTGTCCATTACATTTCCGTCACCCTATACGTATTATTAAGGCGCTTAAGTCATTTTCATTAATCTCATCATCATCATCAATAGAACCCATTGACCTAGATACGCATCGCTGTGACTCGTTTTTGCTCGTCCCATGCGCGTGCGCTTAGATTCAACATTTTGTTCAGAGGCCTTAGAATATTTTGCTCATTCAACACAATAAAATACAATCATACTTTAAAAGATAACAAAAATAAACGAGTATTATGCTCATAGTACAGTAAAAAAATTCAAAACAAAATTAAATTATAAAAACATTACACAACTATGGTGGTAATACAAAGAAAGGCCGAGATCGCAGATGTTTGCGGCCCGAGCTGCAAGCGAGGGACTTAAATATGCGATCGAGGGCTTTCTTTATTACCTCCCGTGTTGTGTACATAATCCGTACGCGTAGCGTGCGGTAAAAGCCACTTTATGGCCAGGTGTGGCATAAAATATTATACCGAAACTTTCGACCAAAAAAACTAGCCCATTAAATTTCAAACGATGTAAAGGGCTCATTGAGTTGAGATAACAATGGAAATTACACTGGCGAAGCCACGGGTATTTTGGGGATTTTGTTAGAGAGAGGTTATATTCTATAGCTGACTGTACTAGTTGAATTGTTCAGTAATACGTAACTGACTGATATAACGTTGATACGCCTAATGTAACTGTTGATATAACACTGAGTTACTCGACCTTACGAGAGTTGCTTTTCCATCGATGTTCCGGCTTTATTTTAACCAGATGTTTCTTTTTAAAATGATTCGTGGCGGTCGGTTTTCCATATAAACATAAAGAGGGTCATTTTTCGCTTCCACTTGTATGGAAATTCGAACAACTTGAATCACCTCTTAGCTGTAGCTTAGACTCAACGGAACGAAGCTTATTAGTGATCTGATCGGCGACCGGTAGCATTTTATGTCAAACGTAATGACTGATATGGATAAGTCTGTGTTGTTAGAAATAAAACTGCATACATTTTTAAATTTTAACCATATCCATGTTATACTTTCGTTGACAAATTGCTACCGGTCGCCGATCCCTACTTATAATAAGTACAATTTAAAAAAAAACTGCGGTTGTTACTGCCTAAATCTTGAAAAACGAATATCGCGATTGTGATGGAAATGGTAATAAGTCAACACACACCCTTGACGACTGTTTTAAAGTCAACCCTAGCCTAATGTATTATTGTTGTTGACTAACTACCACCAAAAATGATTACGCCAAACATCATTAGATCAAAGAAATATTGCATGAAACGTGCACCGTTTAGTCTAAATTCAAGATTGTAGACGTGTTGCCAAGTTTGACATTGTTGCCAAGTAAATTTCACTATACAAAAAAACAATTATGCCCAACATTATCAGGTTGAACAAACAAGTTTAAATAAGCATAATCAAGTTTAAGTTTGGCCATAAAAATTTTTAAGTTTACACATTAATTTTTTTTAGCTGACATTTTGTAATTTTTAATAATTTTTAATTTTTATTTGTTTGTATTATTTTGTGTATTGTGTGTGAATTTTGTGTAATTGTGTCTAAAATGTGGACCCATGTTGTCTTGAAATAAATGATTTATTCTTATTATAGTAATATCACTATACCAAAAATCGTTATGTCCAACATTTATTAGGTCAAACAACATTTTATTGAACCGGCATCCTTAAATTTGTAATCGAAACCAAACAATCCAATTATTATGTTTTACTACACTAATAAATTTTACTAGGTAGGTATACCATTTTTTAAATAGCCTTTATAATGTCCCGTTACTGGCCAAAGACCTCAAAGTCAAAGTTCTTTATTCTTCAATTTAGGCATATTTAAATGCAGCTCCCCTCTGTCCTTCCACCAAATTATATCAAGCATTATTATGTCAAACAAAAATTATACCAAACGCGAAACATACCAAAACGCTGATCACGCACCACCTCATGTTCTAAACAGTTTCCGTAACACTTTGAACTTTTTGCTGCGCTTCAGTTTCCAGAGACGGAAGAGGCGACCTGCTCTTGCGCACATCGGTTGACTAGTGGTATCGTGGTGAGGCGGTGAGGAACGTCGTAACTGCTTTGGAGGTCTGTTGTTTCCTTGGGGACTGTTCGGACGTCCGCGGCGGGGCGACCATGCTGACGACTTTTAAACAGGATATTATTATTATTATTAAAGCCATTTATTTCCTTAAAAAATTACAGTTTCATGCATCATAAATTCACAATTAATATAGAATATGCGATAATTCATTTACATTTTAAAAATAATTTATTCATGTTTGACTATATTTTTCTAATTATTAAAATTTATAATTATTATTATTTTAGTATATTTATATATATATTAATAAATTGCTGGTTATTAAGGACCTCTCAACGAGTATAGGCCTCCTCCATTTTTCTCCACTTTTTCCTGTCTTGTGCCGTCTTCATCCAATCATCGTCACCGACCGTCTTTTTAATGTCATCCGCCCATCTCTGTAGCGGTCTGCCACGTTTTCTCTTTCCGGGAGGGCCTGCCCAGGTAGTTACTATCTTAGTCCACTTATTTTCCTTTAGACGTGCGATGTGGCCTGCCCATTTCCACTTGAGTTTCTGGCAGTGTGATAGAGCATCGATGACTTTAGTCCTTGACCTAATTTCAGTATGCCGTATTTTGTTGCTAAGTTTTATGTTAAGTATGCTCCGTTCCATGGCTCTTTGGCATGTTTCTATTTTTCTTTTCGTGAATGTATTATATATCCAGGTTTGACTTGCATATGAAAGACAAGGTAGTAGACATGAATCTAAAATTTTCTTTTTCAGCCTTAATGGTAATTTAGATTTTAAGATTTCTTTGTGGCTCCAGAACTTGTTCCAAGTCATATTAATTCGTCTTTCCAATTCGTCGCAGTGTCTAGATTTCATGAATGATATCTGCTTGCCTAGATATATGTATTCTTGCACGTATTCCAATGGCCGGCTGTTTACGCAAATGGGACGCTGTATATTGTTCGACAAAATTTTTGTTTTTTCGATGTTTAGTTCTAAACCAATATTGTGACTGATGGAGTTTAGTTCATTTATCATTACTTCGAGTTGGGTTGCTGTTTCAGAGAATAAAACTATGTCGTCAGCGAAGCGTAAGTTGCTCAAGAATTTTCCTTTTATGTTTATACCTTTCTGAGACCAGTTGAGCTTTTGCATGATATTTTCTAGCACAGTTATAAATATTGTAGGAGATAAAGGGTCACCCTGTCTTACGCCTCTACAAATATTTATTTCGGGACCTTTTTTATCTAGTTTTACTCGACTAACGCTTTTCTTGTATACATCTTGTAACAGCTCGATTGTTTCCAATGGTATTTTACAATCTTGTAGAGCTTTCCATATACTGTCATGAGAAATCGAATCAAAAGCTTTGGCGTAGTCGATGAATGCCAGGTAGAGCGGGCGTTTTTGTTCCTCATACTTCTCAATGACTTGTTCTACAACGTGTATGTGGTCTGTAGTCGAAAAACATTTTCTAAAGCCCGCTTGTTCAACTGGCTGAAATTTTTCCGTAAGCACAGAAATTCGTTGTTCCAAGCATGAGGCAAAGAGCTTGTATAGGTTTGACTGCAAGCTTATTGGTCGGTAATTAGCGATGTTTGCCGGATCTCCTTTTTTGTATAATAGAATAATGTCTGATTCAGCCCATTCTTTTGGTATTTGTCTGAAATCCAGGATTTTATTAAAAAGGGTTGTTAATGCTGGAGCCAGTAAAAAAATCCCTGATATAATTATTTCATTAAGTATATTGTCAGGCCCGCTACTTTTTCCTTTCTTTAAAGTTTTTATTTTCTTAGTGACCTCATCCACAGTAAATCTTTGTAGAGACGAGGATTGTTGGAATGTAGAGTTTTCTATGTTTTCCGTAACAGATTGACTTGAAGGATTACTTTGTTTGCGATATAAGTCTCTGTAGAAATTAGTAGCTGTGTCTATTATTTTAGATCTTGAGAAAATTTCTTTACCCGATGTTTTTTCTTTTAAGTTCGGTATCCAGCTTTTTGTGACATTCAGATCCTTATATCCTTTTTTCAGGCTTCCAGAAGTGCTCAAGTGTTTCTCTATTACTTTTAATCTATGCTCTTCGTATTCCTTCTTGATTATTTTGTGGATATTTTTGTATAGGTTTCCGAGTTCACGTTTTTCTTCCTTAGTAAGAGGTTTTTTATTCTGTAGTTCCATTCTCTTGTTCAATAGTTTTCTTGTATTTTCAGTGATAATACTGCGAGTTTCATGTTTTGGTTTTATAGTAGAGTTCATGGCGTCAGTGATAACTTTCTTTATTTGCGTATAATAGGACTCTACGTCTTCATAAATGGTTAGATCAGTGTCTTCTAGATTTTCTTCTAATTTGTTTAGGAACAGTTTTTCGTCGTCTAATATTTTTAATGTAGGCTTATCGAGACTATACTTGGCTCTACTTTTTTTATTTTTAGCTTGTTGCAATTGAAATGTACTTCTTACGAGTCGATGGTCACTAGGAAAATTTAGCTGACTAATGATTTCTATGTTAGTGAAGTTTTCTTTCGTATTTGACATAATATAATCTAGCTGGTATTTGGAATTTCTTGGCGAAATCCAAGTCCACATGTTGCTGGTCTTCTTTTTAAATATGCTATTGATAACTGTGAGATTATTTTGGAGAGCAAATTGTATTAGTTTTTCGCCTCTTGTGTTCCTGTTGCCATAACCGTATAATCCTAATGTTCTTTTTTCTTCGGCTTTTCGTTTTCCAATGCAAGCGTTGAAGTCGCCCATTAGAATCATATTTTTGTAGCTTTTATCAAGAGCTTTTTGCAATTGTTCATAGAAAATATCAATATCGTTGTCATTTGCGCTGCTGGTAGGAGCGTACGCTTGAATGATAGAGCAATTTACAGTGTCAAATTTCATGTTCAAGACACATACACGTTCTGAGATTGCGATAAAACTTTCAATATTTGTTTTCCATTGCTTCTTTATTAAAAATCCAACACCATGAAGGCCTTTGGTTTCACCATAATAGCAGAAAATATGCTCATTATCTTCTATTATATTATAACCTGTTCTGCGTATCTCAGCGAGTCCAATTATGTCGTAGTTTATTTTTGAAATCGAATCTTTGAATTCTATTAATCGCTCATTAGATAGTAAAGATCTTGCATTATAAGTACAGATGTAGAGTGCGTGGAGTGGAGGGTTTTGGTCGTTAGTCCCCGCGGTGACCGGCCGAGTTGGGGAACTTTGTGGAGAGGTCGCAGCGCACTGTCAAATCGCGCTGTGAGACTGCATATTGCTAGCAGTAGAAATAGAGTCGTTAATTGCGACGGGCGAGTGCTCTCTGTTTTGGCTTTTTGTTACAAAACTGTCCATGGTAGAGTTTTGTTTCCTTGGGAACTTTTTCACGTTTTGTTGCCTAGTGCCGGGAGAGTTATTAGCAGTTGTAATTTCGGGTGACTCAGAGCGATTTCTTTTATTTTGGTTTCTATTGTTGTTTTTATTTACGTGATTACTTTCAGGCACAATTACTAATTTATTATATTTCAGGAATGCCTTATTTCCTTTGTTTCTTTCTTCAGTCAATTGTTCCATTAGTTTCTTTCGCTCTTCTATCACGTCTGGAGGAAAATCTTCTTTGATATAGTATGTAGTGTTTGCTAGCAGTTTCTTTTTACTTAAAAGCTCAATCTTCTTCATGACAGAATTTAACGTAATAATCACAGGTCTTAATTTTCCTTCTTGCTTCTTTCCGAGACGTTTTATGTCTTCTATATTGTTCTCGTTGAAATGTATTTTCATCGTGAGCCTTATTATTCTTATAATGTTAATTTGCAGTTCTTTCAAAGTTCTTTCATTTTCTTCAATACCAAAGAAAATTAAATTTTTCCTTCTGGAGAGACGTTCAAGATGTTGTATGCGCCGCCCTTGTTCTTCAACAGTTTTTTCTAATAAATTATATTTCGACTCTAGTATTGTAAATTTTTCATCAATGTTGTCATTAATTGTTTTTGGCATGCTTTGTTTCATATCCCGTATTTCATTTTCAGCAAACAGGATATATAATTAGATTTTTTCTTTCGATTTTATTTCTACATTGTATATTTTTTGTTGTTATTATATTTTATTAACTACAGGCCCATAGCGATAACTTCTTTGCTCTCAAAGGTGATGGAGCGAATAATAAACGAACAGCTCTTGGGGTATCTGGAGGATCGCCAGCTTATTAGCGACCGCCAATATGGCTTTCGCCATGGTCGTTCAGCAGGTGATCTTCTGGTCTACCTCACTCACCGCTGGGCTGAAGATGTTGAGAGCAAAGGAGAAGCCTTGGCTGTTAGCCTCGATGTCGCTAAGGCCTTTGACCGGGTTTGGCATAGGGCACTTCTTTCGAAGCTGCCATCATACGGGATTCCCGCGGGACTTTGCACGTGGCTATCCAGCTTTCTCGATGGGCGCAGCATTAAAGTTGCTGTCGACGGTTGCTGCTCCAGTAAAATGCCCATCAACGCTGGCGTACCCCAAGGCTGTGTTCTGTCGCCAACACTGTTCATCCTGCGTATTAATGACCTGTTGTGTGACAAAAACATTCATTGCTATGCGGATGACAGCACCGGCGACGCTCAATACACCGGCCGTGCAAATATCCCTCGATCAGTTGTGGAAGAGAGTCGGGTGAGACTTGTGTCTGAAATCGAAGCCTCCTTAGAGCGGGTTTCCGAATGGGGCCGACGAAATCTCGTCTCGTTTAACCCTATGAAGACACAGGTCTGCGCATTCTCTGCCAAGAAAACCCCATTTTGTCCAGCGCCACAGTTTCAAGGAACATCCCTGTCTATCTCCAATAGCATTGGGATCCTTGGCCTTGGCATTGTCAAAGACGTGCAGTTTCGGGGTCACCTGGAAGGCAAGGCAAAACTTGCCTCAAAAAAGCTGGGTGTTCTAAACCGGGCCAAACAGTACTTCACCCCGCGGCAGCGCCTTGTGCTTTATAAGGCGCAAGTCAGGCCTCATATGGAGTACTGTTCACATCTCTGGGCTGGAGCACCAGCTTATCAGCTTGACCCCCTCGACGCCATCCAGAGACGCGCCGTCCGCATTGTCAACGATCCCATACTCACTGACGGTTTAGAAACGCTTAGCCTCCGGAGAGACTTTGCATCTCTCTGCGTCTTCTACCGTTTGTATAATGGGGAATGTTCCAAGGAACTGTTTGGGTTGGTGCCTATCATTCTACCATCGCACTACTCGTCATCGGCAGGCGGTTCATCCCCATTTCCTTGAATCATTACAATCAACAACGCGCCGGTTCTCTAGAACCTTTCTAGCGCGTACAATAAGGATCTGGAATGAACTTCCTGCTAAGATTTTCCCACTGCGCTACAATATGGGATTTTTTAAAAAGGGTGTCATCAAATTTCTTCGAGACCGGCAACGCATTGGCAATGCATCTAGTGTTGCAAATGTCTATAGGCGGCGGTGACCGCTTTCCATCAAGTGGGCCGTCTGCCTGTTTGCCGGTCTATAGCAATAAAAAAAAAAAAAAAAAAAAAAAAAAAAAAAAAAAAAAAAATTATCTTGACGAATGAAGTATAAAATTTATAATTTAAATAAAATAAAAAAAATAAATTTATTTTTTAATTTTTTTTTATATTATGTGTTACAGAAATTTTACATTTCTGTATTTTGACGTTTGGAGATTCTTTACACCTCCAAAACATAATATTTTGACAACGGAGACTCTTTACATGTCCATTTATTTTATTAGTCTACTAATTTTATTGCTCTTGTTTTGACGCCATCGCCAACAGACCCTTTACATCTCTAAAAGTGTAGTTTTAAGAGGAAACAGTAAGGTGGAGAGAATTGAAAATTAGGTATTTGTAAAATGTGTCGCTGTCCCGCACTGCCCGCCTCTCCCGCGCAGAGCGCGATAGAGACAACGGCAGTTTGTATCGAAAATACCTTTTAAAATTTCATGAAAACAACGTTTCGTAGTCCCCTGACTTCTTCCCCAAAACTTAACCTATTTAACTAATTTTTTCATTAAACATTAAAGAAAGGCTTTGACCCCTATATTTTCCTTTTTTTTAATAATCTAGTCAAATTTATTTTCTGGATGTGTGAACACAGCGGAAAATCTGTCATTTTTTTTAGGTTTTTGAAGGTTAATATCTCTTTTGAGAATCAATTTATCGTAAAAAGGAAAACATAGAAACATATCAATAGTAGCCATAGATTTTTGGACAAAAAACTGTTCTACTGGCATTATCCAGGGAGAAAACAGGGGACTACGTTTGTATGGAAAAACTGCCCTCCTGTTTCCTCTTAAGTTTAATGTATTAATGTCATAATTATAGTAATACATAATATTTTTGAAATGAGATGACGTCACAGGGTGCGTCCGTTTTGGGTACGTATCAAAATGTATAAAGTCAAAACATATACGGTTGAAATGAATAAAGTCGAAATGAAGAAATTCAAAATATATAATGGGTCAAAATGTATAAAGTTGTTTGATATAAGTTCGAAACTCATAAGTTCTAAATTCATAATGGTCTTAATATATAATGGACAAAATATATACCGGTTGAATTTCATAATGGTCACAACTCCTAAGCTTGAAATGCATAATGGTCAAAATATATAATGGGCTTTGGAACAAAAGCAACACAGGTAGAGTCTGTGCGGAAAGAGAATAGGCTTGGCGAAAAAGGGAACTAACCTAACCAGTATGGCCACAGAACAGAAAATACGGCACACACGGTAGAAAAGCATTACAGCGCCCCCCAAAACTAATCCTATTCTCTTTCCGCAGAGACTCTATATAAGTTAATTATAGTGTCACCTCCGAGCCTTTAAGTTTATACATATTTAACTATTTTTGTAACAGTGAAATAAATCTTACTTACTATATTGGTAATGTAGTTGAATTTTAATTAAAATTTAATGACGTTAGTTGCACCGCCCACAAGCTATCAGCTTTGCCCTAAGGTTAACTGGTAGAGAATGCCCTATGGCATTAAGTTCGCCTTTTGTACGTTTTCTTACTTTCTTTTGTACGTTTTCTCTTGTGCAATAAAGTTTAAATAAAATAAATACCTACCTTGTCTGTATTTGTATGTACAGTATGAAATTACAACAAAAAAACAAATTTTTTCTTCATTTATTTCATCTGCAAGGACAGTTTTCATAATTATTCATCCAATTTACATGGAGCCCACATATAATGTAATTCAATTGTGGCGTGTGTTGGTAGCAAGTGATCCTGACACACTCCTCCTCGCTTCGCTCGTCGTCGCACCTAACTTTTGGGTTCAAACGGCTCAAACATTTTAAACTTTCACGTTACTCAGAATCTTGAAATTTTTAAAATATAGTCTGAGCACCCGGTTAGGTGCGACGACGAGCGAAGCGAGGAGGAGCGTGTTAGGATCACTTGCAACCATAAAATGTCGCAACTTAAATGAAAAGGACAAGTATTTAAGGAATAAATACTTAATTTTTCTAGTACTCGGCTATTTATAGTCAAAATTTGTACAATTGTAAATGTTCTGGATTTCGACCATTATTTCTTATAAACATTATATCATTAGACTTTATATACTTTGAACTTATGAGTTGTAAACATATGCATTTCGTCAGTATATATTTTGACCATTATGGAAAACGTACATTATGGATTTTATCTGTTATGATTTTCAATCATTATTCATTTTGATTTTATATATTTTGAACATATGTGTTTTGAACTTATATATAATGACTGTATATATTATGATACGTACCCGTCCGTTTTGTATGGGCCGTTTTCAACGCTCGGTGCGGTCGGCTACTTTTGATTGCAATTTGTGGCTGTTATAGTAATCTAAATGTAGTAGTTATAGGTATACATTTGTTCCTCATAAATAGTATAATCCATTTACATCAGTTACAAAATATAGGACACAAGCCTATTGAACCCGCATCTGTATTTCCGCACTGTCCCGGATCGCGGTGGTACTATACGAGATATTTTATAAACATTCAATAGCGCTAGAGATATTAAAATAGAGATTTTAAAATTGATTGTTACGATTTTATTATATGTATAGAGAGCTTTTCAATTAGAGTATTCTGGGCGTTTTTCTATAGAACATAGGATGGATCTCACTTATGTTCGAAACCAATAAGATCATGCTTGTTTTTTTTGTGTCAATTGACTCAATACCATTACCCAAATGTAGTAGGGAAGAGGTCACTTTTAGCAATAAGACTGTCAATTGTTGTTGGTTTTTTTTTGTAGATTAAGTGTAGTGTAAAATAAAACCAGGGAAGTCGTTTTCACATTCTTCACCAATTGTGATACGTTTTAAATTACTTTGATCTAGCAAGTAAAAATTATTAATTTTAAGACTGTTCCTCGAATTTGTCCGTGATTTTGCACAATCGTGGTCACCGCTAGTCGGCCTCTGCGCGTGCACGCGCCGTGATCTGTGTGACCAATCACTTGGCCCAAGAGTGCCCAAACCATGCGATTCTTAAGGCCATTTAGCTAGTGGGAGCTGGCATCTGTAACGAGCAATGTACAGTATAGTACATTATGATACAAGTGGGCTATGTTGGTCATTTCAGTCGAGGCTGAGTTGCACAGCCCGAGCCGTGAGGCGAGGGCTATAACAGCCCAGACTGTAATGACCAATGCCCACGAGTGTCATACGACGTTTTTCAAGATACCTACTTGCGAATAAAAAAACAATACCTATCATTTAAAGCTTCTATGTTTGTATTTATTACAGGTGTGGCATAATATACTATTGTGGGTTATCCTATCTAATTACACCTCTAGGCATGATGTAGTGCGGGGCGCGTGCCATGTACTCGACGACGGCAGCGCGGGAATAATAGCGTGCTCTTATTGGTCAATTTCCGGTAATTACAACACTAGTGCGGTGACGTAAAGTAAAAAGCACTTGTGTGTAATAAACTGCGTTCCGCGCGTAAGAACCATGAAATAAGTGCCGCTTTACGAGCAAGTGTGTTGAAATAGTACATTACACAACTAGGGTGGTAAAACAAACAGAGGCCGAGATCGCAGATGTTTGCGCAGCATGCGCTTGAAGGAGGGTTTGCTTTAAGCTTCTCGTATACAGAGGGGGAGGTCGTTCCAGAGCCGAATCGTTTGTACGGTGAAAGAATTAGTCATGGAACCAGAATGGTAAGAGGGAACAGAATGCATGAGATTATGGGAGATATCGTCGCCCCCATGCTAAACTTACAAGCAATTTTGGTGAACTTGTATTTTAGACCTAAACCTATACAGATTATGATCAAATTTGCGACTTTCTCAAAGTGCTAGATTTGTGAGTTTGGCATGGGGGCGACGATATACGTAATAGGTGCCAAAAATAAATTCCACTAGGTAAAGTTTACATAATTAAGTATCGAAACAAGACTTAATCGCTGAAATAAATTAAAATTGTACCCCATGACATCTTATTTAATGAATTATGTGACATGTAAAATACCTTATATTTTACCAATAAATGATTGAATTGAATTGAATTGAGATTGAGGTATAATGTTTTTACGCCATTTCGATAGTAATAATGATGAATTGTCTGGTTTATTTTTGTGTCAATTCCGCTACCCAAAGGGTGGAAGAGACCGCTTTTTAGCGACAATACGTGTTGTCTGTCTTTTTAATAGTATTTTATGCAACAGTTGTATAAATAGGCTACGAGACGCCGTGGCGGCGAGTATCGCAAATAGAGACGCCATGAGTGATTTTTGACTTAATTATACAACGTTGTATACAATACTTTTTCTATGACTAGGTTTTAAAATATAAAATACATAATTAAACATACCAAACAAGGCAAATATGACATGACTAACAGTATGTGTCTATGGTAAACTTTTTATTTTAATTAGAAGTATACTCGCTAGTGACGCTATTAAAAATATATCAATGAATTTAGGTTGGAAAGTTTTGTTTTTCTTGAAAACCGTAGGATTTTAATTGTTTGTTAAGTTTGTAGTTGTGCATTTTTATCGTAAATTGCCGTCGGCCGCTAATTTATATGAACTTCCATACTAATTAGCGGCCTTTTAACAACTTTAAGCTTTAAGTAGTAACCTTATTATCCCGCTTAATATGTGTTTCGCTGACTGATATTATTGAACATCAGTTCCAATACCGCTTTTTCCTCTCTTGTAAGAAATCCAACACATCAACTTCGATATGAAACAACTTTCGCGAGATTACTAAACTTTGCACAAATGGTTTTCCATGGTTGTAGTCTAACTATGAAAGGAATATAATACGAGTATGATATCTCGCGACTTCACATGGGCCGCGTCCCGATTTGCCTCAGGCTCCGAATATCCTGAATTTTATTGGGCACTTGACTGTTACCGAAATTATAAATTATATGAGATACTATTAAAATAAGCAAAATAAGGAAATATGTTAAAGTTCTGAGTTTGATACTTTTTTATGAGTCTGCAAAGCTGGGAGGGAACGTCCATTTTAAAAGTATGAAAATATTAAAAACTATTAATACCATTGAATAACCCATAAAATGTATGGTAACTTTTGTTATGAAACCGTTACGATAAACGCAAGTTAACACAGTTGCAGAATAAAGTTCATGATTTCCCCAAAAAAAAATTTACATCGTGACGTCACGTTATAAGAGGCTGCAGTATAGTTTTTGGGAAAGTCTAAAAATGTGATTTTAACATTGATGTATCTCGGTGAGTTTTTATGATATTGAAGTGGTTTTTTTCTCAAATATTTTCATTTTTGAGATTTTTGTATAACATATTACAGAATAAAGTTGTCAAGTAGCCAAATAACTTCCCTCCGACATTGTGGGGCTCAGCTGTTTCTTGCCGGCGTCTTTTCATCTAGGCTAAGTTTTAGCGAACCGGCAACTAAAACTCCCATTAGTTCGCTTACACACTGTACATAAGGACAGGTTGATCCGCTTCAACCTCTCCCGGTCGCTGGTCCATTGCTCACTTTGAGCAATCAGTGACACTTACGATCCCAGATAACACCGCAAAATACTAAAAAAAACCCGACCGCGGTGCACTTTAAAAGTGCATAAAATCCGCCATTTTGTTTATTTTAACGAACTTCATACCCAGTGACACTCACGCCATTAAGACGAATCTAATAATGTATCATTTATCAAAATCGGTTGTGCCGTTGAATAGTTACGAGCGGACATAGGAACGGATGGGCTTCGCCGCAGTCGGGTAAAAAGCGACTTCACATAAAAAGATTAGTTATTATAAGAGCCCATAGGTCTCTCCCAATAACGTCCAAGGTCCGGCACCGCGCCGAGTCCTGTTTTTTTCCGGTACGGGCTCTTACACTACTACGACGTCGCAACGTGAAACGTTGCCGTGTCGTGGCACGTTGCGACGTCGTGTCATGGAAATCTACGAAGAGCAACGTAAAAATTCACGACACGACGCAACGTGCAACGACACGATACCGCGTCGTGTCACATCACATCATCGTTTCACGTTTCGACGTCGTGACGTGAAAAATTACATTTTAATTTTTAATCTTTCTACACTAACATAAAGTTGTTTTTTGAATGACTGCTTTCCACGTCACGACGTTGTACTGTGAGACGATATCGTGTCGTGACACGTTGCGATTCCGTGTCGTGAATGTTTACGTTGCTCGTCGTAGATTTCCACGACACAACGTCGCATCGTGCTATCATTTTACATTGCGACGTTGTCGTGTTTATGTGTAGAAGTGGTAGAAGCCCCGCGTCTGTGTGTCTTCGGTGTTCGCCATTTTTTACCCGACTACGCGATTTTAGCACCGTATGTATTGTATGTTACTATGTGTTTGCCTATCTGCATACGATTTTACAAGCCTGAGTTGCGACTTATTGTTACGAAGTTACTTTTTTGCATATAGAGAAACATTTGACTTCAGTTACCTTTTATTCCAAGTCACTCGGTTCATCAAGCAAACGAAATCGGTTAACAATCCATGTTTACGACATCAAATTTGGTTGAAATGTGATTCATTTCATAGCTTCATACATTTTGACTAAATTAAACGTATAAAGGCGACCACCATAAGCCCGCTACTGTTATATGAGCAAAGGAAACGTTTTATTAGTATTTTTCAGTTTAAAAGCGTTTTACTCACCGTGTCTTCGATTTTAGATTACTCGCTGTCTTCCCCACAGTTTATAACGATCCGAAACGTAATTAAACATGTGCTCGAATGAATAGAGGCATTAACATGAATAACAATGCCTTACGTTAATAGAAGCAAAGCAACATGTGCGATCGCAGCGCCACTATTATCAAATTGAGCAAACATCTGACGGCAAACTTCGCGCGCGTTAGTTTCGCTACTCGCCACTAGATGGCGTTGTGTACTATGTCAGTCTTGTTTTTTAATTAACCCGGGTGCTCTGTGGTTTTTATTTCAAAATCACGTGTGAAATAAATTTTAGTGACAAAATGCTGTTAATAATACTATATTATCAAGATACAAAAATAAGATCAAAATAGGATAATACTGTCGCTGTCTACTGGGCAATATCGCGTAACCATAGCAACGGTTTGTTTACTTTTTTGTTAAATGACAGCTGTTGCACTCAGTATATCTTTACCAAAATGCCTTTAAAACCGAAGCCAATACCTAGAAGTTCATGTGATAAATATAAACGTACAAATTCTACTGAAAGGAAGATTACAACTAAAACGCCGAAGAAAATTCTAATATCTAGAAAGTGGCACTTGAACTGCTCTCATGAAGTGAAAACCAAGTCAGCTGGTATCATCGACTCGAAAGAACAAAATGAAAAACCTAATAAAACATCGAGATCTCTACCGGCTGTTCCAAAACACAGTAAAACCCTAGATTTTTGCAAGACTTGTGGAGATACTGACGAAATTGAAACTGCTGTAGATGTATTTTCGGATACATCAGCAAATGTACCCAGCAAGAGCAGTGTTAAGGTTTCTAAAAGTAATACAAAGGACAATAAACCAGAACATAACACGAAACAAGTTGAAATCCAAACGAAAGTTGTTCAAGAGTTTTATAAAAATGAAAAGTTTAAAAAATCTCACTCAGCTGTAAATTACACAAAGACTAAAACGAAAAGTATCAAAATCAAAACGAAAAATACGAAAGAAGCGTTGAAAAACGGTAAAAAAGAAGTTGAAAAGGAACAATCTCTACAACAACACTATTTGAACGAAAATTTTGCTGATCTATACGATTCGACTCACGATATTGATAACATTATTAGTAGTGGTCCAATTTTAGATACTATAGTTGAAGATAACGAAAAACAAGCTTCTACGGACAGCAAATCAGTTATATCAAGCAAAACTTCTCTAGAATCTAATATTTGTATTCAAAAGTGCTCAGATGATGACGTAAGCTTGAAACATTTGAAAGAGTTCAGAGAAAAGAACTATTTTGAATGCCATTCAGCGAAGAATCGAGTCAAGTCAAAAGGCAGCGTGATTTCTCTAAAAGAACATAAATGCAGTTACAGATTGTACTTAAATGACCGACTGTTTCCAGTCGCAATGGACGATGATCACAATGACAGTATAAGGTGCGTTGACTGTCATTTACCTTTAGAACTGTCAAGCAAGGGAGACAAACCTAACGGAACTATTCAGGCTAAAGTGAAATTAGGTAATGAAACGCAAGATATGGTTTTACTTTTGCCTATCAAAGAGCCCTTGATTATTAAACAGAAAAAAAGAGAAAGGAAAGATGATGATGTTGTGTACTTCGGTGTTGTAAGACTGAATCAAAATGGAGATTCTATGTTCAGTCGAAGTCTACCGAGTGATTCTTTGGCTTTAAGATACCAGAAAGGGTACAGGCATTATCATGACGACCCAAGTTATAGATATGAGAAAGTTGAAGAATCAGATGTTATTGTCATTTAATGTTATACTTAATGCTGTTAATAAACGTTTTTTTTCTTTATTTTAATTACTTGTTTTATTTATAGCTAGCTGTCCCGGCAAACTTTGTTCCGCCTCAGATTTTTTAATTGTTTAGATGTTTTGAAAGTTATGTTATTCGCAGAGACAAACCCAAAAAAACAAATATCATAAAAATCAGTTCACCCGTTCTCGAATTATAAATGGTTTAACTAACCCCACTGTGTTTTATGTATATAGATTACTTAAATTCTTTCTTATTGCCAAACACTTTCTTTACAAACTCCGTGGAACATCACAACATTCAAGGGCTTAATTCCCCATTAAAGATAACAAGCGCTCTCTCGATGGCGCAACAGAGCAGTCAAGATGTTTCGAGATGGTTCGTATTTCATACAAACAAAAAGAAGGACATCATTAGCTTCCACAGCAAATAATTCAGAACCTTCAAATTGATCATGGTTGAAATGTATTTAATTTTATGGATTCACACATTTATCCATTGCGAAACGCCGCGACAGAAGAGCTCTCAAAATGCCAAAAATTTTGTATTTTTAGCAAAAAACAAACGTTTTGTGCCTAAATTCGTATAATATCCAATAACATAAGTATTATTTTATAATTCAGAATAGCATACGCTCACCCTGAATGAAAACTTTTGTTGAAATATGTGGACTGTGAATATAAAAATATCGAAATAATTTCATAATAAACATTGAGGCCTTTGAGACCTAACGTAAAACTGAACTACAAATATTATGAGACATCTGCAATTTTGTAAAAGTGTCTAAGTATAAATTTTAGGCACTAAAAAGAATTTTGGCCCTTTTACGAGTATAGGTGCCGTTTGGTTTTAATGGCACTGACCTTAAACGACCGATTGGACAGTACCTAATTCCGTAATTCTGTTTTTTTTAGATTTTTCATGTTGTTTCGCGCAAACAAAATGTGCAAGCTTTTCTTAAACACATTTCATTTCAACTATTGTTGTTGTCGGACACGAATTGTGACCCTCTTTTTATTTGTATGGAGAACCGACCGACTCAAATCATCTTAACCGCATACCTTTCATACATTATGTCTTTCTTATTGCCAAACTCACATCTTTCTTTACAAATTCCACGGAAAACAGCATCACAATTTCAAGGCTTTTTAGAGTTCCGTATCCAAAAGGTGCCAACGGAACCCTATTACTAAGACTCCGCTGTCCATCTGTCTGTCTGTCCGTCTGTCACAGGCTATACCTTTTGCACCGTAATAGGTAGACTTGAAATTTTCACAGAATGGCCAGTTCACATTATTCCAGTCCAGTGATCCAGCGGGCTAATCCAGTCCAGTTGTGGACTGGAGCATATCGTTTACATTATTCTAGTCTTTTAAGAGTGTTAAAGACTGTTACCAAAAACAACCACGCGTATTCACTATATCACGTTCAATCCAGCACTGGATTAACGGTTTACACTATTCCAGTGGCGCTGGATTGGGTGTGCTGGAATGAAAAGTTGACGGTCTCTCCAGTCACTGGACTGGAATGCTCACTGGAATGGGTACATTCCAGTGCATTCCAGTGTCGGTTCACATTATTCTAGTAGCATTCCAGCACTGGGTTGGATTGCTGGACTGGAATGCTACTGGAATAATGTGAACTGGCCAGAATACCTATTTTTACTGCCGCTATTACAAAAAATAATAAAAACAAATTAAAATCAACAATAAAACGGGGTCCCCATATATAAAACGTGTTTTTTGGCTCGACGGTAATACGGAACCCTTCGTGTTTTTTTTTTATTTTTTCATTTATTTATTTAACAAATATAAGTTTACATTTACATATATATGTCATCTGCCAAACTATATAACATTTTGTTGGTAGAAACACTTAATGTTGGCAGATATAATTAACGTGTAACGACTCGCACTTGACCAGTTTTTTTTATGAGCTTACTATATCCCTCCCTCATTTACTTCCATTGCTATTGGTTTTGAGCCTCATCTAACCTCAGGAATGAGTCCAAGTCATCTCGCCATCACCGGGGTTCTCAAGGGCTTAATTCCCCATTAAAGATAACTAGCCCTCTCTCGATGGCGCAACGCCGCGGTTAAATATGGCGGCGCGGCGCGCGGCGCGCAGTGTGCGCAGGAGTGGCGTAGTGCAATGTGGAGAGTGATCGTGCTTGTCGCTGCGGGGGTGGTGCTGGGAGATGAATTGCGTGAGTGGATTATATATTACTAGCATTTTCCCGCGGCTTCGCCTGCGTTGTTCCCGTTATTGTCCCAAAGGAACTCTTTACCGGGATATAAAGTCCTATGTTTCAATCCAGGACTTGGTCTACATACATGCCAAATTTCAGCTTTATCCATCCAGTTGTTACCCCATTATTAGGTAACAAACATCCAAACATCTTCACAAACTTTCACATTTATAACATTAGTGGGATTCTCGTATATCTTTATTTTCTGATGTTAGGTTGTTTACAAAATATATAAGGTGCTAATAAATTAGGTACTAATATTTTTAGGGCTGATAGTACTCAGCTTTCTGAGTTTATTTATGTTAAAACAATACACAAATTATGTATGTTTTTTGGAGAAAATTGGGGAAGTAAGTTTGCTACGTAAAGCACCATGATAATGAGGTAAACATAATCAGTGATTAAGACCTCTTTGATTATCTTATGGTTACTAATTTTTCAATATGAATGAACTGGCCACTTAACAGAAAACGATGTCCACTTGACAGAAAATGTTCTTGTCAGTTAAATTAAAACAGTATGATTAAGTTTGAGTACAATTTTAATTTATTTATTTTGTTCGGGAAATGAAAACCAAAAATATTATAAAATGATTTCTTAATTTCTATAAAAAGTTAATTTTGTTGATGTCAGTTAACATCTCTTAAAATATTGGAACCTAATTTGTTAGCGCCTTATACAGCGTGGAAGTCCAATACGAGCAAACAATTAAACCAGATATAGCGTTTAGTAGTGTTATCATTAATATATATGATGTTTTAAATTACACTTAATAGTGACCTTTAATTTTTGAAAATTTACCGAGCAGCAATGTACCGCATACATGTTTGTTATGACATTGCGAGACACGAGCTTTTTTATAGTTATCTATTTAGATAACTTTTGCTTAAAACTACAATGAAAATAATTACCATACAAAATAATTCGGCCCGCAATGTAACGCAACACATTCAAGTTGACAAACACGCTAGTTGACAGTTACTTTAAAAAAGCTCGTGTCTCGCAATGTCATAACAAACATGTATGCGGTACATTGGAGCTAAGAAGTATAAATATACTTCTTAGCTCCTATGGTGACCACCGTTTCAATATTCCCCCGTATTGGATATCCACCTTACAAAATAACATTAACCATTATAAATCATACACATTTCAAATCCACTTGCCTTAGTTATAGTTGTCATAATTTAAAAAGTCCGATACAGAATAATAGTACATTAATATTACACAACTAGGGTGGTAAAACAAAGAAAGGCCGAGCTCGCAGATGTTTGCGGCCCGAGTTAGTTCTTATGCTTCTGACAAAAGGGTTTTGTTCAGATATTTTTGGTCCAATCTTTGCTCAGATAATGATGAACTCGACTGTACATAATTTTATGTCTACACTTGGTCAGAAAGCGGCTTTTTCCGTTACGCTTACGCGTAGCGTGCGGGTAAAGCCACTTTATGGCCAGGTGCGGCATAAAAACATTTTTTCAATACCAAATCAAACATCCTTCTCTCGAATTCACATGACTGTAACTCTTTTAACTGCTTTGATACACACTTAACACTAAACAATAATCACATTTATGCCACACCGCCATAAAGTGGCTTTTTCCGCACGCTGCGCGTACGGACAAAGCTGCTTTCTGGCCAAGTGTAGACATAAAATGATATACACAACACGGGAGTAAATAAATAAAGCCCTCGATCGCTTATTTACGTCCCTCGCTTGCAGCTCGGGCCGCAAACATCTGCGATCTCGGCCTTTCTTTGTTTTACCACCCTAGTTGTGTAATGTACTATTATAGTGTTGATTACCAAAATTTACGTTCCTAAAGTCGAATCTTAACGTCTTTTCATCTAGTATGGAGAACTGAGCAACTAATAAACTTAATATTCGTTGCGAGGTATTTGAGCTAGCCTTCAAATATAATTTAGGTACATTATTAGTTTAGAAGGGAGTCATGATTACCTAAAATTAGCACGAAACATCAATTTAAGTTGCATACTCGTAATAGGTCTCAAGACTCTACTTCGATAGAGCTGCGATGCGATTGAATAATGACTTATTACTTTATATGAAAGAAACATGTTGTTTCTTCATTGGTTTTTAATGTGGGTAAATTATACCACATTTCTATGTTACATATATATACAAGAAATCAAAGTACATCGAAAAATTAAATGGCGCTCACCTGTGAACAGACCGGGAATCGAATCCGGTACCTCTTGATTTCCGGCCCAGCGACTCAACCATTCGTCCACCGTTACACCCAGTAAACGCCCTCAATTTTGCCATCTACTTTGACTTCCGTATCATCTATTTTAATAGGACTTTAACCTAAACGCTTAATTTAACGTTTTTTTTGACGTTTAATTTTTCTATGTACTTTGATTTCTTGTATCTATATATGTATTGACTTATTATTAATCCTGTAAACTAACATTATAAACTAGTATTTATCTGCGGCTTTCTCTAGCTTTACTTGCGCTATATTGCGTCCACCAACAAGATGGACAGATGAACTGGTTAAGGCTGCTGGCTCACGGTGGATGCAGGTTGCTTCCAACCGAACTAATTGCAAATCTATGAGGGAGGTCTATGTCCAGCAGTGGACGTCCTACGGCTAAAATGATGATGGTGATAATGACTTGCCCTATTATCCCTACCGCGATATAAAGCAGTAGCGTGACGTCCAAAGAACTCGATTCCTACCGGCTTGCTTAATATCAGGCATTTGAGCACCTTATTCTACAGCTCTTAAGGAAAATGTACGCCAAATCTGCACCGGCTTGCCCAAGGATATCTTTTACGCCACGCCACTGATATAAAGTATCCTATATTTCCATCTAGCACTTGATACAACACAATACTCTTTATTGCACACCGAAGAATACAGAGAACCTTCAATAATTAAGATACTAAACTCTAATGGTAGGGACAGATGGTTTCATCGCTAGGAAGCGATCTCTTCCAGACAAACTTTGGGTAGCAGAGATGGCGCAAGAAACAGCAGGAAAGTAGGCGGTGCAAAACTGTGATAATACAGGGTGAAACATGGGTCTTAAACAGAAATTTTCGTTTGTATTGCTGTATTTTAAGGCAAATTCATTGCATTAACTCTTAAAGCAAACAATAAAACCTTTTGATATTAATTTAAAATAGGAAAAATACCAAGCTTATGGTCACCCTATCCGGGACTTGACTGTAGCTTTAAGTACTTACAATTACTGTTGCTATGTAGATTTATTTTATCTTATCACTCGAGTACTTAGACTATCAAACAACATCTGTAAACACACTTGGTATTGGTTGTTATCTTATTTTATTTTGAAAAAAATAATCGCAAATTTCAGTCACACAACTGTTTTTTAATAACGAATTAACAAACAATGTGTACATATTTATGCCCCTCATATCGTCTACATGTTTAAGGTAAAGTTAGACAGTAAGAAAAACATATTTCTGTTCACGGCCCATGTTTCACCCTGTATAATAATGTACTCACACAAGAATACTTGATAGACTTGTATGCCAAATTCTTTACAATCTTTTAATTGTTACCGCGTTATTTTGTAAAAACATCCAAACCTCCCAACATCTGCACAAACTTTCACATTTATAACATTATTAGGAAAGATAAGATAGGATAGTAAGATGTAGATGTGAAAGTTTATTATATGTTTCCGTAATTATCACTCACTGCTGTCTACCCACGACCACGAACGCTAAAAAAGGAGTTACGAAACGTCGGGATGTAAAAATTAAGTAATTTACGCGATTTAATGCGTTCAATGAGGGCTACCGCGAATGAATTTCGCCGTTAGAGGCGGTAGTGTAGCGTGTGGTCTCCGAAATGTCAAATGTCACTGTTTGTGGGGGGCTACATGGGTTTATTTGTTATCAGAATAATGCTATCAATATTTTGCCATATCTGAGATGAATTATGGCAAATATGAGTTACGGGGCAACGAATGTCAGTGCTTTGAGACAGTTTCATAATTTGGCAACTTAATATCCTCTTTTTTTCCGAACTAAACGCAATACTGCGGCTCTCTTCTCAATCGTTCCCTCACTGCTGAGGATCGTGACTCCTTTTGATTCCGTCAACCAACTGCCTCCATCGGTTACGCGGCATGCTCGATATTTTTATGGTACGGTTTTAAGGCATTAAATACGATTGAAATGTGAACTTTGTTTTCACAGTCTTAATAACAAACTGATGATACTTCAGGACCGTAATCGATAGTGGCGCCAACTGGTGAGCACCAAAACGGTAGCCTCATTGTTTTATTACAATGTGACAATTCAATCACATATCTAATCATCCAAACATCTTCACAAACTTTCACATTTATAATAATTAGTAGGATAAGACTAGTAGGTAAGGATTGAAATGATTTAAATTTATCTAAGACGACGTTTTAAAACTTTAAGTAACATATTGAAACTGCTAAGAATTTTGTCGCTAGTTCCATCATTATACTAGTCTCGCTACTTGGCTAGGTGTTTAGGTCAAGACCGTCCAGTAATGGAGACAGGCATTGTCCTGCGTGCGAGTATGTAACTATCAATATTGGCACGGTTTAATGATGATATAATACGTTGCAGGGAAAAGGAGCCCGCTTTGGGGGTATGGAGTTATTAGCAGTTCCTAAAACTACGTAATCTTCCTTTCTTCCTTGTCGTTATCACTCTTGACAGAGTGGTCGTGGTCATCACTTCAGGCGTTGGTGGCAAGCTTCACAACACGCCGCCACTCTTCTCTAATGGCCGCCTTCCTCGTGCATTCATGTAGTGATGATGAGCCATTTACTGCCGCTTTTATCTGGTCAGTCCACCTCATAGGCGATCTTCCGCGTGGCCTGGTACCCTCGACCTTTCCCTGAACCACAAGTCGCTCAATAGCCACCTCCCCTCGGCGGCATATGTGACCAAAAAAGGTGAGGATACGAGACTGTACCAAAGATGATAGACGCTGCTTGATGCCGAGTTCTCGAAGTATAGACTCGTTGGTACGGAATTCAGTCCACGATACTCCGAGCATTCTCCTCCAGCACCACATCTCTAGGGCGTCTATCTTCTTCTTCTCTACTTCCCGCAGGGTCCACGTTTCTGCAGCGTACAAGAATATGGGGAATACAAGTGCTCGAACTAGCCGGATTTTTGTGGCTCTATACAGGGTGTCCCTAAAACCAACTTTGATACGATCAGGGCTGATAGACCAGCTCATAAGAACCTAGATTAAGCAAATTTGACCTCAGTAAAAATCTCTTAGTTTTCGAGATATTGACGTTTTTGTAAAACTCGTGCTAAGTGATACCCTGACTCGGTGTTTTGAGTGTCATTGCTAAAATATCAAGTATTTTACAAATCTGTTTTTTGCTATGTGTTGCCAAATAACTATGCTATTGAACGTATTTTCTATTTTTGCTAATTTATTCATGCTGTGGACACAGTACAATGACAAAAAAAAAATATTCGATTTTTTTCAAATTTCACCTCTGTCTTCGAACTAGCGTGGTGAAAAAAAAATGTACCAACATAACCTGGCACTCAACGTAAAAAAATTGCGCATTTATTGTAGTTTCTAAAATGGTATAAAATTTACTAAACACTGTAATAATTTTTGAAATAATGATATTTTGTTACAAAATTAACTGTCTGCCGCCGTCATCTCATACGATCCGGTTGAACTAAGTTTGCACCTGGCGTGCTTGACATCACATACAAATTAGGTGCAAACTTCACGTAATCGTCAATATCTCGAAAACTAAGAAATTTTTATGAGGTCGATTTTACTCAGTCTAGTTTTTTATGAGCTGGTTTATCAGCCCTGTTCGCCATTTTGTAAAAGTCGCGAATTTTGATAGCCTGGATCAGTCTTTCGAATGTCATGACTTCAAATTTCAGTATTTTCTTAATCTGCTTTTTATTAAACATTACTTAATAATTATGCTATCATACCTTTTCTGTTCGAAATTCAAATTCTGGTACGAAATTTAACCAATGGAATATTGTAGTATAACTTCCTTTTGAATTAAAATGCTATTATCTTAAAAACTACGGTGTCTAGTGTGTAAAATCTTACTATTTTAAACTACATTATTTTTTTTTATTTTAGCATGGTAAAGGAGGACCGGACAAAACGGTCCCAAGAACCAATAGCGATGTGGCCTATATCATTAGAAAGGTGTTTCAATATACTACAATATTTACTATGGGAGCTCATTTCAAATCACTGTGTGAAAAAAGTTATGGCCATATAAAAAACTTATTTTCATAGACGATTTAAAGCAATAAAAATGAATTATTTCATATTCCTTGACGTTACAGTCCACCTGTCAGGCCTCCCCGGCGCCTCAGGCTTCCCCGGCTCCTCCGGCCCCCCAGGCTGCCGCTAGCAGTCTCGCCCACGCTCTGCGTGCAGCGACGCCGACGAGGACAGGAAAAGGAGTCGGTCCCCGGTACGCGTAAAAACGCCGGCGGCGGCGCCCACCTTGCGATCGCCTCCTGCAGCCATCTTAGTGGCGTGTTTGCTTCGGGCCTTTAGGGCTTTCGCCTTGCTGGCCTCCAGCTCAAGTCCCGTCAACGGTGCGGGGGGTGCCTTTGGTGCCCTGCTATGCTAGCGGTCGCCTGGGGGGCCGGAGGAGCCGGGGAGCCTGAGGGGCCAGGGAGGCCTGACAGGTGGACTGTAATGTCATGGAATACGAAATAATTCATTTTTATTGCTTAAAATCGTATATGAAATTAAGTTTTTTTATATTGCCATAACTTTTTTCACACAGTGATTTGAAATGAGCTCCCATTGTAACTATTGTAGTATATTGAAAAACCTTTCTAATGATATATGTCACGTCGCTATTGGTTCTTGGACCAGCCTCCATACATTTTTGCCGGTTCTCCTTTGTTTTAAGTATTACGCGATTCAAATCCGAGGTCATATTTTGAATCACGTAAAATCTAATTTATTTTGATAAGGTATGATAGCATAATTATAAGGTAATGTTTAAAACAAAAAGCAGATTAAGAAAATACTGAAATTTGAAGTCATGACTTTCGAAAGACTGATCCAGGCTATCAAAATTCGCGACTTTTACAAAATGGCGAACAGGGCTGATAAACCAGCTCATAAAAAACGAGACTGAGTAAAATTGACCTCATAAAAATTTCTTAGTTTTCGAGATATTGACGATTACGTGAAGTATGCACCTAATTTGTATGTGATGTCAAGCACACCAGGTGCAAACTTAGTTCAACCGGATCGTATGAGATGAAGGCGGCAGACAGTTAATTTTGTAACAAAATATCATTATTTCAAAAATTATTACAGTGTTTAGTAAATTTTATAGCATTTTAGAAACTACAATAAATGCGCAATTTTTTTACGTTGAGTGCCAGGTTATGTTGGTACATTTTTTTTTCACCACGCTAGTTCGAATTCAGAGGTGAAATTTGAAAAAAATCGAATAATTTTTTTTTGTTATTTTACTGTGTCCACAGCATGAATAAATTAGCAAAAATAGAAAATACGTTCAATAGCATAGTTATTTGGCAACACATAGCAAAAAACAGATTTGTAAAATACTTGATATTTTAGCAATGACACTCAAAACACCGAGTCAGGGTATCACTTAGCACGAGTTTTACAAAAACGTCAATATCTCGAAAACTAAGAGATTTTTACTGAGGTCGAATTTGCTTAATCTAGGTTCTTATGAGCTGGTCTATCAGCCCTGATCGTATCAAAGTTGGTTTTAGGGACACCCTGTATATGTTGCGATTCCTCCATATTTTCCTCAACTTGTCCATTGCAGACCTAGAAATTGCCATACGCCTCTTCACTTCGTCGATACATCCACCGTTGTTCGTAATTAAGGCTCCCAGATAAATGTATGATTGCACCACATCACAATTAGCAATTTGTGTAGTTTCTGGCGAATTGTTATTCATGCGGTCGACAATCATCATTTTTGTTTTATTCCGGTTTATCTTAAGTCCGAACTCAAGGCTAACGCGTTCCATCTTGCCGAGAAGTTTTTCCATGTGCTGGGTACTGGTGGCGAACAAAGTGGTATCGTCTGCATATCGCAGGTTGGAGATCTTCAAGCCACCGATCGAGATTCCATCTGTCCAATCTTCAAGTGTTATCCTCATTATGAGCTCTGTGTACACATTGAACAGCAGTGGAGAAATAATACATCCCTGACGGACTCCGGCACTGGGGTGAAAGTGATTGGATTGGACGTCATCTGCGCGTACTGAGGCTGTGCCATCCTCATACAGTCTTCGCAGGAGGTGTACCAGGTGTTTTGGAACACCCATCGCCATCAGCGTTTCCCAGAGTTTGGGCCACTTGACAGAGTCGAACGCCTTAGAGAAGTCCACAAAGCATATGTAGGCGGGCTTGTTGAATTCTCTGGCTTTCTCTATAATTTGTCTAACTGTCAAAATTTGCTCCCGGGTTCCCCTCCCCTTAACAAAACCAGCCTGTTCAGGAGCAATTTCTTTGCTTAGGTAGGGCTTTAGACGCTCGTTCAGTACGTGCAGTAAAATCTTGCTTGCGTGAGAGATAAGAGCAATAAGTCGGTAATTACTGCACGTCTTGGTGGAACCCTTCTTGTGCAAGGGGACTAAAACAGTGTGAGCCCATTCTTTCGGCCATTGCCCCGTGAGCCATATCTTATTGCACAGGGTGTGGAAGATTTGGACGCCATGTTCGCCCGATGCCTTGATCGTCTCGATCGGTATGGCATCTGCCCCTGTGGCTTTGCCGTTCTTCAGATGTTTAATAGCGGCTCGTATTTCATCTTTCAGAATATCGGGCTCAAGATCTTCGTTTCCGGGTTCCGTAGGGGCGTAACACTCTGATTGCGGGTCTTGAAAGAGGGACTGGCAGTATTTTCTCCACGTTTCAGCTATTGTCTCTATGTTCGTCACCGTCTCTCCAGTAGAGTTTTCGATGGCCCAGGTCTTGCAACTCAAGGTTTTTGTGATGGTGCGAATTTTTTGGTGTAAGTCCCTAGATTCGTGCTTATTTGCATGGACTTCCACTTCTGCACAAATGTCCCGAAGTTGGTCGTTCTGGTCTCGCCTACAAGCTTCCTGAATCCTAGCGGACTTTTCGTTGAGGGATCTTATATCAGCTCCAGATGCTTTCATGTTTCGCCTTTCCTCCACAAGACTTAACGTTGCATCACTCATCCAATGCTGCCTTTTCCGTTTCCGTACGTTTACACTAGACTCTTTGACCGAGCTCACCATAACGTTTTTAGCCCGATCCCACAACTGATCTGGAGTCTCTGTGTTGGAGTCCACGTTCGTCCATCGCTTGCTCTAGTACACTTAAAAACTTCGCATTGTCAGTTACTTCAATCTTTCGTCGTGTCTCGAGTTTTCTAACTGCTCTTAACTTTAATTGTACTTTCGATATGAGCAATTGATGATCCGACCCGCAGTCTGCTCCCGGTAGAGTATGAGCATTCTTGATAGATGTTTTCCACCGCGATCTAATCAGGATATAATCAATTTGATTGCGATGTTTGCCGTCTGGCGATATCCAAGTATATAGTCTGCGTCGGTGATGTTCAAAGAATGTATTGGATATCACCAAGCCGTTATCAGCCGCGAATTGAATGAGCCGGTCCCCTCGCTCGTTGCGTTGCCCTAAGCCAAATTTACCTGCACAGTGACTCAGCTGATGAGCATCTGCTCCCACTTTTGCGTTGAGATCACCCAGGATGATCAAAACTTCTGTATTGGCGATCTTTTCGATGGTATTTTCCAGTTTTGTGTAAAAGCTCTCTATCTCATCATCACGTGCAGCACTAGTTGGTGCATAAACCTGAATGATGTTAAAATTCACAGGTGTCGCTTTAACCTTTATCCTTATTATCCTGTCGCTAACAGGTTCATACTCCATTACACTATTCCTTAGATTTTTTGGAATAAGGAAGGCAACTCCATTTCTGCTGCTATCGTCATTTCCAGAGAAGTATATGGCATGAGTCTCTGTGAGAAAATGACCGTTGCTCTTCCAGTGAGTTTCACTAATGCCGCAGATATTAACGCCGCACCTCGTTAACTCCTTCTCTAGGATATCTAGCTTGCCTGGTTGAAGTAGACCACGAACATTCCATGTCCCTATCTTTTGGATATGCCGCATCTTCATGGAGTCTCCAGTAGCATGTTTTCCATACGTTGCCTGGTTTCCTACAACCATATGGCCGGTAGCCAATTTCCCACCGTCTGCCCCGGACGCAGCACGGCGCCGGTTGCTAAGCGGATCGCATGGCCTCCTCTGTGTATTTGACTGTACCTTCATGATGACTTTCTTGGGAATTTATTATGCAGTGGTTTCCCCTTGCCTTCTGCATTTAAGCCTTTTAGGGGTTATTTAAATCCCAAGGCCGTTTCAGCCTCTTCCAACTAGTTGCCCAGCCAGGTGAATGGTTATCCCGCCATTTGCTCGGTCGCCAGAGCCTCGTCTGTTGTCTAGCAGGGAGCACCACGGGGCAGTAATACGCCACCCCGCCGCCATCCGGCGCGCGCAGGTGAGGTTGACAATAGGGTCGGATAAGATCTTAGTTCCGTTCTCCCCTTACTCCCCGTAACGTAATATACGCTATCAATTGACGAAAGAATCAAGTATCTAAGTTCAATAGCTTTTTTTGAAAATTGTTTAAAGTTGTACTAGTCAAAACTGGTTTCTGAGATAATCCTGTTTAAAGTTTGCGGCAACAAAAAGCATACTTCACTCGAAAGTTAAGGAGTGGTTAGTATTAAAATAATCTGCATACTTTTATGATTTTAAATTTATCAAATTCAAACCAGAATTGGAGATAGTTCAAAACTTCTGCTGACCTGAACGTGAAAAAGGGATAATTTTTTTCTCTACAAATATCTCGTTTTAAAAGTATTTTTATTAGTAACTATCAAGTTTTTCAAAAAACTTATGTATATTTATGTAGTTTAGATTAGAGCCAGCAAAAGACAAACAGATACAATAAAATGGCTTTATAATTTTTTATAATTTAAATAACCGGTATCAGTAACTTTTCTACGAAAACATCCGGACAAGTGCGAGTTAGACTCGCTTGGAGAGGGTTCCGTACGTTCAAAATAATATAAAACAATTATACTTTATTGCACAGACATTTTATAGGTTTTCCTATAATCTATAGATGCAGGACTATTATCCATTTTTTTTTCCAAATTCTACGTCCAATAGTTTCGGAGATAAGGAGGGAATTGTCAATTTTTGCGTATTTTCTTAAATAACTTCAAAACCATTTATATAAAAATTAAAAAAAATATATTTGAGATTCTCACAGTAAGTTCTTTTATTTGATGTCACACGATATAGTTTGCTAACTTTTTAAATTTTCAAATTGACCCTCCAAAAGTGGCCCCCATGTTTAACATTCCTTACCCTCCTACCAGGTTTCCGTCCTACCCACTTACCCTCCAACCCGCTTACCGTCCTACCCGCTCACCGTCCTACCCGCTTACTCTCCTACCCGCTAAAAATAGTCCTACACCTATAGATTACAGGAAAACCTATAAAAAGTCTGTGCAATAAAGTATAATTAGAGTGCATTGTTTTGAACGTACGGAACCCTCTCCACGCGAGTCTAACTCGCACTTGTCTGGTTTTTTTGTACGTTCTTTGATTTCTTGTATCTATATATTAAAAGTGTAAGAGATACTCTTGCTGCTCCTCATCTTAAAATTAATTTACCAGCTCTAATATGAATATTCTTAACCATGTATCCTGACAACTTTAACGGAATACTAAATAAATAAATATTAGGGGACAATCTTACACAAATCGAACTAGCCCCATAGTAAGATCAATAAGGCTTGTGTTATGGATACTAGACGACGATATATTTAATAGATACAAATACTTAAATACATAGAAAACATCCATGACTCAGGAACAAATATTCGTGCTCATCACACAAATAAATGCCCTTACCGGGATTCGAACCCAGGACCTCCTGCTTCGTAGGCAGGGTCACTACCAACTAAGCTAAAGCGGTCGTCAAATGAAAAATCGGTCGGTAAATGAGGTATTCTTTTACCAATCACTAATTGAAATTCCTTTGTTATCCTGTTTTCGGCTCCCATTAGCATGGGCTGCCGACGAGACGTCGAGGCCGATTACTGAGTTTATTCTTGTTTTCTTTGTGTTGATAGTCAAACCACCGTAGTCCATTAATTATTGTATAGCTATTACAATACGGTCGTGATGTAGCGTGCTAAAGGTTCGCTGCGAACTCCAGAGCATCATGCTGAGTCAGCGCCTATTCTACACCACTAGATGACTCTCGGCGGTTATTCAAAAATTTTGTAGACCTGTCAATTCCTATCTCATTTTTAGGGTTCTGCGGAACCCTTGGTACGCCAAAATGGTAAAAAAGGAACCCTTATGGTGCAACTCTGTCTGTCTGTCTGTAATTTATAAAGTAACATCATGTTTCTTTCATATAGTAAGAATATTATTTTTTACTCATACCAAATCCATTCATAAGGGCCTTATCACACTTGCGATTGGCGGGCGAGCTGCGGGCGAGTTTCCATACAAAACCAGTCGCGGCGAACTCGCGGCGAGTTCGCCGCGAGCGACTTTTTTTGTATGGAACTTCGCTTCCAACTCGCCCACAGCTCGCTCGCAAATCGGAAGTGTGATAAATGTCAAAATGTCAAAACTCGCAAGAGATAAACTACGGAATATAAAAATCCCAATCGGCACAGCGCCATCTCCCGACTTCCGCTTGAACTTGACCTACCGCTACACTTCGCCCACTCTTGCGCAACCGCTTTCGACGTTACGTGCGCTGGCGCCGCTGAGTTACGTACTGTTAACTTTTTGTTTTTCGGTTACGCGAATTGCGTGAATGACTGGCGATTAAAGGTTATATCTTCTTGTTTTTTTGCGTGACTTATTTAACTATGTATACGGCTTAAAAGTTGTTTTCTGGATTATTTTATTTGTTCATGAAGAACCAACCGTCTTAAAAAATAAACAACAATTAAAATAGTAGGTAGTAGGGAGCCAATTATTATTTTGACATTTAATGTGTACTTTGACCTTACTAATTGATTTTTTGTTTTGTTTTTATTGTTTTTTATTTTCATTGTACCTAATTTGATTTGTGTAAATATTTCATTTGTTTATTCGATTTAACTATCCCTGTTTTGACTTACCTATTCTTTGTAATCAATTTATTTTGACATTTTGTCTTTATTTTGACCTTGCTAATTGATTTTTTGTTTTTATTATTTTTTATTTTTTTCATGGTATATTTTGATTTGTGTAAATTGTGAAATTCAATATTTAATTTGTTTATTTCATTTAACTGACGATCTCGCTTTAAATTCTTATAACTTGACATGCAATGCAACTTATAATGTAATTTTAAAAATAACCACATTTTTATTAAAAAAAAACCCGACCGCGGTGCACTTTGAAAGTGCATAAAATCCATTCCATCAATCCATTTTGTTTATTTTAACGAACTTCATACTTAGTGACACTCGCACAGTCAAGACGAATCTAATGATGTATCATTTATCAAAATCGGATGTGCCGTTGAGTAGTTATGAGCGGACACAGGAACGGACATACATACATACAGGTCAAACACATAACCCTTTGGGCTTCGCCGCAGTCGGGTAATGAGAAATAAATATTTAATCTAATCTAATTACAGGAACTCGCTTATGGTGACCGAGTATGATTTAACACTGGGATAAATAACACGCACCAATGTTGCAAATGCACATGGATATAAACTAAGAAACAGTCACAATAGTACATTGTGTACATTGTGGCACACTCAATGTTTTTCATCACACTTGTGAGGAAATCTGATTAAAATAACCTTACATAACCTAAATAAAATTGTAAAACTGACAGTGACATTAATGACATTTACCAAGACGACAAGTCACGTTCGGAAACCGGGCTGGGATCATAACGGCTACATTGTCGAAACGACCAAATCATCGTAAGGTCCAGATCTCTAAAGGACCATCTCTTTAGAAAGCCCATATCTCCGAATGACTAGGTAGCAAAACGACTACTTCTTGAGAAGACCACAGCGTTAATAGTCCACATATCACAAAGACCAGAGAGCAAAACGACTAGTTCGTGAAAAGAATATTTCGTTAATAGACAACATCTCAATAAGACGTTAGACGAGGTAGCAAAACGACTAGATAGCAAAATGTTGGTATAATCATGCCCATTTTATGTATTTAAATTTTCTTATTTCATTTAATTGTGGTCACTTTGGACATTATTGAATTACATCATGCCTATTACATTACATATTGTAATTTACCTAACTATTTAATTATTTTTAATAGTTTAATAATATACTTTTAACCAACAGATTCGAGTTTTTAGATAACATTTCCTCTAAAAAATATGATTTAAAAATCTAAATGATAAACCAACATAAAACTTTATGTTAATTTTAAGTTTTGTTTGCATATTAGTTATTATTTGGGTTATAACGGTTACCCATTTACGTTAAATTAAGAATATATACATATAATTTAATTTACCTGTAAGTTTATATTAATGAATAAATAAATTTTACTGTTTTCTGCGTTTCTATGTTATGAATAAAAAATATGCAATAAACTGTACTTGCACTGACACAATTTCAGTAAGTCGAATTGCTACCTCGTCTTATTGAGATGTTGTCTATTAACGAAATAGTCTTTTCACGAACTAGTCGTTTTGCTCCCTGGTCTTTGTGATATGTGGACTATTAATGGTGTGGTCTTCTCAAGAAGTAGTCGTTTTGCTACCTAGTCATTCGGAGATATGGGCTTTCTAAAGAGGTGGTCCTTTAGAGATCTGGACCTTATGATGATTTGGTCGTTTAACCAATGTAGTCGTTATGATCCCAACCCGCTGCCATTAAATAACACTTCCTATAGTTACGCCCTGCGGGCCCGCTCGCGTGTCTCGACTGGCTTACTGGTTTACATAATTTTATGCATTTCCTGGGTTCATGGGTTCAAAATGCATTACGGGATCGATAATAAATATCGTTATATCGTCGTCTTTAGCCTATAAACATGGATGTAGCGATTTATGTATACGTATCACAAAAATTACATCGAGTTAGAACGAAAAACCGGTCAAGTGCGAGTCGGACTCGCTCACCGAGGGTTCCGTACAAACTCGTAAGTAGATACGTGAATAGTTCAACAAAAACTGTATGGCCGTTACCTTAGTAGGAGCAAATAAGTATGTGTACGATTTTTGAAAATTTCTAAAAAACGATGCAATTTAGCAAAACCGTTTTATTTTTCCTGTAATATTTAGGATGATATTAATAATTGGTAATTATTACAGATTTTTCTGTTCAGTAACTTCGAAGATAATAGGGGGGGAATGGTATTTTTTTGAACGTTTTTGGTCATAAATCAAAAAGTACAATATTAAGAAAAAAAACAAAAATAGTTTTGGAATCTACAAATTAAGCCCTTTCATTTGATATCCCACTCGATATAATAGCTCTACTTTTCTTTTTCCACATCCCATTTCGGACCCCTTTAAAAAAAAAGTAAAAAAGGTATAAGATTTTTTTTTTATCCAATAGGCTCGAGTCAGCAACTTTTAACACTATTCCAAGTTTCAAGTCGATAGCATCAGTAGATCCTGAGATATCTTGCTGTGACAGACGGACAGACAGACAGACAGACAGACAGACAGACAGACAGACAGACAGACAGACAGACAGACAGACAGACAGACAGAGTCGCACCATAAGGGTTCCTTTTTTACCATTTTGGTACGGAACCCTAAAAAGTGTCTGTACCTCGCGTGCTAAAAAGAAGTGGCGGCGACCTACTTTGCATGCCGTTCACAGCAGTTGCCGTCAATATTATTATCAGATTTGAAAATCTGATAATAATGGTGTAATTAACTGTTCAAATACCACCAAATGAAATGGAAAATTTATACGCAATACTCAATCATTTATTGCAATTTCACAAAAGTAGGTACAAATGTTAACTTAAAGCTACAGATCATTGTGAACCCTGTTGGGCACTGCAATTTTAGGGAGAGGAGGACTGTTTCCATCACTAAATTACACTTTTGGAGTCCAATGCCAAGCGAAATACGTTACACGCTTGGTTCCTATACAAATCGATGAACTATTTCCTTGTAATAAAACAAGTTAAACTGATTAAATCGCTTATATTACTACATTTTTTTAAATAATAAATGAATTTTTTTGGTAATTTTTTTTTCAAAAATAGCATACCTAGAGTCTTTTGTTTAAAATTATAATCTTGATGCGTAAGGCAAGTGCCGTTAATTTTAAGGTTAGGTTATTAAGCCCTTCTGGCATGTGTGTAAACGTCTTTACACATTAGACCTATCTGGCAACACTAATTTTTAATTTGTATTTATTAAAGTGGGTAGGTTTGCACAACGGTGATTTTGACAGGAAAATTTATGATTTTCTCAGTCTACCCGCGACCACGAACGCTGAAAAGGGTTACAAAACGTCAGAACTTAAGAATGTAGTGATATACGCTATTTAATCCGTTTAAGTTGTTTAATTACAATGAGTGATAATCGTGGAAACCGAAGACAATAGTATTTTCTTTTATCTCGATATATTTCTGTGATTATAACATTATTTTCAAAGTGCGCCTCAACCTGATTGACACAGAGTGTTATGAAACAACGAACATTAACACATAAAATTAACATTAGAATAGCCAAACACTGTCTGTGACAAAACCCAGTAGTCTCAAAGCAAAAGAGCGTATCTTCCTTAAAAAATCCTCTGAATTGCGACCTACAAGTTCAAGCGTACAATAATATTCCTGGCACGCTCGCATGTGGTCAATGAGATGGGTTTCCTAATCTAGCCTAGACCCAAGACAGAGTAAATGCTAGTCTATTGTTTATTTATTTAATCTTTAATACGAGAAAGTACAAATTCATTCTGTACCATTCAACCATCAGGGTATCCTTTAGTCCCATCTCGTAGCCAGATTTGGCAGCTAGCTACGAAATGGGAAATGCGGTTTTCGAACGATTTGCCCATCTTGAAACCACATTTGGTAGGTAGCTGACGTCTGCGACCGACCCACCTCTCTCTAGGGACTAATCTGAAAACCAGCGTTAAGCGACCCGGCCCACTAGAGGTGCTTCAGTTATTTGTTAGCGAGGCTACTTACGGCTGTTTATTTTAAGGTCCCCGGTATCTACTACTAGGAATGGCTCGCTTCGCAATTGCGCCGCGCAGCTACTTTTAGGTATTTAAAAAAACCGGTTAAGTGCGAGTCGGACTCGCGCACCGAGGGTTCCGTATAAACTAATAAGTAGACCAACCTTACGACTAACAGCAACCCTGCCTTAAACCCGCTTTAGCCCTATTCAATCAGGAAAAATCTTAACAGCGCGATGCAGCGTATGCTACAGCGACATCTATTGATACTAAATAGCGCGTAAATTTTACTTGTAATTTAAATTTAAACGTTACTTTTTGTTATTGGCTGATTGAAATAATGGTTTGTCAACTAAGTTAGTTCTCATGTATCATTTTTAGCCACAAGCTACCTTATTTTAGATTTGTGTCCCTAGATGGCGCCAGTGGTATTTCATTTTTATGGTTTACTAGTGTAAAATTTCCTAACATACTCCTATTATAGAGTTTTTAATAATTATTGTTACTTTATGTTTTTTTCCTGATTCCTGATGAGTGGTCATTGTATTTAATAGACATTTTTTTATATAATCTGAAATAAATCATCGCTTAGTTTTGCTACTCTCCGCTAGATGGCTCTCGTAGGGAGGGTAGAACTAATATGTTAAGATTTTTGTAAATTTTTAAAAAGTATTCAAGTTAGGAAGAGAAAATATAACGGTCTTCCCAATAATAATCCTAATAAGTAGATACATGAATAGTTCAAGAAAAACTGTATGGCGATTAGTTTAGTAGGAGCAAATAAGTATGTGTTATGATTTTTGCAAATTTCTCAAAAACGGTGCAAGTGAGGAAAACTGTTATATTTTTCCTGTAATATTTAGGACGACATTAATAATTGGTAATTATGACAGATTTTTCTGATCAGTAACTTCGGAGATAATAGGGGGGGAATGGTATTTTTTTAAACTTTTTTCGCCATAAATCAAAAACTATTTATTTAAGAAAAAAAATAAAAATAGTATTTTAATCTACAAACTAAGCTCTTTTATTTGATACCCCACTCGATATATAAGCCCTACTTTCAATTTTCAAAATCCCATTACGGAGCCCTTTAAAAAAAAAGTAAAAAAGGTACAAGATTTTTTTTATGTCCAATAAGCTCGGGTTAGCTACTTTTAACACTACTCCAAATTTCAAACCGATAGCAACAGTAGTTCCTGAGATATCTGGCTGTGACAGACGGACAGACAGACAGACAGACAGACAGACAGACAGACAGACAGAGTCGCACCATAAGGGTTCCTTTTTTACCATTTTGGTACGGAACCCTAAAAAGGTAAACAAAAAAACCACGTGACTCGGGCCGTTCGGCCAATCAAAGCAAAGTTTTGTATCTGTGGCACAGTACCATTGGCTGAACGACCCGAGTCACGTGGTTTTTTGTTTACCTTTTTTTAAATACCTAAAAGTACAGACTTACGTGCGGCTGTTTATTTTAAGGTCCTCGGTATCTACTACCTACCAGGAATGGCCCGCTTCGCAATTTCGCCGCGCAGCTACTAGAGTCTGTACGGAAAGAGAATAGGCGTGGCGAAAAACGGAACTAACCTAACCAGTATGGCCACAGAACAGAAAATACGGCACATACGGTACAAAAGCATTACAGCGCCCCCCAAAATTAATCCTATTCTCTTTCCGCACAGACTCTAGTACCAAATTTTGCCCCCGCAGAGGGGCTTAGCCAACCAGAAAGAGCACGCGTTATGCGATAGAGAGAAGTGGTCCGATGCCGTGTCTTTACTGTACGTTAAATATTGACCCCTATCATTTGTCTCGAGGTTTCGTCTTCAATCTCATCCACGTCCAATGAAGGTTGGAGCACTCGTAAAGCGAACATAATGCTAGATCAGCTCAATAAATGGAGAAATTTACGGGTCCGGCACGTCGTCGCTACGTGATACTGCGTCGCTGTCCTAAAATGATTATGTGTCATGGCTGCAATGTCACGAATCTAGGTACTGATGTCATCAAACTACAATTGCAGATCATATAAACAGTGAAAAAGGATCTTAACACGTTCGGAGTCCCGGAGTCCCGATGGTCATGAAGGATTTTTCAGAAGTTAGTGCTTCTACTGTGGATTTACTTCCCCATACTGATTGGACAACTGGGACTTGTGACACTGTCCGATAGTTAATCGGCTAATTTCTTGAAGATGTTATTGCAAATTATAAACGATGGGAGCAGTCCATTTCGTACTTATTATAGTCTGTTATTACAGATATTTTGGAAAAACTTAACAAAAAAAGACTCAGGCCGTTCAGCCAATCAAAGTAATGATTGTATCTGTGGCACAATACCATTGGCTGGACGGCCCGTGGTTTTTTGTTTACCTTTTTTCAATACCGAATAGAACAGACTAGAGATTAATAATGCTATTAGGAATTGATAAAAGGTTCGCTTGGTGTGAATCACGGAAATATATCGAGATACTTAGAAGATAGTTCGTCGATTTGTATGGGAACCAAGCATGCAACGTTTTTCGCTTGGCGTTTAAAGCCAAAAATGTAATTTAGTGATGGAAAACATATTTTTTTCATTTCATTTGGTGGTATTTATTTATTTATTGAACCATAAAAACATGCAACATTACAGTTATGAACTAAATCGTTACACAGATTCCGAAACTTTAACTAACTTACAGCTACAAGATATCTATCTTGCTCTCTCTCTAGCACTCTCTTCCATTCTATCATCAGTCTCGCTATACCTGTCGCAAACAAATCGCATTCAGAATGTGCCGCGAGCAGGGAGTTGATGAGCGCATTTGAACCATTATTATCAAGTTTTCGGAACTGATAATAATATTGACGGACACTGAAGTTGACGGCGCGGCGTGCAAAGCAGGTCGCCGCCACTTCCTTTATGCACGCGAGGTACATACACTTTTTTTGTTCTACCTCGATTTATGTGGTGTAAACAGAGGGATGATTGGTAGATCAAAGCGTCATTATTTAAAGTCGGTTGTTTCTTTGTTTAGTTATTATATTTTTAATTTCCAGCGGAGGACTTCATACGATGTCGGCAGAAGGACCCGAAACTGAACGAGTGCCTCAAAGCTGCCGTGCCCGACGCCCTCAGGAAAATGCGCAAAGGTAAAGCTTCGTTCAATAGGGATCATCATCATTTCAGCCATAGGACGTCCACTGCTGGACACAGGCCTCCTCAATAGATTTCCATATTTGTTCGTACAGGGCGCGCACACATTCAAGCGCGCGATGTGCCTTTATGTATGTATGTAAACTCTTTATTGCACAAAATAAGGCAAAGTACAGGGTTACAAAATAAAGGTATATTTACTAATGCGAACTTATCCCTTTAAATCCCCTAAACGACAAAAGAGACACGGGTGGACTATAAAAGAAACTATCACCCCCGTCAAATCAAGCTGTCAATGTCAATGACAATATGTACCTAAGTGTCAATGTCAAATATAATAAGTCGTAGCTACACTGACGTTAATCGTCCTTCATCGCAACAAATTAACGTCGTTTCCGTCAATGTGGTCCCAGCATGACAGGGTACTCGATTTAGATTGGCGGCACCAGTGGGCAGCACCTTCGTCGTGCACGTTCCCTATACACCGCGGAAATGTTGCCTGCGTGATGGGCACTCTGCCGAGGGGACCCAACTTAACTTGTAATTTTTCTGTTAGTTTTATTATAGGGTTTAATTTATTAATTTTAGTTTTAATTTTAATTTTATTTGCGTTTAATTACTTGTAGATAATATTAGTTTTTGTATGTTAATTTCATAATAAATATTTCTTACTAATAATTTAAATAAGGTAGACCAAGGAAGAGGTGGATGGATTGTGTGAGAGATGATGTGGCAAGGAAGGATGTAAATGTAAACGCTGAGATGAAGAGTGATAGAGAGGTATGGAAGAAGACGAAATGCTGCGCCGACCCCAAATGAATGGGAAAAGGGCAAGCGAATGATGAATTTCATAATAAATATTTACAAAAGATTTTACGTTAATTCCAGGCATCCCCTCGCTATCAGTGCCATCTCTGGAGCCTCTCCTGGTGACCGCCATCAACATCCAATCCGGCGCCGGGCCCGTGGTGCTGGCGCAGAACTACAGGAGGATCCAGCTGCATGGCCTTGCGCAGA
This sequence comes from Eudemis profundana, assembly GCA_947034925.1. Classification (NCBI taxonomy): domain Eukaryota; kingdom Metazoa; phylum Arthropoda; class Insecta; order Lepidoptera; family Tortricidae; genus Eudemis; species Eudemis profundana. Next base: position 18,958,688 of record OX344812.1, read on the forward strand.
CTACACTCACCACTTACAAGTAAGACCACACCACACCAGATACAAGAAGAGTTGGTGTGCCTGCCATCTGTTGTTGACTAGCTGAGTTGTGTTTCCGCTAGGTACTGAAACATAACACTAAATGTCGCTAGTGGCTGTCAAAATTAAAAATGTGGTTTCTAGACAAAAAAAATACAGATACGCTAATCATCAAGGGTGACCCGGTGACCATTATGTTGTCGTGTCGTGACGATATCACAATACATAATGAGGGTGTTTAAAAATCATAAATCCACCAGGTGGCAGCAGAGTGGCGAATGGTCTTTTTGACAGTAGGTGTCAAAATCCACCAATCACATCACCTGATTTTGACATCTACTGCCAAATAGACCATTCGCCACCCTGCTGCCACCTGGTGGATTTATGATTTTTAAACACCCTCATTGATACAAAAAACGTGGCTTGCGAGGCAAAAAGGCCAACGACACGAGGTGTTCCCAGGCGGTCACCCATCCAAGTACTGACCTCGCCCGACGTTGCTTAACTTCGGTGATCGGACGAGAACCGGTGTATTCAACGTGGTATGGACGTTGGCGACAATCCAATCGAATAACATTGCCATTATGATTATACAGTTAATGACGTCATGTGATTAAATGATCTGGACGGTGGCATCCACTGAACCGAATAAATCATAAGAGTTAGTGTTAGAAATGTCACTACAGCTGCTCCATTATAAATTTAAGAGTCTTGCTTTTGTCCGTAGAGGTGAAGTTTGTTGATCCAACTATATACTCTAGCGCAAACCATACACACCAGTTACAAGATCGTAGCTTTTGGAGGTAGGATTTTTTGATGGCAGTGGACATTTAATGTGCACGGCCTTTATCATCAACTTGCCGGGTTGTTTTTTTCTACTGAACACTAGATGTCGCTAAAATCTGTGTCATGTCAGATTCCTCGTCGTCATAAGAATCTTACTTATGCCGGTGGAGATGGAGTTTGTGAAACCAGAGGCATGGTTTCGCGCAGACCGTATTCACCACTCACCACTTACAAGACCGAGTTGACCACGCCATCTATCGTAGACTGGACGAGTTATTTTTCCTCTATTCAACGCTAGATGTCGCTAGTATCAATGTCCACACAAATTTAAAGGCTATGCTGTTCTTATTGGGTTTTATTAGCATTCACCTGGCAATTCTCGGCTGGACTGGCTTCTCCGGATATCTCCGTAATTCTTCTGGCTGGCACTTAACACACCTTAACATAAATGACATACACACGATATGGATGTGTTTAAATAAACAAATAAAATGAAATAAACAGTCTGTCACACTGAATAGCAGTGATGTAGTCCGTCCAAACTGCCGTATAGATAGTTTTGAGCATGTACGCAGACCGCGAGCGTCAGTAGCCCGCACCGAGCCTAATGGTAATGTCAACCGAAAGACTGCGGGGATAGCTATCTACCCGCATAGTCTTGATCGTTGGTTTGCAGTCTACCTACATATTAAGACATTCAGTGCCAAACTCCCAAATTTTCACACAAATGCAACTTACTAGTTGGGTTCTTGGCAATGACTACAATTCCCGAATACACGACAACTTTGTCCTATTGCTTGCTCTTAAAGAACAAGTAAGCCAATTTTCAGTATTTTTTGGTTTTTATGTTTTAATAAACACAGTAGAGATATAAATTTTAAAAATCTAAGTACTTTAATACTTGACTAGTCAAACAACCCGCCCCGCCTCATTCCTCACGCTAAAGTGTCCAACACACTTGCCGTATTAGCGCGTTGAATCGCGATGGACAACCTTTGCACCAAGAATTACCCGGAACGAGGGTCAAGTCCCCTCTCGAAGGCCCCAAAAGGCTTCAGCCCCCCAACATCCGGTAGTTTTTACCTACAATTAGTGTCCGACCGAAGATTCGGTTTCGGTTTGGGTTTCGGCCAGTTTCGGCCAAAAATCATGTTTCGGCCAGAGTTTCGATTTCGTAATCATCCTCCTGCCCTTATCCCATTTAATTGGGGTCGCCGCAGCATGTTTTTTTCCTTCCATACCTCTCTATCACCCGTCATCTCGTCACTCACTTCCTTTCTATTCATATCGTCTCTCACGCAGTCCATCCACATTCGTACTTTATACCCTTCTAGTCACATGGTTATCATCCCTCCGCATAACATGTCCATACCACCGTAGTCGATTTGCCATTATAGCATTTCTTTTAATTTAATATAGACATGTATGATATTATTATGATTATCATATTTTAATAATAAACTTTTTTTTTATTATATACCATTTACTATTACCAATTCGCTGTCTCAGTATTACAGTTAATGTAACATTTAAAATTTTTCACTTTTTAGGGAAGTTAAATTTTAACCCAGTGTCACTATAGCAATGTTGAAATTTCATTCGATAAAATTTGAACGTAATATTAGGCCGGCAAGATGTTTAATTAATCTAGTATTTGGAAAGAACGGCCCACTGACATTTTTATTCAACGTTTTACTCACGTTTATAAAAGGTTCGGTTTCGGTTTCGGCCGAAACTAAAATCAAACCGAACCTTCGGTTTCGGTTTCGGCAAAAAAACATGTTTCGGTCGGACACTACCTACAATCAATTTCGCCTAAATACAAGATCGCTTATTATGTGTCTCTGTTTTTATATACGTTTACATTGAATTTTTTCATATAATAGTTTACCCTTATTAGCTAATTTCCTGTAAAGTTTATTTTGACCATCACCTAATTCAACAATATTTGCTGAGATGATAATGCCGAAAAAAAACGCTGTTAAACCCCGAATATTCACTTGCAGAGCTGACCTGAAGCACTACCGCCTGGTGACGAACTCCCTGACCCCGAAGATGGAGTTCATAGCTGACTACGTGATGAAGGGTCGGATCCTGGTGCTGCCAATCCAGGGAAAGGGCGTGGCCAACGTCACCATGGGTACGTTGGCTACCATTTTTTTCGAAATAGTACTTTTTGATTTAAGTGCCGAAAGTATATCGACGAAACGAAAATTACCATACAATTTATATGGTTAACTTTTGTTACATTAACACAAAGCAACAAAATTAATATTTTGTTAAGAGGAAACAGTAAGGTGGAGAGAATTGAAAATTAGGTATTTGTAAAATGTGTCGCTGTCCCGCACTGCCCGCCTCTCCCGCGCGATAGAGACAACTGCAGCTTAGACCGAAAATACCTTTTAAAAATTCATGAAAACAACGTTTCGTAGTCCCCTGATTTCTTCCCCAAAACTTAACCTATTTAACTAATTTTTTCATTAAACATTAAAGAAAGGCTCCTTCCTTCCTTTTTTTAATAATCTAGTCAAATTTGTTTTCTGGATGTGTGAACACAGCGGAAAATCTGGCATTTTTTTTAGGTTTTTGAAGGTTAATATCTCTTTTGAGAATCAATTTATCGTAAAAAGGAAAACATAGGAACATATCAATAGTAGCCATAGATTTCCGGACAAAAAATTATTGCTCTACTGGCATTATCCAGGGAGGAAACAGGGGACTACGTTTGTATGGAAAAACTGCCCTCTTAGGTCTTAATTTAAGAGGAAACATCCTCTTAAATTAAGACCTAATCCTAACTACAGATATCAGTTTTTGACTCGTAAATGAATGTTCAATATTGCGTCAATCAATGTTCCAGCGAACCTTGTGGTGAAGCACGACCTGATCGGCGAGCCGGTGCAGCGGGACGGACAGACGTACATGCACATCAAAGAGTACAAGGTCCGCTTCTTCCCCAAGCGCGTGTTCCTGCACTTCACCAATCTCTTCAACGGAGACAGACGGCTCGGGGACCAGATGAACTTGTGAGTCCCCCTTCATAAATAATAAATAAATAAAGAGTCATAATCCATGTGTCAAATCTGCTATTCGCCATGGCTCCTATTCAAGCTGTCTTTTGGTCAACTTAGATTTTAAGTCAAATTTTCTTTTCGTCAAGTTCCTCGTTCGTCAAATTACGAATACGACATCCCCAGGTACAGTTGTTAAAATAAGTAATATAATCCTAGATCGTATAGTAAAGTCAGTATACAGTGAACACTTAAAAAAGGTTACGTACCTGGCTTTAATACCACAAAACTTTGTACCAGAGGTCTGGTTAACGATAAGCGAAAAAATAATAGATTGTCCAGCAGGATAACAATTTGCTGAGTAGGTACTTTACGTAGAAATAACATATTGTCAGAAAAACTGCACAAATAAAAATAATAGCAATTTTTTTTATTATCATATTCCATAGATCAGGATTTTATGGTCAAATTTCATAATAGAATATTGTTTGTTTTCCAGGTTCCTTAATGAAAACTCTGAGCTGGTGTTCAACGAGCTGAAGGACTCGTACGAGAAGAGTCTCAGCTCCGTCTTCTTGAACGTTACCAACACCATCTTCGATAAGGTGCCTATGAACAAAATCTTCCTCGAAGACTGAATTAGCTTTAACATGGATTTCATGAAGATCCGTCAGTAAATTAAGTAAAGGGACGGGATTTAAGATTGACACGGCACGGCTAGCTCAGGGCTGCAACCAATCTTACGCGCAAAACAACATGGCGTGACTGTAACGCAGCGGAATAGGGAACGTGACGGAACTATAGGTGGCAGCACTAAATCGACCGAGGTTTTTCTGGTTCACAATCGTTAGTACCTAGAGTCTATGCGGAAAGAGAATAGGATTTAGATTTGGGGGCGCTGTAATGCTTTTCTACCGTATTTGCCATAATGGTTAGGTTAGTTCCGTTTTTCGCCACGCCTATTCTCTTCCCGCACAGACCCTATAATTGGATTCATAAGAACTAGCGCGGATTTTGTATGCAACAAGTGTTCATTTCATATTAAGTTTGCGCAAGCTCTTACTAATCGACCTATACTTTCGAAGCATATACGTGAATAAATGTGTTCCAAATTTATTATTCCATTATGTCATATTTTTGTACCTATGCTACTATGAAAATGGCGTAATGGAAAAATATGTTTATACAACATTTTTAGCAATAGTTTGAATAGTTTGGAAGTAGGAACTAACGATTCTAAGCTAAAAAAACCTCATAAGTCGATATTCCAAGGATTTTTTTTTAAACCGCTTTCTCTGTTAAAATTATCGTTATAATTTAACAAAATGTTAATGTTGTTCCTTTGTGTCACGACAGATAACCATATAAATTGTATTGTAACGTTCGTTACACAAAGGTAAAAAATTAACATTCCCTTAGCGGATTTTTTTTAAACGACTTATTCGCGATACCTAAAGTCACCGTCAATAGAATTTGCTAACTATGTAAACAAAAGGCGTAACGTTGTCTTGTCGCTGTTTCTCCTTGAATTTTCACACCACCTCATCAAACACCACTGAAACCATACACTATTTAAACGATCGTTGCCGTAAAATACAAAACCATACAATAAATAATTAAATCTTCGATATTTCATTAAAAGTTTAAAATGGTTTTATACATAGGTTATTATGACATAATGGAATGACGTTTTTGTTTCTTTTAAATTCTACAATTGTCTATGACGATAGCGTTGTGACTAAAGTTGGTGATATTGTAAAGCTGCTATACACTACCTAACTTACGCTCTGTACCTAAGAAAATAAAATGAAACATTTAGACGGCATCATCGATAGAGCTACGAATGAAATAACGGCACCTTTTGTGATAAATACTGGTGGATGCATAATATTCAAGTAACGATTCGTCTTCTGATTAAGCAAATTAAAAATACCTGTTTCTTGCGTTCGATACTTTAATAGTCCATATGTTTTGACATAAAAGAGTAAAGTAAGAGTCTTCCCCATCACTAGTAAATTCATCATTCAGAGACAATTTCAATATGGCGGTTTATTTACAAAGTTAGCAAAGTCTATTGACGGCGACTTTATATGTAGCGGCTGTCTTCTAACCGTGCCGCGTGACGAGCGAACACGCGTCGTCAGTTGTGCTATCTCGGCTATTGTTGTATTATTATTGATTAAGATTAGATAAACATGGTAACTGTGACATTGGCTATAAAACGTGGAATCTGGCCCTTTGCCCACCGATTAAATAGGTAATGCAAGGATTTACAGAAATAAAGTAATTGCAGTAAAACTAAATTTCTTAATCTTCAAGGAATTGTCATACTGCCACTGTTAGTTACGGCGCAAATGGGTATTTCTCCAGAAATATGTCTGAGCGTTTTCCAAAAAAAATACCGGGGTAGCTACTTTCTCAAAATATGGACTTTTGAGGTTTTTCTGGCTCAGAATCGTTAGTACATTCGAACCTTATACGTAATAAAAAGTGTCCCAAAATTTGTATGGGATTTTTGTCTTTCCACTACGTCACGTTCATACAAACACTATGCAAAATGGTGACGTAATGGAAAAAAAATTGGGACACTTTTTTTTACGTATAAGGTTCGAAAGTACTAACGATTCTGAGCCAAAAAAACCTCACAAGTCCATATTTTGAGAAAGTAGCTACCCCGGTATTTTTTTTGGAAAACGCTCGTCTGCGGTCACCTCATTCATCTGGCCCTTTTTCATACTAAATGTATGGAGACAGATGAATGAGTCGCAGACATATTTCTGGAGAAATGCCCAAATATGCAAAATAAAAGAAAAAATAAAAGAATATAAGATATGTAAAAGAGCCCTTGAGGGCTACTTGCAGAACAAATCATATTTTTATTTATGTAATTTATTTAACAAATATATGCTAACAATACTTAAAATTTTATTTTAGTTAGATCATTTTTGGCGAGTGTTATTTATTCGTTTTTCATCTCCTTTTCATTGAGTAACAGTTACCGTCATACTTTAAGTGGGTTTAGCATTAAGTACACCGTCTGATTCTATATTTATTTTATTGGTAAGGCAGAAGGAAAATAAATTAATGATTTTTATAAACAATTTGTTTTATTTTTAAAAACCGCGCCACCTATCGTCGAGTAGTCGAACTATAAAATCTTAGCGCCACCTCTTGAATAGTAGACAAACTATTTACACAACGTACATGCCACAGCGTTGGTTTTGGTAGTAGTGCAATGGAACATCTCCTCTGTCCTGTCGCGAAGGAGATCTCGTGACTACTTTCGAGGGTCTTCGTTCATTGATTTCTGCGTCTGTAGGAGGATCCCCATTGGCGACGCGGCGAGCGTACTTCATGCAAGACGTCTTGCAGAACGCCTCGTTGATTATGAGGACTGTGAAAGAAGTTGTTTATTTATTCGATAGATGGCGTTGTTATCAATCATTATCATCTCAACCTAGACACATCCACTGCTGAACATAGGGCTCCCTCAAAGACTTCCACAAAGAACGGTCGCACGCTTTTTGCTTACATCGGCTTCTGGCGACCTTAATCAGGTCGTCAGACCATCTTGTGGTGGCCGACGCTTACTGCATACTATGTATAGTCCATCCCATCCGGCCATCGGTTCTTCGACTTATATGCCCAGCCCATTCACACTTAAAGATCTAAAGTGGCCGACATATCTACCAAAGTTATTATCAATAGCTTAAAGGAAATATTGAGAGTTGTTGTAGTGTAAAATCGAATTGGAACTTTATGCTGTAGGCATATAATGCATTTTGTCGCGCGATAAATAAATGACAAAGCATCCGTCACGTTCTAACAAATAAGTAGTGTGTGAGAGTGACGGATGCTTCATCACTTATTTATCGCACGACTAAACGTAGTATCATAAGCCTACTGGATATACTGGTGTGATTAAGGCAATTGTTCCGCCGACAAGTACGGGACAAAAAATGGACGAGTTTACATTGCAGATCTGAAAAGGTCGATCGACCGCACTGTACCTTATCCGCCCGCAATAAATTGTTACTCGCCCAAGTTTACTCGCTTACTCGCCGCCGGGCGGGGGGATGTACAAGACGTTTTGCATATGGGACGAAATTTTGCTTGAGGGACGTTTTGCGAGTGGGACGTTATGCGCCCAAACCAACCTGCCAGTGAACATGAGTAGTTCAAGATTGTGCCCGTTGTGTTGTTTAATATACTTACGTATTGTTATTAGGATAAAGTAAACCACAAATCCAAGAATGATAGCATCTTTGGTCTCGCCCATTATAATGCAAGTTACAGGTAAATTCCTGGAACTTTCCGAACAGCGAGCGCTTATTGGCGGGAACACCGTCACAAGAATCATACAAAAAACATGGCCAGAAAATCATAAGAAAACAGATTCGAAAAAATACAATGGAATTATTCGAATCATTTCCACATCACTGTATAATTGATTTCTTGGCATTTCACAGAATTTGCAGTCTAAAAGTAAAACCACTCCATCGAGGAATGTATGTAAAAAAACATTTTATGTCCCTAAAATTACATCTCGGATTTTGTATGTCAATGACAGATTCGCTTGGATTCGCTTTTTTGGCAGTTAAATTTTTTTGTTGAATTTGTGGCCTAGTTTCTAGACTTTTAAGCCACAATTTCGTTCTTAGGCAATATATGAACACGTAAATTTAACGAACTTCAAAAAAGTAGATTCTCAGTTCGTTGGTAACCTTTTATAGTACATTACACAACTGGGGTGGTAAAACAAAGAAAGACCGAGATCGCAGATGTTTGCGGCCCTGTCTCGCTGCGTGGATCGCAGAGGTTTTTCTGTCTTCGTACGTGATTTGGGTATTTTTATATTAACTGTGGCATGTGGTAATTTGAATAAAATATTTCAAATTACTTACAAAAACACTTACATATTGACATTGCATTGACAGCTTGATTTGACAGGGTCGATAGTTTCCTTTATTGTCCGCCCGTGTATCTTTTGTCGTTTAGTGCTGCCGCCTATAGTTCGTGCACGTTCCCTATAAGGCGTAGGAACTAGTCCCTGTAAATATGAGGTTGATGAATAATAAAAGGAACATTTTATCTTGTATCAAGTTTATTCAGTGAAATATAGATTAACAAATGTCTATGGCATTGTCACTGGTAACGACCATAAGCAACTAAGTCTCACTTAGCCTCTAGCAATTAATCTAAACAAAACTAAGTTATATCTAAAGAGACGTGCCATTCTCGGCGACGTTCCCCGTATCGATCGAGAACGTTCTAGAGAACATTTCCTATCAAAAATTGAGAACAATTCCGAGAATTCCCGAAACTTGAAGTGTACTGGGAGTCCGCTAAATGCACTTACGCACTGCGCCTAAACCAGTCAAAATAACCAAGAAGTCTCCATTGATTCACGGTTTAGACGCGGTACGTAAATACTTATTGTAGATACGAGTATAGTACTGCAACCAATTCGAATTTTAGTTTTTCTTGTTCATAACCGGATTTTTTGCCATAAAACCGGTTAAAACTGGATTTTATGGGAAACCCCGGTTATTTTATATGCATATCGTCGACCGTAGGTTTAATTGTCATAAGGGGCAGTCATTTGACTGTCCACTGCCCGATTGAACTTACGGTCGATATGCGATTTCTACATTTTATGTACTTACAATTGTGAATGCTGGTTATTTAGACTTTCTAGATATAATTATGGTTATGAAGCGGACTCCACTGTAGAGAAATGGATGAAAGTATCAGAAGCATAGCAGTGTATGGTGGTTTTAAATAATCTATTATAATAGTGTCCCCAAGGTTCGATTCTAACGTAAGTCAATATTCATATTACTATTTTTTAAATAACGCGCTAAATAATACAGTGACTCAACTCAGAAAAGGTTTTCAATAAATTTCAACCTTAAATTTTATCAGCTTAAGACTGACTTTCCAATGCAGAGTTTTGGAGTTGTGTCTTTGTATTATTAAACGTGTTATTTGAGACAGCTTCTATCTCTGTCACACGCTAAGCGATGCCTATTAATTGGACAGAAAGAAGACATCTTGTTCATGGTTTTCCATGATTACAGTTTAAATATTTTACTTTATGTCAGAATCAAATCGCCGTAATAAGCTTAAACAGTGCTTAGTATAGTAGTTTTTGTAATATCTAGTTTATCTACGAGCATCATAGATCATTAGAATAATTCACAATTATCGCTGTCAATTCCGTTTCTAATATAATTTGACTCTTGAGCTAGTAATAGTTCCTTATATATAAGTTCAATTAGAAACGTATTAACTTACAGCAGAACATAATTTTATCCGTGAACTAGAAATAATAGATCATAACCGGAGGTCACGCTTCAGTCAAAGTCAAAGCGACGAGTGGACCGACGTACTTCGATCCTCGATAAAGAACTATTACTAGTTCAAGATTCAAATTATATTAGACACGAAATTGACGGAGAACTTCTGAATTAGTTTGCGCTTGTTTCACTAAAATTGCGAGTTGCAAAAGTCCTTCTTCAAAAATATTCATCTTTTTGGACGGTCTATGGTATGGCTACACTGGGTGACAAATAAAAAGGTTATATTTTTCTGACTTTTTTGGATGGTTTCTTCTGTAGATCCTTACTTTTGATTTGAATACTTTTATAACCAACCCGCCTAGTAGGCGCTCGCAACTGTTGCTCAGATGTTGTTCAATTTTTTGCCTGGTCGTGAAAGTGTTAATTACCTACCTTTTTATTATGTCACATCTAAGCTGTCTACTCTACAAGCGAGTGAAAAAATATTTTCTTTATCTGTATACTAGATGAGGTACGATTTTGGATGTTTTTGTTCAATGCCATATTTATAACCTAGCCACCAACTGTCACTAAGCTCCAAAAACTTATTTACAGTTACCTGCAGAAAAAAGGCCCCTGCCATACATTCGTAGTAGAAAGGGGTTTAGTTTTTTCTGCGGCTGACTGTAGCTACAATACAATTGAGCTGTTAAGCTAAACGACACATAGCTACATAGTGACATTAATATTATCTGACATCAGCACTGTAACTCAAAATATTCGCTGTCAAGCGCTTAACTAAGATAATCTGGGACTAGTAACAATAGTTCGTGATCGAAAGTCATGTTGTGATTCGTCGAAGTCGAAGCAACGTGCGATTCGACAAATTTTGACTGTCGATTATGAACTATTACTAGTTCCCGGCAAAATTTATTAGAAACGATATTGACAAGGAATTTTTGAATTACCTTTTAGTACCTTTAGCACAACTGTGCTACAGGAATCTTGATGGAGATGATTTTGAGATGGCAAAAAAGAGCGTAGGTATTTAGTCACTATGACGCTATATCGCTTATAAAAACTGAAACTAATAGAAAGAATGAGATTATTTACTGTTTAAAAAATCCAAAAAACCCGGTTATATGGAATGATCGCCGATAAATGCTTACAAAATGCTCAAATTAAATTAATAAATATTACGTTAATTTTATTAATAAATCCGGGTCTAATTTAGTCACGAATAAAAAAACTTAGAAATAAATTGTCATTTCCAACTAAAACTTAGTATAACTTGTCTTTTACAACTAATTTTATTGGGCGATTATCGTATACTTAGAACTAAAATAAAATCTCTGTTTTCATTCTACTTATATTCACTGTTAGTTCTTTTTGATGTCACAAGGTGTCACCGATTCACAACAAATAAAAAATATTTTGCTGGTATTATGTCCATATTTTTTTGCAATAAAAATAAGTTGAGCGACAAAACTGTAGTTTTTCAATTCTGTAAAATTGTTCATTAATCGTGTCAGAAATCGGCCTAGTTTCAGTAGTTCGGTGATTTTAGTCCGGTTCATATATATTTGTTTGAACCGGACTAAAATCACCGAACTACTGAAACTCAAATCAAAACAAATCTATTGAAACAGAAAGGCCTAGTTTCAGTAGTTTGGTGATTTTAGTCCGGTTTATATATATTCGAACTAATATATATGAACCGGACTAAAATCACCGAACTACTGAAACTAGGTAGGCCTTTTAGAAAAAAAAGATACTGGCGAACTGCATTAATAGGATATTTACTCTAATGGACACTTGTGAAACCGGGTTAAAAACAACCTAAAATACAATATGATATGACTTCAAGTTTCAATCAGTCACGGGTTTTGTCATAAAAGTATATTTTTGACTGACCGACCGAAAATACCTCGAAGTCGTATCGTATCGAATAAAACTTATAAATTAAAATTAGCACCATCTTTTGTCTCTGTTTTGTGAATCAACCCGCGTAATTTCAGACCAAAACTCAACGTCAGAGCGACTTTAGTAGTAGTAGTCAGAGACACTTTATTTTAGTTTAAAATAATAACAAACCTAGTTCTTTTTTTCAAAAAATTAAGTTCTTTTTTTTGTTTTTACCTGTCATGGCTCACTCCGACGTAAGTTTGGTGTTTGTAACAAAAGTATAAGATACATGCTTAAGTTAAATAACTCTAGTGCCTTTAACTTTACGCTGTTAAGTTACATCTAATGTTATTTAAAATGTCTTTATAGTATCCCATATTCGTACAATTTCATTAATTTAAGAAAAATCTTTGATTGTCATCGAAGTGACACGTTAATTTTACGCGGTCAAAGTGTTTCTTAACAATTGTACCAAAATAGCATAGTGAGATGTGAGAAATAGGCCATCTTAATAGTAACCTCAATTTAGGGTTTCACCAGAAACCCGTTTGTACAATGAGAAGGCTTACTTCTTTCTCTATACTATGGTGTTAGTATAAATTTACTACATTTTGATGAAAAACACCGATTAGACATTAGAAAATTTAAAAACACTACTATCTAACGTTACAGATACACCTAATTCACATAAAAGATAGATAAGTATAACTGATTGTAGAATCAACTACGCACTATATTCGATAAATAGAAAGATATATGTCATATAACAGGCGCATCATGCGCTTGCAATTATAGCTACAAAACTATGCCAGGCCCATCGAAAACCTTCCAAAAAACGTCCTCCATACATTCTAATTATTGCCAAAACGGAACTTTTTCTATCACTCGACTAACCTTCACAACCCCTCTATACACCGGCATTCAGTCTTTATTTGTCACTGATCCGACTATCCTGGGACTCCTGGGAGTCCTGTCATTGGAACTGCGATGTGGACGTCGACCTCCGGCAGCCTATCGATACAGGAGCAGGGATCCTGGAGGCCCCATTCCTAGGATCCTTCCTAGGCGCAGCTAGCTGTCTCGTACTCGTAGACCTTTCTAATTTACCATCAGACATCACCCAAGCCGACGTGAAGTCAGCGTAATCAGAGTCCTTTGAGCTTGTTCTGGATAACGAGTCTTCTCCTTTGGAGTACGTTCTGATGATTTCCTTCATCTTCTCTAGCACTGCCGCGTCATCTCTGGCGGATTCCGTTGACCTCAATATGTGTTCGAGCAAAGGACTTAAAGGCTTCTGATTCGGTGGAGACCGTAGCGTGACGCTGCTGGCTCTAAGAGGGGAGTTCCTCTTAAACGCTTCAGTCTGTGGCGTGGCTTTAGGCCGCGCTTTTGGGGATTTGTTAGGGTTGTCAAACGTGTCGGCCCCAATGGTCGGTCTGGCTTTTGATTTGGCTTGGTTGGGCGCTGTCCGTCCGCTCCAAGTGTTTCTGGCTGTAGGCGGGAGTTTGGGAGTCAGCTTTGGTGATGTCTGGACGTTGTTTGGGGTGTGCTTAGGGCTGGGGGTGTTGCCGCGGCTGGGAGTTCTGGCGCGGACTGGTGAGTGTGGGATTCTGGTAGCAGGTCGGGTGCGGATTGTCTTCTTGGGGGATTCTGGGTCTCTGCTGGCTCGGAGGCTCATGCTTGGGGAGTTGTTGCTTTCTGTGACGACAATGCGTTCGGGGCTGGCCCGATTAGACTTGTCCTCGATGGAGGAGGGTTTCTTGCCCCCGTAGAATGTGTCGGCGTAGCCCGTTTTCCTCAGGCCGGTGGTCAGGCTCACGTAGTCGTCCACGCGGTCGTTGCGGTCCATGTGACAGCCGTCGTCTTGGTCGAGACGCTCTGAAACGAGACGAAATGCAAATTAAACTTTATGCGGATTTTAATTGCCTTTATTTACTTAATTAAAAACCAATGGGTAACCGTACGCTCAGTGGGAAAATTAAAGCTTAGGTTCGTCCTTAAACACATCAAAGAAGGTTTCCTAAATTCTTGCCGAAATTTCCAGAAATTTCTGAGAACTATCCCTACTTTTTTTTAAACTTTCTGGAACTTGCACATCTGAGTTTTCCCTACACTCATTCTTGAGCATTTTTTTACCCGACTGCGCGACGCAAAGAAGGATAATCTGTTTATCCGTATATATAAGTATCTGTATGTTCAAAACAAAGCATGATCTAGAGAAACAAATAATTTTAGGCCAAATAAATGGGAGGCGTGATCAGGGAAGAGCACCAGCAAGATGGTCTGACTCCATTATCGCCAGTTGTTTGGCAGTAGCAATGCAGGACGCGGTCCATATGACCCTTATGACCGCGCCTTTTGGAGACTAACGATATGTAGTCGCGATCCTTAGTAATGAGGGAACGATGAAAAAGAAGTAGATGAATCTGTTTGCATCTTTGTTCCTTTGTGGCACTCTAGCGCAGCGGTCGGCAACCTTTTAGCAGTCAAGGGCCACATAGTAGCTAACGATATTGACGCGAGCCACACTTTGTTAGTAATGTGTGATTTTATACAATTCTGAATAAAGCGACCTTTACATACAAAATAGCCAGGGAGGCTCGCGGGCCGCAAGTGAGTGGCTAGAGACCAAACTCGTGAGCCGATTTTGTTGATTTTTACGTCTATCCATTTTTTGTATAAGTTTGCATTTATGTACTAGCGTGCGAAGCGCACATCGCGGCACTAATAATATCCACATAACGTATAACAATGTGTAATTATTACATAACAGACAATAGGTCATAGACCCGTGTTTTGGCACACGGCGTGTAAATATTTAATTCATTAGGCGGGTCAGTGACCTGGATTAGAGTATAATGCGTTTTAATTGCTCCAAGCGTATTGTTTAAGATGAGTAATGTGTGTGTTTGTTTCCTTATGTCAGTGGGTGACTACTGACTAGGTATTTAGGATAGAGAACAATTATGTTCTGTTCGTGTTGAAATGAAGAAAACACAGTTAAAAGTCCTTAGAGTATGTGCGGAAAGAGAATAGGATTTAGATGGGGGGGGGGGCGCGCTGTAATGCTTTTCTACCTTATTTGCAAAAAAAATGCCATACTGGTTAGGTTAGTTCCGTTTTTCGCCACGCCTATTCTCTTTCCGCACAGACTCTAGACGGTAATACTTAAATGATTATGCGAGCACTTCTAAAAAAGTTTGTGCGTCAATTAACAGATCCTTAATTTATTACTATTTTGTTACCAATATTTATAATGATTTTTAGGCTTCCGTACCTCAAAAGGAAAAAAACTGAACCCTTATAAGATCACTAATTGTAATTTTCTTTTGGTGTGCAATAAAGTATGATTGTATTGTATTGTATCACTGTCCGTCTGTCCGTTTGTCAAGACCCTTTATCTCGCGAACGCGTGAAGGTATCGAGTTGAAATTAAAACCATATACTCAGGTTTATTGTTCCTTGAAGCTGTCAAAAAATGAAATTTTTAAGTTAACAAAAAGATATGGTCGTTTATGCCGCAAAAGATGTAAATTTCGACAATATCAAGGAAACCAAATTTATAGGGTAATTTTCGTTGACCTATACAACAGTTCGTAAGTAATACCGTCTCCCCAGTCACCCTGTATATCGTCACACATCTTTCTGCCTACAGTAATAAAATTGTGTTGCGATATGTATGGCAATTGGCAATAAAAATATTTGTTTTTCTTTTCTTTATGTTGTAACTGGCGAGTAGACGAGCTGCCTGATGGAAAGCAGTCAACGTCGCCCATGAATATCTGCAACACCAGGGGTGTTACCTATACGTTGCCGATCTTTGAGAGCCCTGTTTACTCGTTTCTTGAAGTACCCCATGTCATAGCTCGCTGGAAACACCTCAGGTGGGAGTTCATTCCACATCCTGCCGGTTCTTGGCAAAAAAGAGCGTAATGCCCGCTTGTTCTTGGGATGCCAAGTGTCTAAATATTTGAAGACTACTTGAAACCCAATGACATAACCATTGATTTTGCATCGTTTCTGTATGATTTTACGTGCAATAGTGTTTACATGCATAAGTACTTACAACACTTCAAGTACTACGTAACAAGCCTTGAAATAGCACTCGAATCAATAACAAAACAATAAATTATACTTCACACGAATCAAAATAATATTTGCATGCCCTTAAAAAGTTCGTTGACTCATCTATTTAAAATACTCTCACGTTCGGGCCATATGTGTACAATTAGACTTAATGGACGTAAGCGCCATTGACGCTAACGTCGCTTGAGTCTAAAGTATCGATATGAGAGCCCTTTACTATATTAAGAAAACCTAACTTAATTTGGAGTCTATTCTGTAGTAAATAAGGAACATTTTTCAGTAGCAGTAAGGAGTTAGCAAGCTTAGCATGCAAGCGTCGAAATCAGCCTTAAAAATAAAAAGCGACGCATTTTCGACAATATTTCTTTAGAGTTAAGACATGTAATGCAGTTTTTGAGTAGCACTTGTAAGTTGGTTGAGTGTAGTGCACTTCAAATGCTGCGCTGCAGTTTTCTTTTTGTTTGTCGCTTTGCGCTCGTGTTTTGTTTGGGTAAATACAACATCATTATATTATGTTACCGAAGAGTCAAATGTTATTTTATTACGAGATTTTGGTAGTGAAGTATTGATTTTATGTCAAAATCGGCAGTTATAATATATACTATACGCTCAAGGTGGAAATGTCTAGCCGGCTGGACATATTTTTTGATAGTCTTTTTGTGTTTTTTATTTCGTCAGTATTTTTTTACTATTTAGATTCGCTGAGGCTTGAATTATGGTATTTTTTTCTAGTTAGTGAAATTAAGCGTTAAACTAGGTATCGCTTTGAGACTTCCTTCACGCAAATTTTTGAGTTTTTCATAAAAGGTTGAAATGCGTGCGATTTTCTATTTGTCCGAATATTCTTTACGCATAATTTTTTTTTCTGATACCTTTGATTTTTCAGAATAATTATAAAAGAAACCTAACTTAACCTATTCTAAGTGATTTACGTAAAAGATTTTCCAAAATATTTTCCGTTGAGGCTGGAGAAACATTATGCGAAATAAAATTTGGGCTAACAATACTTTCGGACATATAAAACGTATGCTTAATAGAAGCAACCCCTCTGAAAATGTCTTAATGTTCAAACACAGTCTTCCACGATCTTAGGACCTATGAAATGAAATGAAAATAATTGATTCCAGAACCAAGCTCCATAGAATTACATTAAGACGAGACACAAACAAAGAACAACAACATAGACAAATATATATTTTTTTAAAGGGCACACAGACACCACGGATCACCCATAAAAGATCATTAAGTTATGAAATTTAACCTCAAAAGCGACCTTCAAAATCAGCCACCATTTCACAACCATTCCTTATAAACGCACCCATTACCAACATAACAACTAAACTGTCAATCACTTATAAATAACAGAGTTGTTACCATTTAGCGCCCACGCGAACATTCGGTTTAACATCAAGACATACTAATAGGACATATTTGTCAAAGGAATTTCGACCTTATTCCGAAGGACTAAAGTGGTTTTAAGTAGTGTGGAGACTTGGCAATGTGGTGCAAAGCTTGGCTGCCTTTTATGCGCGAAGAATGTGGTCGCACTGATATGGGCTGCGCGGGAGACGATTGAATGCTGGAGGGTGATTCATAAGTTCGGCGTCCACCTCGTGTCTAGTTAGATGCCGTAGGCCCATTACATGAAAATATCTACTTTTTGTCGCTTACGTAACGCTATGGCAGCTACCCTAATAAAACGTACTAACTGCTAAATACTACCAATCTTAAAGCCGAGTCATGATATAACCATACCGATATTTATTTAGCTTCCTAATTTTACATGTCAAAAGTATTGAAAAGGTAGTGTCGCTTACGTAACGTTTCCGTGGAATGCTCCGGTAGCGGTTGGATGCGAAAAGCTGAGAACCGCATACGTTACCTTTAGACTCAAAGGGCGTAAACGCTATTAGAACCTGCGGCGTTTGTGCCCTTTGGGTCTAAAGGTATAATGGTGACGCGAACTGGGGAAGGCACAGACCACTAGTGGTCTGTGGGGGAAGGCCTATGTCCAGCAGTGGACGACTATGGGCTGATAGTGATAATATGTATAAATACGTAGAACCCCGACTATCCCAGCCTAGGCGCATAAAAGTAGCTTGACCTGGACATAATTCGATAACTCGCTGTTTTTATTATTTTGTCGGCTATTCGTATTAAGTATCGAATATTAATTAGATATATTATGTAAAAAATCCGCGGTCGTAACGTATTTAAAAAAAAACACAAAATATCGTACGCTACCTAACTTTTCTCTAAAAGTAAAATAAATAACCAAAAACCTTGTAAGTATAATTTTGAGGTGCATTTAAATTAAATCACTTAATTGCAAAATTAAACAAAAACCTAATTCGCATGTACGTTTTTTTTCACAGTTTTCATCCGATCTCAATATCTAGACAAGCCAAAATGGTAACTGTGATGGCTGTACCTGTTTAAGCTACATTGCGTCTTTTTAGAGATTTTAGATCAAAATTAAACATGTAATTTTTACGTTTTAATAATAATGTATTTCACAGTAGTTTAAAAACATAACTGTGATTTTTTTGTTTAGTAATAGGTTTTAGTTTACTATAATCATGTTTTCATCAAAATTATACATGTTAATGTCACGCTTCAGAAATTTAAAATGTAATTCAAAATACGCGCGAACATATCGGGGAGCGAGATGCATGCGGGTGGGTGCGGGGCACGGGCGGAGAGAGCGCGCGGCGTGAGCGGCGAGCGGGTCATAACGAGTTTTGTAGGTACTGACCGCGCCGCGTATTGACAAAAACTCAATATGGAATATCCAAATTGTAGGTTTTTTGATTTTCGTCCGGATAGCTACCACGGTCTTACCCATTAATCCCCCGCCATAATAACAGTGCTTGCGCTGTTGTGTTCCGGTGCGGAGGGTAAGACAGCCGGTGCAATTACTGGCACAAGAGGCATTTCGTCGTAGTCCTCTGGGCTGGCAACGCATCTGCAGTTGTCTTGGTAATGCGGGTGTATATGGGCGAATATTTAAGAGGGTAAAAATTTATGTCTCGCTATGGTAATCCAGACTAGGTACTAAATAATTCCAAAGCCGAAGTATTTTATTATTTCGTTACTTAGATAAATAAAGCAGATGATGCAAAAACAGCTATGAGCTTGAATCAACCAAAAAAAAGATGTTGAGAAAATTGTGTCTAAAATGGCAATAATAGGCGTGTCCCATTCCCATTTCTTCCAATTTTTGATGTCATAAAAAATAACTATAAGGAATGTTTTAAGTTCTGCATATCAGTATTATACTTAAATAAATAAAGATTGCTTTTCATCAAAAACATGTTCAAAAAGTTTATTACAACTTGCCCAAAAATTTAATCAAAAAATGTTCAAAAAAATAACGTCACTCGGGGAAACACTGTTTTATGTACGATTTTTGCCTATAATAAATCGCAAAAGAAGTGTCATTTGGTGTTCAAGTAACACTTCACCCCGCACTTCAGTAGATCGGCAAACTTCAGAGATGATACACGTCGCGAGATTCGAGTAGTAAGTGTTTCATTTTGATTCTCCAGTTTGTCATCATTATGGTCTTTCACAGTTTTCACCGTATCTTCATAATTTATTTACAGTGGAGTATTATTATATAACCATATCAAAGTACACATGGGACTAACACTATTTAGTGCAATCTTGTCTCGTTAATATACCAAATTGTTTTGTAAAGCCGCATTTTCTAGAATTTGTCATTATTGGCAACATCATTTTCGGCAACATTGTCAGAGACACCAATGACGACCAATAAATTTATCATAATTATTATTATCAAACCGCGATAAGAATACGATTCCGAAGTACCGTTTGCACAAAAGTACATACAATAAATAAATATAATTATAAGTCAATCTGTAATATCTCCTTAGTTTAAGTGCAGACACTTATAGATACAGTGTGGATAACTGGGACCTCAAGAGACCCGCAAATTTGTCTCACTTAAAGAGGTATTCTACTTACCCAGTGTCTTAGATCCAGGTATAACTAAATATCTGTCTCATTTACAGAGGGTTCTATTGATAGAGGGTAATAAAAGAGGTTATTTCAGTTATAGAGGTGCGATTACTAAATAAAATAAACAATATATATGTATACACATATGTACATGAGTTGTTTAACATCAGAATAGGTATTAAAAATAATATAACTAATCAAACATGTTTTTTATAAACGACACAGATTTCATCGCGGGTCTTTCGACTTTTATTTATAAAGGGATACGTATTAATTTAATTTTTCACGCAGTGATAAAGATTTAAGCACTCTTTTCTGCATATTTCAATTTAATTTAAACCTTCGTTTCAGCATTCATTATTTATCAATTACCTAAACATCCGGACTATAGAAAAAACAAACTAAAACTTGAGGTAATTTAGGCACAATTACCACGTGCGAAATTCGTAGGCAGGCTAAAAATTTGTAAACAAAACGGAAATTTATGTGCAATACATTCCGAGTCGGAAAGAAAAAAAAAATTGTCGTCTCAGTTACAGAGATGCCTATAAAATTCAAACAAATACCAATTATAGAGGTAAATAAGACGATAAAATCGAAAGAACTAGGTAATCCCAGATATAGAGGTCTGTTGTGTCCCACTAACAGAGGTCATTTTTATGTCGTCTTACTTACAGAGGCAAATAAGACGATAAAATCGAAAGAACTAATCACAGATATAGAGGTCTGTTGTGTCCCACTAACAGAGGTAATTCAGTGCTTTAGGTGCCGGGACCTCAGCATGAATTCCAGCTATGGAGGTTTCTCACTTATCCAGGTCCCAGTTATCCAGGTTTCACTGTAATACATTTAGAACGTACTTCTTGGTAAATGCTGTGTGTGTGTGTGTGTGTGTGTGTTTTATAAAAAAAAAAATATTATAGTCGACAGTACTCGACAAATATCTCATTATTTTCCACATAATGTTCATGTTATACAATTGTGACCGAACGTAATTATTTACAACGTACATACAACACTATTTAGCACACTAATCGTCTATGTTATTTTCTTTGTGCCAGGTGATGATACAGATAGCACTGAAGACAATAGTGTTATGAGGGAATAATTTTCGAAGTAGAATTATTACATTATTTCTATTTTATTTAAGTAGGTGATATAATTAATGTTTTTTTCCCAAGTAGAACTTTTTTGTACTGAAATAAGTATTTTCATTTATATGCACATAACCATTGACAATGTCATTTCAAGTATTCATTCAAAAACGACATATGTGCTCAATCGTATTATAAGCGCGGTTTAATAATAGTAAACAATTAGCTTTGTCTTTTATTTTTGACTGAAACAGGTATGTAAAGTTTCCT
This sequence comes from Eudemis profundana, assembly GCA_947034925.1. Lineage (NCBI taxonomy): Eukaryota > Metazoa > Arthropoda > Insecta > Lepidoptera > Tortricidae > Eudemis > Eudemis profundana. Next base: position 18,980,120 of record OX344812.1, read on the forward strand.
GGGGCTATTTGCAATACCGAAGCCTGGTTGTGGTGTAATATATTCAAAACTCGGCTGCTTGCACATAATAGTATATTACTCAACAAGGGTGGTAATACAAAGAAAGGCCGAGATCGCAGAAGTTTGCGGCCCAAGCTGCAAGCGAGAGACGTAAATCTGCGATCGAGGGCTATCTTCATTGCCTCCCGTGTTGTGTACGTCATTTTATGTCTACACTTGGCCAGAAAGCGGCTTTTTCCGTACGCGCAGCGCTTAGAGCTCCAAATAACCCTACGAGATAATCAGTATTGTCGTAACTGTTTAAGCAAAGCATAAGTTTATAATATTGTCTTCGGTTTTCGAGATATTCACTCATTGTACTAAAACAACTTAAACTGATTAAAACGCGTATATTACTACATTGTTAAGGTCCCTTTTTAAAGGGGACTTAAAAAATGTAGCACATAAGTAAGTAACTAGGGATGTAACGATACATAGTTTTGCCGATAGGATACCGATACCGATATATTGCAGTTAATATCGGCGATACCGATACCGATATCTTAGCTAAATAATGAAGTATGAAATTCAGATATATGTGTGTCCTTATTATAACTAATACTTGGCTATGTACCTAATATAGCCTATATTTAACAGAGAGTCAACCTATAAGTAACCATAAAATGTATGAAAATATAAATTTGTATGCTAAATTGACCCCTATAACAAAGTGACCGTATGGGCACTATGTTGTATGGGTCAACTTTAAATTTTAGGAAGTTACGACAAATTTTAATCATCTCATAACTTTTTTATTTGAAGTGTTATCAAAATTTCAATAGAACAGATAGACAGAAAAGAAATACCTACTGATTCCAATAGTGTATTTAGCAGGGATCGGAACCGGTATCGAATTACCGTTTTATTTCGTTGAAATACCGTTATTTTACTCCGTTCGTGCTACAACCGGTATTTTGATGGAACGGAACGGAATATTTCGGTGATCGCTAAGTGATGAAGAACGAAATGATAACGTTCCTGATGAGAATAAAAACCGGTATTCTCGACGAGCCGAGCTCGCCGAGGGGCTCGCAGGGGTGGTGACGATGTGCGCCGGCATTTACAAGGTCAAATTCCGTGTTTTGTAGCGCGTCGCATAGCGCGATGTATTTATTTTCAATTTTTGTCGGGAAAGTTTAAATTCTGAGTGTTGAAGCGCGCACGGTCTTTATTATAATATTGTTTGTTTTGTGATATTAAGTTTTTAAAGATGATACATAGTAATTTTTTAACTAGATTAATTATTTGCAGGTATTTCTATACTACCGAGTGACAAACAAGCGTTCTGTCTACCTGACAGAACAAACTGAATGCAAAATTAAATAATACAAATAACGTTCTTCTTTTTGCAATATTTTTATTGTATTTTAGGTATTTTAATTTAGGTAGTTTAATTTAGTTTTTAGGTTTATTTAGTTTTAGGAAATTTAAATTTTATCTTCTATGTATTTGTTAGTTTACTGTACTTTCTTTCAATAAAGAAGTCACTGTCAAAAAAAAAAACGTTCAATCAAACTGATTGATTGAGTCAGGCGTTACTTATATTATTACCGCGTTATTGATATTTTTGTTTAATTAACGTTCAAACTCTTCAAAGCAAAAGTCAGTCTAGGGACAAAGATGTAGTGTCTGATGCACTGGTATACCTACCTAATACATACTTATATTTAATTTGGATAAATTTAATGATTAGAGGCAAGTACATTTATTTCGTCTTGACGAGTACTCTGAACCGAAATAATATCCAGGTTCTGATGATGGAGCCGGAATGTGGCCATGGGAACTCCGTAATAAAACGACGGAACCCCATCGTGTTTGAGCTCATTTATTTTGTCTTGACGAGTACTCGGAACCAGAATGATATCCAGGGTCTGATGATGGAGCCGGAAGGTGGGCATGGGAACTCCGTAATAAAACGTCGGAACCCCATCGTGTTTGGGCTCATTTGTTTTGTCTTGACGAGTACTCTGAACCGAAATGATATCCAGGGTCTGATGATGGAGCCGGAAGGTGGGCATGGGAACTCCGTAATAAAGCGTCGGAACCCCATCGTGTTTGGGCTCATTTGTTTTGTCTTGACGAATACTCTGAACCGAAATGATATCCAGGGTCTGATGATGGAGCCGGAAGGTGGGCATGGGAACTCCGTAATAAAGCGTCGGAACCCCATCGTGTTTGGGCTCATTTGTTTTGTCTTGACGAATACTTTGAACCGAAATGATATCCAGGGTCTGATGATGGAGCCGGAAGGTGGGCATGGGAACTCCGTAATAAAGCGTCGGAACCCCATCGTGTTTGGGCTCATTTGTTTTGTCTTGACGAATACTCTGAACCGAAATGATATCCAGGGTCTGATGATGGAGCCGGAAGGTGGGCATGGGAACTCCGTAATAAAGCGTCGGAACCCCATCGTGTTTGGGCTCATTTGTTTTGTCTTGACGAATACTTTGAACCGAAATGATATCCAGGGTCTGATGATGGAGCCGGAAGGTGGGCATGGGAACTCCGTAATTAAACGTCGGAACCCCATCGTGTTTGGGCTCATTTGTTTTGTCTTGACGAGTACTCTAAAGTGAAATGATATCCAGGGTCTGATGATGGAGCCGGAAGGTGGCCATGGGAACTCCGTAATAAAATGTCAGAACCCCATCGTGTTTGGGCTCATTTGTTTTGTCTTGACGAGTACTCTGAACCGAAATGATATCCAGGGTCTGATGATGGAGCCGGAAGGTGGGCAAGGGAACTCCGTAATAAAACGTCGGAACCCCATCGTGTTTGGGCTCATTTGTTTTGTCTTGACGAATACTTTGAACCGAAATGATATCCAGGGTCTGATGATGGAGCCGGAAGGTGGGCATGGGAACTCCGTAATAAAATGTCGGAACCCCTTCGTGTTTGGGCTCATTTGTTTTGTCAAAGTGAGATGATATCCAGGGTCTGATGATGGAGCCCAAACACGATGGGGTTCCGACATTTTATTACGGAGTTCCCATGGCCACCTTCCGGCTCCATCATCAAACCCTGGATATCATTTCGGTTCAGAGTATTCGTCAAGACAAAACAAATGAGCCCAAACACGATGGGGTTCCGACGTTTTATTACGGAGTTCCCTTGCCCACCTTCCGGCTCCATCATCAGACCCTGGATATCATTTCGGTTCAGAGTACTCGTCAAGACAAAACAAATGAGCCCAAACACGACGGGGTTCTGACGTTTTATTACGAAGTTCCCTTGCCCACCTTCCGGCTCCATCATCAGACCCTGGATATCATTTCGGTTCAGAGTACTCGTCAAGACAAAACAAATGAGCCCAAACACGATGGGGTTCTGACGTTTTATTACGGAGTTCCCATGCCCACCTTCCGGCTCCATCATCAGACCCTGGATATCATTTCGGTTTAGAGTACTCGTCAAGACAAAACAAATGAGCCCAAACACGATGGGGTTCTAACGTTTTATTACGGAGTTCCCATGCCCACCTTCCGGCTCCATCATCAGACCCTGGATATCATTTCGGTTCAGAGTACTCGTCAAGACAAAACAAATGAGCCCAAACACGACGGGGTTCTGACGTTTTATTACGGAGTTCCCATGCCCACCTTCCGGCTCCATCATCAGACCCTGGATATCATTTCGGTTCAGAGTACTCGTCAAGAAAAAACAAATGAGCCCAAACACGACGGGGTTCTGACGTTTTATTACGAAGTTCCCTTGCCCACCTTCCGGCTCCATCATCAGACCCTGGATATCATTTCGGTACAGAGTACTCGTCAAGAGGAAACAAATGTACCTGCCTCTAATCATTAAATTTATCCAAACTAAATATAAGTATGTATTAGGTATAACAGTGCATCAGACACTACATCTTAGTCCCCAGACTGACCACCCATGTGTAATCTTTTGCTTTGAACAGTTTGAACGTTAATTTGTTCTATCAGGTCGACAGAATGCTTGTTTTTCACTCGGTAATATAAATTAAAATTATACCTACAAATAATTAAATACACTCACGAACAATGAATTCTGGTCATTTCCTATTATAATTGTCCTTAGAAAATGACCCGAATTAATTGACCGTGAGTGTAATTAATCTCGTTATATGTATACCATATACCAAATACATCGCGCTAGACACTTGCTAACTAAATTATCTACGAAAAATGGTTAATTGTCCGAAACTACTTTTATAATCCGAATGAATCCGTAACAAAACAACACAACAACCTAAGCAACGCACAAAAGCAAAAAATACAAAATCATTGTGCGCAGCATACCGAAAAACAAAATATCCCGCAGGCAAACTCAAGGTAAAATTAGAAATAGCAACTCGTTCTATCATGTTACGCAACGAGAAAAACGTTTAATTTCGTTCCACAGAAACGGAACTTAGTAAAAAACGGTATCGCAAAAGAACGGTTCTTTAACCGGTGATCACAAACAAAAACCAGAACCTTTCCGTTCTCGTGTCAATGAACAAAACCGGTATTCTACTCGGAACGGTTTCCGATCCCTGGTATTTAGTGTGCTTACGACAAAATGTCCCTTACGAAATTTGAAATTTCCAGTGTCGATGTATTCAAATTTTATTTTAGTCGTCCATATGATAAACCATAACAACAAAAAAAACACTTAAATCAATATACATCAGACCTGATTCTCAGGTGAAAATCATTGTTGGCAACGAGCCGTCCTTATTTTCTACAAAAACGTCATTATTATCATAAGGAGTCATTATCAGAAACACCATTTTAAACAAAAAAGTAAATATAACGAAAATTAATGGGTTTGGTTCCGTGCCTTTATGATAAAACTTTATGTTTTTCATGTATGTATACATCTGGCTTAATAAAGATGCTCTGTCGCGGGATTTGTAAAATAGTCATTTTTTTGGTCAAGAATAATGTTTTGAGGAGAACCGCCCGCATAGGCAGTGGTGATCACTTACCATCAGGTGACCCACATGCTTGTTTGCCAGCTTATAAAGTATAAAAAAACTAACATTCGACCCATTTTTAACCCCCTTAGTAAACGTCACCCGTTTAGTAACAATTTTATATTAAACATATTGTGTGTTAAAAAAGAATCTATATACAAACTTTCAAATCTCCAAATGAACGAGTTTCATACAACTGTTCAACCCCTATATCACCCCTTAAGGGTTAAATTTCGAAAAAGCCTTCCTTAGCACATGTTTACGTACTTTGTAGAATATCATGTTCCAATTTTCAGACTTATATATCTTCAGCGGTTCAAGCTGTGCGCTGTCATTATTATTTAAATAATTCTGTACAGAAAACTGAGAGCTTACAAATAGGTAAATGCGATTCCACGACATTCATAATTATATCTCATTATAAACAGTTTCTTTATCTTTATTATCGATCAAAAGAAGACAATATTTCAAACAATCTCTGCCTCCGCCCTAGTTGAACCGTGGTGCATGTGGTTGTAGGTGATTGATTGATCGTCGTATTTCCAAGAAACGCAGACACCCACAAAGGCATCCGATTGTTCTAATAAGAACATTTTTCTTATTGGATGTTGCAAGAAACACAGTGTCTTCAAGTCTTCAAGCAGCAGCAACACGATGTCCTTGTCCGCGAGAAGAGGCGCAGCGCAGAGCGGAGACACGACGTTACACCTCGACGGCCGGAGCAGAAAAGGCTGAGCCGGGCCCGTGCGCGCTATTTTATTTCGGCGATCACGCGGCGACTCGCGCATGCGTAATGCGGCGCGAACATAGCCGCGTTCCACCAACGCCGGCGCACTTCGGAGTTCACGTCCCCCGCGCGTCTCACCCCGGAATCTATTCTCGCGTACCTATTAACTAATTGTGCCCTATTATTTTTATATATTAATCATGCTTTTTGTAAATAAATTATGTTTTTACCTTCTGATCTGGAGTTTACTTAACTACAAATACCTCAACCAACCAATCCTAAAGTGGTGACCCCGACAAAAGAAGAACCATCAAGAAGCAGTCACCATGCCAGACCAGCAAGAAGCTCCAGCACACCCCAGCAACATCCAACCGCAGCAACAGCAACCGGCAGCTGCGCCCCAAGAAGTCTCCGGCATATCACTGTCGCTACGTGTACCACCGTTTTGGCGGGACCAGCCGTTACTCTGGTTCTGCAGCTTCGAAGCCGCGACTGCAGAACTCAAACGAAGCCAGGCCCAGCTCGCCCAAATGGTGATCGCCCAGCTCGACAAGCAAGATATTCAAAACATCTCGGACCTCATCTACTCGCCGCCGCAGAATGACTACTACAAGGCAATCAAGGACCGTCTAATCTCTCTGTATGAAGAATCCAGCAGCGCCCAGGCGAAGAAACTACTTTCGCAAGTCGAGTTAGGCGACCAGAAGCCGAGCCAACTCCTCCGGCGAATGCAGAATCTCAACCGAGAGAAGTTTCCCGAAAGCACAATACAGATGATGTGGCTCGATCATCTGCCTCCTCATATCCGCTCCGTGCTCACCGTCAGCGAAGCATTCAAAATCAAGACCACGCTTGATGACCTAGCCCTGCTCGCCGACAAAATGATGGAGGTATCGAACCCAACACATCACATCGCCGCCGTCGCGACGCTGCCCACCGTTCCGGCATATCCACCACAACCACAGCCGCAGACCATTCCACCACAACCCGCATTCGACAATCAACATTTAATTAACGAAATCCGAAGATTATCGCTGGAAGTCGCCGAGCTACGCACGCAACCCCGTTTTCAACGCAATAGTCGTCCGTTCAACCGCTTCCGGTCATCGTCACGCTCAAGAAATTCGTCACAAAATAGACCAAGCCGCAAGAACTCGCCCATGCCATACTGCTATTATCATCGGCGGTTCGGCATGGACGCAAAGAAATGCGAGCAACCCTGCAGCTTCAAACCCATCACATCACCGCCGTCGGAAAACTAACGTCAACGCTGGCAGCGGCGGATACCGGCGTTAACGAACCATCCCACCGCCTATTTGTTACGGACCGATCATCAAAACTCACCTTCTTGGTAGATACGGGTGCAAATATTTCCGTCCTGCCGAGAGGAAAAGGCGCTCCTGAGCAACCACTGCCATTCCAACTTTACGCCGCTAACAACACCATCATACCTACGTACGGCGAGAAGACGCTCGACCTTGACCTCAATCTTCGACGCACTTTCAAGTGGAAATTCATCATCGCCGCAGTTTCCAAACCGATCCTGGGAGCCGATTTCTTGAAGCATCACAACATCACCGTTGACCTCAAAAATAGAAGATTAATCGATGGGAAGACGCAACTCATCTCAAATGCACAACTCTGTGCTACGGACACACCTACCGTTCGTAGCATAGACGTGCATCAAGCATACCACGGAATTTTGGCAGATTTTCCCGGCATCACCCGACTAACCTCAATGAAGCTCAACCCCAAGCATCCCGTCGAACATTTCATCGAGACAACAGGCCCTCCCCTCCACTGCAGGCCACGCCCCATAGCACCACATCGCTATGAACAAGTTCGAAAGGAGTTTCAAAATATGATCGACCAAGGCCTATGTCGACCCAGCAAGAGCCCGTGGTCGTCGCCGTTGCACGTCGTACCTAAAAAGTCAGGAGAGTTACGAGTGTGCGGCGACTACCGAAGACTCAACGCCATCACCGTACCAGACCGATACCCGATACCCCGCATCCGAGACTTCACTTACCAACTCGCCGGCAAGAAGATTTTCTCCACTCTCGACTTAAATCGCGCTTACCAACAAATCCCAGTCGCCGAACGAGACGTGGAGAAGACAGCAATCATCACGCCATTCGGGTTGTTCGAATTTCCTCGGATGGTCCCAGGACTGAAGACCAGCGGAAATACGTTTCAGCGCTTCATCCACGAGGTACTGAGAGAGCTCGACTTCGTATTTCCATTCGTCGACGACCTACTGGTAGCCTCAACAAACGAAGACGAACACCGAACACATTTGCGCACAATATTGCAACGCCTTGATGACTACGGCATCACCATCAACCCCGCCAAATGTGTTTTCGGCCAGTCAGCTGTCAAGTTCCTCGGCTACCAAGTATCAGCCAGCGGTATCCAGCCACCTGAAGAAAAAGTTCAAGCAATCGTCGATTACCCACAACCACAAACTATCGAGGAGCTACGACGTTTCCTCGGAATGCTTAACTTTTACCGGGAACACATCAAAGACGCCGCCACCATACAAGCGCCGCTGAATACCTACCTGCACAATGTCAAGAAGCGCGACAGAACAAAAATCAACTGGACAGCTGAAGCAACGCAAGCATTCGAGGCGTGTAAAAACAGCATAAAAAATGCCGCTTTACTCGCACATCCCTCACACGACGCGGCACTTGCGATCTTCAGTGACGCCAGCGACAAGACAGCAGGAGCGGTACTCAGCCAATTCGTCAACAACTCGTGGCAACCACTCGGATATTATTCCAAGAAATTCACCGACGCCCAGACTCGCTACAGTACCTACGACCGCGAGTTAACCGCCATCTATATGGCAACGAAGTACTTCCGCAAGATGTTTGAAGGACGAGAAGTAATAATATACACGGACCAAAAACCTCTCACGTTTGCGTTTACGAAGACAAGTACCATCAACGAATCTCCGCGACGAACCCGACAACTGCTACATATCAGCGAGTTTACAACAGACATTCGTCACATCAAAGGATCGGAAAACGCAGCCGCCGACGCATTATCTCGCATTGAATCAATCGCATGCCCATCGCCGATTGATTACAAGCGACTTGCCGAAGCACAAGAACGAGACAGCAATATTACCCGATCACTCGCACAGCAAAACAACCTAAGTATGAAGAAAATAACTTTACCTGGAACGGACACCGAGCTTCTGTGCGAAACTTCAACTTCACAATTACGCCCATACCTACCCGAAGATTACCGTCGCACCGCATTCAACGCAGTACACAACGTAAGCCATCCTGGTATCAACACAACTCGAAAACTCGTCGCGCAGCGTTACTTCTGGCCCGCGATGAACGCGGATATCGGCAAGTGGGCGAAAACATGCCTACAATGTCAGCGTGCGAAGATACTACGGCACACGTCAAGCCCCTTATCTTCGTTCCCGCCAAGCAACCGATTCGAAAATGTCCATTGCGATTTGGTCGGACCGCTCCCCACTACCGCCGACGGACATCGATACCTACTAACAATCATCGATCGCGCAACAAGATGGCCCGAGGCGCACCCACTACGAGAAATCACCGCCGAAGACGTCGCGAAAGGCGTTTACGACGTTTGGATTTCCCGCTTCGGTTGCCCTGCTACTATCTCTACGGACCAGGGAAGACAGTTCGAAAGCCGAGTATTTGCATCCCTTTCGCACTTACTCGGCATCGAACGAATCCGGACAACTCCGTACCATCCACAATCTAATGGTGCAATCGAGCGCTGGCACCGGACACTCAAGGCCGCGCTAAAAGCGAAACTTCAAACCACACGAAGCTGGATCGACCAATTACCGACAATTATGCTCGGTGTTCGCACCGCGCTCCGGAGCGACACCGGCGTAAGCGCCGCTCAGCTGACTTATGGCTGTAACGTCAGATTACCCGGCGATTTCTTCACACCGACACCCGCCGACGTCACCATGGACTCCAACTTCGTGGATCAGCTGAGAACAACAATCGAAGACCTGAAACCCGTACCTCAACAACCACATAGCAACAAAAAGGTCATATTCGTACACAACGACCTACACACCTGCGATCAAGTTTTTGTTCGAGTGGACGCGGTAAAGAAACCACTACAGGCACCATACGACGGACCCTACAAAGTGCTGAAAAGAGACGGCAAGATATTCACGCTGCAACTACCTAATCGTCAGCTGAATATCTCGATCGACCGACTAAAACCCGCCTACGTAATCACCGACGACGAGCAAGCTACCTACAACAACAAAATACCTACAAGTGCATCGCCGAGCACAACTACAAACATACCTACCGCTACGACTCAAACATCAACTCCGACCTACGCATCAATAACATCAAGTTCCTGCAACAATAAAACATCAAGTTCCTGCAACAATAAAACATCAAGTTCCTGCAACAACGAAACATCAAGTTCCTGCAACAATGAAACATCAAGACCGAAACCCGAGAAAAATAACCAGCTGAAACAAACAGAAAGCCGACAGAACGACCAACAACAAAATACGACCCTGAAACAACAAACACCTACAAATTCAACGAAGACAACATCCCGAGGCCGCGCCGTTCGCCTGCCGGTACGCTACACTTGAGGGGGAACCCTGTAGGTGATTGATTGATCGTCGTATTTCCAAGAAACGCAGACACCCACAAAGGCATCCGATTGTTCTAATAAGAACATTTTTCTTATTGGATGTTGCAAGAAACACAGTGTCTTCAAGTCTTCAAGCAGCAGCAACACGATGTCCTTGTCCGCGAGAAGAGGCGCAGCGCAGAGCGGAGACACGACGTTACACCTCGACGGCCGGAGCAGAAAAGGCTGAGCCGGGCCCGTGCGCGCTATTTTATTTCGGCGATCACGCGGCGACTCGCGCATGCGTAATGCGGCGCGAACATAGCCGCGTTCCACCAACGCCGGCGCACTTCGGAGTTCACGTCCCCCGCGCGTCTCACCCCGGAATCTATTCTCGCGTACCTATTAACTAATTGTGCCCTATTATTTTTATATATTAATCATGCTTTTTGTAAATAAATTATGTTTTTACCTTCTGATCTGGAGTTTACTTAACTACAAATACCTCAACCAACCAATCCTAAATGGTTATAAAAGTTTGACGATCGTTGACTATAAAAGAATGAATGTGACGACTTATACCTACCTACACGAGTATCGCCCGCGACGCGCAAGTCTCGCGACGCATGGCCGGAATTGAGGCACAATGAAATGACGACCTTAGAGCGCCAGAAATAACGTCCATATTGAAACGTAACTAAGAAAAAAAATCAATTAATGAATAAACGCGGACACTTTCTGTTTAATTTATTTTTTATTGTACTAATAATATGTTGACGGCAAAAAGTAAACACTTTTGAAGTAGTTATGTATTAGGGCTATCCAAAAATTACCAATATTTGAGACTTTACAGATCCGTAAAGAGAATTTGTATAAGTTTTAATAATTTATCAACTCACATAATATAGTATTTAAAATAAATTGGCGAATTACAGTTATCTATAATTTCTGATAAGATAAGCCAGAAAACGTGAAACTTACTGAACCTTCTTTTTTAAAGACAGTCGCGATCGGTTAATTAGTATAATTTTGATTACTTTAACTGGGATGCAAGCGTCATATCGTAATAGAGGTACTTTTAAAAAGTTATGTATTACGCTGTACTCATAAAATCATAATATGATGAAAATTTAGTTTTTTGGTTATTTTACACTGACGCGGAACCCTAAAATGTTTAGTTCTATTTATTTTAACTATTACTAACAATACTTTATACCACACAAAAAGAAAATTACAGTTATCGAATTATGTCCAGGTTAAGGTAATTTGCTTGGTCTAAGCCTCGCCAAACGAATACTCAATTATCCGAACGATAAGTTAGTTTATCCGAATACTCAATTATTCGGATAAACTAAGTCGGCGTGAAAAATACATCGTTTCGTTGCTCGCTGCCACCGCCGTGAGCAACAATGTATCAAAAGCATTCGACCTTTTTCACGCGTTTAAAACACTGTAGCACAACGTTAGTATCTATCAATGGCGAGGCGTAAAAGATGTGCGTGGGCAAGCCGGTGCAGATTTGGCGTACATTTTCCTTAAGGCGAGGTGAGACCAGAATCGGGCACAGAAGCCTAGTTTCCAAATCATTTTTAGAGCACTTATTTGACTCTTAGGTCACTGTAAAACATATATAATAATATTCAGAACTGTATCTAGGGCTTCCTCTCACTTAGAACACGATAGCGAACACTTCGCTCGATAGAAAAGTAGCGCGAAAACACTATAAAATAAAGTATTTTTTTCATTTTTTTTCATTTTGTTCATCACCAGTTACCTTTTCTGACAAAATTAATACCTGACAATCATGATTTCACAGTCATGCAGGGCATCCTCTCATGTTTGGGTTGATAACGTATACTTTTATGTTAGAAATCGAAGATAATCTGCAATAATCTGCATTCCGCCCGACCCTAGTTTGTATGTGAAATGCGAGCCAGGTCCTACCGCGCTTTAATAGCTGTAGAATAAAGTGCTCAAATGCCTGATATTAGGCAAGCCGGTAGGAATCGAGTTCTTTGGACGCCACGCTACTGGTATCTGTGTAAAGTTTTAAAGGATATGTATGTACCGTTTTTATTTTAAAAGGTGTTGTTTAAGATCTCGTCTCGAAACACAATTAGAGTAGGTTTTTTAAATTGATTTCAAGAAAAAAATGGTTTCAGAGAAAATTTACTTTCGATGAAATGATATGTCGACGAAACGTTTGTCGGCGATGTAAGGGTAAACCTATTTTTAGCGAGTGGTGCGCCATCTTTGGGGTCCCCAGAGGCAACCTCTCGTTACTGTCATTACTAGTCCATGAGCCAAGTTATACTGCGGGCGAGATTTACGGTGAAGCTGTGAATTACTTTCCTGTTTTGGAACATGATTTAGATGTTAAAGAATCATACGCATAATATAGCATAAAAACAAAACTTGCCCTCTATTATGACTTTTAAAGAAAATGTGTTTCAAATTTCATACCGCTGCCTGCAAAAGTTTAGGCAGTGAGTTGTCTGTCAGTACCTTCGCCAAAGAACTGTTTTATATGTATAGATTAAAGACAGATTTAGGCATATACAATGTCTTTTTTCTGGATTAAAATATACGTTTCGGAATATGAATTTAATAACATTACTGAGCACGTTATCGCTAATTTAAATAAATAAACCTATTTTTTAGAGTTCCATGCATCAAAGAAAAAAACCCTTATAAGATCACTTTGTTGTCCGTCTGTCTCTCTGACCGCCTGTCATGACCCTTTATCTCGGTAACGCGTGGAGATATCGAGTTGAAATTAAAAGCATTTACTCAGGTTTATAGTCCCTTGAAGTTGTGAAAAAAACTAACTTCTAACTTTCTAAGTTAACGTGAAAAAATGATACGGCCGTTTATGCCGCAAAAAACATAAATTTCAACACTCCCAAGAAAACCAAAATTAATACCGGCAAGTAATACCGGCTTAATACTACAAGTATAGGGAAAAATCTGAAAACTATACATATTTAGGGTACTTTATAGGGTACTTTAATATATGTACCTACAAATTTGTACAAAACCCTCGGAGGGCGAATCCGGCTCGCACTTGTCCTGTTTTTTATAAATGAACATGATTATTTGAATTCTTTTGTTATAAAGTTAAATGTAATAGTCATTTCTCTTTTTTATCCACTACAAAAAGGAGGAAACTCCTTTCGTCTATGTCTATAGGTAGTTTTACGAGAGTTGAAGCCACGCACACAACAACACTGTCATGTACCTAATGGCAGCGAGGTTTTGAAATTACTGTTCTTTTTTCGTACTGATAGCAAGTTCAACAGTGAATTACAAGATAGACCAAAAAGTTTCTTTAAGCTATAGCCTTGTCTTTATTTACTCACTCATTCATTTCATTCATTCACTTTTTTTGGAATGAGTACCTACTTCATGTAGCTGTGTGTGTAATCATTCACCTCAACTCCCGTGAAACTACCTATACGTGTAATTTTTATAACTCATTCGTGATAGTTACCATAAGCAAACAGTAAACAGACTCCATTCAACTCGGAAAAGGAAACGGTTAAGGTAAGCCACAATTAAGGTAAAAACCATAGACAACCGCTTAAGGCGATCCAGGAAGCAGAGACCAATTACTTTATGATAGACGACGACATGTCTGTCTATGGGTTAATGGAGGTATTCTTGATTTATATACTCGTATGTGTATGTAGCTGTTAATTGGATTAGGAATTTTATAAGGTTATGTGTCGCAATTAAGTAGTCATTTATTGGCAATTTGCTTATAGGTAAAGTATTCCGAACCTGATTCAATCAATTACTTTATATCCCGGTAAAGAGTAAATTAAATACTAATTATAATATAAGTTCATTACTAATAAATAAATATTGCGTTTAGTTGTCTATCAATAAGTAAACATTATAGTTTCAGTAGTTCTGTCCACTTTTCCTACGGTTTCGCCAACAGATCGAAACAAATCCCTGTCGGCAACGGTTTTCATTTTCAATTACAGTGTGCGCACGACAATCACACGCAACGCCGCACGCGCCGATGCGCAGGAGTTGCGAAAATGCGCACAAGGCGTGGGCGGTAGCGGGCGCGGGAACGAAAGAGAGATGTCCCCCTTACGTTTAACTGCTATACATTACATTTTTTTAATGATATTCGATACATAACATTTTAAATGGTTTTAATCGAGATTAGGTATTACAAAAGTATTACATTAAGAGAAAACCTTCATGCTTTAGTAAAGTGTGTTAGGTTAGTTTTTTATAAGTACTTTTAAAAATAGCTTTTTCTTTTTGCCTCTACTTAGATGCAATAATTTTTATAAAACCTATATCTTGGTTTAGCTGTAAAAACGAGACAATAGATAAACGGGGCTACTCTCGTATTTGTAATTTATGTCAAGAGTAATGCAAATTATACCTACCTATACTTAGTATAAAACTCTGACTAGTTTGAACTAGCTGTCGAGTTCATATTATTTTGATACATAAACATTTGATTTCAGTCAACATGGATACACAGTAATGATTTCTGTAACCTAGGTTATGCAACTGGAAGTTTAACTACTTTTCTAACATACTAAAAGTACTTTTGGCTGCGTTTCAACCAATAGCGGAGTGGTGTGCGAGGAAAAAATCCACTAAAGGTGGTTTTCCACCGGCAGGGCGGGACGAGACGAAACGAGGATTGAATTGAAATTTGTATCAAGTTCGCGATGCGCGAGCGGCGATGCGCGAGGAGAGGATTGAAAGCTTCATACAAATTTCAATTCAATCCTCGTCTCGTCTTGCCCTGCCGGTGGTAGGCACGTTGATTGAATGATTTTTCCTCGCACACAACTCCGCTACCTTGCACAGCTCTGGCGGAAACGTAGCCTTATTGTTCTTAACTAAGTATATATTCACTCTTTTATGTATCATCAATGCAATATAACAAAACCATAAATCATGCAATCAAATCGCAGTATTCCTTCCTATTTCACCACGCGCCGGAATCATCGCAACACGGCTAATGATCCGCGGGCCACGCATCACTGATAATACACGATATTTGCAAAACTATGTTTTGTGCTCAGCTGCGGACATGCTCATTTTGCTATAAAGCTACTTAGTTTTCTACTTAGTATCAGGAGTGCCTTCGCGATTTCGCGCGGCCACTAGTACTGGATTTTGTTTGTTAGAAAGAGAATCTTGTGTGGCGACACTGCCACCTAGCGACACTCGTTGGAAGAAGACAGTTACAGCAATTCCACGACAGATGGCGCTTACCTCAACGCCCATACAAACGGCACAACTCCCATACTGTTCTGCATCACACTATCGAAGTGTTTATAACGCTAACAACCATATACCACTTCCGACCAACTTCGTTCGGACTTCGGTCCCCAGGCACAACACCCGCCTGGAGAGAGATCTCTCTATTGTCCTCTCTTCCACACTTGTGTAAGTAGTGCAGTCGCCATCAGATATATCTGAGCTGTCAGTGTACTCATAAATATCTGAACACGGCTCTATTTTCATAGCATTAGAGCCGTGTTCAGATATTTATGAGTACACTGACAGCTCAGATATATCTGATGGCGACTGTACGATTATCAGACATAGAATTAAGTTTTTGTGGCACGAATAAAATTGTCAAAGAGACTTCCCAACGATATTAATTTATCGATAAATTTGTACTTTTTTTATGTACAACGATTTTTTTAAATTATTCCCTCAAAAATTCTGAAGGAAGTCCTAGTTAGTTGACGTTTTTGCCACAAAAACTTTTATGTCTGACCAATGACCATACTTAGTCTCTGGTGCAACTAACGTTTGTTGGGCCGTATTAATTATGTTTTTGATAGCATTTCGATTAACTTGGACCATAACCTAACCAAGGCATCGATAATGCGTTTCGGACCATTCAATAAGTGCATACACAAACGTGTGTCGCCAGACCAATCATTGCGGAACCGAGTTTTCATTTGACATTGTCATTTGCGTTATTTTGCAATGAAATGACAATTTTAGTGTGCGAATTGTTGCAAAATTGTTAAAATGTTTGTCCTTCACGTAATGATCATGGATATAATCGGATAGTACCTATATTTTTAGTATTTAAGTGAAAGTCTGTTTAGCTGATGCAATGACAGAAGATTATTGAATTGAATTGAATTAGTTATTTCAGGTCCATTAGGACTTAGAGCTATGTTAGTAACAATAGCATCTCAATAAATAAAACATAAATAATTATTAATTTCATACTAGCATTGACTCGCGGCTTCGCCCGAGTTATTTTCGTTACTAACGCAAGGGTAAACTTTACCGGGATATAAAGTTTTGTTTCAATACTACGCTTTGTCGCGTGATAAATAAATGATAAAGTATCCGTCACTCTCACACACTATTTGTCAGAACGTGACGGATGCTTTATCATTTATTTATCGCGCGTCTGGTCTGCAGTAAGTCTGGCATAACTGGCCGCGACCTCGTTTCTCGCGCGATAGAGCATCACCTGTCACTGTCACACGATATTGAGTGGAAAGAGATAGGTAGCATTTGTCGCACGACAAAGAGTCGCGTGTCACAATTGTGCTATACTGGTCTTGATGTACTTACATGCAAAATTTCATCTCGATCCGTTAAATTGTTAGCACATTATTACTTTTAAAACATCTAAGACCTAAACGTCTTAACATCCAAACATATTTACAAAGTTTCACGTTTATAATTATTATCATACTTAATAGGATATCGTCATTTTTAAATAGATAATTTAATTATCATTGTATTATCGATATCACAGAAATATATCGATTAAGAAGGTAATTCGTCGATTAGTATCGGAACCAAGCGTTCAACGTTTTTCGTTTGGCATTGTACGCGAAAAGTGTAATTTAGTGATGGAAAACAACAATTTTCTATTCCTATTATCAGATTTGAAAATCTGAACGCAAACTGAAGTTGACGGCGTGCAAAGTAGGTCGTCGCCACTTGTTTTTAGCACACGAGGTACAGTCGAGTTCATCATTATCTGAGCAAAGAACGGATCAAAAATATCTGATCTAGTTCTTATGCTTCTGACAATAGGGTCTTGTTCAGATGTTTTTGGTTCAATCTTTGCTCAGATAATGATGAACTCGACTGTACATACACTTTTTCTTTCTACCTCGATATATGTCTGTGATCGATTTATTTATTTTTATTTATTTATTTATTAAAACATACTTTACCATACATTTATGAACAGTGTCCCACAAAACCTATAATAAGATTTGTCTGTGGGATCAGGAGCCTATTGCATTGCGATATCCTATTGCATAACCAAAATGTTCAATAGGGTAGAGTGAATAATCCCACTATAATATTATAAATGTGAAAGTTTGTGAAGATGTTTGGATGTTTAGATGTTTGGATGTTTGAATGTTTGGATGTTTGGATGTTTGTTACCTAATAACGGGGTAACAACTGGATGGATCAAGCTGAAATTTGGCATGTAAGTAGACCAAGTCCTGGATTGAAACATAGGATACTTTATATCCCGGTAAAGTTCCTTTGGGACAACAACGGGAACAACGCGGGCGAAGCCGCGGGAAAATGCTAGTGTCTAATATAACCGAAAGTATCGTCCCTTTATGAAAGGGAAAAATAATTAATTATGACTTATTTGAGAGTCTAAACATAGTTTTATAATGCTAGACTACACACTATCTCGTGTAGAAATCAATATAGGTAATAAAATTAATATAGCCTCAACTAAGCTATGTTTTTTATCGTGTCCCTATTAGCAATAATGCTTCAATAAAATAATTATTTTACGGTCCTCCTGTCCATTCCACTGATATCAAAACATCCTTGTCGTGAAGTCATTATCATTAAATTAACATGCGATCCTGTATCTAAAGATAATTTTGTTTTTCACCACTTTTAATATTATTTCACTTCACGTTTACAACTCGTAAGGTACGATAATGACCTGATTTACATTGACTCTTCCATTTTGTGGGCATTTTAACATATTTTACAATATTAAAGCTCTTATCGTGGTTACATTTTTATCGGAAGCACTAAGTGAGACATTTACATGTTATTTGCATGTCCGCGAAAAAAGGCTTATTAAAAGGCATTTTTACGACATTATTGAACTTCCCTGTATCAATATTTATGGCCAGTTATTGTGGCATTCTGAACATTGACTTTAAATTCCAAAGGACTTTTTGGTGATAGGTTTTTATTTTTCCTACAATTTTTGAAGTCACAAATTCATAATCTATCCACGCAAAATAGGCGCATATCGATGCCTTTAGACTCAAAGGGTGTAAACGCCATTAGAACCTACGGCGTTGACGCCCTTTGAGTCTAAAGGTATCGATATTTGTCGCCGAGTAGCGGTAAATTTGCCCGTGTTAACCTATAACCTATCCAGTGACGTGCACTTTATAAAGACACACAGACACTGTTGATCCTCTAGTTACTTTACTACCATCAAGGGTAGTGGGACAGAATTAGTAGGGTAGGTACAGATCGATTCACAAGAGCTGGCACGAATGGATTGGGCAAGTAATATCACTTGTCACTGTTGAGTACATATAATAGGGAATACATATAATCTGCATATTATTAAGACTACGCAGGTAAATAACCACATTTTTACTAAAAAAAACCCGACCGCGGTGCACTTTGTTTATTTTAACGAACTTCATAACCAGTGACACTCGCACCATCAAGACGAATCTAATGATGTTATCATTTATCAAAATCGGATGTGCCGTTGAGTAGTTACGAGCGGACACAGGAACGGACATACATACATACATACAGGTCAAACACATAACCCTCCTTTGGGCTTCGCCGCAGTCGGGTAAAAATATGGCAGAAAGGTACATTTGAACGTAGTTATGCAATAACGTTCCAATCCACAAAACAAAGTATCTACCTTCTGTCCTTAAAAACAAAGTCCATAATCCAAATAAATTTGCATCTGGAATTGGAACATTATTGCATAACTACGTTCAATTCCGGTACTTTCATCATCACCATCAGCCTATAGACCCACTGCTGGGCACAGGCCTACTCTCATAAATGAGAGTGAATGGGCTGTAGTCCCCTCGCTGGCTCAGTGCATATTAGGGACTTCACATACACCTTTAAATTTAGAAACGCTAAGAATAGTAAAATAAGGGCTAAACTTACCACTATATTCAGCGTCATCATACGAGTTCTGGCTGTGCATGGAGTATCGATTCGTCGTCTTAGTCGATGGCGATCCTTGCGTGGATCCGGCGACCACACCCAGACTCCTGTACCCCTCATCAGACACCTCCGAGCCGTTGTCAGAAGCACTCTCAGCTGCCGGCGCTGGCGAGACCGGTCGAGGACTCTTATTCCTCACAGCGTGAGGCGTAGGGACCAAGTGAGTAGAAGCTATAATCTTGGTTCTCCTGTCTGGAGACGAGGATTTTCTGCTTGGGCTGTTCGCGCGAGGCGCCAAGTGTTTTCTGCTTGGAGAGGCCGCTCTGTCTAATTCTCCCAAGTAGGGCAAGCTGGTTGGCGCGTCGAGTCTGTTGTTAGACTGATAATGACCAGAGCGGGAGTCCTCGTTATAAAACTTCGAGTATTGAAGTGAGGTTGGCTCTTTCTGGCTCTGATAGGGTAGGGAGACTGGGTCTGGTCGTTCGTAGGTGACAGTGGCGCCGGCGAGGTCTTGTTTAGGGCGTGCGAGGCGGGCCGACAGGGAGGTCCGGTGCTGGGCCCGGCAGCGGCAAGGGTCGTGTTTGTCTAGGTAGTGCGCTAGGGTGTCCCAGCCACCGCCGACGCGAACCATCACGTGGGAGCGGAGAATCTGTGGAGAGATTGATAAGTTTTTAATATTGTCTTCAGTTTCCGCGATTATCACTCATAGTAGTAGCAGGTTTGGACAACAGTAATTTTGACAAGGAAAATTTATGATTTTCTCAGTATACCCGCGATCACGAACGCTGAAAAGGGTTACGAAACGTCGGGACTTAAAAATGTAATTATATACGCGATTTAATCCGTTTAAGTTGTTTTATTACTATGGTTGATAAGTTTAGTTAAACTTAAAAACTCTTAGTGTATTACGCACCCAGGGCGGTAATATAAAGAATGATCCAAAGTGCACGTGGGACTTCCATTTTTATCGCCCGTAGGTATGTATAATTTTACATGACACATTAAGCCTAGTGGGAGTGACACCACCTACGAAGCTAGAGGTCCCGGGTTCAAATCCTGGTAAGGGTGATTATTTGTGTGATGAGCACGAGTATTTGTTCCTGAGTCTTGGATGTTTTCTATCCATTTAAGTATATATTTATCTATATAAGTATGTATATCGTCGTCTAGTACCCATAATACAAGCATTGCTTAGTTTGGGACTAGCTCGATTTGTGTAAGATTGTCCCCACAGTATTTATTTATTTATTTTACATCTTGCCCTAGCCAGGAAGTGCGATTTTCTCCTAGTGCAGCGGGCGCCTTCCGGCGTATGTTTCCGGCAATTTACGACCTGGATCTTTTAACACAAGAGTGAATAGGCATCTTGTTCCATTTTTCCATTTGGTGAGACTAAGCCATTAACCAGCTATCCCAATAACCATAGAAAAATATGATTTATAAAACCGAGTGTCAGATAAAACAGGTGCAATGTAAGAGACATTTATAGATAGTAAAAAAACAGGCCAAGTGCGAGTCGGATTCGATTATGAAGAGTTCTATACCACCGCTGTCAGTTATTTGACACTCAAGCAAAAAACACGTTACTTGTATGGGGACCCCCTTTTATTTTAAAATGTTATTTTGTTTTTATTAATTGTTTTTATAGCGGCAATAGAAATACACATTCTGTGATAAAGACTACCCTATTACGGTTTAAAAGATACAACCCTGTGACAGACGGACAGATAGACAGCGGAGTCTTAGTAATAGGGTTCCGTTGGCACTCTTTGGATATGGAACCCCAAAAATCGACAGAGATCTTGCGTCTTGCTTCAAATAATACTATCCCATAAAACTTCGCGCAAAATCACTCGCAAAGGATGCCGCTTAAAACACTAGCAATCTATAAACATAAAGTACATCGTACACCCGTAAACGCATTTAACCATCGAGTTAAAAATAACTGACCATGTGTTTAATTAACCACATACCGGTCAGACCAAAACATGCCGGTGACTCACCGCCCCCGCCTTGTATGGTCAAATCAAATGCCCACAAGTTATTTGCAGAAAAACGTTAGCTATCCGACCTTTGACGCGGCCATTTTACTCTGAACCTTCGGAACGGACCATCTGGTGATAGTCGTGGAGGTATCTATTGGTTTATTTTTATTTATTATGTGTATTGACGAATGTGGAGGTCTGGGTTGGTTGGTGGTCGCTGTTCCATATAGGTCGGCAAGGCTGGGTTCTAGCGAGGTCGGGTCTGTAGACAAGTTTGGGAGCTAGGTTTTGGTGTGGATGTAGGGTTGCCGAATTGAATTACTGTATTATCGCGAGCAGGAAACAATATGTCGGGAGATGCCCCGCGCGCTCGTCTCGCGAGCTTTTTTTTTAGGCTGTAAGAGCAGAAAGTTTCGCTGGCCGGACCACCTTGAGTGGATCGGACTAAGTTTTAAAATTAAGTCGTTTGTCGGGAGATTTTCTTCCTTGCGGGAGTCGGGAGGACATACAAAAAATCGGGAGAATCCCGCCAATTCCCGACCATCTGGCAACCCTATGTGGATGGTATGAGAAACTGTACCAATTTAGGCGGTTTAACTTTATACTAGTATTATCAGTCAATTTACCTGTGAAGAGCACAGTGACGACCTTTATCTTTGACCCATATCTCAGAAAATCAAATGCAAACCCATTAACCATAAAAAAACATGACGGTCTCAGTGAAGTTTTGGTGGCTGAATATACTTTCGCGATTCAAATTAAATTAGGCACTGATTGACGAGTTACGAAGTAGCTTACAGATTAGTTTTGCCTATTTATGGCACTGTTACCACCGCCGGCGAGTAAGCGAGTGAAGTTGGGCGAGTAGCATTCCATTGCGGATCTGGAAAGGTCGATTGATCAAACTGTGCCTGGGCCCGCAACGAACTGTTACTCGCCCAACTTTACTCGCTTACTTGCCGGCGGTGGCGGTGCCTATGGTTAACAGTTTCAATAATACCATCTATTTGCTTATTAATGTTATTTGCGTCGTAAAATAAATAATACAAAGTACATCAATATGTAAATCAAAGTGCACAAATACATCGCTTGAGCTTCAGGATATAAGGCAAAGATTTAGCTGAGTAAGCTACCAGGAATGTTGCAACTACAGTGATTCTAGCACTCGACGCGATAAATAAAACATTAATATGTCCACAATTACAATACATGGACCTCAATCTACACGATATATGATTATTATGGTAATTTATTAATCTTAGGAGGTACGCTCTTGGTGGTGGAGTAATCGCCAATCTACTTTATGCTCTCATGTGTTGTGGTGTAAGTGCTCATCACACAGATATTTGCCCTTACCAGGATTTGAACCCGGGACCTCTAGCTTCGTAGGCGGTGTCACTCCCACTAGGGTAACCGTGTCGTCGAAATAAAAGAACATCATGATTTTTTCTTAGAATGTTAGTTAAGGCGCGGTAGGACCTGGCTCGCATTTTACATACAAACTAGGGTCGGGCGGAATGCAGATTATTGCAGATTATCTTCGATTTCTAACATAAAAGTATACGTTATCAACCCAAACATGAGAGGATGCCCTGCATGACTGTGAAATCATGATTGTCAGGTATTAATTTTGTCAGAAAAGGTAACTGGTGATGAACAAAATGAAAAAAAATGAAAAAAATACTTTATTTTATAGTGTTTTCGCGCTACTTTTCTATCGAGCGAAGTGTTCGCTATCGTGTTCCAAGTGAGAGGAAGCCCTAGATACAGTTCTGAATATTATTATATATGTTTTACAGTGACCTAAGAGTCAAATAAGTGCTCTAAAAATGATTTGGAAACTAGGCTTCCGTGCCCGATTCTAGTCTCACCTCGCCTTAAATCAACTTACCCTGACAAAAATCAGCAGCCTGGTGTCACCGATCCTGTACTTTCCCTCTGACACCCTCACCATGGGGAACTGCGTGGGGCAGGAGCATCTCTCCACCAGATCCCTGACCCTCTCATCCAGACTCCTCAAGTCATTCGTCACCAACTGTGGCTGGGGTCCCACTGGCACCAGTCCGAGCGCCGTATCATCAGGCCTCAACTCTTCTCCTGCCAATTCCCGCTCAATCTGCTTCTCCATTTGAACCAAAAGCGGTGCCGGCATCCCCAAAACCGCTCCTTTCCTGGCGACTTCTAGCAAGCACAAAACGACATGCTTCTCATTTTTCCTCAGACATAAATCATCTGTTTCGAAGAGGAGACACTCCAGAATACCAAGCGCACGGCGGCACCAGTCTATGAAGTTGGAAAGGTTGTCTCTCGCGAAGAAGGTGCCTGCTTTGGCAGCTGGGAGCATGTTGACTGGAGGCCTGGAACGGAGGGCCTTGGCCAGGGTTAGGGCGTCATCGGACTCGGGAGCTGGTGAGTCGAGGATCAGACGAGCTGATTCGCGGACGGCGTTGGCGTGCTGCAACAAGGAAAGAGGAATTGTTAAATTCTTTGCTCAAATTTTATAACTTACTACACTAACAAGTAACACCCCGTGACTTTACGGTATTTTACCCGACTGCGGCGAAGCCCAAAGGAGGGTTATGTGTTTAACCTGCATGTATGTATGTATGTCCGTTCCTATGTCCGCTCGTAACTACTCAGCGGCACAACCGATTTTGATAAATGATACATCATTAGATTCGTCTTGGTGGCGCGAGTGTCACTGGGTATGAAGTTCGTTAAAATAAACAAAATAGCGGATTTTATGCACTTTTAAAATACACCGCGGTCGGGTTTTTTTTAGTAAAAATATTTCATACAAAACTTCATCCCCCATTTCAACTCTTTTGAGGCAGAATTTCGAATAATCTTTTGAATTAACAATGCTTCAAATTTCTTTCACTTTTCTGCAGTGGTGTTTTCATTTAGAAACATTGGCGATGGCTATAATATTTACACTGTGTTATGACATAAGGCAAATTAGAAGCCAGTAAACATTGACGCTCTTGACCAATTAAGCTAGAAAGAAAAAATATTTTTTTTATTGAACAGGTAGGTACACATTGCACTTAGGTCTATGGAAGCGTGTACAATATTGGAGTGTGTCTAAAAAGGAGGCCACTCAGCATGTGTCGGCGCACAGGGTGCCGACGACGCTGATTTTCGACAAAAAAAATACAAAACATAAATAACTTAACCTAAAAGAAGTAACCAGATAAAAGTGCCAGTAAATGGCTCATCATCACTACATGAATGCACGAGGAAGGCGGCCATCAGAGAAGAGTGGCGGCGTGTCGTGAAGCTTGCCACCAACATCTGAAATGATAACCACGACCACTTTGTCAAAAGTGATACCGACAAAAAAGAAGAAAAGAAGTGAGGCGAAAAACGACAAAGACAGTGTACAGGCTAGCGGTAACTCAACCTTCGAAGCTATGTATTCTTGTCTACTTGAGTTGTAATATTTTCGGCTTAGCACCGTAGCGCTATCTAGCTCATTGGATCAATCCTTATGATGTTCGTTAAGTGAAAACACATGATAACATAGGAATGCATCGATCGTTTTCTACCGGGAAACGAGCGATACGAGATGATATCGCGCACGCATGCGATGATTATATCGATTATCATCGATAATGGCCGTCCAGCAGACTGGAAACTATGCCGGTGACAGCAATCTATTAATAGAAAATGGCGCCGATTCATTGCGACTATTTCAATTGCATTTGGATATAAATTCATTGATTACTGTGAAGCGTAGTAACATCATATATAGATACAAGAAATCAAAGTACAGAGATAAATTAAATGGCACTCAACTGTATACAGACCGGGAATCGAACCCGGTACCTCTGGATTTCCGGCCCAGCGACTCAACCACTCATCCACCGTGCCACCCGCTAAGCGCCCTCAACTTTGCCATCTACTTTGATTTCCGTATCATTATGTTTGCAATAGGAATTAACCTACTTGGATGATACGGAAATCAAAGTAGATCGCAAAGTTGAGGGCGCTTAGCGGGTGGCACGGTGGATGAGTGGTTGAGTCGCTGGGCCGGAAATCCAGAGGTACCGGGTTCGACTCCCGGTCTGTACACAGTTGAGTGCCATTTAATTTTTCTGTGTACTTTGATTTCTTGTATCTATATATGTAACATAGAAATGTGGTGTAATTTACCAAAAACCAATAAAAAACCAATGAAGAGACAGAAATGTTTCTTTCATATAAAGTAGTAACATCATTTAATAAGGTGTCCAAGATTTTAGTTCTTTCCTGTTGGGTTCGCAGCGTCCACATTTTCATTTCGTCTACTTCCTATATTTAATATTCCATTCCCATTTTGTCCACGTTCTCCATTCCTCTACATTCCCAGTTCATACGCGTTCCTACTTAGTCTACATTTTCAAACCTGGGACTTAAAAAAAAAAGTGATTTTCTTTTGAGTATGGAGCATGGGTCTGAGGAAAATTTCGAGGCGGTTTTGTATGGAGCGGGAATTTCCACAGTCAGGAGTGGCTCACTCTGCGATTTCGCCGCGCCGCTACTAGTACCTAATGTTGCCCCTTCTGAGAGGCTTAGACAGCGACAGAAAGAGCACGCGTTATGCGATAGAGAGAGACTATTGGATGCGGTGCGTTCCGTCCGATAGTCGGACCTGAACGTCAATTCCAATAGAAAGAGAGACTTCTGTACATAGTACTATACCTTATTCTGTGACACTCGTAGTTTGGAAATGTGGACGAATATTAAATATGGAATGTGGACGAAATGATATGTGTTTTGAGAATCCAATTGAACTCGGGGTCTTGCGAATGCCGGCAATAAAAGGATGTTTAAATTAATTTAAGCAGTAAATAGGATGTTTTAGCGGCTGTCCAGATGGTTTGAAATGTTAATTTGTGTGGTAATACGAGCGCGCGGATATGCGACATGCAAATACGAGGGCTCTTCGCTTAATGCAGGCTTATTGCTTATATTATAATGTGCAGTTAAGTATGTTCAGTGGAAAATGACAATAAAGTATCATTATTATCTACGTACCGGCGAGTGAGATAAACCTGCTACGATATTTTTCAGTCTCGTAACTATCTGGCCTCGCTTTCGCTCGGCCATCTATATGTACTCGGCCGACAACCCCTTGCTTCCCGGCCTTTGTAGTAATGTACTCATTTTAAGGTCGACCATGTCATGTGACCCGCGAGACGTTTTCAAAGGTGCATTTGGCTCTTTGCGAAAAGCATTTGGAGACCCTTGGGAAAGCCTACGTCCAGCAATGGCAGCTGATGACGATGATGATGTAATGTACAGTCCCCTTTATACCTCATTAAACTTCTAGTCGCTGCATATGTATGACCATTACTGTATGTATGTTGCGACAGGCGCCAAACGTCCTGGACATATAAATATGTATTTGAATGGCATTGAATGGCAACAAATGCCGCTTATGCAATAAAATACAGCCAATATTGCTTATAAGGAGAAGTATTCTGCGTTTATGATTCTTAACAACTTTTATGCCACATAATTATATAGATACAAGAAATCAAAGTACATAGAAAAATTAAATGGAACTAACCTGGGTCCAGACCGGGAATCGAACCCGGTACCTCTGGATTTCCGGCCCAGCGACACTATCACTCGTCCACCGGAGCAACCAGCAACCGCCCTCAATTTAGCCATCTACTTTGACTTCTATTTTTGAAAATGTAGTGTAATTTACGCGCATTAAAAAACCAATGAAGAAACAAAATGTTTCTTTCATATAAAGTATTAATATTAACGCCATCTCTCGCTCGATCGTCGTAGCTGTAAAGGTGCGCATTGGGGTGAGATACCTGTGTAATACAGGTTCTCATAGATGGCGTTTAGGTTAAAATCCTATTAAACCAGAATTATACAGAAGTCAAAGTAGATGGCAAAATTAAGGGCGCTTGCTGGGTGCTCCGGTGGACGAATGGTTGAGTCGCTGGGCCGGAAATCCAGAGGTACCAGGTTCGATTTCCGGTCTGGACACAGGTAAGTGCCATTTAATTTTTCTATGTACTTTGATTTCTTGTATCTATATATGTACATATATAGATACATGAAATCAAAGTACATGTAACATAAAATGTGTTGTAATTTACCCGCATTAAAAAACCAATGGAGAAGAGAGAATGTTTCTTTCATATATAGTAACTTTTATGCCGTTCTCAGGCACAGAAATAATAGTACTACGTACAGAAGTCTCTCTTTCTAACAACACTGACGTTCGGGTCCGACCACCGGACGGAACGCACCGCATCCGACCGTCTCTGTCTATCGCATAGCGCGTTCCCTTTCTGGTCGTTGGCTGAGCCTCCGCGGGGGCAAAATTTGGTACTTGTACCGCGCGGCGAATTCGCGGAGTGAGCCACTCCTGTCTCAGGTAAAACGGTACCACTTTTATATTGTTAGTTCTAATGTAATGTTTGACGACACGTTTGGCTTAGTGGGAGTGCCACCGCCTACGAAGCTAGAGGTCCCGGGTTCAAATCCTGGTAAGGGCAAATATTTTTGTGATGAGCAACGAGTACCTATTTGTTCCAGCGTCATGGATGTTTTCTATCTATTTAAGTATATATTTATCTAAATAAGTACGTAAATTGTCGTCCTAGTACGCCATTCTGGAAGGTGTTTGTAGCGCAATCTACCATCATGGACGCTTACAGAATTGTATGGTATTTAAGTATAGATGAAGTAGTTAATATGTAATGGAATCACTGGTACCAGAGGCGTCCCACGCCCCCCGGCGGGCCCACATCGCGTATGAAGCCATTAATAACTGTTAAAACACTAATCCTGAGATGAATCACGGCGTGCGCGCCGGTGCGCTACCATTGGCACTCGATCCATCATCATCAGTTGCCGATAGAGTCCGACCGAAATTTCGGTTTCAGTTTCGGCCTAGTTTCGGCAATGAAACGGGTTTCGGCTTAGTTAAACCGAAACTGAATTTAAGGGGTTTCGTGCTGCGATCGGACAGTCTTTATTTCAAAAAACACAGATAATTTATTTGATAAGAAGTTATAATATGTTATAATTAATGATTACTCTAAATATCAAAGACTAAATGATTAATTTGTTATTTAAAAATGAAGATTGATTGATTATGATCGTCATTTTTTTTCTTTCCACGAAAACCTTATATGGAAGTTTCGGTTTCGGTTCTGGTTTCGGCCGAAACTGAGATCAAAGCCGAAATTCGGTTTCGGTTTCGACCGTGAAAACTAGTTTCGGTCGGACACTAGTTGCCGATTTCAGGAGGCTACCAGTTATAATTTTAAAAAATTTTAATTTTCGAATTGGACCTAGCCTAACCAATGGTACAGTATAATTAGCAGTAACTTTTTTTCCTACAAAAGGTACATCCCGCGATTGAATGCGTGCGCGCCGTGTACGAACGCACTACAAGCAAAAAAATAAGAATACGTCAAGAATACTGTAGTATGGATCGCACTTACACAGACGTGGTATCGCGTGTCTGTGTGAATACGTGTCGCGCGGTCCTAAACGGCCGAGGTTGGACTACCTACTTGTTCGTCTTTATGTTCCAATGGTGGTGTTCTAATTGGCCAATAGGTATATGTAGTATGTACATATACAACGTGTCCCAAAACTCAACGATAAGCCGGCACCAGAGGATGGAGCTACTTATGATTAGTCGAGAAAAAATAAGGAAAAAAATATATCTCAATTATTTTAGAAATTACAGAAAAAAAATGAAATTCATCGAAAATCGACATCCCTAATGGTATTTTTAACGACCATGTCTACAAATATTCAAATATTACTGTTTTTTTTTGTTTTTGGAAACTTAAGTAGCCCTGCTATCTAACACAGTTCTTAAAAATACCATAATACATGTAGTTTTTACACAAAAAATAATCAAAATCGATTTTGTCCCTACAATTTTGAAAGATTTTTTCTTACAGTCCACTTTCA
Organism: Eudemis profundana; assembly: GCA_947034925.1. Classification (NCBI taxonomy): domain Eukaryota; kingdom Metazoa; phylum Arthropoda; class Insecta; order Lepidoptera; family Tortricidae; genus Eudemis; species Eudemis profundana. The sequence goes on from OX344812.1 coordinate 19,009,503, forward strand.
ATCATCATGGTGTAAAAAAATTGTATTGACACCACTATGGCAAATATTTTCAAAAGTTGACGCAACTAACCAAGATTCCAAAATGATATAATACTTTAGGAAACCTAGTCACAAAAAAAAACAACGAATTTTTAAACAAGAATCGACATTATTTAATGTTGGCGGTAATCACTTTTACTGTACCCAAAAAAGGATTTTTGTTGTTGAAAAATGTTGAATAAATGCAAAGAAATGGTACAATTTTTTTTAATTTTTTTAAATTCATTTACTACATTATTAATACTACAGTAAATGTTCAAATTGCCTGCCACCGGCATTAATACAGACATGACATCGCCTTAGAAATGATCGTTTTATCCGTCGTGCATATCTTCTACCATTGATATGATCCGCAGCTTGTGTGATTTTTTGGCGAAGCTCGTCCAATGTTGCTATGGGTTTTGAGTAGACGGGCATAGTGAGCTGGGCAACCATCATTTTGAAACCACATGTTTTGTAAATCACGTAAAGGCACGTCTTCTTTACAAAACATGTGGTTTCAAAATGATGGTTGCCGAGCTCACTATGCCCGTGCAGTGCGAGAATACTTAAACCAAGAGTATCCAGGGCGTTGGATCGGGCGACTTGGTCCTATCTTGTGGCCACCCCGTTCGCCCGACCTGAACCCCCTGGACTTCTTCTACTGGGGCTGTCTTAAAGACAAAGTCTACTCAAAACCCATAGCAACATTGGACGAGCTTCGCCAAAAAATCACACAAGCTGCGGATCATATCAATGGTAGAAGATATGCACGACGGATAAAACGATCATTTCTAAGGCGATGTCATGTCTGTATTAATGCCGGTGGCAGGCAATTTGAACATTTACTGTAGTATTAATAATGTAGTAAATGAATTTAAAAAAAATTTAAAAAAAATTGTACCATTTCTTTGCATTTATTCAACATTTTTCAACAACAAAAATCCTTTTTTGGGTACAGTAAAAGTGATTACCGCCAACATTAAATAATGTCGATTCTTGTTTAAAAATTCGTTGTTTTTTTTTGTGACTAGGTTTCCTAAAGTATTATATCATTTTGGAATCTTGGTTAGTTGCGTCAACTTTTGAAAATAATTGCCATAGTGGTGTCGATACAATTTTTTTACACCATGATGATTGAAAGTGGACTGTAAGAAAAAATCTTTCAAAATTGTAGGGACAAAATCGATTTTGATTATTTTTTGTGTAAAAACTACATGTATTATGGTATTTTTAAAAACTGTGTTAGATAGCAGGGCTACTTAAGTTTCCAAAAACAAAAAAAAACAGTAATATTTGAATATTTGTAGACATGGTCGTTAAAAATACCATTAGGGATGTCGATTTTCGATGAATTTCATTTTTTTTCTGTAATTTCTAAAATAATTGAGATATATTTTTTTCCTTATTTTTTCTCGACTAATCATAAGTAGCTCCATCCTCTGGTGCCGGCTTATCGTTGAGTTTTGGGACACGTTGTATACATGAGGGGTGTCCCTCGAGATCCCTAACATCGTTTGTCCTAAAATCACTTGCCCTAACTGTTTTGTCCTAATGGGTATTTGGCCTAACGATCAGTTGTCATAATAAGGTATCAAATATTAGGGCATGTGAGTGTTAGGACAAATGATCATTATGACAAACAGTATTAGGGAATGCAAAAATAGGCTAAAAAAATTTAGGGATCCCCATATAGATCCATACATGAGCTGTCGTGTAGTCTTTACGCTGGCCCAGTGCGGATTAGGGACTTCACATATACTTTTGAATTTCATACCAGATATATGCTGGTAGCCTCACGAAGTTTTTCTTTATAAGTAAATGAATTATATTTGTAAGTTTGTCTATCTTCTTTGATGTTAGTTTTAGTTATTCCTTCTCATTTGCTCAAAGGATAGCTGGAAAAGATCCCGTACATGGATAAGTTCGCCTTTGTACTTAACCATTGTTCTTTGTATTGTTTCTGTACGATTTTATGTGCAACAAAGTGTTTACATACAGTTTTTCTTTCACCGAACTCGACCTTTGGGCATAGCTAAATTATTCCCAAAATACTTTAAGTACCTAAGTATCGTTTTAATAAAATGTTGTCTTTGAGATTAACGTCAATATTTTAATTGATTTGTATGGAATGTTAACGCACCTACGCACTGATCTTATAGCAGTCGTTTAAGCTAAAAAAATCTACTCATATGAACCCTAAGAGCATTAAATTAGCCACGGAAATGTACCCACTGACAGATTTTGATGGGATAATCTTTAGTGCGCAGCGTAATTATGTTAAAAATGTATCATGTCCATAATACCTTACATTATTTGTACATATAGCGCGATCCTAAATATAATGTGCCTGTTTTTTCCTCTACCAACGTTTTTATCGAATTTTCATTTTATCGATAACTTTTTTCTCTAAAATCGTTTTTCAGGATTTTTTAAAAAGTGACGCTATAAAAATATATAAGAGGAATATAACCTATGTATAAATAAAAGGATTCTAGTGATTTATTTTTTACTAGTTTTTGTCCGAATTACTTTCACGTTAGCAATATTTTAGATGGATATTGTTCAAACATTTCCAAAATGAAAAATGAAATGAAATGAAAATAATGTATTCCTTAACAAGTTGCATAGAATTACATTAAGACAAGACAAAAAACAACAAGATAGACAAATATAATTATACTAAATGGGCACACAGACACCACGGATCACCCCGGTCCCAGGATATCAGGCTTGTGATAACGCCTCCAGCGCGAAATGCAGACTAATGAGTGTGAGTCTGAAGCGAATAAAAAAGGTATTTTTTTTATCTCGATTAAAAAAAATCACCTCATTCGCTTCGAATTCACTGAAAATTATGAGATGTAGAGGTGAGTTCGACTCGAGAGCACGCGGTAACGCCGCTGCGCTTGCGACACTGAACTCGCGGTTCACAACTGATCGATTGATTCATCTTCGCGAAATTTCGTTGGTTCATATTTTTATGACTCATAGTATTACACTCTGAAACATTATCAATCTTTGATTATAAATTTAATTAAAGTCTTTTCGCCGCATCTGTCTACCTGTCGGCAGTTTGCAATACTACACTCACGTTCAACGAATACGGATAATTTTTGATATAATTGTTCATAGAAAATGACCTGAATTCACTGCCCGTGAGTGTTTAATATAAATTAGTGCTACACGATATTTGGGTAAGGCCCAGGAAGCGTTTCAACCGTCCTTTCCGTCGTGCTAGTAAATATTCATATAAGCGATAAGAAATAATTATTTAAATTTAAATGATAATAGAAGATCCGTTAATATTTTATTATACTCGTATATTCCTATCCTAAAAAGTTTCTGCAATTTTCATCGGGTAAATTAATATTTTGTAGCACAACGGAAAGGATGGTTGAAACGCTTCTGGGCCTTACCCATTTAAGTTTATATACTCAGATTTCATGGTAGTTCTAGTTTTAGTTTAAGAATGGCAACCCTTCGCAGCTTAAAAGTATTGTTATAATTTATTTTGCAAATGGCAACTGTGTACGGTACGATGTAATGACTTGTGAATGATTGTGATGAGTTGATGAGTATTTATTAATTAAAGTACCTACTTTTTTGTATTTTTTATTGTAAATTAAAGTACTAGTCACTAATATTATTCCAGAAAAATAATGATAATGAGTACGTCTAGTAATTCTATCTTATGCCACACCGGGCCATAAAGTTGCTTTTACCGCACGCTGCGCGTACGGTAAAAGCCGCTTTCTGGCCAAGTGTAGACATAAAATTATGTACACAACACGGGAGGTAATAAAGAAAGCCCTCAATCGCATATTTCCGTCCCTCGGCCGCAAACATCTGCGATCTCGACCTTTCTCTGTTATACCACCCTAGTTTTGTAATGTACTACTACCTACAGTAAGGCTTAAAGTAAAACAGGAGCTACAAAGATCGCACTGGTCAGAGGTGTGAAAGGGCGTTATCTAGATGAGATAAGTGTGCGCAGGCGCCACTGCCAAGTTCACCGGCTGGCGCCGCCGAGACCGGAACAGAGCGTTCAAGGCCGCTCGCTCTCGCTTTCGATCGCCTGGATCCCAATCGTTAGCACCTGTGCGATCGAAGCCGGTTGTTCGATTGCATCTTCAACGACACGTTTAGCCTATAGTGAACGTGCACGACGAAGGTGCTGCCAACTGGTGCCGCCAATCTAAATCATGTACCCTCTCATGACATGACGAAAACGCCGTTAATTTTCGCGATGAAGGACGATTAACGTCAGTGTAGCTACGACTTACTATATTTGACATTGACACTTAGATATTGTCATTGACTTGACATTGACAGCCTGATTTGACAGGGGTGATAGTTTCCTTTATTGTCCGCCCGTGTTTTTGGAAATGGAGAGTTTTTGGAGATGGCAGCCCTAGCCCTTTAGGAGCACGCGACACGTATTCACACAGACGCACGATCACGCGTCTGTGTGAGCGCGGTCCTCACTGGGGCATTCTTACGTATTTTTTTTTTTTGCTTGCAGTGCGTTCGTACACGGCGCGCACACATTCAAGCGCGCGATGTACATTTTGTAGGAAGAAAAAATTACTTCTATTTTACTGTGCCTGTGCGATTGAAGCTAGCCGGTTGTTCGATTGCATCTTCATACAACATTTTTTATGTACAAACAGCAAGCTCGTAGTCTGACAATTCTGTAGGTTTATGGTGCTACGCTTTGTCACGCCATAAATAAATGATAAAGCATCCGTCACGTTCTGTAGGCTTATGGTGCTACGGTTTATCGCGCGATAAATAAATGATAAAGCATCCGTCACTCTCACTTACTATCAGAACGTGACGGATGCTTTGTCATTTATTTATCACGCGCCAAAGTGCGCGATAAATAAACTACTAATAATAAATAAACGACTTATCTCATCTAGATAACGCCCTTTCAGACCTCTGCCCAGTAGGCTTATGATGCTACGCTTTGTCGCGTGATAAATAAATGATAAATCATCCGCCAGGTTCTGATATAGTGTGTTATCAAGTGACGGATGCTTTATCATTTATTTATCACGCGACAAAGCGTAGCATCATAAGCCTACAGTGCGATCTATTTGTCGCGCGATAAATAAATGATAAAGCATCCGTCACTTTCACACACTATTTGTCAGATACTAGTAGACAAAGGATTATAGGAGTATTTTTACCGGGCTGCATGCCGAAAAAACAGTGTTATGTTGCTTTTAAAGGCTCGCATACGAATGTTGACAACAATAACTTCTATTTGAAAGAAAGAAAGAAAGAAAATGCATTTATTTATGACAGCAGCAAAAAATAAATAAAATAAAATAAAACAATAAAGGCGAATGCTGCCACAAAATGGTCCCACCTCAGCAAAATGCCAACCTAAGAGCCAGCGCTGGTCTTCCGGTGGAACCAGACAGGGGCGACGTCATGACAAAATATTCACATGACGGGTCCAGGACAAATAGATAGGATGATGCTATATGACATGTCTTGGCTCGGTCGGCTCGGCACACTTATTGCTTATTGCTTATTTCATTCTTCTATGTGGACAACCGAGCAACTTCTATGTAGTATTCTAATTCTAACACAATATGAATGGAAACTTTGAGTGACTCATAATTTTCTAACCTGAGTCAAATCAAGAACAAATATAGATAAAACAAACGGTCAAACAGCATTGTTATCGTAATTTTTATAACGTGGCTATTGTGTGAAGCGAATTACAAAACGCATCTAAACTGGATTTCTGGCTCACTGGGTTACTATTATCTCAAATTCTCAACTAACAAAAGATACTGTTATGTTAATGATTCTATGAGAACTGTCTCAAACAGCGGATTAAAAAAGTTAAAGACCCAGACCCTTGAAACGTTTCAACGTATCGATAGGTTGAATTGAAACATTTCAAGGGTCTGGGTTAAGGTTTTCTATTTTCCAGTCTATCTTTCACACATTTCAGAAATTAAACTAATTACATTAAACTCATTAAAGTCACCTATATCTTATAATAATTAAGTGAACGTATGGAGCGGCGTGATCGTTCAAGGACCAAGCGCCTTAAAATTAAGATAAAAAAAAGTAAAATCACCTATCAAAATCTCGAGAGTCTATAGAAAACTTTAAATGTTTTTAATCCAGATTATGGCAGATTGGCGTATACCATGTAAGTACTTGTTAGTTGTTTATCTGCGGCTCCGCTCGCGTTATTCCCCCTATTATCCTAAAGGAACTCTTGAGCGGGATATAAAGTATTTCATTATTTACGGCAGGATTAAATCTACTTGCATGCTAAATTTCATCTCAATCCATTTAGTTGTTACCGAGATATTTTATAACAAATATCCTAATATCCATACCTATCTCCAAACATCCAAACCTCCAAGCATTCAAACATCTTCTGAAAGGTTTTACATCTACATTATATTATATATGTCGGCGCCAACTAGCTTAATTAGCCATTTAGTTAACTGCCTAGCCTTTTCATTTAAATTTTAGGTTAGGTTAGTTAGTTAGCTTGTGTCACCAAGAGCAGAAATAGAAGCCCCGCGTAGCGGGGCTTCGTCGACCTGCTGGCGGGTCATAATTTAGTGAAAATGCGAGGCAGTTAACAAAATGGCTGATTAAACCAGTTGGCTGCGACATATACATTAAACAAAGTCGGTTAGTTACACCATTTATAACTCGAGAACGGGTGGAACGATTTTTATGATCTTTGATTTTTTGGGTTATCCTCTGCCCCGAATAACAGAATAACTATTAAACCTCTAAAAAAATTACTTCTGGAGCGGAACGAAGTTCGCCGGGACAGCTAGTTGTATAATATTAGTAGAATTATAATCATAATATACCATAGACCGATCTGTGACCCCCTTAATGTCAGTACAACTCAATCAGCAACGGTATGATGCCGCCATGATCCGTGCTGATCACAAGCCGATAAGCACTTCCGGTGTGAGGCTATGGTCGAGGTTTTTTTTATACTTGTACACTGCTAGCCTTTTTACACCCGACTGCGGCGAAGCCCAAAGGAGGGTAATGTGTTTGACCTGTATGTATGTATGTCCGTTCCTGTGTCCGCTCGTAACTACTCAACGGCACAACCGATTTTGATAAATGATACATCATTGGATTCGTCTTGATGGCGCGAGTGTCACTGGATGAAGTTCGTTAAAATAAACAAAATGGCGGATTTTATGCACTTTTAAAATGCACCGCGGTCGGGTTTTTTTTAGTAAAAATATTTAGTTATTTTAGGCTGTAACAATAATCGGACTCGGTGCCGTAAATAGGGCGGTGCCACCGGTGCCCAGGCACAGGTCGTAGATTCTGGGGGGCGCAAGAATGGCCAGACCAGGCAGGACCCTAGGTAAAAAACAAGGGCGCTGTTATAAGCTCGCACAGGGCGCAGAAATAGTACTTTTTGATACAAGTGCGGAAAGTATGTCATTTTTCACGAGTCCCGAGGTGTCTTGGCCCGAGCCGTAAGGCGAGGGACAAGACTCGGGACGAGTGGAAATGACACTTCCGCACGTGTATCAAACGACGTTTTTTAATACATTTGCGAAAAATTACAACGAAAATGAAATGATTGAATGATTAAGAGACAAATTTGTTTATTTTTTGGCCTCATAAAAATGGAGCACTCAATTGGAACACTTATTAAGAGTCACGTTGAGTATCCTGACCACATTGTAGATGCCTGATATTTCTTAGATAATTCAAGAAAGTAGGCCATAAGTACATTTTCTGAGAATGACGCCGTTCGATTTTCTCGTTTCCAGTCAATGAATTGCTCATAGACGGCCAGATATTCCTCCTTCGACTTCTCTGGTAAAATAATGAATAGTAGTTGCCGTTGACACCTTTGCTAGTATATCTCGTGGTGTTGAATTTATTTCAAAATCGTCTGAATCGCTCATTTTTCACAAAAGTGTTATCAAACTAATGCGTGATAATTAATAATTACAAAATTACAATCATGAATGAAAATGGCGGGAATAAAACAAAATGTGTTACTTTTAATTGCGAACTTTTTCCAACGTGGCAGCGTTTGTCACCATTCAGCCAAATAAAAATAAACTATTTTGGGTACAGACAAACGTTCTAAGATAATTTAACTGCATTTAAAAATGGAAAAAAGCAATAAATATTTAAATACTTAATAGCTCATTAATTTCCAAGTAAAATGTAATCTTTAGTGCCGGAAAGCTAGTTGTCATTTATAAAACTCGAACAGCCTGCACCATATTATCTTATCTGTGACAATTTTTATTTTTTGGGTCTCGCATAATACTAGTATTATGCGAGACCGCTGACTAAACTACTCATTGGTAATACTCAAGAAGCATACTTTTTAAACTATTTTAATATTAGATAACAGTTTAATTGTTTATAATAAAAACAATCAAACGTTATATATGTGGATTTAATATTTTAAACGTATCAAATGTATACTTTCATTCAATGTCCACTGACGTAATAAAAACAAAGAACGTATTTGACCATTAGTTGGATGTATGTATTTGAACAACAGTAAATTAAAAAAAATGGGAAATAAAAAGCACTAGTTCGCAAAATCGAACTTTGCGCACGATATACAGCTACAAAAAGTACCACTTTTTGAGCAAGTGTATTAAAAAGGCTATTTACGGCATTGATCGGACTACATGGTGTTAGGTAGCCGCAGCTGAACATCAGCACCATGTGAACCGCACTCAGCACCATATGATCGAGGTTTTATTTATGCTTGAACAGGTGCTAGCTCTGGGAGCTGTCACAACTATCGGACAACGTATGGTCGAAGTTTGTTGTGCACCAAACAGCTCCAATTTGCCGTAGATGGCTTTGACATAATCGATTCAATTGTTGAAACGCGCTATGAAGTAGGTATTTAGGTATGTTTGCTATAAACTACAGATCACAATGTACTGTAATACTTAAAGTAATAGGAAAGTTAACAACTTTTGTACCACTTAACGTGCCGAAACAAAAAATTGTACAAACTTTTTTGAAATGCTCATTGTATTGTTTTGTTTTAATACCTAATAATCTGTCTTAATACAGCCAAGCATGATTTCCAATCAATATTATAATAATAGTATGTAGATTGTCAACCACAAAGGCTATTGGTACTGACAATACAAAAGATAAAATCAGGCATGATCTAGAGTAAATACTGATGAATGAGATCTTAATACAACTGATAGCGGGGGCGGAAATTGATTTGCAAACGCAAATTATATTAGAAAGATCGATCACTTTATCTAAAACTGACTTTAAACTGATTTGACTAGTTCTTGACAGTTTTTACCCGACTGCGGCGAAGCCCAAAGGAGGGTAATGTGTTTGACCTGTATGTATGTATGTATGTCCGTTCCTGTGTCCGCTCGTAACTACTCAACGGCACAACCGATTTTGATAAATGATACATCATTGGATTCGTCTTGATGGCGCGAGTGTCACTGGGTATGAAGTTCGTTAAAATAAACAAAATGGCGGATTTTATGCACTTTTAAAGTGCACCGCGGTCGGGTCTTTTTTTGTAAAAATATTTATTACACGTTTTTGATGGGATTAAGTTTAGATGCAATTAAGTCCACGTGACGGGAAGCTTCGCTCTGCCCCTTATAAGGGCCGGAGCCGGCCCCTGTCGGCCTCGACGCGTGCGCAAGGTCGCAGGGTGACTGACTCACGCGCATAACCTACTAAAACCGCTTAAGCGGCTACCGAATTTAAAGGCAGTTACGTCGTTTTCGTCTAAGCTCGCGAAAAGGAGCACATGACAAAAGCATAAGGGATTATGTGTGTTTAGGATCGCTTGAGAGTTAAGTTGTTAAAAAAAAGTTGCGTTTTAGATACAAGAGGGAGTAAGTGTTGGGAGTAGGTGGGGTTTTAAGGCTTTTTGGTGGTGAATGGAAATTCACACTCTGAGCAGATTTATCGCCTAGATATCCCTAAAAGGTGCAATACGGAAGAAATAAAAATAGGTTAAAAAAACTTTTTAAGTTAAACGGTTTTATCTTATGTTAAAAAATGTACCAAAAAGTAGAAAATAAATTTAGGATACAAAACTGGATCTTTTCGAGATTTTGACATCTGTTAGGTGGAAAATCGTCCAATAAGCGGAATAACTAATAATCTGGGACTTAACATACTAAATAAAAACGTGGGGCGCATTTTATTTGCATCTATCTACATATCTATTTACATATTATGAAACAATATATCTGCCCGCATCTGTTTGTCTGTCCGTATAAACATGAAAACTGCTGGACTACGTTGATGCGGTTTGCACTAACTGCTTGATACTTTGAGTTGAGATGGTTTTAGAACATAGGTACTTTGCTTACTGTGTATATTATCTGTGTGTTATAATCCAGGTAAGGCATGATGCGGGTGTTATTAATTATGTAAGTAGGAAAACTCATCATGTATTTGAAAGCCCGTCCAAAGGAATATTATTTAAAAATTGCGCCCCACGTTTTTATTTAGTATGTTAAGTCCCAGATTATTAGTTATTCCGCTTATTGGACGATTTTCCACCTAACAGATGTCAAAATCTCGAAAAGATCCAGTTTTGTATCCTAAATTTATTTTCTACTTTTTGGTACATTTTTTAACATAAGATAAAACCGTTTAACTTAAAAAGTTTTTTTAACCTATTTTTATTTTCTAGTTTTTAGTTTAATATTCAACTTTTGACTAAAAACCATTGCGCAAACTATTCCTTATTTTGAACTATCCTCATTTCATTTTTGTGAGCCCGAAGAAAGTCAGGAGCTGGACAGGAGAATTTTTCAAACATTAGGTACTAGTAACCCTCTCTAGTTAGGTTGAACTCATTTGGTTGGCATTGATGAGCTGATTATAGATAGAACTGATGATTGACTTAGAAAGCGAAAGCAACTAATCAATTTTAAAGGTAAAGTCTCATCTCATTTTTGCGAGTACCAATGACGAGTTTCAGGGTGCAAAACTGATGATTGCACGTTCAATACTGCAGAGCTGAAGAGTAATTTTCTGCGTATCACCAACTACGCATATTATCCCAATGTATCTCGCACCTACGCAAGCATATGGACCGAGTTAAAGGCATTTGGGTGTTTGTAAATACCTGAATGGGCTCGCCTTGCCACACTACGCCTACGGTTTGGGGTTACTAGTAACAGTTCAATATTTTTAATTTCCGTTTTCTCACACCGTCATCAGGCCCTTGGGACTAAGTATAACTTACCAGACTTGTCAATACAAACCGAATTACACAATACTCGTTGGGATTAAGTAACGTCAAAATACTTCCATTTTCTACCTCCAAACTCCCTCATAAAACCTTCATCGCCAAACCGCTGCGCCGCCTCGCTGTTCAATGTAAAGGAATCATCAATACCAACCAAATGAGCCCAAGCACGAGGGAGGAGGGAACGATTGCAAATACATGAACATTGCTACACCCTATCTGGCTACCTATATCTAGGGAAGAGCCACAATCATCGAGCCCTTGTTAGCAAGCATAACGTGTTGGGCTCGTCAGTACCAAACAAAGAGCTCAAACTCGAATGCGTTGTTAGTAACAGTTGAAGATTTCCACATTTTACCTCCTGATTCCATCAGCCGACCGTCAATATCAACCAAAAAACCTAAACTCGAAAGGGTTAAGGCGAGGTAGTACGAGAATCGGGCGCGGAAGCCTAGTTTCCAAATCATTTTTAGAGCACTTATTTGACTCGTAGGTCACTGTAAAACATATATAATAATATTCAGAACTGTATCTAGGGCTTCCTCTCACCTAGAACACGATAGCGAACACTTCGCTCGATAGAAAAGTAGCGTGAAAACACTATAAAATAAAGTAGTTTTTTCATTTTGTTCATTACCAGTTACCTTTTCTGACAAAATTAATACCTGACAATCATGATTTCACAGTCATGCAGGGCTTCCTCTCATGTTTGGGTTGATAACTTATACTATTATGTTAGAAATCGAAGATAATCTGCAATAATCTGCATTCCGCCCGACCCTAGTGGACCTACCGCGACGCCCGTCACCCCGCTAGTATTGATAAGGCTTCTGCCAACGTCGGACCTGTGTCGTGTTTTCTCCGCGCCTTTCTGGGCATAAAACATGTCAGTAATTGTTGTAAAATCGTTTATAAAATAAATAAAAAATAACAGTAAGCACAACATCAATCTAGAGAGAGAATAGGGTAAGAAAACATGCATAATTCGTTATACAAAATTGTACTTCCGTAAGTTATATAAGCAAGTCGTACCAGATGGTTCACTTCGACCAAATATCAAAATCGGTAGTTTGTATTTCTATGACGCTTATGATTGATTACAATTTTCATATGATGACAATTATGTTATTGAAAAATTCGGTAATAAATTAATATTTTATAAGTTTAATGTCATTTTTTATATTACACGCATTTATTAACTTTACATTAATAAACATATAGTGCAATTTGGGTAGTTTGAACTTATTTGATTTCTTTTGACGTGCAGTTTGCGATTATACAAAAAAGAATACAGTCGGTAATAAAAAACACTTTCTTGACAGGAACTTATTTTCCCGAGAATTATTGTTTTCTAGCGAATGAAGTATTTATCGAGGGTGCCTTTATTTATTTATTAAATAAATATTATATTAAAAAGGTACATCTTTAGGGAAGATACTTGTTTTCTACTTAGGACAAATCGGACTGTGCAAATGTTGCACCGTTTGTAACAATGTATGTACTTTCTACATATGAACTATATAGTGTAACTAAACACTATGTATGAACTTTTATCAGTAGAGTAGGTAAGAAGCGGTCTGTGATGGAGCCGAAAGGTGACCTTAGAATAGTACATTCACAACTAGGGTGGTAATACAAAGAAAGGCCGAGATCGCAGAAGTTTGCGGCCCGAGCTGCAAGCGAGGGACGTAAATATGCGATGGAAGGCTTTCTTTCTATTACCTCCCATGTTGTGCATTTTATGTCTACACTTGGCCAGGCATATCTCACTCCGCGATTTTGTTTCGCGGTAATTATTATTATTCCTTGCCTAATGCATTAGGCAAGCTCAGGGCTGCGCTGACATCCGGCAGCCCCTGTGTGCGTAACCTATGAAGCCCAAAGGAGGGTTATGTGTTTGACCCGTATGTATGTAAGTATGTATGTTACCCGACTGCGGCGAAGCCCAAAGGACGCTTATGTGTTTGACCGGTATGTATGTATGTAAGAAGTATGTATGACGACGTGTATCAAAACAGTTATATAACTTCATGCAAATATTTTTTTTAACTACCTCTAATTCACTAGGAAATTTAAGCTATAATAATAATCGCAAAGATGAGTCTGCGGATCGGAAAGGTTATTGAATGTGGAGCCAAACAAATTGTACATATTAATGTATACAATATGTGGCATGTAACCGGGGCTAATAATTAAAACGAAGATTGTACTCCTCAAACTGAACAACATTTGTTCAGCCACAATTTGTTAAAAATAACTTATGTTTTTATTTTAGTACATTTCTATGTTGGTATATCTTTATTTTCTTAGATTAGGCTTTTTACAATATATATATAAAAAGTAAAATACAAAATGAAATTAAAAAATATAAACACATTATAAAAAACATTAGTACATTTATTTTTAGTAGGTACACTTTAAAGTTTATTTGAAGCCGCAATGTATTGCGATATTTTTTTATGTTTGTAGCGTGACAAGCGACGTCAATTAGACTGATGTTAACGTACATTGAAAATACTATTTAATTTGTATGAAAAAGTTAAAATCTTAAGATTAAATAATGTTTAAAAGTGGTTGAACAAAAGTTTTATTGTTTGATGAGTAGAATCTACGTTTTAATTATTAGCTCCGGTTACAGGCCACACATTGTATACATGTACATACCTATTTTAAAAATTGCTTTCTGGCTGCAAAAGTGCAGTTGGGAGGCAGTTCATTTCTAGGTGAAATAACTGCATCAAAATTGTAAACCAACTTCGCAGTCCGCTTGCAGTCGGCGTGCAGTTATTTTAACTGCAAAAAATCTGCCTTCAAACTGCACTTGTAGCTAGAAAGCAACGAAAGACTGCTTCGGTCAGATATATCCGTACGTAATTCGCATCGTGTGTAGCGGCGCTCAATACGTCATCGCCCCCCCGCGCGGACCAAGTGACTGTCACCAACGAACTTGCCAAGCTATAGTCTGGTAGGGCATTTCTCCAGAAATATTCAATTCAATTCAATTCAATCTCTTTATTTCAGAGGTACGTCCATAGTGTTAGTTACAATTTCTGCCTACGACTCATTCATCTGTCTCCAATCCATACATTTAGTATGAAAAAGGGCCAGATGAAAGAGGTGACCGCAGACATATTTCTGGAGAAATGCCCGGTAGTGGGTAGGTGCCGCGCCGCCTACAGCCGCGTCAGTCAGTCGTAATTCAGGCGCGTGCCAGGTTGGACCTGTATCTCGTGACAGTGTTTCTGCGTTCGTTTGCTACCGTCCTCGCATTTCTCCGTTGCACAAAATGGGAAATAAAAAAAACGCCAAACGCAAGAAAATATATACTCATAATTAATACATATATCCATAATTCTTCCATTATTTTTCACACTGTCAAGTAGCCTATTAAGATGATCCTATGACTACTATCAGGCTACATGATCAGATCAGCTGTCATGTCACAATAATATTGCATTGTCATCTGATTATTACATATTGTTGCAAAATTTCAGCTCAATTGGTTGAAGATGCCTGCTTCAAAATTGAGTTACAAGATTCCACTCGAACAAACATAGTTACATTGCAAGTTCAATGAAAGGATGTAAAAAAATAAACGTGAGACAATACGCACGAACGATCTGTCAGTGAATTTATAAAGCTAAGCTATGGCGCGGAGTATTACGGCAAGCGGGCGCCCGCCGCCGCCCCGCGCGCTCGGGGCCCCGCGCACAGTGCCCCTGCTTCACCCCCTCAATATCGCGACGAGCCAGGTCCTACCGGGCCTTAATAGTAACGATTGAGGATTTCGACTTTCCACCTCGTGACTCATCATCATTGCCTTCGTTAGCAAGCGTAATTTGGACTCATCAATACCAGCCAAATGAGGCTGAATTCGAAGGGGTTACTAAAAACGGTTGACGAGTTAAACTCTCTAGCTCCTGACTCTATCATCAGACCCTCGTCACCATGTATAACGTATTGGGTCCGTCAATACCAAACGACCAACCGTTTGGTTGAAGAGATTAGGTACTTTAAACGGTTGAAGATTATCTTCTCTTCATATCCTGACTCCATCATCAGACCCGATCGTCACCAGGTTTAACGAATCGGGCTCGTCAATACCAAGCGAATGAGCCCACGCTCGATAGAGTTAGTAGTAACGGTTGAAGAGTTCCACTCTCTACCTCCTGACTCCATCATCAGACCCTCGTCACCAGGTTTAACGAATCGAGCTCGTCATTACCAAGCGAATGAGCCCACGCTCGATGGAGTTAGTAGTAACGGTTGAAGAGTTCCACTCTCTACCTCCTGACTCCATCATCAGACCCTCGTCACCAGGTTTAACGAATCGGGCTCGTCAATACCAAGCGAATGAGCCCACGCTCGATAGAGTTAGTAGTAACGGTTGAAGAGTTCCACTCTCTACCTCCTGACTCCATCATCAGACCCTCGTCACCAGGTTTAACGAATCGAGCTCGTCATTACCAAGCGAATGAGCTCACGCTCGATGGAGTTAGTAGTAACGGTTGAAGAGTTCCACTCTCCAGGTCCTGACTCCATCATCAGACCACCTTGAATTTATCATAATGTTGTATTGTCACGGAAACAGAATCTGTGTGCAAAGTTTCATAAAAATCGGTTTAGTAGAAGTAGTTGAAAAAGCTGCTGCAAGATTTGACCCAAACAAACCTGACACAAACACGGTAAGCTAAATAAAACCGTTTAAATTAAAAAAAGGGTATTGATGTTAATTTGCTGATGATACTGTTACATATTCAGCTGTGGTGGAGTTGACTTGACTAATGGTACCTACCCGATCAAAGATGGACCCTGGTAGGGTTGCCAGGTCGCCAAACCTAATAACCGGACAGCCAGTTTGGCCGGACATTTGGGTAAAAAGGCCGGAGACCGTACATTATTGAGGACTACATGACATTATCAATTCAGAAACCAAAAATGTACTTCCTAACTTTGTTAGAAGTATGAAAAAAATGGCGTCACGTGCCCGATATTCTTGTGGAATGCCCCAAACGTCGTCATATACAACTAACATACAGTTACAAATATTTTAACTGACTTCCAAAATAACAAATTTTGTATGAGGCCCAACTTTTATTTTTAATTTTATCTTGTATTTATTTTAGAGTCCGACCGAAATTTTGGTTTCTGTTTCGGCCTACTTTCAGCAAAGTAAAGAGTTTCGGCAAAGTTTAATTAATAATAATAATTAATTAATAATTAATTATTATTAATTAATTAATTATTAATTTGAGGGGTTTCGTACTGCGTTATTTAAAAAAAAACACAGATAATTTATTTGAAATAAGAAGTTATAATATGTTATATGTATAATGATTACTAAACCAAAGACTAAATGATTAATATGTTATTTAAAAATGAAGACTAACTGATTTTGATTGACATTTTTAGGGTTCCGTAGCCAAAATGGCAAAAACGGAACCCTTATAGTTTCGTCATGTCCGTCCGTCCGTCCGTATGTCACAGGCATTTTACTCAAAAACTACATGACGTAAATTGATGAAATTTGGAATGTAGGGTAGGTGTGTTGTATGAGCCGCTACTTAGTTTGGTAGTTAAATATTAAAAATAAATATTTCTAGGGGGGGTATTCCATACATGTAACAGAAAGCGAAAAATTTTTTTTTCATCAAACATCAGCGTGTGTTACATAGTTCGACAGGTCTTTTAAAAACATTTTAAGGTTCTTAAGTAATATTTTTGATTAAGTTAATACTTTCAGAAATAATCGCTCCGAAAGTTGCAAAAATGGTGTCCCCCCTCTATCTTTTAAGTTTTTGAGTTATTGCCGATAAACTGCGCTTCTCAACAAAAGGACGCAATTGCTATGAAGATACGATCTTTTGTTATTGTACTTTTTTACATCGTATTTTTTACCATATAGTTACGGCTTCTTGGGGAAGGCAGGGGAAGACCAAGAAGGAATTACTTTGAGCAGATAAAAGAGAAGGTCAAGGTCGTGACGTACCAGGAGGTAAAGGAATTGGCGCAGAATAGGAAGGACTGGCGATTGCTTCACCGACAAGAGCAAGGCTCTTAAGTTAAAGAAGAAGTTACGGCTATGGAACCCTACACTGAGCATGGTCCGACATGCTATTGGCCAGTTTTTTATCTTCCCACGAAAACATGACCTTATATGATAGTTTCGGTTTCGGTTCTGGTTTCTGCCGAAACTGGGATCAAAGCCGAAATTGGGTTTCGGCTGTGAAAACTAGTTTCAGTCGGACCCTAATTTACTTATTACCGCGTAGGCTTAGTAATAAGGTTCCGTTTTGGCACACTTTAGGCACGGAACCCTAAATTTTTTTTTCCGACAGTCTTGCCGTCAATAAACAGGTAATCACATAACAAACATAGAAAAAAAAATACCATACAGGCGAATTGAGAACTGTCCTTGTTTTTTTGGAAGTCGGTTAAAAAAGCTATAGCCGGCAATAAAAAACTTGTCTCAGAAATATTTTTTGACAGAAACTTAAGACATCAATCAAGAAGTTCAATGTTTCGGTCCTCTTGATGCCAGGTCATTCACCTCGCGATGTTTGCTACCGACATTATACTCGCATGACTTTTACTTTCTCACATGGGCAGTAATTTAGTTTTAACAGTTTTAATTAGCGCATAATCGATCACTGCGTGACAACTCAATGGCGTTTGCGCAGGAAGAGAAACTGACTGACATTTGCACAGTCAGTAATGAACAGTATTTTGGCGAGAGCAAAAAATATTTGGCAAAGCTTTAATTACGATTACCAGGGCTCGAAGTATTGGTGCCGATGACGTCAAGCTACATACAGGTTGATTCAGTTTAGGCTTTACATTGATTTACCGTTACCGTAAATTACCGGTATCGTAGAGTTTATAAATAAATTCTGTCACTACTTTCATTGGTGTAAATGGTATATCACGCATAGGTACTAGAATTATTTAATAACTTTTACGATACCAGTAAAGAGAAATCAATTCAAAACCTGGAGTGAATCATGCTGTATGCATCTTGACGTCATTTTGACGTCATCGGCACGAAAAATTCGAGCCCTGAATATTCAATAGTTGCAAAGACTAATTACATAGACAAAATAAACACAACACACTGCACTGTAGCCAAGCCGGGGTTGCGGCAAGGACGGATTTTCAGTGGTGTTGTGTACATCATTTTATGTCTACACTTGGCCAGAAAGCGGCTTTTTCCGTACGCGTAGCCAGGTGTGGCATAATAGTACATCACACAACTAGGGTGGTAATACAAAGAAAGGCCGAGATCGCAAAAGTTTGCGGCCCGAGCTGCAAGCGAGGGACCTAAATATGCGATCGAGGGCTTTCTTTGTTACCTCCCGTGTTGTTTACATCATTTTATACTTATCCAGAAAGCGAAAAAAACCACTTTATGGCCAGGTGTGGCATAAAAATCTTTATGTTAGTGGTTATCAAATTGTCATTGTGATAGTTTCACTCATGATGAGACAGATTATTTTTTACGTACGCGTGTGAGTTCCTTCCATTTTGTTCTAAATTCGATTATGAACTTGTTTAAAGTTAATATACGGTATATATTTTATCTGTGTGTGTTTTTTTTTTTTATTATTTATGACAGGAAATTATGACAAATTCTGATGTATGTGTTTAATTTCTATTTTGTCCATGAGGTTTTTGAACATTTTATTACTTAGCGTTCGCAAACAGGTTTTAGATATGATATGACCAGGGTTAAATTCTCAAGTTCAAATACTGTAACTAAGACTTGCTGCTCTTTTTCTATGTATTTAATAAATAACAGATTAGCATTTTTTACCCGACTGCGGCGAAGCCCAAAGGCGTTGTATGTATGTATATAACAGTTGCGTGGCGTAAAAGATATCCTTGGGCAAGCCGGTGCAGATTTGACGTACATTTTCCTTAAGAGCTGTAGAATAAGGTGCTCAAATGTCCGATATTAGGCAAGCCGGCAGGAATCGAGTTCTTTGGACGCCACGCCACTACATATATACCATGTATTTATGTATGTATATATATACAATAGCTGTAGGCTTATGATGCTACGTTTTGTCGCGTGATAAATAAATGATAAAGCACCCGTCACGTTCTGACAAATAGTGTGTGAGAGTGATGGATGCTTTATCATTTATTTATCGCGCGACAAAGCGTAGCATCATAAGCCTACTTTACTGTCACATATTGAATGGAAAGTATGTATGGAATGTATGTATATACAATGTCCGTTCCTATGTCCGCTCGTAACTACTCAACGGCACAACCGATTTTGATAAATGATACATCATTAGATGCGTCTTGATGGCGCGAGGCGAGTGTCACTGGGTATGAAGTTCGTTAAAATAAACAAAATTGCGGATTTTTAAAGTGTAGTGGTTGGATTTTTTTTAGTAAAAAGATTTATTAAGTTATATTATAACAGTTTTTTTTCATGCAATCCGCAGTAGGCTAGTGTGGGGACTACAGCCCATTCGCTCTCGTGTATGAGAGTAGGCCTGTGCCCAGCAGTGGGACGTGGGCTGATGATGTGATAGTATTTTTTTACCCGACTGCGGCGAAGCCCAAAGGAGGGTTATGTGTTTGACCTGTATGTATGTATGTCCGTTCCTGTGTCCGCTCGTAACTACTCAACGGCACATCCCATAAATGCCTTTTGTCGCATATGGTCCCGTTGGCAACTCGTCCCGTTGGCAATTCGTCCCCTTGGCAATTCGTCCCGTAAACGCAACTCGTCCCGTTCGCGACTGGTCCCGTTTGCAAGTCGTCCCATTTGCAACTCGTCCCATTCGTGATTCGTCCTGCAAAGGCAACTCGTCCCGTTCGCGACTGGTCCCGTTTGCAAGTCGTCCCATTTGCAACTCGTCCCATTCGTGATTCGTCCTGCAAAGGCAACTCGTCCCGTTCGCGACTGGTCCCGTTTGCAAGTCGTCCCATTTGCAACTCGTCCCATTCGTGATTCGTCCCGCAAAGGCAACTCGTCCCGTTCGCGGTTAGTCCCGTTCGCAACTCGTCCCGTTCGCAATTCGTCCCGCATACGCACCTTGCTCCTTGCGCCTTTCAAACATCTTCATCAGCTTTTATCAGAAACTAGTACTTACCCGCGGTTTCGCCCGCGTTGTTTCCGTTATTGTCCCAAGGGAACTATTTACCGGGATATAAAGCATCCTATGTTTCAATCCAGGACTTGGTCTACTTGCATGCCAAATTGCAGCTCAATCCATCCAGTTGTTACCCCGTTATTTAGTAACAAACATCCAAACATCTTCACAAACTTTCACATTTATAATATTAGTGTGATGTGATATCCAGGACGTTTACACATTGCATCCAAAAAAGGGTTTGTAGTAACATAATAAGGTAAGGTCAAATACTTCAAATATTGACCTTGCATAACCAATTGCAACAAAGAGAACATTACCGTAAAAGAGACATATCGTCATACAAAGCCGGAACAAATTGAAAAGCTCACGGCCTTGTCACGAATTTAATTTCAATTTTGGACCTTATTTGTAAGATATGTGAATCGGTGGTATTATTAGGCGTGACGATAGTACAATATAGAATTAATTATGACAGTCCAAGATTGAACCCGCACCTTGACCCTAAGCCTTGGTGTGTAACATCACGACCGCTCGCCTTATGGGGCAGTAAGGAAAATAAAATCCCACTAATATTATAAATGCGAAAGTTTGTGAGGATGTTTGGATGTTTGTTACCTAATAACGGGGTAACAACTGGATGGATCAAGCTGAAATTTGGCATGTAAGTAGTCCAAGTCCTGGATTGAAACATAGGATACTTTATATCCCGGTAAAGAGTTCCTTAGGGACAATAACGGGAACAACGCGGGCGAAGCCGCGGGAAAATGCTAGTAAATAATAATACTTGATCACCATCTCAAGAGACTCGCGCTAGATGGCTGGATCAAGGGTCAAAAACAGAAGGCGGTACTTCTGGACACGGCGCGCATCGTCAGGAGGTTCCTCTCTCTGCGGCCCTAACCACCGGTAGCTTGAGCTTGAGCCAAAGTATACCTAAAGATGAACAAGTAGTCCAACTTCGGCCGTTCAAGAGCGCGCGACACGTATTTACACAGACGCGCGATAATGCGCCTGTGTGAGTGCGGTCCATACCAAAGCATTCTCACGCATTCTTATTTCTTTGCTGGTAGTGCGTTCGTACACGGCGCGCACACATTCAAGCGCGCGATGTACCTTTTGCTGGAAGAAAAAATACTGCTACTGTGCTTGAGCCGTGCCCCGCTGCCGGCGGCACCCTAGGTTAAGTTTTTAACCGACTTTCAAAAGAAGGACGGTTCTAAATTGGTCTGTATGTTTTTTTTGTATGTTAGTTCACCGATTACTCGGAGACGGGTAAACCGATTTGTAAAATTATTTTTTTGTTTGAAACAGTAGGTATATCTGGATTTAGTGTGATGTGATTTGTGAAGATGTTTTGATGTTTGTTACTAAATAACGGGGTAGCAACTGGATGGATTGAGATGAAATTTGGCATGCAAGTAGACCAAGTCCTGGATTGGAACATATGATACTTTATATCCCGGTAAAACGTTCCCCTGGGATCTTAACGGGAATAACGCGGGCGCAGCCACGGGTAAATGCTAGTATGTCATATTTAAACCTAGAGTCTGTGCGGAAAGAGAATAGGCGTGGCGAAAAACGGAACTAACCTAACCAGTATGGCCACAGAACAGAAAATACGGCACATACGGTACAAAAGCATTACAGCGCCCCCCAAAATTAATCCTATTCTCTTTCCGCTCAGACTCTATCATGATTGGTCTATGATTTGTTTTGATTTGTGTAATACTACTGTTAGGCGTGACCGCCTTTAACCTCTAAACACATAACATAACCCAGCGATCGACCGTAGTGGAGTAAAAAGCTTGCAGACATGATTAAGCTAACAGACCGGCGCCCGCGCTTCCGCTCTCTCGCGTAGATGAAATAAACAGATTGGTAGATTCGTCATCATCGACAAGCATTGATGTAACATTCAAAGAAACTTAAAGAAATTTTATTTTTTTCCTCGTCGCCACTGATATGTATGGGAATACGGGGGACACGAGCGCAACAAATGCCGGTCTAATGCACACTGGTTTATTCCGTATGCAGGTGGTGGGAGCGGCCACACACACATACGCACATAATATAACAGTAATCATTTTAATAGTAGTAGGATGTCGTCATGCCCTGTCAGGATTCTTTCTGTGCTATCTACCTACCACCCAAAAATACTCACCTAGGGCGGTAAAACAAAAATGTCTTTGATCGCAGCTATTTGACGCCCGAGCCGAAGGCAAGGACGATAAATATGCGATCTGAGGCTTTCTTTATTAGCGCCCGTGGTAAGTACAAAATTTTACGTCTCATGAAGGGTTACGGGTCATGAAGTGGGATTGTCCGCACGCGAAGCGGGTGGTTATTGCCACTTTATGGCAAAGTGTGATGTAGAGAATATAGGAAGAGTTGAATGGACGAGCCCAGGGGTTCCCAAACTGTTTTATTTTCTACTACCACAAATATTTTCGGGTACCTATAAAGCAGCAATACCGATTTTGAGCGAACTATTTTAGGGCGCCGTGACGAAGTACTAAATTCTGAAAAAGATTGGGAACCCCTGGACTAGCCGGTCCGACTTGCCTTATGTTTAGGTATGAGCATTTTTTAATTCTGTACATGTCCTGCGATTGACCTCAGTAGTGCGGGCAAGGTACAGTCGAGTTCATTTACATCTACACATATAAGAGTTCAAAAATATCTGAACACGCTTTTATGCTCCTGACAATAGGGTCGTGTTCAGATATTTTTGTTCCCGTAAGTGTATAGATGTAAATAAACTCGACTGTATATTCCTATTGCAAATTAGGGCACAAATCATATTATAAACGATGCAGTTAGAAATGAAGAAATAAAAATAAACCTATAACAAAAATACAATGACAATTTATCTCCATTGTACTAAAGTTAAATGGCAGAGATCACCTTATGACACTTTCGCATTTTCTACGAGAAGTATTTTTTTGTGCAATTAATTTAAAAAAAAGAAATATGTAAATTAGGCGCTGATTTAATTTTAACCGACCATGGGATTATAATTATTTGTTTTATTTATTTTGCAAGTTTTAGTACCACGGTATACAACGTGTCCCAAAACTCAACGATAAGCCGGCACCAGAGGATGGAGCTAGTTATGATTAGTCGAGAAAAAATAATTGAGATATATATTTTTTTCCTTATTTTTTCTCGACTAATCATAAGTAGCTCCATCCCATCCTCTGGTGCCGGCTTATCGTTGAGTTTTGGGACAGTATGTATATTAAACTGGGCATTTTTATTTTAAAATGTACGGTTAGGCAAAACTTAAGCTATATTCGAATACCGTCTAACCTGTCAGTCCGTAACGAAATGTATGGAGTTTGACACTGACGGTCAGTTCTGTAACGACCTGCTAACTGTCAGTTAAGAACGCACTTTAAATAAAAAAGCCCAACTATACAATACTAGGCACAGTCTACAATTTACTAGGAAAAATAAAAGCCGGGAATTATTTTTCTATGGGCAGAGCTATTTTTATGTTAAAGATGTTCTTAAACATTAAAATCGCCGGGTGGCTACCAAAACTGACTGACTAAGGACATTGAAATTATTGGAACATAACCCGTGCTGTTAGTCTAATAAAGTTGATTCCTACTTTAATTTTTTGAACGTAATTGGTCAGTTTTGGTTGTCACCCGACGATTTTTTTAAGGGTTACAAAAATTAATCATGTGTCACCAAAAAATGTTTGACAATATTTTGTGCTGCGTATTACTATGTATATACCTAATCTATGCCATTTAGTTCATCTAAGTGGACAATCTAAGGATGATAATTACGACATCGTCTTGAGGGGTGACGACCTCGGCCTTCGTGACTCCCCTCCATGTGACAATTAAGTTTCGAATAAAATTGGGTACGTATGCTTAGACAGTATCGGAGGTTTTTGATAAACGTACCAAGCTACCAAGTGACCAACAAACATAGGGGAGACCGGGTATGGTTGTCTCGCGGGTTGGTTGTCACAGCGGCCATAAAATAATACTAAACGAAACATTAAGTACATCGATCGGTGCTAAAAGATCGCAAGAGCTGTACATCCTTCCGTACTTCACCAATCGATGCACGTATTCCTTCGTTTAGTATTATTTTATGGCCGCTGTGACAACCAACCCGCGAGACAACCATACCCGGTCTCCCCTACCGCCCACGTAAAAGAAAGCGAAAACTGTGGTAGTAAAAAATATTACACAATGAAACAACTCATGTGCTTTTTTTATATTTATTCAGAGAATTTAATCCAAACTAATATCTGAGCTAAATACTTCAATAGTTTGTTGTGATTAAAAAACAGTAGTGTGATTTAAAAAAACATCAAAAAGTGTGCGATGGCCGGGAATCGAACCCGGATTAACTGCTTGGAAGGCAACTATGCTGACCATTACACCACCATCGCAACTGAGCAGTATTGCGAAATATCTAATCAGCTGACGAGCCAAGGTCATTGACTTCTAATAACGGACTAATAAAAAGTATTGATAAGATATTTATTACGTAGGTATGTAAGTTTATAAGAATAAAAAATATTAATTCCTTTGCATGAAGTTATCTTATCATAATTGTTACATACCAACGACGCATTTTACCAAAAATCTTTATATTCTGCACTATTTTACAAACGTTTTATTACATGCTATGTTTGTATGTAGGTTTGTTCGGGTGAAATGTGGAAACTGAATTTTAAAGCGATTACCTCAAATTTTGCATGCACACGTAAATCAAATGCAAATGCAATATGATTATGGCAAAGAGCTGGTCTGATGATAAAGACCAATGTGACGAATAAGGAAACTGTTCTTTTTTTAGTTAATCATTGTTTATGTCACAACTAGCCATAAAGTGGCAATAACTGCCCGCGTGTGGACAATCCCACTGCATGGCCTGGGGGAGACGTAAAATTGTGTACTTTCCACGGGCGGTAATAAAGAAAGCCTCAGATCGCACATTCATCGCCCTTGCCTTCGGCTCGGGCATCAAATGCCTGCGATCTGAGACATTCTTAGTTTTACCGCCCTAGGTAAATAATGTACTTACTATTTCTATACAGTATTAAGAGTTATTTCTAGAGGACCGTTAACGTCGCAAAAAAACATAACTATGTATGTAGCAGGAGAAGCGAAATAACGCTTCTAAAAACAAACTTACAAGGAAGGGTACCCAACTGACCGACTCCGATTTGATTCATTTTGATATATGTTATAGAGTAGTCTAAAATAGCAGACACGTATTTTTTTAGCTGCCCAAGTTCAATTTTTTAGGAGAAAATGTCCTTCAAATTACTGAAAAGTGACTAAACCCTCCAACTTCTACAGAAAAAAAATTCAAGCAAGTTGCTAGCTAATTACTGGTTTCATTATATGATGGAGAACATGAAAAAAAATGGACACGTGTTTTGTCATTTCACCTCTCATATTTTCCTAAAAAAACAACATCTTCAAAAGGCTCAAATTTTGAGGGGTATATGTTTTAGGTAAATATGAGTTTCAGCCGATATAACGAAACACGTGCCTATTATTTTTTCATGTTCTCAAACATAATATCAAACCGGTAATTAACTAGGAACTTGCTAGAATTTTTTATTTCTGTAGAAGTTGGAGGGTTTAGTCACTTTTCAGTACTTTGAAGGACAATTTCCCCTAAAAAGTTGAACTTGGGCAGCTAAAAAAAATATGTGTCTGCTATTTTAGACTACTCTATAACATATATCAATATGAATCAAATCGGAGTCGGACAGTTGGGTACCCTTCCTTGTTAGTTAAACAAAATCATCAAAAACCCAAAACAAGCTATCAGCACAATCGCGAAGGGGCACGTCGCGAGCCAAGTTCATTAAACGCAGAAGCATATCGCACATCAGATCCTTAAACGTAAGGAAACATGACAGTGCGCAGTTAATGGAATCATTATTGTTGTTTGTTTTTTTATTTAAATTACGCAACTATAGGCTTTCTTTTGACAGCCAGTATTTTGGCTTTATCGCGTTTTTTACGTTAACTAAGACGGTTGATTTTTCACAGCTCCAAGGGACTGTAGACCTGAGTAATATGGTTTTAATTTCAACGCATTCCCGAGATAAAGGGTCTTGACAGTCAGACGGACAACAAAGTGATCCTATGAGGGTTCCGTTTTTTCCTTTTGAGGTACGAAATCCTAAAAACAAGGGACTAGAAAACCTCCTCCGTTTTGTGAAGCCAGTTAACAATATCAAAACTCGTCTTGTTTCATAAAGAATATACCCACATCGAAGAGCGTTTAATTTCAAACATCTCAGACCTTATAATGTAAAGTTATAGCATAGCCCTTATTCTCGACCTTTAATGATGGCATAGACAAAGGCTGGCAACAATAACCGGGCGCAATTAATGAAGTAAACAATGTATGCGCGGGCGCCGGTCGTGATCCAGCGCTGCAGGGGGACCACACTGCAGCCATCGAGCGGACATTCTCACTTTTTCAGTTCGCAAGGATTTTTTTTATAAGCATTTAACATACATATTTTTGTTATATTCTTTATGATTTTTACTTTGCTCAATCCGGAAAGCACAAAACACCCCACTCTAACAGCAGCATTAGTGCATACAGCAAAAGCCTCATCTGGCCATGTCCCTCAGGCATGACAGAACGAAAAGGAAGATAAATAAATAAATAGGGGGGACCGGGTATGGTTGTCTCACGAGTTGGTTGTCACAGCAGCCATTAAATAATACGAAACGAAGGAATAATTGCATCGCTCGGTGTTAAAAGATCGCAAGAGCTTCACCTCCTTCCCTACTTTACCAATCGATGCACTTATTCCTTCGTTTCGTATTATTTAATGGCTGCTGTGACAACCAACCCGTGAGACAACCATACCCAGTCTCCCCTACTGTGGGACAGTCGTACACAAATCGACTTAGTCCCCAACTAAGCAAGGCTTGTATTATGGGTACGATGAGAAGGCTTTGCTCATCGTGGCCTAGTGTGGTCAACAGGCCGCATAGTCGGTGTTTACTATTACTAGTCTGCCCTGCTAAGCCAAAAAGGCCTATCTTAGTACGAGTCTCATAGATAGATGACGCTTTTTGGTTTATGGCGGCAGTATAATTAAGAAGAACTCCCTATTTCGCAAAAGATAAACATCATAAAGTAAAAGGGCTGTCATCTATGAGAATAGGCTCCGCAGTGGCACGTATATAGGCTGATGATGATGATGACATATCATAGATAGTCCTATCAAAACCAGTAGTGTGGTCACCCAGCGCGTTTGTCGCTTGATGGCCGCGGGTAATTGGGCGCGCCACGACCGCAGCGCACGCTTCGGCGACAAATTAGCGTAGAGGTCCTGGAACCCTGACGCGCGCTTCACACTCGCATGACTATCCCTCGTAAAGGTAGTTAGACTGGTGGATTAAATAGTTAAGCAATTAAGACCAAAATCTGTTGGTTTAGCTTTAAAGCAAGATTTTGTTTGCAGCGGACTTGGAGCCTGGATGCGCGTTCCACAGCCCAGCGGAAGTCCCTCGTTAAACCAGTAAATCGGACAGATTGTATAAGTGAAATCTTAAGACTTTGGAAATCCTCGATGACTTAGGATTTAGACGTATCTTGACACTTTTTCGTTGTTAATCTATCACTAGCCATAAAACGGCCGCAACATTATCTCGATGGGAACGCACAACTGTAACGCAGCGCAATGTACGCGCATTCTCATTGGCACAGAATAAGTAATAGTACCTACTAAATACAGAAGGTTATATTTAATAATAATAACCGCGAAACGGAATCGCGACGCAAAGGGAGTCAGTCCTTAAATCTATTCAGTTTTGTGACGACAAGTCTGTCGTCCTTTCTCTTTCTAACAAAACTGACGTTCAAGTCCGACCACCGAACGGAACGCACCTAATCCGACCGTACCGCTATCGCATAACGCGTGCTTTTTCTGGCCGCTGGTTAAGAGGAAACAGTAAGGTCGAGAGAATTGAAAATTAGGTATTTGTAAAATGTGTCGCTATCCCGCACTGCCCGCCTCTCACCCGCAGAGCGCGATAGAGACAACTGCAGCTTGGACCGAAGATACCTTTTAAAATTTCATGAAAAGAACGTTTCGTAGTCCCCTGATTTCTTCCCCAAAACTTAAACTATTTAACTAATTTTTTCATTAAACATTAAAGAAAGGCTTTGGCCGTGTTCCTATGTTTTCCTTTTTTTTAATAATCTAGTCAAATTTGTTTACTGGAAGTGTGAACACAGCGGAAAATCTGGCATTTTTTTTAGGTTTTTGAAGGTTAATATCTTTTGAGAATCAATTTATCGTAAAAAAGAAAACATAGGAACATATCAATAGTAGCCATAGATTTTTGGACAAAAAATTATTGCTCTACTGGCATTATCCAGGGAGGAAACAGGTTTGTATGGTTGTAACTACGTTTGTATGGAAAAACTGCCCTACTGTTTCCTCTTAAGCCCCTCCGGGGGGGGGGGGGGGCAAAATTTAGTAATAGTAGCCGCGCGACGATATCGCGGAGTGAGCTCTGTCATTGGCTGTTACACTGCCGTCCTGGTGTAAAAGGCGACCTTTACTATGGGAGTTCATAGTAAAAAGTCGCCTTTTAGACTAGGACGGCAGTACAGGAGTCGCGCGCAAATCCATTCCAAATACATTCCTAGTGCCAGCCAAGGACCATTAAAACATGACGACTGTCATTCTCCATACAAAAAGCTGTTCCCCGATATTTACAACGCCATCTATGTAGGTATAAGAATTATATTATTTACAATTATTCAACTTTGCAAGCGTGACACAGTATTTAATGTTAGAATTTATTTATTATCAGCTGTTTACGAACTAATTGTTACTGTACTATGTTTCTTTGTTCAATTATAACATCGTTAAATGTTTAGTTTTTTTAGCGCCATCTAGTTTTTGCCTGAATAGCCCCTTGCGTTCGGGGCACGATCCAAAGTATGGAGAATGACAGTCCTCTTGTTTTAATGGTCCTTGCTAGTGCAGTATAATTTAATTTACATGTACTTCTGTAGTTACGGGGATCCTATGTAGCGCCGTCGCCGCGGGGCCGGGTCGGCCAAGATGGAATCTAGGATCGGCGAGATCTACGCGACCTCTTGCCGTGTTGCGTCAGCCCTCACAATTATACCATCATCATTGTGCATGTTCCTACATTTGTATTATGTCCACCGTTTAAGCTGTGTTGTAATTGGGTATACAACTAGCTTTTACCCGCGTCTTCGTTGGTGTAGACTCGTAAATCACCTTAGGGCCTTGCGATTGTGGCGACACTGGCGATTTGCGAGCGTGTTTTCATACAAAACTTGTCGCGGCGAACCCGCATCGCACCATCAAAATCTGTATGAAAACACGCTCGCAATTGGGTCGATTTTAAGCGTTTTTGTTAGAACGATAAACTTCTGTACGTAGTACTATTATTCTGAGGTTCAGAATGAACTCTATGTCCATTCCCGGATCTTAAACTATATGCACACCAAATTCTATCGCGTGAGCTTTTAAGCGCGAAAAAGTAACAGAGATACAAGAGTTTTGGCATTTACAATATTAAGCAAGGTCTGAAATCGGACGTCAAATTTCGGAGGCAGTTATTTACATACTTAATACTATACACTACCGCGACCCTTCATAATAATAAATAAACACTGTTGCGAAACAAAGTCTAGACATAATTCTAAACTTGTAAACCCTTGAAGAGCCTAGATCATAATATTGCTGTACGAATGTCGCAATTGATACAAACTGCTAAAGGCCATAATGTTAGCAATGATGACAAATTTGTTAGATTACGATCGCCATCTTGTTTATTTGTTGTGTTTACGAATACTTAGTATTAAAACGGCGTATTTTGTTGAGAAGTGTAAAGGAGTAACGATTTTCTCAAATTAGTAGATTGGCTTTAGTGTCGAAATGGTTTGATTAAAGATGGTAGATTAGTGAATCTCAGTGTTAATTGGCTTCTCTCAAACACGCTCGGCAGTTGTTTTTCAAGCGCTTAGGCACTTGTCCTATCGCCCGCGAGTAAGCGAGTAAATTTGGGCGAGTAACAGTTCATTCGGGCCGACTAGGTAC
Source organism: Eudemis profundana (assembly GCA_947034925.1). Taxonomy (NCBI): domain Eukaryota; kingdom Metazoa; phylum Arthropoda; class Insecta; order Lepidoptera; family Tortricidae; genus Eudemis; species Eudemis profundana. The sequence goes on from OX344812.1 coordinate 19,039,975, forward strand.
AGCAGTGGCGTGGCGTAAAAGATATCCTAGGGCAAGCCGGTGCAGATTTGGCGTACATTTTCCTTATGAGCTCTAGAATAAGGTGGTCAAAAGCCTGATATTAGGCAAGCCGGTAGGAATCGAGTTGTTTGGACGCCACGCCACTGAGGTACAGTGTGATCGATCGCTTTTTCCAGATCGGCAATGTAATGCTACTCGCCCAATTTTCCTCGCTTACTCGCCGGCGGTGGGACAAGTGCCTTATCCGTGTCCGCGTGTTTACGAGTACAACATTGCCATCCTAGGCCCGCAATGTGAGAGCTGTACCTCAAGCCTAGCAGAACGATGAAGCGCGACTCTTTGTCGCACGAGGATACTAGGTACCTATCCCTTTCTATCAGACCCGTCTTTCCCAATGGGCACTTTGGGCAAGTGCCCAGGGCCCCGCGATCGACAGGGGTAGAAATCTAACAAAATAGTGTTCTGTCAAAGTCATAGGGGCCCCATTATCCTAATATGCCCAGCGCCTCCAATAGGTTAAAGACAACCCTGCTTTCTATATACCTACCTAGCGCGAAAGTGCAGCACTGGATTTCTGCCTAGGCCTCCAAGGCCCTGGCTTGGGGGGCCGACCAGCCTAGAGACGCCCCAGCGTTGCACCCTTCAATTAAACCCAAAAACATAGCTTGCCTTCTCATACCAAGTGCCTAGAGGCCCTGGATCTCTAAATACGGGCCTGCGAAAGTGACAGGCCAGCAAAATATCAACTTGGGGAAAAAGTATCATTATGGGCAGTTGGTAGTGCAGTAAGAGAAGGGCAACAAAGTGTAGTTTGCGAACTAGGTCAACATATGTAATTCATAAGTTATTGACTCATAAAGGATCTAGGCAGCAATCAGTCGACCCCATTTTGCATCCTGAGTTATCACTCGTAATTGAGCGCGGACTGATAGCGGAGTGATATCGGATGTAGTTGGCTTGATAGGCCAAGCCGTGCAGATATATGAAAAGTTAGGCATGGTCTAGCTCTCCGGTTCCGATTCAAATAACTCAGTATATCTTTCAACTCACTCGCTCTCAAGTAGCTTTGAGCCGTGAGCTGCAAAAAAAGACACGATAAACACGAACTTTTCCCTGCCTTGTCACCGTATAAATGCTCTCTCTTTCGTTCGGAAAGTACTCTCTTTCGTACTGAGCTACAAGAGCTAATGAGCCGTTGACACAGCATGGAGCTACTGAGTTTATAAGAGCTAGTGAGCCGTTGACACAGCATGGAGCTACTGAGTTTATAAGAGCTAGTGAGCCGTTGACACAGCATGGAGCTACTGAGTTTATAAGAGCTAGTGAGCCGTTGACACAGCATGGAGCTACTGAGTTTATAAGAGCTAGTGAGCCGTTGACGCCACGGAACTACTGAGCTAAAAGAGTGATACATATCTTTGTCGGCTGAAGATTCATATCACTCTCTTCATTTTAATGACACATTTTGCGCATGTCTATGGAAAGGACTTGTGAATCTGGCAGTTATGAGAGGATTGGGTTCATTTGGCATACTTTTATTAGTGGGGAATATTCCCGGGAACGGCACATCTCTAGTCCCACCTAATGTGTTGTTTGTCTGTTTTTTCGTATAATTTTTCCCATTTCAAAGCGTTTCGACCGCGGCGATTTTTCATTCGTGTCACAGGAAATATAGCATACGGTGGTGATCACAGATCACAGTTAACTTTTTATTATAAACGATATACGGTACCGAGGCTACTCACAATTTAATCAAAAGTTGTCGTAGGACTATCGCCTTCGCGGTAAAAATCGAGTGATACTAATGAAATAAAAAACTCTGGAAAAACGCCTGAAATCGACCCATCACGAAAGACATTTAAAACCTTTTACTTAAGTCACTTAGAATGGATTTAGGTTAGGTTTCTTTTACTATTCTGAAAAGTACGTACGTAAACATACAACCTGGTACGATCCCAGGCGCCCCCGGCCCCTACCTAGTTCGACCCTCTCAAAGTGGTCCGGCCAGCGACCTGGTTCGACCGCAGGGAACGCCACGGCCCCCACCTGGTCCGATTTTTGCAACAGTCAGTAGCACTTGCAAGTTTATCAGGCTTCAAAAAAAAAATCAAATGTTCTACTTGGGACGTAAAATTACCTAAGAAGGGATGCTCAAAATTCAACCCCTAAGAGGACGAAATGAAGGATGAAAGTTTGTAAGAAAAAATAAGTCACTTAACGCAGACGAACTCGCGGGCCGGTATGTAGTAATAAAATAACTAGTTTAATAACACTTTTGAAAGTATAATTCATAATTAACAGTATAAATAAAGTAAATTTTTAAAACAAAAAATAAAAACCGACTTCCAAAAACCTAAACTAAAAACCAAAAAATAATATGTTAATTACCCCAAAGAAATGGATAATCAACGATTCATATATACATATACAGATATTTATACTTTTTAACCTGTTATTTTTGAAGTTGGTGCCTGCCACGTAAACCTGGCTGTGTTGAGCTCCTTAGCTGGCACCGACTTCAAAAATAACAGGTTAAAAAGTATAAATATCTGTATATGTATATATGAATCGTTGATTATCCATTTCTTTGGGGTAATTAACATATTATTTTTTGGTTTTTAGTTTAGGTTTTTGGAAGTCGGTTTTTATTTTTTGTTTTAAAAATTTACTTTATTTTAAAATTTTTAGTGGCGCTGGAAAAATATTATTTTAACCAAATAGACTTAAGTCTATTTGGTTAAAATATAATATAAGAAAAAAATCCAAATCGGTCTAGACGTTTTCAAGTAACCGAGGAACAAGCCTACATAAAAATTGCTCTTTGTTTTGAAGTCGGTTAAGACTAGGAACTTATTTCTAATAAGAAATGCACGAGAAAGTAAGAAAAATACCGAAATCGCATATGTGTGCCTATGATATTTGAAGAGTTCCCTCGATTTCTCCAAGATCCCATCATCAGATCCTGATTTGGTTGCAATGGGTCCACCTCGGAGGTATACCCTTTTAAACAAAAAAAGAATTTTCCAAATAGGTTCAGCCGTCTTCAAGTAATCGGGGAAGAAACCTAGATACAAATTTACTCTTTGTTTTGAAGTCGGTTAACACTAAAAACTTGTTGCTAATAAGAGATGGACGAGAAATTACGAAAAATACCGAAATCGCTATATGTGTGCCTATAATATTTGAAGAGTTCCCTCGATTTCTCCAAGATTCCATCATCAGATCCTGACTTGGTTGCAATGGGACCACCTCGAAAGTCTACCCTTTCAAACAAAAAAGGAATTTTCGAAATCGGTCCAGCCGTCTTCAAGTAATCGGTGAACAAACACACAAAAAAAAATAAAAAAAAAAAAATAAAAAACATACAGACGAATTGAGAACCGTCCTTCTTTTGGAAGTCGGTTAAAAAAGACTAATACGCGCAAAGTGCCGCAGTCAAGTCCTTAACGATACCAAGGACCGTGAGCAATAAATTAGTCTCAATTGTATCACGCCTTGCGGAAATTAACCATAAATGGAAAATACGATCGCTCGCTAAAGCGTTTACTTATTTCTAGTATAAATTAAACATTAACTAGGTGCTAGCTCGACAACAAGGCCACATACATTCATAAAGTGGACAAGCATTTGGAGTCGGGTCTTGTCGTGAATTTTGAGTAGGCTTAAGAGCCTTAGCCGTTTGAATGGCTCATAATTTTCGGATATTTTCTTTCTGATTCAGGACGAGTGACAAGATAGTTTTAAATTTCAATACATATATTTTAGGGTATCCAGACTTTTTGCCGAATTATTTTTGCCAACTGCTTCATTTCCCAAGTCTTCGATTTTCTCCGAAACCAAAAAAATTTCTCAATATATTTTCTTATGGTTTCAAAGAATACAGTAGGTTAGGTTATGTTTGTTTTATGAAAACTCCGAAAAAATTGTGATTTCAGAAAAATCGTGAGTCGGAAAATGAAACAGTTCGCAAATGAAACATTTCGGAAAAAATAATTCCTCGATAAGGCAGAGAACCATATACCTTACAAATAAGGGAACCCGGACCCATCGGACTCAAACGTCAGTTTTGCTAGAGAGAGAGAGTTTTGTTACGTAGTACTATTATTAAGAGGAAACAGTAAGGTGGAGAGAATTGAAAATTACGTATTTGTAAAATGTGTTGCAGTCCCGCACTGCCCGCCTCTCCCGCGCAGAGCGCGATAGAAACAACTGCAGCTTGGACCGAAAATACCTTTTAAAATTTAATGAAAACAACGTTTCGCAGTCCCCTGATTTCTTCCCCAAAACTTAACCTATTTAACTAATTTTTTCATTAAACATTAAAGAAAGACTTTGGCCGTGTTCCTATGTTTTGCTTTTTTTTAATAATCTAGTCAAATTTGTTTTCTGGATGTGTGAACACAGCGGAAAATCTGGCATTTTTATTAGGTTTTTGAAGGTTAATATCTCTTTTGAGAATCAATTTATCGTAAAAAGGAAAACATAGGAACATATCAATAGTAGCCATAGATTTTTGGACAAAAAATGATTGCTCTACTGGCATTATCCAGGGAGGAAACAGGGGACTACGTTTGTATGGAAAAACTGCCCTCCTGTTTCCTCTTAAGGCTGCGTTTCCACCGGAGCTGTGCGAGGTAGCTAAGCGGTGTGCGAGGAAAAAATCCACCAATGCCGGGCCGCGCTGAGCGAGGCTACGCACGTTGATTGGTGGATTTTTTCCTCGCACACCGCTTAGCAACCTCGCACAGCTCCGGTGGAAACGCAGCCTTAGTCTGTGAGTATAGTGTTGTGGAGAATCAGTATCAGTGGGATCTGGGGGCATGGCAGTGCCCCCGCCTAGTCGAGCAAAACGGCACGGCCGTACCATCCTTTTCTCGAAGCCATTCAAGCCATTTTCAGCCTTCCGTAGTTTTGTGCTGGCTAAAGCTAGAACCCTGAATTTTCAGGGGTATATAGGGCATAATAATATTTAAATATATTCTTAATAATATTTAATTAGAACGTGTAGTTTAAGAACTATTGCACGTCAAAGTTTCTTAATTTTGTCACTGACTGACTGATGATCATCATAGTTCTAAGATACTTCTAGCAGACCCTCAAGCTCCAAATTTAAACATAATTAGCTGCTAGCCTATCATGTCATGCAAAACCTAAAAATATAGCAATTTCAATACAAACTCCATAAGTAAGTTTGTTATCCTTTGATCTATTGATTATAGCCTTAGGTAGTGTAACATTTCAAAACAATTTTTGCATCGTAGTCCGGCCTACTGGCGCAGTAATGCCATTAAAATCCCTATTGCCGTACTCGGACCAGTACGCGTGGGTGAACTATTTAGTTTAATATAGGGGTGTAACGATACCGATACCGATATATGAGCATTCCATGAAAACATCAAATTTTTGTCCCTTACGAAACGCTATGGCAGCTACCCTAATAAAACGTATTAGCTGCTAAGAAACACTACAAATCTTTCAGCCGAGTTATGATATTACAATGCTGATAATTAGTTTCGTGAATTTATTTCTCGGAATTATTAAAACGGTGGTGTCCCTTACGAAATATTTTCATGGAATATCGGCCGATATATCGGTATTGCCCATATATCGGTATCGCCGATTATATACAACCGATATTTGAAGAGCGCGAAAAGAATTTGCTATGAAAAAAAATCTGCAAAAAGTAATTTCAATTACTGAGTTAATTTATGTATTGGTCTATTAGGTACCTTGTGCAATGATAATTACTACGTTAATTATATCTTTGGTTTGTCATAAAAAACATTTTTTAATTTCGAGTTGACAATTTATTTATTTTGTCTTTACATCTTTAGGTATAATAAGGACATACAAATATCTGAAGTTCATACTTCATTATTTAGCTAAGATATCGGTATCGGTATCGCCGATTATTTACTAAAATAATCGGTATCGGTATCGGTATCGTATCGGCAAAATTATGTATCGTTACATCCCTAGTTTAATATTAACTTTGCGTAACTGCCTGTCCGTCAGTAACCTTAATTTATACAGGAAAACCAGTGCGACGGATTTCGAATTTGTCTTCAAAGGATTGTGTTTTTCGTTGATTAGTGTGATGAAATGCTTTTAGCGTTTCAAATCGAATGAAATTAATACGTCTAAATGGAGTCGAGAACTTCGTCATTGAAACGAAATTCAGTAAACGTGTATATATGCGGGTTATTCTTCAGAAATATGTCTGCGGTCACCTTATTCCTCTGGCCCTTTTTCATATTAAATGTATGGAGACATAGGAATAAGTCGCAGACATATTTCTGAAGAATAACCCATGCATCGGCCTGCGCCCCAGTATAATAATAGTATTATGTACAGAAGTTTCTCTCTAACAAAACTGACGCTCGGTTCCGACCACCGGACGGAACGCAACGCAACCGACCGTCTCTCTCTATCGCATAACGCGTGCTCTTTCTGGTCGCTGGCTTTAAGGCCTAAAGCATCCGTCACGTTCTAACAAATAGTGTGTGAGAGTGACGGATGCTTTATCACTTATTTATCGCGTGACAAAACGAGGCATCATAAGCTTACAGGCTATTTAAAAGATTCGTTTTATTTCTTACTGCTTCTGATTAGAATCCCCTCCGGCGTTTATATTTCCGTTGATGTCGTTCATGTTTTGCAACTATACAGTGTGTAAGTCTAATACGGGCGAATCTCTTAACGGTGGTTAGTATAGGACAAAATGAAGGTAATTACTAATTAGATAACATTTATTTAAAGTTGCAACAATAATTTTGCCCATACAAAATAATTCAGCCCGCAATGTAATGCAAACACACTCACGTTAAACGCTCGTTGACAGATACGTTGACATTTCGGTAGCGCCGTACCGCAACCATGTTTACAGTACATTGCTGCTGAGAAATTTAAAAAATATATTTATGGGGTTGTAATGAACTGCAACTTAAAAAAACCTTTTAGGTACTTCATGATTACACTAATGAATACTATGTCCGATTTAATTTATCGCCCGTATTAGACTTACACGCTGTATAGGCAATTAGGCACTAAGCACGTACCTGATTCAATTGAGAACCAAATTTAAAGAAAAACATAACACATTAGATAACATTTACTTAAAGTTGCAACAATAATTTTGTCCATACAAAATAATTCAGCCCGCAATGTAATGCAAACACACTCACGTTAAACGCTCGTTGACAGTTACGTTGACATTTCGGTACCGCCGTACCGCAACCATGTTTACAGCACATTGCTGCTGAGAAATTTAAAAAAAAATATTTATGGGGTTGTAATGAACTGCAACTTAAAAAAACCTTTTACTTCATGATCTAATGAATACTATGTCTGATTTAATTTATCGCCCGTATTAGACTTACACGCTGTATAGGCAATTGCAATTAGGCACTAAGCACGTACCTGATTCAATTGAGAAACAAAAAGAAATACATAGATTTCAGCGCTGATTTCTATTAGTGTGTCTTTGCCACTCGCATCTTATAGTTTTATCCGTTTTATTCACGGAAATATATCGCGATTATTATCAGATTTCCGAATCTGATAATAATATTGATGGCAACTGAAGTTAACGGCGCGCAAAGTAGATCGCCGTCGCTTCTTTTTAGCACGCGAGGTAGATACATACACCTTTTCCTTCTACCTCAATATATTTCTGTTTTTTTTTTAACTATTATAGATTAGTAGGATTCTACTTCTACATTCATGTACTGTGTCTAATTGGCTGGTTATTGATAATAATACAAATCGAACACCAGTATAACAAAACCGACATCATTATAAACGTGCACGCCGCCAAGTCCTTAAAATTATCCACAAATCTTAAATTCCAAACGGCCAATCTATCACCCGAGGCGAGCCCTTGGTTGCGAAATGCCGTTATTAATGTAGTCGTGTCCATTGAGTTATAGTGGCCCTTGGGTAGATCGACAGCAACAAGGTATACACGCTTGACAAATGATGCGAAGTCAGATTTGAACTCACTCTGATGCGTCTAACGATGAGAATGTTTTTGGTGCAGAGGTAAACTGTTTCCGGAAAGCTAAGCTTTTAATTCGTGTGGACATATCGATATCGAATATACCGAGAGATTCGACTATCACATTGACGACCGCTTTAGCTTAGTTGGTAGTGCCTGCCTACGAAGCAGGAGGTCCTGGGTTCGAATCCCGGTAAGGGCATTTATCTGTGTGATGAGCACGAATATTTGTTCCTGAGTCATGTCATGGATGTTTTCTATCTATTTAAGTATTTGTATCTATTAAATATTGGGACCGAGCGCGACGACAGCGCCACGTGATAAGCGGCCATTATGGACAATATTGTCACCGCTGTCAAACAAGAAGTAAGTAAATTTTGTGAAAAATATTAAGAAATCTTGTGTTATTTTACTATATTACACAATTTTGGACAATGGTAGTCAGTAACATTATTGCCAATAATATTAAAATTGTTGTTTTCAGTGAGAAAAGTCAGCGACAAAAATGTCAATGTTAGCCGTAGCGAGCGCTGTGATCGTTTAGGCTACCCCCTCCACCCGCTTTGCACTCTGCCAATATCGTCGTCTAGTATCCATAACACAAGCCTTATTGAGCTTACTGTGAGGCTAGTTCGATTAGTGTAATATTGTCTCCTAATATTTATAAAAAAAATATAGCTAGTCGTAGTGTAGTAGTAAGTTAAGGGATCCTATTGGATCGCATAAATATAAAGGCATAATGCATCATTTGGCATAATTCATCATTCGGCATCATGCATTTTTTTCTTAAACTATGAAATTTTCAGGACTCTTTAAGGCCTCATCCTGTTAAATAGGTCAGGTTAGGTTAGGTTTGCGTTATAATAATCCTGAAAAAATTACGTGTTATGAAAAAAAATTATGCATTATGCCTTTTAAATTTATGCGATCCAATAGTAAACCGTAACTTAATCGTCCTTCATCGCAATAAATTACGGCGTTTCCGTCAATGTTGCCCCAGCATGAGAAGGTACTTGATTTAGATTGGCGGCACCAGTTGGCAGCACCTTCGTCGTGCACGTTCCCTATAGGGGCCCTTGAGTAGATCGACAATAACAAAGTATACACGCTTGATCAAATGATGCGGAGTCAGATTTGACTCGGTCTGAGTAATGCGTCCAACGATGAGAACGTTTTTGGTGCCGTAAACTGTTTCCGGAAAGCTAAGCTTGTAGTTCGTGTCGACGGTTACGTAGCAAAATATCTAAACACACGTGTTATACGGTCGGTTTGCATACGATCAAAATACATAAAGTCAAATTCCAGAACGTACGGCATTATCTTCGAAGTTACTGAACAGAAAAATCTGTAATAATTACCGATTATTAATATCATCCTAAATATTACAGGAAAAATAAAACGGTTTTCGTAAATTGCATCGTTTTTAGAAATTTTCAAAAATCGTACACATACTTATTTGCTCCTACTAAGCGAACCGCCATACAGTTTTTCTTGAACTATTCACGTATCTACTTACGAGTTTGTACGGAACCCTCGGTGCGCGAGTCCGACTCGCACTTGACCGGTTTTTAATCCGTAGTCTAAACCCAGTTGTGTGTACTCCGACTGTGCCAATGTCTTGCCACCCACCAGCCCAGCAAGTTAGCATGGCATTCAATCCAAGCGCTAGATTACATTGTTGGTCGAGAATCTCGCCTGTTTGACAAATGGCCACAGATTGGTCTCTAATAGTATCTGACGCTGTGTCGCAATCGACTGATGGTAATGGTACGAAGACTTGATATATGGATCCAAGCTCTGAAATGTACATTGCTATTGGTGTTCTTGTTGCATAGTGAGCAGTTGAGGATAAATATTACCAGTTGGAGGCCTCTTTTGAATGGAATTAAAACTGTAAATAAATATGAAAGAAAGGTCCAAGGTACATGGACCAGAATTAGGACCATGGAAAAGGTATCAAGAATAATGATAAAATATTATCTAAGTCATTTTTTTATTTTATTTAAAGCCTGACTAACTCGCAACCCTAGTGGACGTAGCGATAATATGACCGGGTGGTCGGCCGTGGCGTCCCCTGGGGTCGAACCAGGTCGCTAGCCGGACCACCCCGAGTGAATCGGACTGGGTGGGTGCCGGGGGCGCCTGGGGTCGAACCAGGTCGCCTTGTCCCGGTCCACCTCGATAGCGTCGGACTAGGTGGGGGCCTGAACGCCTGGAGTCAAACCAGGTCGTTTATCTACGTCATCTGTAGTCCGATAATAGAGATCATTCATTCATTAAGAATGCTGTAAAAGTTAAACAGAGAAGCGAAAGTTAATATTCCAAATCTCTTTGGTAAATAATGAATATTTTATTCTCATAGAAAAAAAGTAAAAGGCAATCTTCATTCGTTAAAAAATGTGTCAAGCATAAAATGTTTTAAAACTGCATGCATCAAAAATCATGTCTGATCATAATTAAAACACGAGCCAATCCTTGACCGCGCCGACCCAGTTGGCAGGCGGGCTGTGACAGACGGACAGACAAACGGAGGAAGCAGTATTGTCGCGGCTTGCGACAGATCGGAAGGAGGTGTACCCTTATAGCAATACTAATTCAAAATGACAGAACCATGTCAGCACAAAATGGCTACAACTTACCTCGCCCACGACCGGGAGTGGCGTTATCGCCGCTCGGCTACTATAGCTTGGCAACTTCGTTGGTGACACTCACATGTGTGCTTTTTGTTATGTGCAGCCGTAACTACTTACACAAGTTACCGCCAACACGAACGGCGACCGACGGAGGCAGCCTCCGCAGGCAGCCGTTCGTGTTGGCAGAAAATCTATAATTCCAGAAAAAAATGCATTATGCCAAATGATGAATTATGGCTTTCAAATTTATGCGACCCAATAGGGCATATGCATGATATTTTTTATTTACTTTAATAAAAGCTCATTCATATAAGAGACAGTAGGAAAAAAATATTTTACAAATAACTATAAAAATAATCACGATATAAGACAATAAAGATTTATCTCTATCTCTTTCTAACAAAACAGAATATAGTATGGAGATTGTATGGCGGCCGTGTACTATGACGTCATAGTCCATATCGGATCTCTCTGTCTAATCGCTGTCTGATTAGTGCTTTAAAATGTTTATATCTTCCGTATTTCTCGTTCGATTTGAATTTTATTTTAGAAAGAAAGAAAGAAAGAAATATTTATTTGGATCTATTACAATATTGAAATGGTATGGTATTAGTAATGGAAGCGTGTACAATATTGAGATGTATCCAAAAAGGAGGCCACTCAGCATGTGTCGGGGCACAGGGTGCCGACGACGCTGATTTTCAGTGGATCCATTGACAAAAAATACAAAACATTTAATAAATAACTTAACCTAAGAGATGAGAGGCGAAAAGCGACAAATAGTCAGTGTACAGATTATTCGCTGGCTGGCGGTAACTCAACCAGAATATCGATTTTTAAGTAAAATAATAGAAACAGAATAAACATAAGTCTAAGTAGTAATTTTATGTGTAATAAAATTTGAGTCAAATAGACACAGTCGACTATGTAGAGGTAGATTTTTGTTCCTGATAAAGATGTAACTTCAATTTCATTTTGAAAGTAGCCAGTGTACGAGCGTTTCTTATTGGCGGTGGCAGATTATTCCAGCATCGCGTGGCAGCGTATCGGAAACTGCCACGGAAGCTAGCCGACTTGTGTCGCGGACAGATGAGACGGGGGGCTTGTCTAATAGGCTTACTGGAAAAGGTTAGTTTGTTGTAGATACGGGGGTTGTTTAGTATGTACGATTCCAAACAGCAAAGAAGCAAGATGAAGTGTTCTCCGGGCCTCCATTTTAAGTAACTTACTATTTTGACTTTATGTCATATTTTTTACGGTATTTTCATATTTTGTTAAGAAATGTGTTAAAAAAATTCATGCATATTCCCTATACGCATCCCTTCAGAATAGCATTTTCGGTTATTATGTAGTTTCGGCCAAGATCTAAATCAACTATACTAATGAGGCGGAATCTTTTGAATAAAGGTATTTATGTCCAGGAGAATAATTATCCTTTAAGAATCATCCGTTTATGGTGGTCATAAGCCCAGTAATGGAACACTGAATTTGTACTGACACTGAATATATCGTCGTCTAGCATCCATAACACAAGCCTTATGAGGAAACAGGAGGGCAGTTTTTCCATACAAACGTGGACTACGTTTGTATGGAAAAACTGCCCTCCTGTTTCCTCCCTGGATAATGCCAGTAGAGCAATCATTTTTTGTCCAAAAATCTATGGCTACTATTGATATGTTCCTATGTTTTCCTTTTTACGATAAATTGATTCTTAAAAGAGATATTAACCTTCAAAAACCTGAAAAAAATGCCAGATTTTCCGCTGTGTTCACACATCCAGAAAACAAATTTGACTAGATTATTAAAAAAAAGGAACACATAGGAACACGGCCAAAGCCTTTCTTTAATGTTTAATGAAAAAATTAGTTAAATAGGTTATGTTTTGGGAAAGAAATCAGGGAACTACGAAACGTTGTTTTCATGAAATTTTAAAAGGTATTTTCGGTCCAAGCTGCAGTTGTCTCTATCGCGCTCTGCGCGGGAGAGGCCGGCAGTGCGGGACAGCGACAAATTTTACAAATACCTAATTTTCAATTCTCTCCACCTTACTCTTTCCTCTTATTGAGCTTACTATGGGACTAGTTCGATTTGTGTAATATTGTCCCCTAATATTTATTTATTTATTTATTTACTGGAATTGTCTAATAAAGAAAGCGCTGTAAGCAAAGTATAAAGATGAACAAGTAGTCCAACTTCGTCCGTTTAGCAGCGCGCGACACGTATTCACACAGACGCGCGATAGCACGTCTGTGACTGGAGCATTCTTAAGAGGAAACAGTAAGGTGGAGAGAATTGAAAATTAGGTATTTGTAAAATGTGTCGCTGTCCCGCACTGCCCGCCTCTCCCCCGCAGAGCGCGATAGAGGCAACTGCAGCTTGGACCGAAAATACCTTTTAAAATTTCATGGAAACAACGTTTCGTAGTCCCCTGATTTCTTCCCCAAAACTTAACCTATTTAACTATTTTTTTCATTAAACATTAAAGAAAGGCTTTGGCCGTGTTCCTATGTTTTCCTTTTTTTTTAATAATCTAGTCAAATTTGTATTCTGGATGTGTGAACACAGCGGAAAATCTGGCATTTTTTTTAGGTTTTTGAAGGTTAATATCTCTTTTGAGAATCAATTTATCGTAAAAAGGAAAACATAGGAACATATCAATAGTAGCCATAGATTTTTGGACAAAAAATTATTGCTCTACTGGCATTATCCAGGGAGGAAACAGGGGACTACGTTTGTATGGAAAAACTGCCCTCCTGTTTCCTCTTAAAACCTTGACTGTAGTGCGTCCGTACACGGCGCGCACACATTCAAGCGCGCGATGTACCTTTTGTATGAAGAAAAATTACTGTTATTAAACTGTGCTATAAGTAAATGTTAACTTGCGATCTGCAATTGTCAAAATATAACGGATTCGATGCTCCAGTAAAATAATTAACACCCACTTGTTTTGGATTGGGTATAGATTAACATCAAACCTCTTTCCGAGACAAGGGCGGCGTGGGAGGCGACAGTTAGCCACTTGTCCGTCCGTCTGTCGGTACGTTGGCATGGTTTTAGGACGTTGTAACTAGGGATGTAACGATACCGATACCGATATTTCGGTATCGCCGATTATATACAACCGATATTTGAAGAGCGCGAAAAGAATTTGCTGTATGAAAAAAAATCTGCAAAAAGTAATTTCAATTACTGACTTAATTTATATATTGGTGTATTACCTTGTGCAATAATAATTACTATGTTAATTATATATTTGGTTCATAATAAAAAAAATGCGTTGACAATTTATTTATTTTTACTTTATACCTTCAAGGTTGACTCTCTGTTAAATAGAGCCATGTTTTAGGTATAATAAGGACATAAAAATAATAAATCTGACTCAAGTTCATACTTCATTAGTTAGCTAAGATATCGGTATCGGTATCGCCGATAACTTACTACAAATATCGGTATCGGTATCGTATCGGCAAAATTATGTATCGTTACATACCTAGTTGTAACTGTCTATGGCCTTTTAAGTAAGATACATCTCTCATTAACATGTACCGCTAACGAATACCTATTATAATCTCTTTAATGCCAAAGATAGGCAGTAAAAGGAATTCAAAACGTTTATATCTATTAGAAGGTGCTGTTAACGAGTAACATAAATATCTAGCATAATATAACTAGATAGATAGTTCCAAGCTAAGTGGCGCCATCTGGGCCGCTTCCTATGTTACCAATTAAAGCAGGTTTCCGCTAAGTCCTGATAGGTGTCGACTGTTTGTATGGGTACAGTAGCGACCCCTGTCGGAGCTTTTCCAAACTATCTACCTGGTTCTTTAGCTAAGTCGGAAGTTTGTTATGGTAGATCATAATAGATGTCGCTCACACGGGTCTATATATACCTAAGCACGTATAGGCCTCTCTCTTCTTCCTAACAATCTGTTAGCACGTACGGTCGTAATTGTAAGCTCTCTCATTAAATTAAGTATATGCAAGTTTGCCTTTACTTTTACTCGCCCAGCGGTCTCCATCCCAACATATGGTGACCCCGCGTTTAAATCTATTAAAATCACAACGATCGCTGTCCATCCGTTCGCGAAACCGCCGCGAGGCATCGGCAATTTGCACCACGCAACCGCTGCATGGTTGCATTCGGTCCGGAACAGCAAGGCGGCGCATTTGCAGCGGCGACATCGATCTCGCCCTTCTGAGGCTGAGGAAGATCAGGCTGATCGCTGGGCAACTACGAAGGGCGCGCAGGTGTGCGCGACGCTGATCTTCGCGAGCGAGCGCGGGCCACGTGGGTGGTGCCGTGACAAATCAGCGAGGGCCAGCACCCGACGACACGCGGGCCACGTGCGAGGCACCGCGGTCAAGCTATCAAACCTACCAATCGCGCGCCACGTGTGTGTGGCGCCGAACGAGCCGTCGACCGTATCTACCAAAAGCGAACCACGTGGGTGGTATCGCTAAGAAGAAGCATCCAAGCCAGCGGAACTGCACGAGGATCGACCAAACAGGCAAGTGAGCTGGCATTTCCTAACCAATTCCAAATCTCCCTCCTAATTTTCTTTGTAATTGTACCTACTAGTAATTTCCAAAAATGGGTAATCCAGACGAGGAATCTGCCCAAAATATTAGTTTTATAGAAGAAGCAGAGTTAAAGAGACAAAAAACTAGACGTGGCGTATATAAGCGAAAGTTAACCTTATTTAAGAAATTCATGGAACAGATCGATTCTAGTAATTTAACAGCTGAGATTGTCATGGACGTTAAGCTAAGATTAGAGCAATTACCTAATTTATACCAAGACTTCTCCAAGATACAGGATAGGATCGAGACCATGTGCTGTGAGTCTGACGACATCGACGAGCAGGCGGCCGAGCGTGAGTCTTTCGAGGATCTATTTTACCGACTCACTGCGAAGGGCAAGCTGATGGTGCAAGAGGAGGAAAATCCTATAGCCAGTGAAAGCATGTTACAATCACAGCAACCGTCCATCAGTGAGTCGATAAAGTATCCTGAAATAAATCTTCCTAGCTATTCAGGCGACCTGACTCAGTGGTTACAGTTCAGGGACACATTCGATGCTCTAGTCAATCAAGGTAACTTGCCGTCGATCGTTAAATATAAATACCTACGCAGTTGTTTACAAGGCGGCGCGCTAGAGGTAATCAGTTCACTCGATTTTTCTGATGAGGGGTACACGCTCGCGTGGCAAATGCTTTGCGAGCGTTACAATGACCCACGGCGCCTTGTATCCAACCACATGCGAGCATTATTCGACATAGAATCTGTCCCATCAACTCCCTCGAGCCTCAGGGGTCTTAGCGATAATATTTCCAAACATATGAGGTCCCTGCGCTCACTAAAAGTACCCGTCGAAAATTGGGATCTGATGATCATTTATGTACTAGCAAACAAGCTAGACACCCGACTAAAATCCAAATGGGAGAATAGTATTGATTCAAGGAAATTGCCTTCGTTGCAGGAATTCCGAGCATTCCTGCGAAACCGAGCTGACCGGCTGGAAGCAGCCGAACCAGCAGCTTATTCGAGCGACAGCACCGACACCAAGAAGGCCATGGTAACCACGTCCGAACCTGTCAAGGTAACATCCAAGCCTTTTAAAACTAACCAATGTCCTTATTGTTCAGGTGCGCATTATATTAACCAGTGTCAAAAATTTAGTTCGCAAAATGTTACCGCGCGAATTAGGATCATAAACCGGTTACGATTATGTTTCAATTGCTTGTCCGCAACTCACATATTAGCTAACTGCAGGGCCAGTACGTGTCGTGTGTGTAAAGGCAAGCATCATACATTACTGCACAAACCGAGTGCGGGTGTAAGTAGTTATCAACCGAAACCACCAACCGCGACGTCAACCAACGAGCAACCGAGCTCTAGTCGTAGTCAAATCGAGACTACAACGATTATAAATAACACTCAAATCTCCAAACAACCGATTATTCCAAACAAAACGGTTATTCTTCCCACCGCCCAGGTACTTGTCAAGGACAAGTACAGTCAGTTGCATAAGCTCAAAATTCTCTTGGACTCAGGTTCACAATCGAATTTCATTACCGAAAGTGCTTGCGACAAGTTGCAACTTCCCAAATCACAACATAACCTAAAGGTGATAGGTTTTAATAATAGTGTAACTGACGTGTTAAATTACTGTGACCTAACGCTGTATTCACTAGATAAAACATATTCGACGCAGCTGTCTTGCTTTATTGTACCTACGATCTGCCATACCAAATTTAACATCTGCGAAACCAAGCAATGGGACATTCCCTCTAAGTTCAAATTAGCCGATAGCGAGTTTTATGTACCTAGCGAAATCGATATGATTATCGGTGCCGAGCTATTTTATGATTTACTGTGTATCGGTAAATATAGACTAGGCACCGGGTTGCCTACTTTACAAAATACACGCTTGGGGTACGTTGCAACAGGATTCATGTATTCTGGACCGGTAACTCAGTCTGTTCAGTGTAAAATTACGATCGAGAATCAATTGCAAAAGTTTTGGGAAATAGAAGAGGGTTCCGCACCGAATTTACCTTATGATGAAAAACGGTGCGAGGAGATATTTATGGAAACTCATACTCGCAGATCTGAAGGTAATTTCGAGGTTGAACTTCCATTAAAATTGCCCCCCACCGAGTTAGGCAATTCTAGGCACATAGCATACAGGAGGTTCAAAGTTTTAGAGTCCAAGTTCCAGCGGAACCCCGATTTTAAAGAAAAATACGTAAATTTCATGCGCGAATTTGAACAAGCTGGCCATATGATTAAATTACCAGAAAATTATGATGGTCAGTGTAACTTTTTACCCCACCAAGCGGTCCTACGCGACTCCCCCTCGACTCCTATTCGTATAGTGTACGATGCCTCGAGTAAATGTAATAATAATGTGTCCTTTAATGATATACAATACAAAGGCGCAATAAAGCAAGACGAGCTCATTAACATACTTCTACGTTTTAGAAAATATAGGTATGTTGTAAATTCTGATATAGAACGTATGTATCGATGTATTTATTTGAAACCGAGTCAGCAACATTTACAATGTATTTTTTGGCGGGAAAATACACACCAACGACTTCAAGTTTATATGCTGACTACTTTGAGTTTTGGTCTAAAGTCCGCACCCCACATAGCGACTAGATGTTTGTTACAATTGTCACACGAGAACGAACACAGGTTCCCGGCGGCGGCGGAGGCCATTGCAAACCAGTTCTACATGGACGACTTCATCTTCGGCGGAGACACGGTAAGTCAGGTAGCTGACACTGCCTCACAGGTGAACGAGATCCTCCTGGCAGCTAACTTCAAACTTCGGAAGTGGAAGTCGAACTCCGAAGCCATCATAAAAAAGGTAACCGAGTTACACGCACACCAACACACATCTCCAACACAGTTTGGAGATAACACTCATAAAGTCCTCGGCTTGGCGTGGTCCAGCGAGTCTGATGAGTTAATGTATACGATAAAAAATAACCAAATTTCAAACCCAATCACGAAACGTAAGGTATTAGGGGTCATTTCCTCGATTTTTGACCCCCTAGGCCTCACAGGACCAGTAATAGTAGTCGCGAAATTATTTATACAAAAGTTATTTAAAGAAAAAATAGATTGGGACGTAGAATTAACGCCCGTCTTAGTTCGCGAATGGAATAAATTCTATAACGATTTATTTCTTCTAAACCAGTTAAAAATTCCAAGATGTACAGTTATACCTAACCATGTAAAACTCGAAATTCATGGCTTTTGTGATAGTAGCAATAAAGCCTATGGCTCTGTAATTTATATTCGTTCTATCGACCAGTTAAGTAATATCCAAGTCCGCATACTTTATTCTAAATCCAAAGTCGCGCCGATTAAGACACAAACTATACCTAATCTCGAACTTTGTTCGTGTCTACTCCTCGCGACGCATGTTGATAGAATAAAACGAGCTATGAAATGCGACATAGCTAGTATTACCTTGTGGTCTGATTCAAGTATTGCTTTAGCGTGGATAAAAAATAATAATCTTAAAGTCACTTGTTTCGTAAACAACAGAGTAACAAAAATATTATCATTAACAAGTTAAAACGAGTGGCGCTGGGTTCGTTCAGAAGACAACCCAGCTGATCATTTGTCGAGAGGATTAGAGGCTAGTAAACTTCAAAATAACAGTTTATGGTGGCATGGGCCATCATGGTTAAGTCAACCTACTGACACATGGCCGAATTATAGTACAGAGTCGGCGACGAGCCATGTGCCCGAATTTGTACCGGACACAGATTCAATTTACAACATGCTTGTAAATAGTATTCAAGCTAATGACACACTTCAATACCTATTCCACAGGTGGTCAAGCGATAAAAAACTTATTCATGTACTTGCGTACATACTTCGATTTATACATAATGCCAAGAATAAAACCCGAACAATGCATCCCGATAAGAGATTGTCCGGGCCGTTATCTGTAGACGAGTTAAAGGTATCCGACCACACTTTAATTAAATATGCACAAACAGAATCCTTTCCGCTCGAATATAAATTGTTGCAGAACAATGAACCTGTACCTAACAAGTCGAAAATATTATCGTTGCATCCATTCATGAAAGACGAACTCATTCGCGTTGGTGGACGAATTGGTCTTTCACAGTATCCCTATGATAAAAAACACCCATTTATTTTAAGCCACGAACACACGTTCACAAAACTACTTATGCAAAACGCACACATAAGTATGTTGCACGCTGGCCCTCAGTTGTTGTTATCAACGATGCGCGAGCGCATCTGGCCAACAAAAGGCGGTTGGTTAGCTTCGAATATTGTAAATAAATGTGTTCCGTGTTTTAGAGCGAAACCTAAAACTACCAATCCCATAATGGGAAACTTACCCCCCTCGAGGACCAACCCCTCCCCTATATTTAGTATTACGGGCCTAGACTATGGGGGGCCATATAATATCCGAGATAGGACAGGACGTGGTTATAAGGTCTCGAAGTGTTATATCGCGGTATTTATTTGCTTTGCAACGAAGGCCATTCACCTTGAATTAATTACAGGGTTGGAGTCGGCCAATTTCATGGCGGCGCTGCGCCGTTTCATCGCTAGGAGAGGTATTCCTAAGGAACTGGTAAGTGACAATTCATCAACGTTCCATGGAGCGAATAACCAGATGTTAGAGTTAAAGCAATTTCTAATCGATAGTTCAAATGAACTAGTTTCCAATTGTGCAGATATCGGTATAAAATGGAATTTCATACCAGTTTATACCCCCCACATGGGTTCTCTGTGGGAAATTTCGATTAAATTATGTAAGCATCACTTAAAAAGGGTTTTAGGACGTAGCTTATTAACTTATGAACAATTTTCGACAATATTAGTTCAAGTAGAATCTATAGTTAACTCACGACCATTGTGCCCATTACCTAGTTCAAATCCCGACTATCCCGTCCTTACGCCAGCTCACTTTTTAATTGGAAGGACCCCGTCTTCGTTACCAGACGAAGATTACGTCGGCATACCCCAAAACCGATTAACCCATTATCAACTTCTCCAACAAATTACACAGGACTTCTGGAGGCGGTGGTCGCGAGATTACATCGGCACGCTGCAGGAGCGAACGAAGTGGAGGAGTTCGCGCGGGCCGAGCCTCGCTGCAGGCACCGTGGTCCTGGTGCGCGACGAACACCTACCGCCCTGCGTGTGGAGGCTGGGCAAGATCGTCGCGACGCAGCCCGGCCGAGACAATGTATCCAGGGTCGCAATAATCAAGACTGCCAAGGAGAACATCCAGCGCGCGTTCAACAATATCTGTCCCCTACCCATAACGGGACAAGTGATTTAATACCTACATATCTAAAGTGCCTATAAATACGTTTCGCGTAAATAGTGACATTTTAAGTTAATTATGTTTAAGTTAAGTAGCTACCTAAGTCTAGTTAACCATACCTACTTTCGTATATTAATTTCATAATGTTTTATAAGTTCCTCGCACCTATTCAAATAAATACTTATCCCATTGTTGTTTCATTAAAGGTAATAAGGAATGAGCACAGCTTTGAGTTTAAGGAGCTCTTCTCATTCTTTATGGTTGAGCAAAGGTAATTAAGGATGCGCACGGCTTGTCCGAAAGAGCTCTGCCCATTCTTATTTGTTCGAAATAAAACTATCCTTTGAAATACCTATTTCAGTTAAATAGTTATTTCAAGGGGTGGCAGAATATGTTAACGAGTAACATAAATATCTAGCATAATATAACTAGATAGATAGTTCCAAGCTAAGTGGCGCCATCTGGGCCGCTTCCTATGTTACCAATTAAAGCAGGTTTCCGCTAAGTCCTGATAGGTGTCGACTGTTTGTATGGGTACAGTAGCGACCCCTGTCGGAGCTTTTCCAAACTATCTACCTGGTTCTTTAGCTAAGTCGGAAGTTTGTTATGGTAGATCATAATAGATGTCGCTCACACGGGTCTATATATACCTAAGCACGTATAGGCCTCTCTCTTCTTCCTAACAATCTGTTAGCACGTACGGTCGTAATTGTAAGCTCTCTCATTAAATTAAGTATATGCAAGTTTGCCTTTACTTTTACTCGCCCAGCGGTCTCCATCCCAACAGGTGCCTATCTTATGTTCTGTACTTTTAGGTATTTAAAAAAAGGTAAACAAAAAACCACGTGACTCGGGTCGTTCAGCCAATCAAAGCAGGGTTTTGTATCTGTGGCACAATACCATTGGCTATATGTATGATAAATGCTGCACCCCACCGCTGCATAATGAATAATGATGTATTTTACGGAAGGAAAATGACCTAAACGCTTTTGCGCCACAGAGTGCAGGTACGTTGTGTGTTTATCGCAATATGATGTCATAAACGCAAAAGGTCCTAAGCGCAAAAGAATTTTCTTCTGTTCGGTCATCAATCTTCTCTGATCTTAGCCGCCGATCAAATGAAACGGGAGATGTCCATCCAGGGAAAATAAAAGTGAAAACCTCATATTCAAACGAGTGATGTTTCAACCATGTTAAAATGATTTCATGGTATGGTTAGGAGTGTCTCACTTCGCGATTTCGCCGTGCGGCTACTAGTATGTACCTAGGTACCTACCAAATTTAGCCCTTACAGAGGGGCTTGGCCAGTGACCAGAAGGAGCACGCATGATGCGATATACACCGTGGGCCCGTATAATCCGACCAACTTTAACCATAGATTCTAACAACTATGAGAAGTAAAAAAAGCTATGTGACGTATAGTCGATTAACGCTTACTTTCCGAGATATTCATAATTTTTAAAATAAAAACTCCCAAGTGTGTAACAAGCCCTAATAAATGTGACTAAGATACTTTTACTGATTTTTTAAAATCCTTTAACTAAACAGCAATTAACCTTCGCAGTATCAGATGGTAAGCGATTACAAAGCCAAAATATTGACCTTTCGTTTCCAGTTTAGCTTTTTTTTTCTTTTTAATAACTTTTCCTCAGGAATACGTGGTTAAAGTTGGTCGGGTTGTACGGGCCCACGTTGTAGAGAGACGGTCGGATCTGGTGCGTGCTGTCCGGTGGTCGAAGCCGAACGTTTTGTAAAAAAGAAAACTTTTGTACGTAATACTATTTCATGTGATATGGTATGATTTGATGAACGCCGGCTTGTAACCAATAAGAACGGAGATAGTCATCTCAGTACTTTATAAGTAAAAAAATTTACTATAATCTCGCTCAGCGCGGCCCGGAATTGGTGGATTTTTTCCAACGCACACCGCCCCGCTACCTCGCACTGTTCTGGTAGAAACGTAGCCTTATGTTTACAAATGTGTTCAATAGTCGGTTACCATATTAAGTAATAATAAGGTTCACGAGCCTGACGTAAGCATCGTCGGCGCCTGCGCGGTGCATAGCGCATTTTCCTGCTTCTACATACTTGACTACATGCTTGATTTAGCTATGGTTCGGACATGCGCCTTTCAAGCGGAGGTCGTAGGTTCAAATCCTGGCTCGTACCGATGTGCTTTTCGGAACTTATGTACGAAATATTATTAAAAAAATTCAAAGATGTACGTGAATCAGGGCTCGGAAACCGGTATTTGCTCCATACAAAAATACCGGTATTCTTTCCGTTCTTATCGTTTTTTGGTTTATTATTTCGTTTTTTAACCAGACAATCTAATAATACGAAATCATGACTTAAATACATTACTGGACTCTACATAAAAACTAGGAATGTAACGATACATAATTTTGCCGATACGATACCGATACCGATATTTGTAGTAAATTATCGGCGATACCGATACCGATACCGATATCTTAGCTAACTAATGAACTATGAACTTCAGATTGATTATTTGTATGTCCTTATTATACCTAAAACTTGGCTATATTTAATATTGTCTTCGGTTTCCGCGATTATCACTCATAGTAATAAAACAACTTAAACGGATTAAATCGCGTATATTACTACATTTTTAAGTCCCGACGTTTCGTAACCCTTTTCAGCGTTCGTGGTCGCGGGTAGACTGAGAAAATCATAAATTTCCTCTGTCAAAATTACTGTTGTGCAAACCTACCCACTTTAAAAAATACAAATTCAATATTAGTGTTGCCAGATGGGCCTAATGTGTAAAGATGTTCACACACATGCCAGAAGGGCTTAAAACCTAACCTTAGAAAAAACTAGCGGCGCTTCCAAAAGGCATACTTGATAAGAAAGAAGGCCAAGGAAACTTATCAGCCACGCCTTATGCAAAACAAGAAAATAATTTAAGCAAAAGACTCTAGGTATGCTATTTTTGGTAAAACAAATCAGAAAAATTTTTAGTGTTGCCAGACGGGCCTAATGTGTAAAGACGTTCACACACATGCCAGAAGGGCTTACTATCCTAACCTTAGAAACTAGCGGCGCTTCCAAAAGGCATACTGGATAAGAAAGAAGACGCCAAGAAAACTTATCAGCCTTGCCTTATGCAAAAAAGAACATATTTTAAACAAAAAGACTCTAGGTATGCTATTTTTGGAAGAAACAAACACCGTTCAGTGTTGAGGTTTTACAGTGCCGTGTCTCGCCCGAAAATCGCGCGGTCGTTCACCAACAAGATGGACCGATCAAGTGAAAGACTCGTCGTCCTCCAAATTCTACTCGGTTGCAAGAGACGCGCTGGACAGAAACCGGTGGAGGCAGATCATCCGCGCCAGGTGCAACCCTGATGCTGACCACGATCCTCAGACATGAGGGACCGACCCCAGAGAGAGAGTCTCGCCCGTCCCTTGATGAGATGTAATACAGGATCCCAGGCAGGTGGTAGAGACAAACCATCTTCTCTATTGAAATTAGGATACTTCTTGATTTCAATAGCCTCGCGAAGCATCCTTGGAAAATAGCGCTTCTCCTTAGCGAGGATCGAAGCATCATCAAACTTGATTGAGTGGCTAGGTTTGTCCATGACATGCTCGCAGACTGCAGACCTGTTACAGCGACGGTGTTTGACATCAGCCGCGTGCCCCTTCACCCGAGTGGAAACACTTCGTTTCGTCTGGCCAATGTATGAAAGACCACACTGACAATCAAGCTTGTATACACCTGCACTTTGCAAAGGGATGTTACACTTCACGGGTCTAAGGTATTGTGACATCTTCTTCAGCGGCTTAAAATATGTCTTGATAGAAGCGCGCTTCAAAATGTGGCCGATCTTATCTGTAACCCCTTTGACAAAAGGTAACACAGCAGGCTTCCGCTCAACTGTCGGGGTCTTCACACGCGGTTTCTGACTGGCACGAGGTATCCTGAGACCATTGGCTATATTTACCAGAGAGTCAACCTTTAAGGTGTAAAGTAAAAATAAATAAATTGTCAACACATTTTTTTATATTATGAACCAAATGTATTATTAAAATAGTAATTATTATTGCACAAGGTAATAGACCAATATATAAATTAAGTCAGTAATTGAAATTAATTTTTGCAGATTTTTTCCTACAGCAAATTCTTTTCGCGCTCTTCAAATATCGGCTTTGGGCTTAAAATCACTAAATCTCATAATACCTTATTTGCCAATACTCCCTATTTTCAAATTACCATGAGCTCATAAAACCTAAATGTCAAATTGTAACATTCTTAAAATGAACGAAATTCATTATGACTGACTTAAAACGCATATTCTCTAAATGCCTGAAGATTGAAATGAACAATTCCTTCAATTACCGAATGGCAGAAATGACAAAATATCAAAACAACTCAACCTCAAAATACCTAAATTTTCCAAAAATGCCTAATTTTTTTTACGGGTGCTTATGTATGTAGTATAAATTTAGGTATTTTGAGGTTTGGTTGTTTTAAGCATATGTTGTTTTGCCATAATGCTGTTTTGAAGTTTAGGTATTATGAGCCTAAGGTATTTTGAAAATCGGCGATATTAAGGTTTCGGTTGATTGTGAAAAAAATTTAGGCATTCTGCAATTTAGGTATTTTGAGACCATGAAGTTTTGGGATCTGGAAATATTGATAATGAGGTAAAATGAAATTTAGTGATTTTAAGCCCAAAGCAAATATCGGTTGTGTATAATCGGCGATACCGATATATCGGTGTCGGTATCGTTACATCCCTAGTAAAAAGCATAAAATAATTCAAAATATTGGGCTATTTCGGGGTTTTTGCAAAATACCGGCTATGAGCCCTGATGTGAAGTCCCCAATCCGCAGTAGGCTAACTATATTCTGTACTTTTAGGTATTTAAAAAAGGTAAACAAAAAAACCACGTGACTCGGGTCATTCAGCCAATGGTCTTCTTCTTCTTTCTTCTAGACCGTTAGTCCCATTTACTTGGGGTCGGCCCTCCTCGTCCGCATCCTCCACTGAGCACGGTTTTGTGCGGCGTTTTTGTCAATTTGAGCTTCTCTGAGGTCTTTTTCGACCGTCGTCAGCCAAGTGGCGGGTGGTCTTCCACGGGTACGTGGTCGGGTATCAGGTAGGTTCAAGGCCAGTCTTACCGCGTGATCTTCTTCGCGTCTCTGGACGTGACCGTACCATCTAAGGCGTTTTTCTTGGGCTTTATCGATTATTGGCGCGACTCTAAAACTTCCCCTAACGTACTCGCCAATGGCAAATGGCATGATGTAGCCAATGGTATTGTGCTAAAAGTACAGACTATAGCGTGGGGACTATTTATCTATTGGGAGTAGGCCTGTGCCCAGCAGTGGACCGAATATAGGGTGATAAAGACTTGATTACTTTTAGTTTGCACTCCGTTTGTATGCCACATCATACAAATTAGGTGTATATGTAACTGATGCATGTCATGCACATAAAGTCATATGTACATACACAATACAAAAATCAATGGTTATGTATATTCGCGGAAAATCGAAAAGTCGTCACTTTCATCTTTTCATACCGCGACTAAACAAAGGCAAGCTTATCCTGGAAGGGATTTTTTCCAGCTAACATTTCAGCAAAACTTTTTAAAGCGTGAAGCACAGACATATTTCGAGGTAGAAGGAAAAATTGTATATACCTCGCGTGCTAAAATGAAGTGGCGACGACCTACTTTGCACGCCGTTAAGTTCAGTTGCCGTCAATATTATTATCAGATTTAAAAATCTGATAATAATGGTATAATTAATTGTTCAAATACCCCCAAATGAAAAAGAAAATTTATGTTTTCCATCACTAAATTACACTTTTGGCGTCAAACGCCAAGCGAAAAACGTTACACGCTTGGTTGCCATACAAATCGACGAACAATTTCGAAATTGGCGTAAAGCAATTTTTTATAGATTTAGCAATTACCATTATTCCTAAGACAACACAAAGGTAAGTCGAAAAATTAACTTTATTAAAATGTCAACCAGTGCGTTATGTCCTTTTAGCGACGCGTACAGCTAACCACAAAGTTATTCATCTAACGAACACTGTGCTTCAATGATTGCATAACTTAAACTTGACACTACAGCTTTGAGCTCATTGCCTCGCGGTAATTACGACCTACGGAAGTATAATGCGTCACACAATGGATTTACTAAGCAAGCACAAAATTAATTTATCTACTATGTTATAATCACAGAAATACACTCGCGCTCAATGAATTCGGGTCACCCTAATTCAGGGATCGGAACCGGTATCGAATTACCGTTTTATTTCGTTGAAATACCGTTATTTTACTCCGTTCGTGCTACAACCGGTATTTTGATGGAACGGAACGGAATATTTCGGTGATCGCTAAGTGATGAAGAACGAAATGATAACGTTCCTGATGAGAATAAAAACCGGTATTCTCGACGAGCCGAGCTCGCCGAGGGGCTCGCAGGGGTGGTGACGATGTGCGCCGGCATTTACAAGGTCAAATTCCGTGTTTTGTAGCGCGTCGCATAGCGCGATGTATTTATTTTCAATTTTTGTCGGGAAAGTTTAAATTCTGAGTGTTGAAGCGCGCGCGCTCTTTATTATAATATTGTTTGTTTTGTGATATTAAGTTTTTAAAGATGATACATAGTAATTTTTTAACTAGATTAATTATTTGCAGGTATTTCTATACTACCGAGTGACAAACAAGCATTCTGTCTACCTGACAGAACAAACTGAATGCAAAATTAAATAATACAAATAACGTTCTTCTTTTTACAATATTTTAGGTATTTTAATTTAGGTAGTTTAATTTAGTTTTTAGGTTTATTTAGTTTTAGGAAATTTAAATTTTATCTTCTATGTATTTGTTAGTTTACTGTACTTTCTTTCAATAAAGAAGTCACTGTCAAAAAAAAAAAACGTTCAATCAAACTGATTGATTGAGTCAGGCGTTACTTATATTATTACCGCGTTATTGATATTTTTGTTTAATTAACGTTCAAACTCTTCAAAGCAAAAGTCAGTCTAGGGACAAAGATGTAGTGTCTGATGCACTGGTATACCTACCTAATACATACTTATATTTGATTTGGATAAATTTAATGATTAGAGGCAAGTACATTTATTTCGTCTTGACGAGTACTCTGAACCGAAATAATATCCAGGTTCTGATGATGGAGCCGGAATGTGGCCATGGGAACTCCGTAATAAAACGTCGGAACCCCATCGTGTTTGAGCTCATTTATTTTGTCTTGACGAGTACTCTGAACCAGAATGATATCCAGGGTCTGATGATGGAGCCGGAATGTGGCCATGGGAACTCAGTAATAAAACGACGGAACCCCATCGTGTTTGAGCTCATTTATTTTGTCTTGACGAGTACTCGGAACCAGAATGATATCCAGGGTCTGATGATGGAGCCGGAAGGTGGGCATGGGAACTCCGTAATAAAACGTCGGAACCCCATCGTGTTTGGGCTCATTTGTTTTGTCTTGACGAGTACTCTGAACCGAAATGATATCCAGGGTCTGATGATGGAGCCGAGAGGTGGGCATGGGAACTCCGTAATAAAGCGTCGGAACCCCATCGTGTTTGGGCTCATTTGTTTTGTCTTGACGAATACTCTGATATCCAGGGTCTGATGATGGAGCCGGAAGGTGGGCATGGGAACTCCGTAATAAAGCGTCGGAACCCCATCGTGTTTGGGCTCATTTGTTTTGTATTGACGAATACTTTGAACCGAAATGATATCCAGGGTCTGATGATGGAGCCGGAAGGTGGGCATGGGAACTCCGTAATTAAACGTCGGAACCCCATCGTGTTTGGGCTCATTTGTTTTGTCTTGACGAGTACTCTAAAGTGAAATGATATCCAGGGTCTGATGATGGAGCCGGAAGGTGGCCATGGGAACTCCGTAATAAAATGTCGGAACCCCTTCGTGTTTGGGCTCATTTGTTTTGTCTTGACGAATACTTTGAACCGAAATGATATCCAGGGTCTGATGATGGAGCCGGAAGGTGGGCATGGGAACTCCGTAATTAAACGTCGGAACCCCATCGTGTTTGGGCTCATTTGTTTTGTCTTGACGAGTACTCTAAAGTGAAATGATATCCAGGGTCTGATGATGGAGCCGGAAGGTGGCCATGGGAACTCCGTAATAAAATGTCGGAACCCCTTCGTGTTTGGGCTCATTTGTTTTGTCTTGACGAGTACTCTAAAGTGAGATGATATCCAAGGTCTGATGATGGAGCCCAAACACGATGGGGTTCCGACATTTTATTACGGAGTTCCCATGCCCACCTTCCGGCTCCATCATCAGACCCTGGATATCATTTCAGTTCAGAGTACTCGTCAAGACAAAACAAATGAGCCCAAACACGATGGGGTTCTGACGTTTTATTACGGAGTTCCCATGCCCACCTTCCGGCTCCATCATCAGACCCTGGATATCATTTCGGTTTAGAGTACTCGTCAAGACAAAACAAATGAGCCCAGACACGATGGGGTTCCGACGTTTTATTACGGAATTCCCATGCCGACCTTCCGGCTCCATCATCAGACCCTGGATATTATTTCGGTACAGAGTACTCGTCAAGACGAAACAAATGTACCTGCCTCTAATCATTAAATTTATCCAAATTAAATATAAGTATGTATGAGGTATAACAGTGCATCAGACACTACATCTTAGTCCCCAGACTGACCACCTATGTGTAATCTTTTGCTTTGAACAGTTTGAACGTTAATTTGTTCTATCAGGTCGACAGAATGCTTGTTTTTCACTCGGTAATATAAATTAAAATTATACCTACAAATAATTAAATACACTCACGAACAATGAATTCTGGTCATTTCCTATTATAATTGTCCTTAGAAAATGACCCGAATTAATTGACCGTGAGTGTAATTAATGTCGTTATATGTATACCATATACCAAATACATCGCGCTAGACACTTGCTAACTAAATTATCTACGAAAAATGGTTAATTGTCCGAAACTACTTTTATAATCCGAATGAATCCGTAACAAAACAACACAACAACCTAAGCAACGCACAAAAGCAAAAAATACAAAATCATTGTGCGCAGCATACCGAAAAACAAAATATCCCGCAGGCAAACTCAAGGTAAAATTAGAAATAGCAACTCGTTCTATCTTGTTACGCAACGAGAAAAACGTTTAATTTCGTTCCACAGAAACGGAACTTAGTAAAAAACGGTATCGCAAAAGAACGGTTCTTTAACCGGTGATCACAAACAAAAACCAGAACCTTTCCGTTCTCGGGTCAATGAACAAAACCGGTATTCTACTCGGAACGGTTTCCGATCCCTGCTAATTTAAATAATAGAAATAGGTGTTTTTCAATATTTGACACTTGTTTCATTTACATAATATACCTACTATTCTTCAATACCTGGCTGTATTAGCAGGACGATGAATTCGGGTCGGTGAAATACCGCCATATTTTCTAAAATACTCCAGCGTTGTGAAATTATTGTATCCCGTTTTGATCTTTAATTAAATATTATCTGCAAAAATAACACTGAAAATAATAGCAATTTCAGGTTTAGATAGAACTCGTAAAAAAACATGAAAGATAATGACGTTTATGCCACACCTGGCCATAAAGTGGCTTTTTCCGCACGCTGCGCACACGGAAAAAGCCGCTTTCTGGCCAAGTGTAGACATAAAATGATGTACACAACACGGGGGGTAATAAAGAAAACCCTCGATCGCATATTTACGTCCCTCGCTTGCAGCTCGGGCCGCAAACATCTGCGATCTCGGGCTTTCTTTGTATTACCACCCTAGTTGTGTAATGTACTATTATGATGGGTTAGCGGATATTGCTTATACCGGTAATAAGGTATTGAAGAATAGTATATTAAGTATGTAAATGAAACAAGTGTCAAATATTGAAAAACACCTATTTCTATTATTTAAATTAGGGTGACCCGAATTCATTGACCGCGAGTTCCTTTTATCTCGATATATTTGTGGTGTAATCACCATTTCTAGTAACCTTCGTTGGATCTCGAATGCCCATGTCATCTGCTCCTTGACCATCACCTTAATATCCGCGTGGCCACACCATAACCTGTGAGTCACCGGCCTCGCTAGGCCTCCCGCGGACTCGCATTGTTAACCGTTTGCAATTATCGTAATTGTGTACTCGTGTTATACCAAACAGGCCTATGAACTAGACAATGGGACACACATATTGCCTTTTGGTATTAACGACCTTAAGGTGGCGCGTGGAACATGGAGCTACGAAAGTGTTAATCGTTTATTATGTGACATGACATGAGTGTAATGCTTAGAGGTGTAATGTGGAGAGCTTAAGGATAGTAATAAGCTTTAGATGATACTGATTGCTTAAGAGATGATACGAATAAGTAAATTATTTAATTATAGATATGTCGCAGCCAACTGGTTTAATTAGCCATTTCGTTAACTGCCTAGCCTTTTCACTAAACGGCGCCATTTAGTTAACTGTCTGGATGAAATGTAGCCAATGCGTCAATGTATCAATGAACGATATGGCTGGCCAATGCTTAGGCCGTTCGTTTAGTAGGGCGAAAATGGGCTTTGATTAGGGTTTTCTTTCTAAATAACTATGACCCGAAGCAGGTTGACGAAGCCCCGCTGCGCGGGGCTTCTATTTCTGCTCTGAGGGACACAAGCTGACTAACAAACCTAACCTAAAAAAAGGAGTTTGTTCAGTTTTTCCATGCGGGGGGCTTTGCCCCCGAGCCCTCCTGATGGTGGGCCTCCACCCCCCCGTACCCCCATGTTAGGTCAGGTTCTAGGACTGAATAGATTTATACAACTAAAATTTGACGGACTCGGCTAGGCGGGTTATTTAATGTTGTCTAACGAAAGTAGTTTGCCTAGTCGTTTGATAGAAGGGCTAGTCGGTCCCATGTTCATCCAGGCACTTAATTAAATGGCGCCGTTTAATGAAAAGGCTAGGCAGTTAACCAAATGGCTAATTAAGCTAGTTGGCGGCGACAGATACATTGAGCAAACACATTGAAAAATCAAATTCGGCCCACTATAGCTAAAGCCGGATTTGAACCCGCACTAATAAATAAATACAACAGGCAATATCTACCCAAGATGGGCTTTTTTATTTAAAATGTCCTCTTACTTGGCAATCGAATCAAAATTGGTCGTCACAAAACTGACGATTAGTGTCAAACTCCATATATTTCGTCACCAACTAACGGGTTGGACGGTATTTAAACATAGCTTAAATTTCGCCTTAGCGTACATTTTAAAAATAAAAATGTCCAGATAATAAAGTCCCATGTCACATCGGTAATCCGTTACATGTAAAATTATTCAAAATATAAATTCAACGTAGTCAAAGTGCATTTCACCTTAGCGTTCACGCATATCGGATCGGCTTTTGATGACATTGATTATGAGCATTGTTTAGGAGATGTGATAAAGATAAGATAAGAAACTAAAGTTTCTAGATCTTATCTGACTAGTAGTACAAACAGCAACACACTTAACTGCCCATTAAAGACAGAGCAGAGAGAAAATGATAACGATTGAAAGAGATACATATATTTGTATTATGTCAACTTCAAATCAAATAACGTTTGCGTATGTGTAGTGTGCCTTTGAGCTTTGTCATTGTAGTTGTTTGGGCAAAGTTTTTTTTTCCATACTGTAAATAAAGGTTTTATTTCATCAAGACTGGTGAATTTGTCAAAATTATGATTTAGCTTTCAGACGAACGTTGGGATGAAATAAACTAATTATATTGCTAATGCTTTTATTGGTGCTTAATATTTTTGATATGATGCATCAATATAATGTAATTTATATTTATTATTCATTCATTATTTTCCACGAATTCAATAATATGGCATTAATGTCAATAATGACGTTGGATCAGCCATAAAAGAAAAAATATTGTTTCAAAACTCTTTTGAATAATAGCCAATTTATACTCATAAACACACGCACACATGCATAACACGACTCCTTCAAGTGTGATTCTCTTTCTTGCAGTATTTCCCATTTTTGAAGTGTATAGTTAACTGTGTTGCTGTTTGTACCAATAATAAATTAATTTACTCTAATAAACAGAAAACGCAATAAAATTATACTGTACCTGTAAACGTAATCTATATATACAGGATATTAGGTAAATAATGGATAACCTGTAAACTGGTGATAGAGGCCATGGGTCTATCAAATAAAGCTAATATAGGTTTAGTAAAAGTGTCACAATTTCTGAGATATTTTGACTTATGTCATTTTTCTCGAGACCCATAATATGACTTAGATATATTGATTTGACACTAACTTTCAATTCCAACACGGCACTTAACTCACAAACACAGTTTTTTTTCGATTGCATTATAATAGGGATGTTGACTAATGTTGATTTTTACAACATAATATAGTCACATGGATTGGAAAATACTAAATTATCATAACACAAAAGAAATAAACAAAAAATGTATAAAAAATATAAAGTTTTGAGACCACAAAGTTTAAAAAACGATATTTTTTTATCGTCTTAAAGAAAAATTGAAGTCAATTTGGAATGCTTAAATAACACTGAAAAAATAAATGTACGATAACGATAACTATGTGCTTAAACGCACTTTTTCGTGCTCAAAATGGCAAAATGCTATTTTTTTCATACAGACTTAGTACAGCGACGGAACGGATGACGTCATAAGTTCCTACCGTTTTGTATAGAGCGTTTTCAATGCTCAGTGCGGTCTGCTACTTTTGATTACAATTTGTGGCTGTTATACTTATACAAATGTATTAGGTGTCATATAGATATTTGTTCCTCACAAACAGTAGAATCGATTTACGACAGTAAAAAAATCAAGTCAACAGGCGAATTATGTATAGACTACTCAAATTTAGTTGTGAAGGTACGATCGGATGGCAATGATTAACCTTTAGTGGTTAGCCTCGAAGCCAAATCATCGAAACGCAAGTAAAATGCGCAAAAGCCAGTGTTTCTGACATCCTTATTAAGAGAGGTCGTTGACTGTAAGGCCAGGCGTTCCTTAACAGAACAATCTGTGCGATTGTTATTTTCGGCAGAAATTCGGTGATATCATGAAGTTATGCGTTGTGAATCACTTGAGGGAAAATATAATGAGAGGGACATGTGGAGAATTCTTATGATTTCAAAGGACGTTTACTTGGACGTGAAAAGTAATTTAATTGTAGCATTTTCAAGGAAAGCAGTGGAATCATGCAGCGCAATGACAACTATATTGTAAACTTGGTTTATATCACTTACTTATTTATATTAATACAGAAAAATGGAATGTCTTTAGAAACTTCCATACTTGATTTACAGCTTTCAGTATCTGTCAAAATAAACTAAACGATCTCCTCTCCTCCTCAGTACCTCGCGTACTAAAAAGAAGTGGCGACGACATACTTTGCACGCCGTCAACTTTAGTTTCCGTCAATATTATTATCAGAATTGAAAATCTGATAATGGTACAATTAATTGTTCAAATACCACCAAGTGAAATGGAAAATTTATGTTTTCCATCGCTAAATTACACTTTTGGCATGAAACGCCAAGCGAAAAACACACTATACCTACGAACTAGGTTATTTCCTTCGAACTAAGTCTAAAGTCTAAAAGTCACTAAGTAACAAATACCTACTTACAGTAAAGCTCGTATCTCAGTATTGATTAACTAATTAGATACGACTTTTTGAAGAGCAGTGACAGAAGTTTTAGTTACTTTTGCTTGTCAGCAGACGATATATTTCTAAGATGTATACTCACAATCAGTGTGTCACACTTTCCTGAACAGATACGCCAAAACACTGGGTTTTTTAACCGTGCGTGTTCGGATGCCGGCTGAATAGCCAGTAGTCACGCACCCGTCGCTCCGTGATTAAAAAATAAACAATGAGGTTTTTTATGGGAATATACTCTATATGGCTACGGCCTGAATTGCGTAATTTTTTTCGTAATTAACTTATTCCGGCCGTGGGTAAATGAGTTTTGTTTATGGCGTTACCTGATGTCTTATTTAATGGCACGATGCCGTGCCTTCATCGGGTTTAAGGAAATGTCATGCCAACTTACCTGAAACAAAAGAAATAATGGTTATTAGTAAATAAAAATAACTTGTATAGGGGCCATTCATTTATTACGTAAGACAGTTTAGGGGCGGAGGGGGTCAACCATGTCTTATTTTTTCTTACAGGGGGGGGAGGGATTTTTGATCGTTCTTACGTAAGATCATAAAATGCGCAAAATAATCTTAACTTTTGGAAAAGCGCGCAAATCCGCGCGAGAGCGTATGCCCGTGCTTGGTTGCGTATAGGTAGGTACTTTACTAAAAAATTAAAAACTGCAAATAAACGTCCCTAAAAATGATTCTTTGAGAAATAAAAATTAAAACAGCCCAAACGTAAAATCATTTTTCCTTTAGATTCTTACGAAATAAATATTAAATAGGGGGGAGGGGGTCAGCCGATTCTTATTGTTTCTTACATAAGGGGGGAGGGGGTCAAAAAATGGCAAAAATCGTCTTACGTAATAAATGAATGGCCCCATAGAAATAATTTGTAAACTACTTTTGACACAGTAAATAATATCATAAACTGTTGAAGAGTTTTACAATTAAATAATTTTTTTTTATGCCACGCCTGGCCATAAAGTGGCTTTTTGCGCACGCTGCGCGTACGGAAAAAGCCGCTTTCTGGCCAAGTGTAGACATAAAATTATGTACACAATACGGGAGGTAATAAAGAAAGCCCTCGATCGCATATTTACGTCCCTCGCTTGCAGCACGGGCCGCAAACTTCTGCGATCTCGGCCTTTCTTTGTATTACCACCCTAGTTGTGTAATATACTATAACGTCACATCTGGTGATAACGTGGCAATTACAACCGCTACGCGTGCGGAAATTCCCACTTCATGGCCTGGGGTAGACGTATTTTGTACTTATCACGGGCGAATAAAGAAAGCCTCAGATCGCATATTTATCGCTCTTGCCTTCGGCTCGGGCGTCAAATACCTGCGATCTGAGACATTCTTTGTTGTACCGCCCTAGGTAAGCAATGTACTATTTCTGTATATCGATACCTTTAGACTCAAAGGGCGTAAGCTCCATTAGAACCTACGGTGTTTACGTCCTTTGAGTCTAAAGGTATCGATATTTATTTTATCTGCCCAGAAATGTAATATCCTAGTATTAATAAAGACACCGCATTTCGATATAAATAGTCCGTCGGTAAACAAAGCGATTTGAAACAAAACATCGATTAGCGATCGAGTAGATCGATCCTTAATCGATAAGGTCGCATGCCTCACCGCGTACACGGAAACTGGTTTGTCGTTTATATAGATAGGGGCAAGTGCTGTACGTGTGGACGGTTTTACCTGTGGACACTACTCATACAGAGAAAACGAATAACCATAGTCAAATACCAATCACTTATTTGAAAAGTATTTTTTTCATATGGCAACACTAGCTAATCGCCATCTTTACTGATTACAGAAACTGTGTGTTTTGAGGCTGCCGAAAGTTTTTGTGACAAAAAGTAATTTTTTACCTTCTTTTAAAGCATGTTTTATGTAAAATCTCTAAATGTTGCGGGTGTCTTTGCAATGGCATATTAATTTATATGGTGTAAACGTTATTTCTACAAGATTTCGTTAATCGTAGGTAGCATTTATAGTGACCGGTATGAATTCAAAATAAAAACCGCCGAAATTGTACCTGTGGATACCTCCGTGAATGTACCTGTGGACTGTCCATAGGTACAGTTATACTGAATGTTCCTGTGGACAGTAAAATTAATATACAATATTTTTGTTTGTTTTAGTGCCTCGTAGTAAAGCTGGGAAAAATAGAGACAAGATATGCCTAGACACTCTGACTGCAGCTGTTTGGGAAGTAGAAAATGGAAGTTCAGTAAGGAAAGCCGCAGAGAAGTTTAAAATCCCAAAATCGACAATCTTTAAAAACATAAAATTAAATCACTGTCAAAATATTGGTGAAGAAGGCTTAGAACTCCTAAAAAATGATGTCAGGAGGATATTTAGCAATACTGAGGAGCAACAGATATATGATTACTTAAAAAAGCAGCATTACTACACACAGCATATTCTTCTGCTGACAATGGAGGCATTTTAAAATCCCATAATTATACTTGAGATTTTGCTAAGAATATTAGATTTCAAGAAGAAAAAAAGTAACTGTGATATGCAGAGCAACATATAATTACATGTTGTTTAATTGTATGTTGTTAATTACGTTATTCTAGAAGTTTATTCTGTTTAAAAGTATGTTGTTGATTAATGTCCGTAGGTACGTTACCGTCCATAGGTACGTTTTTGGAGTCCATAGGTACAGACAGTAGATGTACCTATGGACAAAATGAGTGTTTTTTTTAAAATGCTTCTATCCGCCATCTGCGGATAGCTAGCGTAGAAAACATATGTGGACTTTGAAGATTGTTTAATTGTGATTAAAACAAAATAAAGAATTCATTTATAATACGCGTAGTTTTTGTCTAACAACTGATTAAAAGTCAAATTCTGGAAAGTGTCCACAGGTTGAGCACTTGCCCCTATATTGGAAACATTGCGTTTTCCGACTACGATATTGCGAATTGAGTACTACCTATATTACGTACAAAACTTATATTAAGAAACTAAATTGTAGTATTTTTTCATATTAATTGTAGAAAAATAAGAAGAACGTGGTTAGAAAAGCGTTTATTTTCAGTAAGTTCATCTTCACAAACTTTCACATTCATTTATAACATTAGTAGAATGTAAATATATGAAATTTGTTTGTAGAAAGTTGGAATAAAATGCGTAGTGTTTATAGTCATTCAAGATCTATTACGAACCAACCATAACAATTATAATATTGGCAATCTATACAACGGCCAATTTCACGAAGTATGACTGCGTCTAATTACCGCGTCTCCATACATTTAGTATGAAAACAGCGTCGCGGTAATTAGGTGACCGCAGACATACTTCGTGACAATGGCCGACAAATTAATAAAGTTATACGCAAAAGATTAACTGTCCCATCGCGGCCTCATCCAATTTGCACTTGATTATCCAATACAACACAATAAAAACTCATTTAATCATAAATAAGTGGAGCCTTATAAGATTTTATAATAAAAATCATAAGCATCGTGTCTCAAGGCT
Organism: Eudemis profundana; assembly: GCA_947034925.1. Lineage (NCBI taxonomy): Eukaryota > Metazoa > Arthropoda > Insecta > Lepidoptera > Tortricidae > Eudemis > Eudemis profundana. The sequence continues at coordinate 19,077,631 of OX344812.1, forward strand.
GGCTGTGGGCGGTCGTGGGCGGTTGTCGCAACCGATATAGATTAGCTGGGTTTATCGCGAAATAAACAAAATTAAGCGGTTGTTATATGCGGTGAACAGGCGTTTAATGTTGCGGTTACTTGTGCTATTTTGTTATGTACCTACAAAATCATTGGTTTTAACGTAATATTCAATCGTAATCGGAAACGTTTGGTACATTGCGTTTACCGCCCAGCAAAAGGCAACCGTGCGCTTTAATGCATAGCATCGAAATAGACGCAACAACAGAGATTCAGATAAGGTATTCAGGAGATAAACAGAGACTTTATGCTACACCTGCCCATAAAGGGACTTTTCCGCACGCTGCGCATACGGAAAAAGCCGCTGTCTGGCCAAGTGTAGACATAAAATGATGTACACAACACGGGAGGTAATAAATAAAGCCCTCGATCGCATATTTACGTCCCTCGCTTTCAGCTTGGGCCGCAAACTTCTGGGATCTCGGCCTTTCTTTGTATTAGGTACCACCCTAGTTATGTCATGTACTATAAATTGAACTCAATGGGTCAAATAAGGGGTTGATGAATGAAAAACTCAATTCAATCATTTAACTCATAATGATGATGGACTGATGGTACAAAATTTAGTCGAAGTCGCAACATTGTAAATTCTAGTTGGAGTTTTAAAGTTTGAAGCGAGTAGGTACTAGGTACGTCTTTCATTTTATAAGTATAATAATAATGTCTCTGTCATTAATGGTTTACTGGTAGAAAATGCCTTACGGCATTAAGTCCACCATTTGTACATTCATGGATGGTGCAATAAAGTTTCAATAAATAAATAACAGTTGTGTGGAGAACTTTGCAGAATACTTTCAACGCAAACGGCAAATCTCTAAAGGTAATTGACAACATTTTTAACTTAATATCCAAACTCGTAATGATTTTTTAAAGAGCCAGTTTATCTAGTTTACCAGATGGGCAATACAGAAACCATTTAAAATTTAATTGAGCAAATCAACTAAACATTCAATTGCCGAGTTACATCACACATAATAGGGCTGCCTCGTTTAGCCCAATATCAATAGGTACAGCCAGCATCAAAGTCAACATCGCCATTGAGCTATTATTACTAGGTATAGAGAAGACGGCGCGAACAAAATCTGTGCAACAAGCGCGGCAGTGCGGGGCGCGTGGGAGGGGGTGCGGGTGGCGGAGCAACTGAGTAAACTGCGGCCGGCCGGCCGCAGTTGAACGGAGCACTTAGTGATGGGGCGGCGTCTTCTCTACGTATTAATAATAGCTCAATGAACATCGCCGACATATTTATGGTCACACATCTTTATACTTGTGATTGCACAGCTTTTTGTAGGTTTTTCTATTATCTCTCTGTTTTTATACCTCTTTTCTTTATACTATGAAAGACGAAAGACCTGCACACCTAATAAAATATTTATGCCACATCTGGCCATAAAGTGCGCTGCGCGTACGGAATAAGCCGCTTTCTGGCCAAGTGTAGACATAAAATTATGTACACAACACGGGAGGTAATAAAGAAAGCCTTCGATCGCATATTTACATCCCTGGTCTGCAGCTTGGGCCGCAAACATCTACGATTTCGGCCTTTCTTTGTTTTACTACCCTAGTTGTGTAATGTACTATATTACAGCACACTTTTGTTTCCACCAAGAAGAACCAGTGCGTTTTTACTTAATTCGCAATACTGCCTAAAGCAATTATTATATAAAAATCTACTAAAAAAACCCGCAAACACCGCAGCACAGTAATATTATAATAAATGTGTAAGTTTGTGAAGATGTTTGGATGTTAAGATGTTCGGAGCTTTGCATTTTTGTTACTAAATAACGGGGTAATAACTGGGTGGATTGAGCTGAAATTTGGCATGCAAGTAGACCAAGTAAGGGTTGAAACCTACTTTATATCCCGGTAAAGATTAACGGGAACAAAGCGGATAAAGCCGAGGGTAAACGCTAGTCCTTAATAATGTCTCCATAAAAGGTTGTGTTGCGATATACAGGATGGAACGAAACGAGGGAATTTCCTGCAAATGTGGCATTTTTTAGCTTAAGTATATTATTTTCTCCAGATAACTATGTTAATGTCTATCACCGTTTTCTAGTTATAGCTTAATTAAACTTTCATGCAAAAAACCACGTGTTTCAACCCTATTTAAAAGTCATACGCGGGCACGGGCGGCAGCGTGTGTACTAAATTACGGTGGTATCCAGTAGGGTTGTACAAATGTAAACAAATATTATTTTGATAGTTTTGTCTTTCTTTAGTACTACATGTATTTAGCGATTGCAGGGCGATTCTATATCAAATATATTTAACATTATATTTTCAGGAAATTCCAAGCTTTGAATGTTGCAGACTATTCGATGCTGTCTGTACATCTCAAGAAGATTAACGATAATCAATTGAAGGTGAAAGCACCTTAATATAATACTTGTTTTCTGCAGCCAATTTGTTAAGTTTTTTCGACTGTGAATAAGGAGCACGTTATGTATGGCTGTTGCTGAAGCGGAGATCATTAATGCATATTGGATTGTACAAAAACAATTCTACTATTAAACAATGATGAAATAAACTGGCCAAGCTGTTGGCGGGCCGCAGATGGAACCTCCGCGGTTTGAAGTTTGAAGATCTCTGCTCTAGTACATAATAATTACCACAAACGTATAGGAAAACGATATAAATCAGCGATCTGCGCTTGGGCACGAAGTGAAGCAATTAACGCAGTTATTAATATGTAAACACGTTTGCATCATGAAGTTACGAAATAGTCGCCGAGCGTGTGAATATCAGTTTACCCATCGATAACTTGTAGGTATACAGGGTGCAACAAGTGAATAACTCATTAAAACAGTTAATTAATTAATTAATACATTTTATCTCGGACCTGAGTCCCAAGAAGGTTAAGTAATATACAGACAGCGAACTGAAACATCTAGTGTTAGTATTACTAGTTTACAAATGCCAATGTTGATTGTAATTATGTATGTATGTAAACACTTTATTGCACATAAGATCATGCAAAAGCAGAACAGACATCAGTGGTTATGTACAACGGCGAACTTATCCCTGTAATTACCTCTCTGGGGGCACGGTAGTGCCCCCGCCAAGTGGAGCAAAACAAAGGCCCGGTCGTACCATCCTTGCCTCGAATTCATTTTGTCTATAGTATAATATACTCACGGACAATGAATTCTGGTCATTTTCTATATAAAATGACCATAGAAAATGACCCGAATTCGTTGTCCGTGAGTGTATATGACATTGTTTATGGTGCAGATCAAAAATTGGGCGTTTTCCAAAATAAATCCCGGGGTAGCTACTTTCTCAAAATATGGACTTTTAAGGTTTTTCTGGCTCAGAACCGTTAGTACTTTCGAACCTTATGCATAAAAAAAGTGTCCCAAAATTTGTATTTTGGAAAACGCCCATTTGCTAGAATTGGCTATTTCCCATATCGATACCGATATACTGAAAGCGCGTTAACACCATTGTTCTGAATATTTGGGGTAATTACCCCAAATAAAAAAAAATGCTCTTTATGTAGCGTTTGTTACCTCCACCCTGTATCATCTACAACTAAAATGAAACCTACACACACTTAATTAATTAGTACTATTAGACGTATAAGTATCTTAATATCTTTATCTTAGTTAAATGCCAATGTCGTTTAAACGAGCCTAATCTATTTAATTACTGCAATTAATAAGCATCTCAATTAAGTGATACCACAGATTATAATATAATATGTGGTATGACTTGTACTGGTGATACTTCGCAACCTATAAGAAACATAACATCAATATTTCTTTGCATGTTTGAGAAAACAAATTTAATACATATACATACCTACCTACCTAGCCACTTACCCTCCTATGTACCCTCCTACCCACTTATCCTTCTACCCACTTACCCTCCTACCCACTTACCTTCCTACCCACTTACCCTCCTTCCCACTTACCCTCCTACCCACTTACCCTCCTACCCACTTACCTTCCTACCCACTTACCCTCCTTCCCACTTACCCTCCTACCCACTTACCCTCCTTCCCACTTACCCTCCTACCCACTTACCCTCCTACCTACTTACCCTCCAACCCACTTACACAACTGGACAATTAATTCGGGTCATTTTCTTTGAACAATTATATAAATACCCCTAGTAATGAGGAAATCGACGCGAGGAGTAAGAATAAGCGTTATCGTACTTCTAACTTAACGTAACTAAACTACGTTGTTTTTGTTTACAAGATAATCTGCACGATTACGAAACACCTGACATAATCGATCCATAGATCCGTAGATCGATGATCCACGCACGCGCAGCTAACTCGCGGCATCGATCCGACGCGCATACTGTGACCCGCGTAAATCATACTTTTTGCGATCTAAGCATACTTAAGTTGTTTTGCGGATTCATGAACAGTATTTAAGGAAATCAGTTGATGTAATATCAGAAAAAGTACATGAATACTTTGCTAATACTTTGTTTTGTATAGTTTGTCTAATCAGACTAATCGCAGATCACGTAGTATGACTAATACGAGTATGACATTACTCAGATTTTATGTACCTACCTACATATTATTATCTGATAACTGACATAAGTAGGTACTATTACAGAATTAATAATTGATTTACTTTTCGCATGGAATTCTTTTCATTTACAAATAATCTATTAAATACTACAAAAAAACACAGTGCTAGAGCTCATATTATTTTTTACTTTTTTGAGTTGTTTTAGTCGGGGGTTTTTAAATATTTTATTTAAGTTTTATTTCATGCTTTTTAAATGTTATTTTTTTACTAAAATTCTATTTCATGCCGAAAATACCTTACATCATTTTGGAAAAGAGCTGATACTCTCCAAACTGCTGAATCGGTTTTTTACCAAACAAAGCTAACACCCGCAAGGAAACCTGCTTTCACGCAAAAAATCGCATCGAAATCGGTCCATCCGTTCGAGGGCTACGATGCCACAGACAGACAGGGGTCAAACTTATTTTTTTGCGTCGGGGGTTAAAACTGATATAAAATAAAGAAAAAGTAATTATTATGTTGCATGTATATATGCTTACTACTAATGCATTGTGCGAGGAAGCTATCGGCTAAATAGAGCAGAAAAGAATCAAAAACTAATTTCCTTTGACCTTCCCCCCGGGGGTAAAGTCAACGACCGCACTCGATCCGATTTTTCAGGCTAGTTACTGACGCCTGATGTAATGTTCATCGTTCTACCAAGGACCATTAAAACAAGAGGACTGCCATTCTCCATACAAAAAGCTGTTCCCCGAATTGACAACATTTCATATTTTCAAAAGATCTTAATTCGAAAACCATTTGGGTAAAACTGTATTTTATGCTCAAAAAAAATTTTTTTGGATTTTATTTCCCATTCATTTTGGAAAAAATCGTCAATTAGTGTGAACCGGAAGTGTGACGTCATTTTCCCTGCATTATCGAGAGAGACCTTAGTGCTGAAACGATTAAAAAGTGTATGGTATCCGGTTGTCATTTTCTGACATACTTGCCGTCTGACGTTTATTTGTTTTGAAAATTGTTACAACTGCTTAGCGGCTTTAGAAGTTTAATTTTCTTACCGTTGGTTCATTTGCACGTTTTCGAAGACCTTAAAAGACTTGGCACTTTCCCACTGGACTCCGATAACGCATTCAAACATTATTAACTTGGCATTCTTTTACCGGACACCGATTTTTTTCATATAATGAAGACATCAGAAGGTTTTTCTCAGGCTGATAGCACGAATCTGCCGCGTGTTGAAATTATGATGATGGAGTACACATCGGCAAGTGATAAATATAATCCAGCCCAAATAAGAGGAACAAAAGCATCGTTGTCTTCCCGAACTTCCTATGTTGACAACGCTGTAACGCCTGACAGTTTTTTTTTTAATCGTAATTGTCGCTCTGGATTCTAGTTTTTTTAAATCGTAATTGTCGTTCTGGATTCTAGTTGGGAAAGTGACGTCATTTTCTACATACGCCCTTTTAGAATGAGCTACTTTTCAAACTGCTATTTTTAATTGAAAAATTGAGTTAAAACGAAAAAGAAAAAATACGGGTAGCTTAAAATTCCACCTATTTTCTATCCAGCTCATAAAATGAAGGAGTAGAAAATTTGAAATATTGTCAATTTACAACGCCATCTATGTATAAGCTTGGTAAAAGAATTATATTATTTACAATTATTCAACTTTGCAAACGTGACACAGTATTTAAATGTTAGGATTTATTTATTATTAACTGTTTACGAACTAATTGTTACTATACTATGTTTCTTTGTTCAATGATAACATCGTTAAGTGTTTAGTTTTTTAGCGCCATCTAGTTTTTGCCCGGAAATCCCCTAGCGGTCGGGTTACAACCAAAGTATCGAGAAAGACAGTCCTCTTGTTTTAATGGTCTTTGGTTCTACCCAGTGGTCTTTTGGTTGATGATGAACCGTAATATCGCCTGAAGCCAACTTTCATGGGCATTGCCGATAACCATCGTTTGGATCCAATCGATCGGTGCGCGACCAATCGGGGCGAATCGATTCAATGCCCGGCCGTCCACACTTTCGCTCGATTTGATTGCGTATTTGTAATTAGTCAGCACCGCATATTTGGTTATTGTTTTTTTGTTAACAGATTATAATTGGCGAAGCATGCGTGCGATTAAATAAATAAACTGGCAAACTTGCGCATTCTCCCGCAGCAGTATAGCCAGGAGTGGCTCACTCCCGAAAACCCGGGTAACCGACTTTACTCGTATTTAGACTCGGGTATAACCGAGTCAAAATTTACTACCCGTATTTGACTCAGAACCCAGGTTAAAAAAAACGAGTAATTAATAAAAATTATGCATGTATCGTTATATTTACTTAAACCAAAAATACACACCAGTGGCGTGGCGTCCAAAGAACTCGATTTCTAGTCTAATATCAGGCATTTGACAACCTTATTCTACAGCTCTTAAGGAAAATGTACGCCAAATCTGCACTGACTTGCCCAAGCATATCTTTTTCGCCACGCCACTGATACACACTACAAATTATAATAGGTATACAAAAAAAGAAGAAACTAAAAAAAACTGTAAGTATTAAAACTAACAATTGTGGGACAATGGGTCTCAGTTTCAGCATGCGCTGGGCATGAAGTCCAGCGCTGGTTTTCAGACCGAACCCTAAAACACTTGAGGGTCGGAACCCCTAAAAACGCTGGAAAAACGCCTGAAATCGACTCTGGGTTCATTTAATTGGTTTTAAGAAGCAATTTGCAATTATACAAAGGATTGCAGCAATATAAAGCTTATCTCACAGTATAAAATTGTCAGTAACTCATTACTGACACAATGCACATGGCCTAGTAACTTAATTCGATTAGCTTCGGTTTTCAATTAATTATGGAACGTCATTAAACAATGATCATTAGGTACTGCGGTTACGACAGCGGCCTTGACTTACCATAGACAATCCGTTTGTAGAGATCCGTGGTCAGAACATAACCTTACAGCATTAAATTTGTAGACTACTTATCTATGTATCTGGATGGACCAAGTGAGAACTATGACTGGTGTTCCTGTCACCGCTGCCTTGAAAAAAAAGCCGAAGACAGGAACGAATGGCGAAAGTATAGTAAATATACAGGGTGGTTTTCGATAATCTGTACATATTAAAAGGGGTGAAATATCAACCAATTTTATCGGTAAAACTGACTTTAATTTTTGTTTCGGGCTATTTTTTTTACAGATTTAAAAAAAACTATGAAATTTTGGGCAGTACATCTCTTTGACTCGGTGTAATTCTTCAAAACTGTAAGAAAAAATTTTTTTTAAATCAAAATTAAGCATGTAAAAATGGTCACAAAATACGCAAATTTTCGAGAAAAATGGCGTTTTCCGTAAATAAACTAAATTTTTACAGCCGTTTTTCAATATTATATTTTTTTTGGTGGATTTTTCCTTCAGGTCCGTGGTTTATTGTTATTGCTACTAAATAACGTGTCTATTGTCATGACCCTGCATTTTTGCTTTCAATTTTAAACAATTAGATCAAAAATTATACCGCGACAAACAGATGTACTGCCCAAAATTTCACTGAAAGTTTAAAAATCTGTAAAGGAAAACGAATGGCCACAAACAAAAATTAAAATCAGTTTTACCGATAAAATTGGCTGAAATTTCACCCGTTTTTATATGTACAGATTATCGAAAAACAGCCTGTATATAGGTAACCGCAGCGTGGGACGGCCCCAGATTTGTAGACCGCTATTTACGGCAAAAATACTATCAGCGTGTTGACTTGAAAAGAAAGGTCAAAGACAGTAAGTCATCTAAAATTCCTAAAATGTAACCTAATCTTTCAATAAAAAACTCACGTTTTTTGTATCGGGTTCCTATTATTCTTACTTTTTATTATTTAACACTTTGTCTGAGTTAACGGTGCATGTTATCGGCCAAACCAGATTTCAGGCCAAACTAGTTTGGCCTAGGACAAACTAGTTAATCCTGACACGCTCAGGATAAACCAGTTTGGCCCAGTACAGTCGCCATAAGATATATCTGAGCTGTCAATGTAGGTACTCATAAATATCTGAACACGGCTTTATTTTCATAGCATTAGAGCCGTGTTCAGATATTTATGAGTACACTGACAGCTCAGATATATCTGATGGCGACTGTACTTACTAGTTTCACCTGAAATCGGGTTTAGCCGGTACCACATATGTTATGTTAAAATTTCAAAGTAGCATATAATGATGTAAGAAAAAAACGCATATTAAAGTATGGATGGGTAAACAGACGGTTGGTGTTCCCTCCATCTTCGGGTACTTGCACAAACAGTACTTAAATTAGTACCTATAGGCTTATATGTTTATTAGGCACGCGTAAACAACAATAGCATTGTCAGATAAAAGTCACAGAACCCTTGAAAACGACGGCTTATTATAAATTTGGGCCAAAACAAGAGCCCCGAAAGGCCACCCGCTACTTCATTATTAAGAAATAATGGCAAAATGGCCAAAAACGGTTTAACCTTACGCAGACATCCGCTCGTTAACTTTTTCTACTTATTTTTAACCAAAGACATTGCATGTTAGACATACTTTATACTCCAGTTGAAGAAGACTTTTTTTGGATACCAACGAGGACCTTGAAAAAAATTGCCGGACGGAGCATCACTAACAAAGAACTGAAGCAAGTCTAATCGGCCGGCTACCTATCTGTGTGTGCTGCTCGCAATAGGAAAAAACTAGTTGATGTGTGCGTGCGGCTCGTGAGTACAAGCAGCCGGCGTATTAGAAATGGCTTCAGTTATCTGTTGGCGTGACTCCGTCCGGCTATTTATTTGAAGATCCTTGGATACCAATGTATAGTTTATGTCATTTGATATTCTTCTTCCTACTTGTCAAGGTTTTATACTGTATTTTATATTGTCTATATGTTCTCTATTCCTTTTTCTTTTTTACATAATTTGTTTAGTTTAGTTGTCAAATATAATTGGTGAAGTCAACTGCCTGATTTTCTTGCTCTCTGCTATCGAAGGAAGCTTAAATCCCGTACACTACTAAAATAATAAATGGGAAAGTCTGTGAAGAGGTATAGATGTTTTTTACTCAATAACGGGGTAACAACTGGGTGGATTGAAGAGAAAATTTGGCATGCAAGTAGACCAAATACTGGATTGAAACATAGGATACTTTATATTCCGGTAAAGAGTTCCCTTAAGACATTAACGAGTATAACGTGGGCGAAGCCGCGAGTAAATGCTAGTTGTTAATGTTCACAAATATAGGAAAAAAATATTTTTCCTACTGCACTCTCTTTAAATTAAATATGTGCAAGTTGTCGAAAAATTCCAATAAGTTAAGAAAGTACTAGGAATTTTCTAGAAACTTTGAAAAGAATCTACAGAAAGTTACCGTTTTAGAAATTTCTCTATAGGATTTTTTTTAAATTATCGAAATTTTTCCAAATGGATATTTTCGCTATTTAGGAAAATTTTCGTGAACAGATATTTTCTGTTTTATATGTCCGTCAGTACGATAATACCGCAATAGTTAAACATTGTTTGTACATAGGTATTTTCCAATTAATTTTATACGAGTCGGCAATCTTTTACAGCTTTCATGGTATTCTCTAATATTGTATCTAGTAAGACTTATCAACAATACAATACAATACAATCATACTTTACTGCACACCAGAAGATAAATTACAATACAACAACAATCAACATAATTATACAACATAATTGAACTGCAAAAAAGTTTAAAACTTAAATCATGAAGGCAAGATTTAGGTGAGTATCATACACCCGGTTGACTGGGCTATTAGTACTTTAGTGTAAAAGCGTGCTTAATTAACTTAATTTCGTCCTAATGACCCTTAATGTCGCACTGCCATTAAGGTTTTGAAGGACACAAGGGACAAATTACAAACAATACTAAATACTTGTGTACTTTGTACACTATTTGCTCTAATTGGTGACATTAAATTTTGTTGTTTGTTGTTTTTCAATTAGCCAAATTAGTAATTGTCTCTTAATTTAAATCCTTCCATTAAATGTTTAAACTACCCGTGGCTTCCCCTGCGTTATTCTTGCTATACGAGTTCTCGCCCCGTCTTAGGCTGCGCTTCCACCAGAACAGTGCGAGGTAGCTAAGCGGTGTGCGAGGAAAAAATCCACCAATCAACGTGCGTAGTCTCACTCAGTGCGGCCCGGCATTGGTGGATTTTTTCCTCGCACACCGCTTAGCTACCTCGCACAGCTTCGGTGGAAACGCAGCCTAAATGGGGCCTAAGTCAACGGTGCTCCGCTTTACCCAGGGCGAGGCGTGACGTCACGCACAGCATTATCTAACAATTCTAACAGGTCACCACCATGGAAGGAAGTGCGCCGGTATTCCGATCACGGCGCGCGCTTCCGCAGGGGATGAGGTGAAACGACCCGAGGGACTCCTGCGCAGCTCGCGTAATACTAACGGCGCGTAATTATTTGGCTGACAGTTTGCAAGACTTCTACATTATCATCAAAATTTTAGAATGTGTCATGAATCTGTGCGGTCTTCAGCCATTTTAGATCCTGGTATAACACGACATTGACCCTTTCTTTGAGGCCCTCTGGGGAGGGGGGTGGGGGGGGTAGCAGAGACCTCTTTAGGAACCTATGATGTAGACGAAATAGGAAGTCAGCGAAATAGAAATGAGGAGGTAGTGAAACCAAACTCTAATTCTTCTTGGCTAACATGAATGTGACACGAAAAAGCTACTGTTTCTTCATTTGTTTTTAAAAAACAACACACTGGGGTCATCTATTAATACATATGTGACCCCAGTTCAATCTTACAGGCACGATTAATTATCTATTCATCTCATTACCATTTTGACCCCAAGAAGTTCATCAATCAAAATCAACCAACAATTATGACATCGATCCATAGCTTATTGAAACAAATTGATCGCAAATACCATCAATCTTAGAATCAATCTAGGAATCGGTGAGATCAAAGCTGTATTAAAAATGACGTAAGTCGTAGACGTTTCGATGTACATAATTCGTTTAGTTCATTTTATTTTGGTATGAAGGTTAAAGTCCTTGACCCGTGGGTCGAAACACAAGATAGCGTTAATTATTATTTTTTGCTTAGTTTGAAAAACTAGACGGGTGTTGATTTGAAAATTATAGCTATGCAATTATTACGAGTTGAAGTTTTTCGTGCCTATTACGATAATAATATCACTCATTGTGTAATCTAAAATTACGCACCTCCAGCTTCTTCGGCCATAGATTTTATCGAAGTGATGTGTCCATTGAGGATCTCAGAGATTTCACCCGGACTCAGAACCGGTATTTTGCAAAACCCCCGAAATAGCCCAATATTTTGAATTATTTTATATTTTTATGTACAGACCATTCATTCAATCATAGGCAAAAAGATTGCCTCTCTGTTAGACCGGGTAAGACAAAGTTCAAACAGCATCCTAAATGCGTTAGCAGGCAGATTTGACTGTCCAATATTAAAACACTGGATTGGGCAAATTAAGGGTGTAACCCAATACACCTGGTAAATCTTCCTGTTCTCCTCAGGTCTGTGTATGTTTAATTTGTAAAATAATTGATTACTAACAACCTAGCCTAAGTTTACTAACATGCTATGGATCTAATTCCGAAATGAACAATTTATTATTATGTAGGGCTCAATAATGTATTCAAGTCTAGATTGTTCGATTAAAAAATGCAATAATATACCTTAGAAAGAAAAGAACGGGAAAAATACCCGTATTTGTATGGAGAAAATACCAATATCCGACCCCTGGGTTCCACAGACGTCTGACTCAGGTCGGCCATTTCAATACGATGGTACTAAGAAAACCATCTTGCAACCCGAAAACATGAAGTCCTAATTTTTAACGCGTAATAAGTTACTCAAATATTAAGTGAATTTAGTACAAGAACTTAGTACCGATAAGGCACTGAAATAAGTGAAAAATTAGTTCAAGAATTTAGTACAAATAGGGTACTGGAGTATATTAACTTAGTTTAAGAATTTAGTACATATAAGGTACTGAAATATGTGAATTTGGTGCAAGAACTCGGTACAAATAAAGGCATCGAAATAAGTGAACTTAGAACAATTACCCCCTGATACGAGTATGAAAATATTAAAATTGTAATAAAATATGAAACGAAGCATAATATCTACTGACACATACTTCATGTCTACCCCACCACATTTATTATCCATATTAAAACACGAAACCACAGTCACTAATGTACATTAAAACCTTTCTAAAGATTCCAGCTTTAATTACTAAATTGAATATTAATCTGACACTTTGCTCGAATTAAAACGATTTTAACCAGAGCTGAGAATCAGCAACAATGGCGAATGTGGCAATTAACCAAATCAGTCAGAGGAAGGTAATGCGTTTCATTAATCACTCTAGATTATCTTTGTGCAAAAATATTTTAAAATTGCGTTTGGTTCCGTTGGAGTACAAACAGCAACACAGTTAACTATACACTTCAAAAATGGGAAATACTGCAAGAAAGAGAATCACAATTGAAGGCGTCGTGTTATGCATGTGTGCGTGTGTTTATGAGTATAAATTGGCTATTATTCAAAAGAGTTTTGAAACAATATTTTTTCTTTTATGGCTGATCCAACGTCATTATTGACATTAATGCCATATTATTGAATTCGTGGAAAATAATTAATGAATAATAAATATAAATTACATTATATTTGTGCATCATATCAAAAATATGAAGCACCAATAAAAGCATTAGCAATATAATTAGTTTATTTCATCCCAACGTTCGTCTGAAAGCTAAATCATAATTTTTACAAATTCACCTGTCTTGTTGAAATAAAACCTTTATTTACAGTATGGAAAAAAAAACTTTGCCCAAACAACTACAATGACAAAGCTCAAAGGCACATTACACATACGCAAACGTTATTTGATTTGAAGTTGACATAATACAAATATATATATCTCTTTCAATCGTTATCATTTTCTCTCTGCTCTGTCTTTAATGGGCAGTTAAGTGTGTTGCTGTTTGTACGCTTTTTGATCGAGCGAATAATGTGGGTGAGGTCTATGAGTTAGCAAGGGGGACAAACCATGTACCATTGTAGCTACGATGTAACGTTAAGTATGTTTGTTGGTTCTACTGTGTTGAGGAGCGGTGTCTCTTAACGCAAGCATATTTATTGCTTAAAAAGAGGCACCAACTCAGATCCTATGTAATGTTTTTAGGAAAAAGAATAAATAACAATAAAACAACTTAAACGGATTAAATCGCGTATATTACTACATTTTAAGTCCAACACAATACAATACAAGACAATACAATATTAAAGAATAAATAATTTTAATTTAACTATAACTTTATTCGATTTTTCTGTACTTTATTGAAGCTTCGGGTCAATAGATTCCGAATATGAACAAAATTTAAAAATTCTGTTGGCTTTCATTGTTCTTCAACCAAATTTTACACGACACAATAGAATTAGATATTTTTGTTAATGATATGCAGTACCCTAAAACAGCGGGATGACTCAAATGATTAAAAACCACGATGATCACGAGTAATCAAGAGTCATTGTACCGCGATAGCATCTGCGGAGGTAAAAGCACGCTTTTTAGCAAATGACTCAGCATGTCCATGTCATTGTTTAACAATCTCAAGAATCTAGGAGATCTGAAGATTTGTTATCGAATGATCTAATTGAAGTGGGCTAGACGATGCAAATATGAATATTTTAAACACGCAGCCTAGTTTGCTAGTGATCTTGTCTAAAAAAACGAAGAACCCCAAGTCATCATCACCATCATCAGCTGAAAGACGTTCACTGCTATCGCATGGACGTCACCCAAAGTACGACTGGTCTTGTGCTACCCGCGGGATCCTCTCTGATGGCATAACAACTATTGTCATATTTTCGTCTGTCATAACTCATTTCGCATAATGTTCTTACTCATAATGTAGTATTTGTCATTAATGATTATTTGCATAACAGATTGTTTGTCATAATTGTGTTTGCTGATAATTTTGATGAGCATAAACAGAATTGGCATAATATTTTAAGTAATGTTATTACATATAATTCAACTCATTTTGCATAATGTTCTTACTCATAATTTAGTATTTGTCATTAAACTCCAGGAACTTTTACATAACTATCTTTTTGTAACATATTTTTGATTGATATCTTTAGGCAGGTGCAATAACAACGGATCTTTCGAATTAAACCCTTGAGGGGCCGAAACGGAGAATGAAAATTTATTTGAAAGGTCGCAAATGTACATGAAATCGACACACGAAGTTATTCAGATTTTGTTCTATGAGTAAAGTGTTCCCGTCTTTCCTGTGGATATGGCAAAAATATCACAAGAATCTTAAGAAAGAGGACGGAGCTGATTACCAGAAATGGACCCCCCTCCTCCCCTTTACCCAGGCGGATGGAGCTGACTACTAATAAACCGTCCTTTCCGTCAACAGAATCTTGGCTACGCCACGCCCTTGAAGTTAAAGAAAATGTTGAGATATTACCAAGATTTTATTACAAGTGAAGGGTCCATGGAAAGAACATGTCTAGTCACTTTTTTTTGAAAATGAGATTTTAATCTCAAAATGTAGAGCTCGCAATGATCTATAACTTACCACTTGATTACAGGTGGATATCTTAAAATATATTTTTTTTTTTCACTTTTAAAGAAATAGTTACCATAGTAATTGTTCCCAATGACTAACTTTCAAACCGCTATAACTCAAAAAGTTACATAAGTGACTAGACATGTTCCTTCCGTGGACCCTTCAAGTGGAATGTTTTGCAATTTTTCAAAGTCAGCACATCAATATCCACCGGACATTTAAAATCCGTATGTCTAACAAATGTTTGTTTCCCTGATTTCACGGTGGTTCCAAGATCACACGATAGTATGTAGGTACTGCTGACTAACCGCACTTTCTCGTCCTGTAGAAAGAAAGCGAATACGGCTAAATTCGGCTGTTTACGGTATCGCCCAGGGCTAGCCTTCTACAGTTTATGGCGCATTGTCTTTGCCAAACGTTCGTACCACCTACTGGACTTTCTAGTCTTTATTTCAAATACGTTTTGTTTGGTGTACTTAGTGTAGGTAGATATCTACCTCATCATCATCTTTAATTAAAGAGTTACACTCTTGTCGGTGCAGTAGCTTTCAATCTTGCCTGTTGTACGTAACGCCAGCTTCTTGACGCTTTGATAAGACACGACTCTATTTTCAAATGTCCTATCATTGTTCCTCATTTAAATTTGCAATAATATTCAGGATTATCCTCTTCACTTAGAGATCTACTAGTGCGTCAAAAACTATGAATTGAATTAAACTGTATGTACAATCAAGTGTAAAAACATGTATCGAATAAATCGTATCATAAATATGGTACTAAGATCTTATTCCATAGCCATCTATTTATGATTTTTGTTCTTTTTTCATTACATGCCAATTTTTTTTTATTACAATTTTTTCTTTTTGCAAAAAAAAACTTGTTGTATAAGGTAAATTACGCTGTTACACTGTCCAATCTAAGTACATTCTTTATTCAGACATTGTAAGTCGAAGAACTCTAATCTCCTGACCTGAGACACATGTTCCCACCTAGTTCAGGGGTTGGAAAATCGACCTATTGTTTATGTTTCTGTCGTACCAAATAATCAGTTTTTACAAATGTGTAACGTATATTAAACTTTTTTTATTATTATTTTTATTCCCAATGCAGAAGGTGTATTCGTACATATTTTTGAGCACTTTTATGCACCCATATTTTTACACTTGACTGTATTTCTATTACTTGATGGTAAAAACGCTTGTCTATCCTGTCCCTAATATAATTAGACCCTTGAACTTGTAATAAGAGTTCGCAATCAGGGCGGCGTTTCACGAAACTACAAATAACAATTTTACAAGTCTAAACTAGCAACATTGGTCAAATACAGCAACGCTATTGGTTGATTTGACCAATGCTGCTAGTTTATACTTGTAAAATTGTAACTTGTAGCTTCGTGAAACGGGGTCCAGGGGGTCAAAATATGTAGGTCCGCTCGTCGTACATATTCAATTATTGCTCATGACATGATTGACACAACTTAGGCTGCGTTTCCACCAAAACTGCGAGGTAGCGGAGCGGTGTGCGAGGAAAATATCCACCAATGCCGGGCCGCGCCGAGCGAGGCTAGGCACGTTGATTGGTGGATTTTTTCCTCGCACAGCTCAGATGGAAAGCCTTAACCCTTTCCGGAAGGGAAATTTGTGTAAAAACTTCCGACTGTTGTGACAGCTCATAGCACCCGTTCAAGCACAAAAAAAAACCTTTATCTATTCGAGCGCGGCGCTAGTGTTTGCACGATAGATCCATATCGCCCCGATTACGAAAATAGAACTTGCGCGTACACATAATGTTCCTCAGTTTATTGCACGGTTGTATAGGAGCCGGCTGGAAAGGGTTAATACACAAGGGTAACTCCAAAGTTTGGACAATAGTTGCGCATTGGATCATAAAACGCAGAATTTACGGAATACAGCATTTCAGCGTGACTCGACAGTTACAATAGCCTAGGATTCAAATTGATTGACAGAACCTAAATATTCGAGCTAACTTAAATAAAACAGATAACAATCAGCATAGATAAACTCCAGTTAGCCGCGCATGCGCGACAGGATGCGCGCGCGACGCGCCACGAATCATTAACCGGCATAGATTATTCATTCGGAGGTTTTGGTCTGGAATTACCTATGACCTAGCACCCTCAAAAAGGCACAATGCTTTTGGCAAACGTCATATTGGTAGAACTAGGTCGGGTTTTAAAGAAAAGTTACAGCATACTTTTCAGATTCACTAAAGAAATTATGAGAAAATACGCCGAAATGAAAAAAAACTTAATGCTAAAATCATTCGTTTTCGTCAAGTGTACGAGTACATCCTACTGAGGCCATCGCTGAATCGTTAGTAATCGAATAAGAAAACAAACGGAATCATATTGTGCGCAAATGTTTCTATTTAGGCGTTACCACTAAACATCATACCTTGAGGTGACTATCATGAGATGAAAACGAATGACGAGCCTTCCGACTTTTTTGACACGCCAGTCAAGGAGTCAGTCTTACAAGCCATCAATGACCAAACTCTTGAACAGGAAGCGAACTCTTGGTACCGACGGCAAAAAAATAACCTCTAGCTACACAAATATAATTATAATTTCTATCACTATACAGACAATAGTGATAGAATTAATGCAGAACTTATACGATAGGTACCGGTAATTTACGGTAACAATAAATCAATGTTAGCCCTAGACTGATTCATGCTGTATACAATATTTACAATAACATTACAATTCAAACTTATGGTATAAAGCCAATGGCAAACAACAGGCGGTCCTATCGCCGAAGAGCGATCTCTTCCAGTTAACCTTAACAGCTAGAAGCAACCTTACAAAGGTTGTAGCTTATTTTTTTTTTGACACTGACTAGACCTTTCAGTTAGGAAATCCTCGTCTCGTCTCGTCTCGCCCTGCCTGTGGAATACCACCTTAAGAAAGCTTAGCCTTACCTAGACCCGACTGTTGTCGGAATGATAGTTTAACGTCATTTGTCTATCATCGGCGTAAGAGTTTGCTCCATGCTCATTACCTATTCATGTATGCATTACATGTAACTTCTCTGTTAATAATCTGTGATATCATGACGTGCAGTTTGAATGTGACATAATGCCACCCATACATACAATTACGGCGTGGCCATACATGTCCGAATCGTCGGGCCGTATTGGCATTGTTCGGTCAATCATATATGTATTAATCGCAGCATTTACTAGCGCGTTCTTTGGTGACGCTTAAAAAAAATCCGGTTGAACCGCAGGGTCAACCCCGCCTGCTGCACTATGGGGGAGAACGGTATAGTCCGTCTAAAAATCTGCAACTTTAAAAAAGTCGCTTACCAAACCCATCAGCCGCTACTGAGGTCAATCACAAACCAGTTTTTATAAAAAAAACACCAGAAATGGAGGAAAAGAGTACAGGAAAAGTTTAGTCCCGTAAGGAATGACCAATTCAAAATTAGTTATGATTTTTTATTAAATACAACATAATCATAATCATAATCTTTATTGGTAATAATAATTACAAGTCAATATTTGTATATAGTAAGTTATTCAATTAAATAAATACAACATTAATCAATTAATTATAAGAATTCATTTTAAATCCATTGCGGTAGGGGCATAACAAACATTAAATTACATTTTTTATGATGTAAAAAATTCATCTACGCTGTAGAACGATTGCTCAACCAGCCATGTTTTGAGTCTATTTTTGAACAATATATCGTTAGAGCATTGATTATCGTCGTTGGCAATTTATTGTAGACACTTGGGCCCATGACATGAATTGTTCTGGCCGTTTTTTTTAATCTACAGGGTACCGTGACGAGTTTGTGAGCATCGCGCAGGGCCCGGCTGCTTCCTTCACCTCGCCTGGAGTAGTCCGCTAAGTGTTCTCTCGTGTATATGGCTATTTGCAGCAACAGTAGGCTGGGCAGGGTTAGAATACCTAGTGCCTGGAAATGTGGCTTAGCGGACTCATCCCATGGCACTCGTGCAATCGCTCTTACGGCTCGTTTTTGCAGCCGAAAAACGCGCTGCCATTCAGCGGCGCGTCCTCAGAGCTCTAGCCCATACAGAATGAGCGATTGCACACTACATACATAGGTCCAATTTTAAAAACCACAAATTTTAAACAGTATTCAGTGACTTACGAGGATTAAGTACAGTCAGCCACACAAACAAGTATACCTCCCGCCATACACATGTTTAAGGGGAGTTACTTATTTATCTATGTCCACATTACTTAAAAGTTCCGACCCTATTTTAAAAACTATGTAAAATAAACCTAAAAAAATATTACAACATGCTTGATTGACAATGCAATATTTTTTTAACCTAAAACATGCGGCAACGGCTGTCTAAAGCAACAAAGTCCTAGAAAAAACACAGTGACGCTAAATCAATTAATTTACCTGTCAATGTGTTAGTTAGTTTGTCGTATTTTTTGCCTTATGATGTCATTTAGTTGTTTAGTTTTAAATCATTGATTTAAAAAAACACCAAGTGGGATTTTCATTCCAAATTGTTATTTTAGATTGAATTGGTAAAAAAATCTATTTGGCGGTTTGTTTATCATCAGTTTGAAGAAAATAGCAATTTTACGTCATGCCGGGCCGTAAATGACTTTTCCCGGCCGGTGAGCAAAGAGAAAATTCTAATTACTGGCCAAGAGAAGAGAACATACTACTACGTCTTCCTCTGACCAAGAAGTGGAATAACCTCTTCGAGTAGCGGGCGGGAAATGGCGCTTACTGCCCAGTGTGACGTAAAACACAATAAAGCACTATTTATCGATCCTTGGACCAAATAAGAGCCCATTACTATCATACAGGAATCATTCATGACGTCATTAAAGACATTGTCATCGTTAACGACATTACTAAATAACAATGTTGTATTATTACCGCCCAAAATTATGTTTTATGCCCCTGTAATAAGGTATCTTTTTCAGCAAATATTTCACATTCGAATTAACAGAAGCAATGTTAACGTTTCTGAATTTATGACTAAGAAATACGACTTAAATTGGTATCTGGGAGCACGTAAGTGCCCCCGCCAAGACGACTCGAAAGATGGAAGACAAACAATGATTTATTACTCGAATAAAGTAAATTTTTAAAACAAAAAATAAAAACCGACTTCCAAAAACTTAAACTAAAAAGCAGAAAATAATATGTTAATTACCCGAAAGAAATGGATAATCAACGATTCATATATACATATACAGATATTTATAGTTTTTAACCTGTTTTTTTGAAGTCGGTGCCTGCCACGCAAAGCTGGCTATGCTGAGCTCCTTTTATCCTTAGCTGGCACCGACTTCAAAAAAGCAGGTTAAAAACTATAAATATCTGTATATGTATATATGAATCGTTGATTATCCATTTCTTTCGGGTAATTAACATATTATTTTCTGCTTTTTAGTTTAAGTTTTTGGAAGTCGGTTTTTATTTTTTGTTTTAAAAATTTACTTTATTTTTAAATTTTTAGTGGCGCTGTAAAAATACTATTTTAACCAAATAGACTAAAGTCTATTTAGTTAAAAGAAAATTTTTCCAAATCGGTCTAGCCTCAAGTAATCGGGGAACAAACCTACATAAAAATTGATCTTTGTTTTGAAGTCGGTTAAGACTGGAAACTTATATCTAATAAGAAGTGCACGAGAAACTAAGAAAAATACCAAAATTGCTATATGTGTGCCTCTAATATTTGAAGAGTTCCCTCGATTTCTCCAAGATCCCATCATCAGATCCTGATTTGGTTGCAATGGAATCACCTCGGAAGTATACCCTTTCAAACAAAAAAATAATTTTCCAAATCGGTCCAGCTGTTTTTAAGTAATCGGGGAAGAAACCTACATAAACATTTGTTCCTTTTTTGAAGTCGGTTAACACTAAAAACTTATTGCTAGTAAGAAATGGACAAGAAACTACGAAAAATACCGAAATCGCTATATGTGTGCCTCTAATATTTGAAGAGTTCCCTCGGTTTCTCCAGGATCCCATCATCAGATCCTGATTTGGTTGCAATGGGACCATTTCGGAAGTATACCCTTTCAAACAAAAAAAGAATTTTTCAAATCGGTCCAGTCGTCTTCGAGTAATCGCGTAACAAACATACAAAAAAAAAAAAAAAAACATTCAGACGAATAGAGAACCGGCCTTCTTTTGGAAGTCGGTTAAAAAGTTCGTCGTATGTTCATAACCTTAAAGCTTCAGTCGGGATAATCTTACAGTCCAAATTTTGAGGCTAAGATGCACTTTTCAGATGAAATAAACTACCTACTTTGTGTAGCTCTTAAAATTTGGATTTTATTACTTAAAATAAGTAAATTTTTGTGACCTGATATTGTCATGCGTCTATTTTCTAATGTTAGGCCGGATTCACACCTGTAAGTTTTACTTGCGTAAGTAAGGACGCAGGTAGGTATACGTTAGATACGATACGTTAGACTGACTATCTCAGTCTAACGTATAGCTGTGTTCTTACTTACGTAAGTAAAAGTTAGAGGTGTACATCCGGCCTTAGGCCATTAGTCTATAATCAGACCAAGTCATACATTAAGATCCACTGAATACAATTGATTGAAGCCACAAAATTAAATTTTACATATTAAATTACAACATTCAAACCAACCGATTAGTGTGGTTATTTTTGGTCAATGCTGCTATGATGTTATTCGTAAACCTACAAAGTACAATTCTACAAGTCTAATGAATCGCGCCACTAATTAATAATATTTTACCAATAAAAGCATTATGAACTTGTGACTCTTGGCGATTTTTTTACACGTAATATTTTGATGGGATACATATTTATAGTAGTAGCAGGTTAAAGGGAAGTTTTTTGGCCAATCAAGAGCCTCCATTAAGACACTAATGAGCCATAATGACGTCGAATAAGGGTTAATTGGGCTTTAAATATTTTTATTCACCCCTTTATTGAGTGAGACAGACTCCTGAAGATAATTATAATGATAATGACGTGTTGTGTTAAGGGGAATGCTCATTACAGGAAACAAGAGGGAACCAGAAATTTTGGCAACATTTCAAAATACCTTGAAATATAAGGTAGACGTCTGCGTCTGAGTGATTGTCCTAGTAGTTGCCATCTCGAATGTTAAGTGATAGCAGTAGTGTAATTGTGTTCATTGTGTACTAACATTAGCTATAAGTTTTAAATGTAATGTAACAATTATGGATCTTTAGTTATCTGAAATATTTTTTTTTATTTGAATTAGAATTTTGAATAGAGGTGACGGCGGGGTGTCAACTTTTGGGTATTAACGTGTCAAACAGTCAGACGTTTGCCTAAACGAAAAAACGGAATTCATGGGAATTAGGCTGCCGTGACGTAGCCTGACACTGAGGCATAGACTGAAAGTTCAATAACTAAGCACCATAACGCATGAATGAGCTAGTGCATTCAATTCGCCTGTTGACTCGATTTTTTTTCTGTCGTAAATCGATTCTACTATTTGTGAGGAACAAATATCTATATGACACCTGATACATTTGTATAAGTATAACAGCCACAAATTGTAATCAAAAGTAGCAGATCGCACTGAGCATTGGAAACGCTCTATACAAAACGGTAGGAACTTATGACGTCATCCGTTCCGTCGCTGTACTAAGTCTGTATGAAAAAAATAGCATTTTGCCATTTTGAGCACGAAAAACTGCGTTTAAGCACATAGTTATCGTACATTTTTTTTTGTGTTATTTGAGCATTCCGAAATTGACTTTAATTTTTCTTTAAGACGATAAAAAAAATATCGTTTTTTTTAAACTTTGTGGTCTCATAACTTTATATTTTTTGTTTATTTCTTTTGTGTTAGGATAATTTAGTATTTTCCAATCCATGTGACTATATTATGTTGTAAAATTCAACATTAGTCAACATCCCTATTCTATTCAAAATCAGTGCTTTGCTTAGAGCATGGCCAGCCAACTGGAGGTCAGACGATTTGGCAGGAGAAATGTATAGTAAACTCTGGTAACTCTGAACTTCTGTATATGAGCAGCAATGTACATGAAATACAATGTTTTATTAAAGAAATTGCAGTGTTCAACCTAAGTAACTGAAGTTCTAAGACTGGATCACTGTCAAAGTATTAGAAATTGATGGGTACATTTCCTCCGCTCACCCAAAATACCGCATTCCTAAAATACCAGTTTCTCGATATATCAGATTCTCCGTATACCAGATTCCCAAAATAATACATCCACCAAAATCATTTAGATCCTTGAGTAGCTTACGATTTAATAATCTAGTGTAACGGGAAATCGTTAAGACAGGAATCTGATATCTCGAGAATCTGGTATTTTAGGAATGCTGTATTTTGGGCATGAGCGATTTCCTCTATTCGGTATTTAATGAGACTCAACGTCTCATTTTGAGTTTAGAACATCACTGTGACTAATACCAAAAAGGTTAGGTTGCCGTGGAAGATATTTTGAACTAGTATTTTCCCGCGGCTTCGCCCGAATTGTTCCCGTTATTGTCCCAAAGATAGATAGATAGATAGATAGATCATTTATTTCATGAGAAAATAACAAAGGAACTCTTTTCCGGGATATAAAGTATCATATGTTTCAATCCAGGACTTGGTCTACTTACATGCCAAATTTCAGCTTGATCCATCCAGTTGTTACCCCGTTATTAAGTAACAATTATCCAAACATCTTCACAAACTTTCGCATTTATAATATTAGTAGGAAGTGGGATTAGCCGCCCTTTTCAGTATTTAATATGATTGGCCTGACTTTAGAGTGCGTCCACGCCTTAACGCAGCCATAATGAAAAGTAATTTTGATTTATCACGTAATTAAATATAAAATTAATTATTATGGAGGTAGAGGTTTCTGTCATTGCAATATGGCAGTCAGGTTTGTCATAATAGTATCAAAAAACTGGCCAAGCATGCTCGTAATAGGAAGCAAGGGCAGGTTGCGACAGCGTGCTAGCCTTACGCGGTGTTTTTTAGTTTGCCAGAATGCAATTAAGACATGTTTGAAAATCATGTTTAATGAAATACGTGAAATATAGTGCACAGGCAAATGGCAATTTAAATGCAGTGTGTACATATTGTTTAAAATTTTAAAGTAACACAAAATTTATTTGGGAAATACCACTTTTGAGCATCAGTACGTATAGTTAAAAATAGATCTTCTGACTTTTTTTGTAGAGCATCCCTCTACATCATTCTGAAAAGTATTTTTTAAAACCATTTTTTTAACAATATGAGTACCCAAATTTAAAATTTTGTAGTTTCTTGGGACTTTTCATGTTGTTTTACCCTGACACAATGTCGTTGAAATGGATTGTTAACCTTCTTTTCATTTGCATGGAGAGCCGCTTCACTCTAATGAACTTAATCGGTTTATAACAGAACAACACGTCGTTTAAATCTTAATGGTCAGTTATTGTGCACTTGACATTAGCGCTAAAGTTGCCGACTGTTCTCGGTCTCCATTTGACCGTTACGGCAGCGTCAGGAAAGTTATTTACGAATTTTATACCATGAAACTTCCCTTATTATTATATTTTTATTACCACACTTACAACTACATAGTAATAAAACAACTTAAACGGATTAAATCGCGTATATTACTACATTTTAACTCCCGACGTTTCGTAACCCTTTTCAAAAAATGTAGTAATATACGCGATTTAATCCGTTTAAGTTGTTTTATTACTATGAGTGATAATCGTGGAAATCGAAGACAATATTACACTAACAACTACATTACTGGTGCTCTAAGCCTATGACAACTGGGTTGTTTTAAAAAAAGTCCGTATTTAAAAAAAAAAACAAAAGCATGTATCTTGTTTCTTTGAGTAACCAAAATTAGCCATACAATTAAGGGCTTTATCACACTTGCGATTTGCAGGCGAGGTGCGGGCGAATTTCCATACAAAACCAGTCGCGGCGAACTCGCCGTGAGCGACATTTGTATGGTACCATACATTTCTAACTCACCCGCAGCTCGCTCGCCAATCGCAAGTGTGATAAGGCCCTTATACCGTTAACTTTCGTTATAGAAAGGAACAAGCCCTTACTACGAAATGACCTATCTAGTTGGTGGGTGGCTATTTGACTAAATGTCCAATAGCACAAAATCCATTTGTGTGCAGCGTATTTGGGTCATTATTTGAGCGTTACACCCGCCTCACTTTCGTGGACACATTATTGTCGAAGTTCCCTCAGATTTTAATCTCATATCGAGCTATTTGGTATCCGGGACTACTAACAAATACCTTAAAACTACATTTATGCCACACCTGGCCATAAAGTGGCTTGCGGAAAAAGCCGCTTTCTGGCCAAGTGTAGACATAAAATGATGTACACAACACGGGAGGTAATAAAGAAAGCCCTCGATCGCATATTTACGTCCCTCGCTTGCAGCTCGGGCCGCAAACTACTGCGATCTCGGCTTTTCTTTGTATTACCACCCTAGTTGTGTAATATACTATAAAATCTCCCCGCATCTCGACAATAATGTGTCCACGAAAGTGAGGCGGGCGAAACGCTCAAATAATGACCCATTTACACCCTTACGTTAGATATGATAACATAACATAACGGGGCATTCAGTTTATGATAGATTTACTCTACCAAAAATTATAAAATGTAAATTACCGCAAAAATCCGAAATCCACACCCGAATGCGAACGAGCGAGCTAATCGGGCAATTTAATAAAGTCATATCAATAAATTAAGCCCATTACAGCTAAACGAGGTGCGCGCACGCATGTACCCGTTATGTAAAGTTCAAAGGCGACGATAAATGTCACTGCGCTCGAATTATACCATAATTCTCTCTCAAGTATGAACACTAGATTACGCGCAGGGTTTCAGTCGCGTTTAAAATGCTTATCGATTTAAACTACAGCTCGATTTGTCGATATTCCTCTGTTGTATTTTTTGTATTCCTATCGTATTCATTGTAATTATTTACAATATCATAAAGTTTATTGTTTAAATATTATGTTCATTAACAAGATAAAATTTAAAATACCTAAAACTAAATAGACCTAAAAACTAAATTAAAATACCAAAAATAAAGTAAAAATATTACAATAAAAAGAACACCCTCAAACAGCTTTGGCTGTGGCATGGTACCCATTACCTCTTACAATTGTTTGCGAGAGGTATGCGCCAGCTGTGGGATCTCACGAAGCATGTACCAGCACCGGCGACAGGGCCTTCATGAAGGCTTTCATATCGGCTGACCAGGGTCCCAAAGTCTCCACCGCAAGCGCCGCAAACTCGTAGCATCCTCCTTCCTCCTCTTTCTTTCTTCCTCCTCCTCCTTTCTTTCTCCTCCTCCCTTCCTTCCTTTCCTAAGGCCCTCCCTTCCTCCTCCTCCTCCAATCTCCTAGGTTCCTTCAGTAAGGCCGAGTATTTGCGGCGCTTTAGGGTTTGGGCCTGGTCAGCCGCTGCGCCGGCCTGCTAATATTCCACTGTGAATTCAATTGGAGTAAGTGACAGGTAAATCCATGTCCCTTACGCTAATTGAACCTGCGACCGACGATATAAATATTATAAATGGAAAACTTTGTTACTAAATAAAGCGGTAACAATGATTTAGATGAATTATACGAGTACAAAAAGGCCATGTTCTGGATTGAATCGTGGGATATTATATTGATAGGGAGAGTTTTTATGGGATGATCAACAGGAATAAAGCAGGCAAAGCCGTGGGTTAATGCTGAAATTTATACAGATCACATAAAATATCTGACGCTTTTTCTAATGGAAATTTTTACTCTATTTTTTTAATATGGCCGCGAGCAAATACCGAATTGCCCGAAATACCTGTAACTTAAGAATTAAAAAAAAATACTTAATAAAGTTTGATCATAGAAGACAGATTAGAACGAGTAATTTATTACTACACTGAAAAAACAATACATATTATACATTAACCGTGCTTTCATTATTCGATGTTATTACTGAACTCATAAATAACCAGAAGGAAGTGTCCAGTTATTTATAATTAGCTGCGAAATGTCAAGCCAGTGCACTGTCATGACCACAACAAGTCAATGAAATGTCCTAAAGTAAGGTGTATTCAACTTGAAAAACAAGGGTCAGGACCAATGGTTGACTAGTAGAGAATGCCTTAAGAATTGAGTCCACCATTTGTACTTATGTTTAACTGTGCTTTAATGAAATAGACTTAATGCAGCAAATTAAATAAAGAAAATAGTAAATCTCAATTGAAATTTGTATCTAATTTGCTATGAAAAGTTGAAAAAGCTCTTGGCGTCTAAAACCAGTATTTTTACTGACTTGAACATTCCGCCCTTTTTTCGTGAAATGATGAGAAATTAACATGCGATTTGATACAAAAATACATTGACAAGAAACAGTGATGATAGGAAACCGATGGTGAGTGAAATTATGGCATGCGAATTGGCTTTAATTCAACAAGGTTGCTTTAATATCGCATAAAACAGGGTAACATTGTTGTCACGAACTTATTGTCATTCCGGGTCGATGCAGTCCACGAATCATACATAAATCAGACGGTTCCCACAACAATGGACGAATGGTAGCAGAGTGTTTACATCAACATAGGTAGCTTTCGATGGAGTAAACATAAAACAGAATGTTGCTGTTTAAAGTAAACCCTACTTCAAGAGAAAATTTTTGGCATTTTTTGCAGTCAATTCAATACAAAAATTATCATTTTCATACGCTCTTCGTCACTGACAACCAATATTTTATGATAAAAAAAAAAGCAGATAATGTATTTAGATTATGATCTGCGATAAATTTTGATCACAATCTGATGACGAATAATAAACTTACATACATCCAATCTAAATCTATTACTTTGAGTATAAAGAGATAAGGATAAAAGGGAGAAACAAGCGTAAACTGAAGTTATAATCCTACAAGTATTATAAATGTGGATAGTTTTGTTACAGATTTTGAGAGTTTGTCCCTTAATAACACAATAGATTGAGATAAAATGTCCTATTCAAATCGACCGAATTGTGGATGGAAACTTAAACTCCCTTGGGATAATAGATGAAGAATGCCAGCAAAGTTGCGGATTAATGCTAGTTTTTATCCCCCGACGCAAAAACGACGGGGTGTTATAAGTTTGACGTGTCTGTGTGTGTAAATGTGTAAATGTCCTTGTGAATGAAAAATGATCCGATTTTAATGCGGTTTTTTTTGTTTGAAAGGTATATCAGTCGAGAGTGTTCTTAGCTATGTTTGGTGGAAATCGGTTCAGGTCTTCAAGGTCATCAGGTCGTTTGTTATGTTTGGTCGGGGGTTTTTTAAATTTTTAATTTTACCATAATTTGTCGGTGTCTGACAAATTAGAACAAGAAAATTGCGTAGATTTACTAAAGGAAGAAAAATAGCATAGAAAGATGATCTAAGCTGCACTAGAGATGTGCCATTCTCGGAAACGTTCTCCGTTTTGTATGGAGAGAGAACGTTCTCGAGAACATTTCCCATACAAAACTTGAGAACGTTTCCGAGAATTCTCGAGAACGGCACAACTCTAAGCTGCACCCAGCGGGCTTATGATGCGACGCTTTGTTGCGCAAATAAATGATAAAACATCCGTCACTCTCATACACAATTTGTCAGAACGTGACGGATGCTTTATCATTTATTTATCGCGTGACAAAGCGTAGCATCATAGGCCTACAGGTCAAATTAACGGATATACCACAACACAGACTATACAAATCGCACCTGCATTGATTCACGTCGATGTTGGCACCGTTGTCACGTTATCGGAATACATGTGGAATGGAGGCCGAGCGTTCCTTTGAAACGATCTGCTTTTCAAATGCTTGCGTCGGCGGCCTGGGAATGAATGCCGGACAGCTTTGAGGGACCTAGATGTTTAGTGCTGCATTTTAATGAGGTTTCCGTGTATTTTGAAACGTGTTTTTGGGACATGTTTTCTCACACTTGTAGAATACCAGGTTACGTATAATGTTCAGATGTATGTATGTATGTAAACATTTTATTGCACAAAATAAGACAAAGTACAGTACATCGTTGCAAAATAAAGGTATATAGACAAAGGCGAACTGGTCCCTTTAAGAGATCTCTTTCAAATAACCTTTGAGCAGTTGAGTGGTGAGGTGGTAGACAAACTGAGAATCATGTACAAGAGATTATAGAGGTACTAACATTTACTCGCGGTTTCGCCCGCGTTGTTCCCGTTACTGTCCCAAGGGAACTATTTACCGGGATATTAAGTATCCCATGCTTCAATACAGGACTTGGTCTACTTGCTAGCTAAATTTCAGCTCAACCTATCCAGTTGTTACGCCGTTATTTAGTAACAAACATCCAAACATGCGCACAAATAACTCTTGATAAATATGATTTCCCGATTTTTTATCATAAAAGTATCAACGACAACCACTTACGCACTATCATTAAATCTCCCAACAAGGCAGCTTGTGAAATTATCGCCACTTCTAGTGTCACTTAGATCAACAAACATTAATTTATCATAGCAAATCGATAAAAACCATGTCAACCCACGCATTTACATAGATAAATAAACAGATTGACTTTGCATAACCAACATAATTATAGCGGTATCGAAAAAACCAACTAACGAGGCCACATACAAATATAACTTAAATACGAAGACAGTTGCGCCCTCAACAGCCGCAAATATAATTTGGGCAGCGTTGAATAACACAAAGTTATTTTTTACAGATGGTGCAAATAAAAACTAACATCAGCACATACGGATCTGGCTCGGTTACGAAGGTAGTGTCGCCATCGAGAGCGGTAAGTGTAAGTTTGTGTTGGGATTCTGCAATCGGCCTTGATCGGAGCTGATCGGCGGCGGTCGGAGCGGGTCGGGGGCGGTCGGCAATTGTCGTTCGTAGGCGGAGGCGCCAGGGCAGGTGCGCTCCGTGCGATATGGAGCGGCTTAGGAAGGTCGCAGGTTCGAATCCTGGTGTTAGACACTTGGCCCATCGACAGCAAGTAAGGGAGTAAAATTGGACGAGTAACACTTAATTGCGGGCTGACTAGGTGCAGTGTGGTCGATCTACCTTTCCAGATCCGCAATGTAATACCAAATTTTACTTGTTTACTCGCCGGCGGTGGCCAAGTGTCATATCTGGGTTAAAAAGCAACGATCGGTCAGTTAGTTTCAGTCTCCCAAGGGCCTCACTGGAACTCAACATCACGGCTTACCGATGCCGTGGCAATTTGTCGAGTGAGAATAAGGCATTATTATTAGATTAAGATTTTGTATTTCATAATATAAGAATTACAATATAAATTACATATCTCCCAATAAGAATCGTCAATATCTCAAATTAATTCATTTTGATTGTTTTTTTTTTATTACGCTAAATAAACAATTCTTCTTTTATATTATCTTGTTTTTCCATTTTTTTATTGTATTATCTGTGTTTACTTATATACGAAATAACAGAGCTAGGTTCTTTCTTGTAAATTTATAAATGGCATTGAAGTTACTCGTCGAACAAAACGCTTAGAAATTTCTGAAAAATCTTTATTATTAGAGCCGTTACAGCCTTTAAGATACATTATTATTGTAGTGTCAAATATTCTTCAATGTTTCACATACATCCGTTAAAAATAATCCTGCCTTAGACAAGTGCAGTCACTTTTCAACTAAGAATCATTTTTCTAATAGTTTTATTGTAGTCTACGTGCTTTTGATTAAAATGCAACTAAATTAAAGTTATGTTTATTCTAAAATAATTATTTATCTCCTGAAACTGGCACAAATCATCCTTGACCTATATTCACCGCAATTTTTATGTAAGATGATAGGTATTAATTCAAAGTCCTAACCCACCAATTACCTAACAATACAAGGTCTAACATAATAATCATAAATCCATCATCGGTAATTATTATTTTATTCAAGTTTCAAGTTAAATTAATAAATCAACATATCGCGGCGCCGGCGCCGGTGCCACAGACAACTTATTTCAGAGAACTCACACTGAAACGCAAATGGAAATGGACGCGAAAGGAAATGTAGAAAAAATAAAATAAAATAGGAAATGTAAGTTAAGTGTAATTAATACCATATGAGTAATTCCTCAACGTATCTCGCCCTCGCCTACAGCCCTCGCAAATCTCGAAATTTCTTTAGTTACATTGAGTATCATACCAGTGCCTTCCCTATGCTCTAATGTAACAATTGGCATTTTATGATTTTTATGAATGATAATGTCTAAGTTATTGAAGTCTATCAGCTGCTTGTATTACGATTATTTTCTCATAATCTGAATAGAAAACATTTTAAATTCTTTCAATTGAATAATGACCAAAATATAAATAACTAGTGCACACGCTTGCAACTTCGTTCAGGTGAAATTGTTTCTTTTTTGCTGTGGTTTAAATAAGTGTTAACCCGGATCATAATCTTGGACAAAAATGCTAAAACCACAATTTTAACACGCCACAGTACTTTTCTGGATTTTTTTAATATGCAGTCTTTTTTCGATTTTATTATATGTACATAATTATAGATTAATAGGATATTATAGGGTTTTTTTATTGCCTTAGACTGGCAAGCAGGCAGACGGCTCTTTTGATGAAAAGTAGTCACCACTAGATCCACTTAACACTGCATTGCCGGTCCCGAAGATTGATTTTGACTCTTTTAAAAAAAATCCATGTTGTAGCGCAGTGGGAAAATCTTAGCAGGAAGTTCATTCCAGATCCCTATTGTACGCGCCAGAAGGGTTCTAGAGGTTCGGTGTAATGTGAACTATCTGGGCATCTATATGCGCTGTAGCGAGGCGTTCGGGCGCCTGCGCGCGCGGCGCTAACTCGCGATAATTATAGAGTGCGTAATGACATGCTCGGTTATGCTAATCCGAGATAGTTCCCTTTCGTCATGCCAGGCTAATACAACAATTACGAAATACTAAACGTTTAGAGACTTAATAAAATTCTGTACAGTGATTGACAGACGCAAAACCAGTAGGATTAGATGCATGTTTTTTGCTCTTATGCAAAAATTAATGAATAATGGAACTGTAGGTACTATAAAAAACTGGCCAAGTGCGAGGCGAATTCGCACACAAAGTGTACCAGGGTCGAGCATACATTGATTTCCGGACCAGCGTCTCAAAGCTCTCGACTACCGGAGCACCCAGTAAGTCAAGTAAGTGCCTTCAACCTTTCCATCTACTTTAACTTGTGTATCATTCTGGTTTAATAGGTTTTACGCCACACCTGGCCATAAAGTCGCACGCAAGTAACATTAAATTATGTACACAACACGGGAGGTAATAAAGAAAGCCCTCGATCGCATATTTACGTCCCTCGCTTGCAGCTTGGGCCGCAAATACCTGCGATCTGCGATTCTTTGTTTTGCCACCCTATAGTTGTGTAATGTACTATTTTCTATGTACATACTTTGATTACTTGTATACGTCACATAAAAATGTGGTGTAATTTACCCGCATTAAAAACTAACAAAAAAACATAATGTTTCTTTCATATAGTGTTCCATTATCTTAGTTTCTACGTTATCATTAGGGCATGCAATACTGGTATTACTTGTATGGCACAATACCGAAATCCCGGTAGATTGAAAGCCTGTGGGACGTAATTAAAGCCCCTGGAATCAAGGCTCGGGCTACAGTTTTTGTAAAATTCAACATAAGGAAACCTTAACGCATCATTTACAATGATGCACAAACACTCATGAACTATCCTATAGGGATTTCCGTTTAGCTTGGAAATAACTCCGTCTCACACTTCAAACAAACAGTCAGACGGACATTCCTACGGATAAGCCAAAAAGACATCATAATCAGTCAAGTCTACAGATGTGTATACGATTTTGAATCTTTTTCCCGCAGGCATGAAGTTGCGAAATGTTTACATATTTTTAGATACAACTGTGCTAGTGCTGTGGTAGATAAGATCTTTTGGTTTGAAGCGCTACATATAGCACATTTCTATGAGTCAGGTTACGCTGAAACGGTGAAATGCGACCTGAACCCATGTGTAAACATTCGATAAAATTCCAGCCTTATGCAGATGTGCATAATAAAGGCTCCGGAATATTTTGTTCCCACAAGTTGATCAGACAATGGTCAAAACTGTTTCAGTACACATCTTTATAGCGAAAATTTAAATGAAATATTTTAATTGTGTATTCGTGTAGTTAAATTTGCAATTTAAAACAACATCGTTTATTATTTTTACCCGACTGCGGCGAAGGCCAAAGTATGTATGTATGTATGTATGTCCGCTCGTAACTACTCAACGGCACAACCGATTTTGATAAATGATACATCATTAGATTCGTCTTGATGGCGCGAGTGTCACTGGGTATGAAGTTTGTTAAAATAAACAAAAATATTTAGTTATTTTAATGTCTGAACGCCGTCATGCTGTGTCACAAATAATTGTGGAACGGAATTAAAAAAAAAAACATCCAGCCTATATCCAGGAGTGGAATATTTCGGATGATGATGATCACGATGATCTTTGAATTTGGGACTAGTGCAAAATAACAGTAGCGCAGCACGACCTTACCAGTAATTTGGGTTGCAAAACAGAGATGCTATCTAAGCGTCTTCCATATCGGCGCGGCCTTGGCTGGACTGCGCAAGAGTTGCGAATACAACGTGTAAATAATAGATTTGACTCGGAATATATTTACTTGCCTGTACTAGCGATGTACCCAATGGGACATTACAATAGTACATTACTTACTTAGGGCGGTAATACAAAGAATGCCTCAGATCGCAGGTATTTGACCCGAGCCGAAGGCAAGGGCGATAAATATGCGATCTTTATTACCGCCCGTGGTAAGTACAAAATTGTACATCTCCCCCAGGCCACACTCTAAAAAATCTGAGCGAACTAAGGGAGATTTTCTCTTTGTTGGCGTTAACTTAAATAAAACAAACAAGATACATATTGAACATATAAACGAAAGCTGATTAATTAAAACAGCAAGTTCATTAGTGATTAAAACAACAATCTAGAATCTTGATAATTTTAACAAGTTTATTCCTTGCTTCTATCGTTATTTTCTTCTTTGTATGATTCGATCATGTTTAATTAGTTACATTATACATCAATGTTTGCTGAATCAAATCAGAACATGGTTAATTGAACTATGATAAACAATCAATATCATCTTAGTCTTGTTAGGCTCGTATCGAATCAAGATGCTTGATTTTATAACTATCACAATCTTGTTAGGAGCAACCAATTTTTTATAGAGTGGAGGTAGTTTGCATACATCAGACTGATTACCCAATCCTGAAACGTGTAACCCGTTGGTCAACGACAGGTGTAACACTTCTAATTGAAACAGCCTTTCGTCAGCGGTGACATTCCACTAAACGGCTGTCGGATTACGCTGTGCGGGTGCCGCAACCCGTTCGAGTCCGTGGGAGGACACCGCACCCAACTGGTGATCGGAAAACTCTTGGTCAACGCTTGTCAAGTTGTCACTGAACAAGTATAATAGTACACTACACAACTAGGGTGGTAAAACAAAGGCCGAGATCACAGATGTTTGCGGCGAGCTGCAAGCGGGGGACGTAAATATGCGATCGAGGGCTTTCTTTATTACCTCCCGTGTTGTGCACATCATTTTATGTCTACACTAGGCCAGAAAACGGCTTTTTCCGTACGCGTAGCGAGCGGTAAAAGTCACTTTATGGCCAGGTGTGGCATAAAACAATTTAAGGTGATTTGAGTTGGTGGGTTGTCCATAAAAACATAAAGAAAGTCATCGTTTGGTTCCACGGCATCAATAATATTTGAAATGTGTTTCATTCTATATAGCTTGCAGTGGCCTGGCGTAAAAGATATTCTTGGGCAAGCCGGTGCAGATTTGGCGTACCGGTAGGTATTTGACGTTCTCAAAAATCATTTTTTGACCGAAACTTTATTTAGTCAGCGTATCAAATCAAATGTTTGATCACTATTCCGGTTGATGTCAAGATATTTCCATATACTCGTAGACTACTTGAAAAAGAGGCCAAGAAAATATTATCAATAATGAGAAGATAAGATATCGTGTATGTATATTAAATCGCTAACCTGATACGTCGCCCCTATTGATTTGTTATCAGTATCGCTGATAATATTAATATCGACCAGCTATTTATTTATTTACAAACACTTTAGCGAGAGCTCAACTCGGTACATGAATTATATTTGGGCTGATTTCATGAGCGATTCCGGATTCCCATTTGTTCTATGGAACAGTGACGTCATGGTACACAGGATTTATTTTCCCAAATTGTTCTATAGAACTACATACAAGCATTTCACTTACCAGTGACGCAATAGAACAAAATAAGACTACTCCTTTCCCTTATTGTTCCATAATGAAACAAAATAGATATTACATTTCCCAATTGTTCTATAGAAGTACATACCAGTGGCATGGCGTCCAAAGAACTCGATTCCTACCGGCTTGCCTAATATCAGGCATTTGACCACCGTATTCTACAGCTCTTAAGGAAAAAGTACGCCAAATCTGTACCGGCTTGCCCAAGGATGCCAGCTTACGCTACGCCACTGGTACATACAGTATTTTACCCGATTTCAGTCGTTTGCAGACGATAAAAACAAATAGGAATCACTCGATTACATCAATTCTTGTATGCCACAATGTCAAAAATATCAAAATTATGAACTTCTCGATTTTACGCGTGTTTTTTCCTCATTATAACCTAATAATCAATTAAATAACAAAGCATTGTATTCACTCATACTTATTATTTTCCGTCTTATTTTGTTGTACATGATTCATGTTATATGTATGTTTATTTTATTCGACAAATGCAGTATCTCACTAGCATAACTGTGTCACGCATAAAACAATAACTATACATTTTTGATTATTCAATATGCATAGTAAAACTAACCTTACTGGACTACCAAAAGCACCTCAAAAGGCATAATATACAAGAGCTACACAGTCGCCTCTAGCGCCGATTAATAGCAGATGAGTGATTGCCATCGCTGAAGGGCATACTCTACAAGAGAATCCGACTTACAGCACATCTGATCATAGTCTGAAGACTGATAGCAGATCCACCATTAAAATGCATAATGAGAAAGTGACATAGCTGACGTGCTCCCATCTTGAGAAGTTCCCGCAGCGCTTTGGTTCTTCAAAAAGCCAGTATGTATTTGAGGTCGG
Organism: Eudemis profundana; assembly: GCA_947034925.1. Classification (NCBI taxonomy): domain Eukaryota; kingdom Metazoa; phylum Arthropoda; class Insecta; order Lepidoptera; family Tortricidae; genus Eudemis; species Eudemis profundana. Next base: position 19,113,979 of record OX344812.1, read on the forward strand.
CAACTTAAATGCAATAAACAGCGTTTTTGATGTTTCATATATGTCTCTGAGCGGCGATGACCATTTTCCATTCTGCTCGTTTGCCATTTTCAACACAAAAAACATAAAAGAGACTCACCCTGCATAAAGCGACACCAGTATCCAATCTGTCCAGGAAATTGTCCGCATTGATCCTTAGTTCGGGGTAGAGGATGGTCAGCCACTCGGCCAGGTCCTCCTTCATGGCGTAGAGGTACTCCTCGGAGGACTTGAACGGCCTGAACGGCCGTGCCTCGAGGAGGACGGCGCCTGCTGACGACATTTTAGATGGACATTGGCTCTGAAACAATAGAGAAGGATTATAAGACGAGGTCGCATATATTTTAACCTAACCTAATCTTACACCTTACAATTTTGTAGGGACTAGGCTTAGATAAACGCGGACTACGAAGGGAGAGTGGCCTTAGTATTTCCCCCCTGCCAAGCAATTTGAGCCAGTGATTGAATTAGTCGTCAGACTAAATCTAGTAAATCACCTGAAGAGATCTCCGTGAATATGCCGAATCGTGTCGTATTTCGCTGCAAAATGAGATCTAACACGTCAAACGTACAGAGATGGTGTTTCCTTTCACGTCTAAAGTATTTTGAATCACATTATCACTATTTACTTCCTTTAAAAAATAAAAATTGCGTCGTTCACCCCCTGCTAATAGTGGCAGAGGGGAAAGTATTAGAAAAATGCACTAAGTAATCATCAAAACCAATGACCTTAAAAAAAGCTGGACGTAGGCTCGCTAACAGATAAGTGAAGCACCTCTAGTAAGCTGGTCGCTTTGTACTGACTAACTCGCAACCCACTGGGCGTAGCGATAGTATGACCGGGTGGTCGGTCGTGGCGTTCCCTGGCATCGAACCAGGTCGCTAGCCGGACCACCCCGAGTGCATCGGACTGGTGTACTGAACTACTGACGAGTGACACGCCAACCAGCGCATCAACCAGCGTAGTAGCCTACTTCAAGCAGCACGCGCACATCAACTAGCGCTAAGCGACCGGCTTACTCGATGTGCTTCAGTTATCTGTTAGCGACGCTACGTCCGGCTTGATCGAAACATTCATACATCGAAAATTTAAACGTAGAAGAAAGACGGTTGTTCACGATCACGTAGATTTCGGTTTCTGTATTACATCTGCAACTGGAGCCACATTGCAGGCTAGCATTCATCAAGCCCAAAATCGTGCAGCTTGGAGAGCGTTGGTGAAGAGTTCCCGCAGCCGTCACGTCCCTCAGCCATGAGGATACGACGAAGAAGAAGTTCGTCGTAATCGTAATAAATAATCGTAATAAAAAAAGTGGTGTTTCCACATTTAATTATAATCATCATTAATTTAAGAGTTACACTCTTGTTGGTGGAGTATCTTCCAATCTTGCCTGACGTACGCCAGCTTCTTGACATTTTGATAAGACACGACATCAACTTTTTCCTTCACTTGGTCCATGTAACTGCGTCTAGGTCTTCCTCTACCTCTTTTTCCCTCTATCTTTCCTTCCAGTATGGTTTTAAAGAAATTGTCGTGTCTTATCAAATGTCCTATCATTTTTCCTCGTCTGTTTGCAATAATATTCAGAATTGTCCTCTTCTCTTTCAAAATGTTTCCGATAAATATATTAAATATAGAGAAGTCAAGCCTATGGTCAAGCATAAGTCAAAATATAATAACAATCGTTCATAAAAAAAACTTGGAACAAATTAAGAATGAAGCTAAGAACAAAAACATTGCAACTAACTACCTCATCAATACGCATGAACATTACTAATTAAGCCATGAGCTATGACAGGAACACAATTTCGCATTCTCGAGTAAGAAACATCGTGACATTTGGCACGAATATAGTCAAGCCAGCAATTATTACTGACAGGAGCAATTGCCGTGCCCATCTGTCAAGGGTATCGTTTAAACTGAAACGAGCAATTAAAGTGGTAATTAATATCATCGTTTTGGTCCGTGATTCGCTGCGCCCCATTAAACTATAGAACTTACTGGATATTAGATAATACAGCTACACACCATAGAGTAGAGCACTGCAGAGAGCCTTCAGCCCCGGGTTTATTGTAAGCCTTTTAATAAGGCTGTCTTGGCTTTAAATAAGCCTTGGCTTGGAGGCTAAAGAGCTTATTAGGCTTTAGCCCTTTAGGCGTCGAGATTGGGGACAATCTAGTAATTTTTAACTGTATTTTGTTTAATTATTTGTAGACATTGTATTGTATTTAAATTGTAGGATAGACTGACAATCCATTATTGGGGACAATATCGTACTTAATTCATTCTATTTTGCTTAATTTATTTTGTGGACATTGTATTTAATTTGATTGTTATTAATTTGAATTATAATTATTTTTTGCTTCTGACGATCATAATACGCATTCATATAAATTGTCATGTATAATTTATCATGTAATTTTGTATTATGAAATAAATAAATCTATCTATCTATCTATAAATTTTGGTTTCCTCACTAAACTTAGTAAGGACTCCGTGTTTTCCTTTTGAGGTACGGAATCCTAAAAAGAGCTAAAAGGCTCGAGTCTTTTGGAACACTAGTCTCACGATGGTTTTCTAAATATAAGTAATAAATAAATAAATATTAGGGGACAATCTTACACAAATCGAACTAGTCCCATAGTTAGCTCAATGGAGCTTGTGTTATGGATACTAGACGACGATATATTTAATAGATACAAATACTTAAATACATAGAAAACATCCAAGACTCAGAAACAAATATCATCACACAAATAATATTTGCTCTTACCGGGATTCGAACCCAAGACCGTCAGCTTCGCAGGCAGAGTCACTCACCACTAGGCTAAACCGGTCGAAATAAATATATATATGGTCGTTCAAGCCGTTGCAAGGATGTCGTCGCATCCAAATGCACTCCTGCGCACTTTCGCGCGGACAATGGCTGACGCGCTCCTGTTTCGGCCGTGCCGAATCGCCGCCATATTCAGCCGCCGACACGCTTCCAAATGGTCTGCATTAAAAACAAACAGATAGAAATCGTCGCAAATTGCGACTTCATAAGCATTCTTTCAGGATTTCATGGCCACGGTGCAAATGGGACCATATTACTACTAAACCGTGTGAGCCAAGGAAGTAGTCTACCACATTTTGACCTTATTAAGTCTCTTTTCTTTTTTGTCGTTCCCTCATGACTGAGGATCGTGACCGTGACCTACTGTGGTATCCCTCCACACAACGCGCTCAAGGGCCATATGGGCTGCCCTCTGCATGGTACCACAAGCATTTCTTATGGTGTCAGGCCACCTTGTCGGGATTCGTCCTCTGGCAAAGCCAAGTTGTTGAAGGCCGACGCTTCAACTTGGCCTATAACAATGCTTCTTTCAAGGCAGTGCTGGCTAGAACGCATAATATGCCCAAATAATTTGAGGGTCCTCTCATTACAAATAGCTGACAGCCGCTTTGTAATTTTCAGCTCCTTTAATATGAACTCGTTCGTTCTCATTGCGGTCCATGGGATCCTGAGCTTCTTTCTCCAGCACCACATTTCGAAAGCGTCGTTTATTAAGTGGTAGTAGAGTTCAAATGTGGTCTACCACATTCTTGGCTCACTGTACGTCCGTACTTCTTTCACGTTGGCAAAGCTATACCTAGTCCAGCCGACTGCATTTCTTATGGGAGATTACTTCGGTTGCACATCTGTCTTCGTGTTTCTTTTTTTTTGTGTATAACCTCATATTGTACCGTAACCTATGTGTTATCCGACTAAATACTTTTCAGGGAGACATACGAACACAATTTTTTACGTGCGCCTTTGTGCTTTGCTACGGCCGGCGAGGGTTGCTCTCCCTCCGCGCCTCTGGCTTTCTATATACACTCTAGGGGTAGGGCAGACAAGACGACGTGTATAAGGAACGTGCACGAACTATAGGTGGCAGCACTAAACGACAAAAGAGACACGAGTGGGCAATAAAGGAAACTATCACCCCTGTCAAATCTAGCTGTCAATGATATTATGTAAGTGTCAATGTCAAATATAGTAAGTCGTATAGCTACACTGACGTTAAATCGTCCTTCATCGAAATAAATTAAGGGCGTTTCCGTCAACGTGCCCCTACAGGATGTTTCGCCTCTACCACGAGATTTACACACTCAAAGACCATGCCCCATTTAAGTGAAGAGATCACCACAAAAACTAACCTTAAATAAGCGTAAGTATAGAGTTTCCCCCATTAGTCATTCACACCACTCGCGCCTAGACAAATATTGGTTCAAAAACAACCGAGTATTTTCAAAAACGACTTAACTAACCTTGACTCAACCGGCGCTTAGGCTGTTTTACAAAAGCAGGTACATATTCAAAAGGACTCAACCGTGTATTGGTTGTATAAGGACTTAAGCTGTTGTAGAATGATAGGGATAAGCGTAGATAAGACAGGTAACGTGATAATGCTGTCAGTTGGTAAATAACGCGAAGTGCGACGAACTGTACTAATGTTTGTATTGACTATGCAAGTTCCTTGCTATTATTTTATGTCAGTGTTATATTAAGTACCCCTAGTAAGAAAGAGAATAAGACGAGATTTAAACGAGTTACAATAGAGCGCAAGTCTCATAGTGGAACTATGTCTTTGCTTTGGTATCCCCTTATTTGGTATAAATTCAAATGCCATAAAAATTAATGAGTATAATTACACTTATTACACTTAAACGTCCTGTAGGGGTTAGCCGCCTCTACAGAAGAATTATAAATGTCGCAACCAACTGGTTTAATTAGCCATTTGATTAACTGCCTAGCCTTTTCACTAAACGGCGCCTCTTATCTAACTGCCTGGATGAAATTTAGCCAATGCGTCAATGTATCAATTAATGAAATAGCTGGCTAATGCTTAGGCCGTTCATTTAGTAGGGTGTCTATAAAAATGGGCTTTGATTAGGGTTTTCTTTTTAAACAACTATGACCCGCCAGCAGGTCGACGAAGCCCCGCGCACTCTGCTCTGAGGGACGCAAGCTGACTAACAAACTTAAGGCGAGGTAAGACGAGAATCGGGCGCGGAAGCCTAGTTTCCAAATCATTTTTAGAGCACTTATTTGACTCGTAGGTCACTGTAAAACATATATAATAATATTCAGAACTGTATCTAGGGCTTCCTGTCACTTAGAATACGATAGCGAACACTTTGCTCGATAGAAAAGTAGCGCGAAAACACTATAAAATAAAGTATTTTTTTCATTTTGTTCATTACCAGTTACCTTTTCTGACAAAATTAATACCTGACAATCATGATTTCACAGTCATGCAGGGCATCCTCTCATGTTTGGGTTGATAACGTATACTTTTATGTTAGAAATCGAAGATAATCTGCAATAATCTGCATTCCGCCCGACCCTAGTTGTATGTGAAATGCGAGCCAGGTCCTACCGGGCCTTAACCTAAAAAAACCGGTCAAGTGCGAGTCGGACTCGCGCTCTGAGGGTTCCGTAAAAACTCATAAGTAGATATATGAATAGTTCAAGAAAAACTGTATGGCGATTAGCTTAGTAGGAGCAAATAAGTATGTATTACGATTTTTGCAAATTTCTAAAAAACGGTGCAATTTAGGAAAACCGTTATATTTTTCCTGTAATATTTAGGATGATATTAATAATTGGTAATTATTAGAGATTTTTCTGTTCAGTAACTTCGGAGATAAAAGGGGGGGAATGGTATTTTTTTGACGTTTTCGTCATAAATCAAAAACTACTTATTTAAGAAAAAAATAAAAACGGCATTTTAATCTACAAATCAAGCCGTTTCATTTGATACCCCAATCGATATAATAGCCCTACTTTCAATTTTCAAAGTCCCATTACGGACCCTTTTAAAAAAAATTTAAAAAAGACATAAGATTTTTTTTACATCCAATAGGCTCAGGTTAGCGGTTTTCAACACTACTCCAAATTTCAAGTCGATAGCATCAGTAGATCCTGAGATATCTTGCTGTAACAGACGGACAGACAGACAGAGTCGCACCATAAGGGTTCCTTTTTTACCATTTTGGTACGGAACCCTAAAAAGGAGTTTGTTTTGTTCACTTTTTCCACGCTATTCTAATATCGGGCGATATTGTGGCCCACAAGACCTTACTAGGAAATGCAATTAGCGGTAAAATTTACCGTCTTTTCATACTAAAGTCCGGTAAATTACCGGTAATTGCATTCCCTAGACTTTACACATGTGTAACGCGGTCAAGGGCGAATAGGCTGCCCTCTGCATGGTACCACATTATATTTATAGACACCTTGACCCTATAATTTTGGTCCAGAAATGTCCTCCACAGCGTACAGTAGCCGGCATAGGGGGGGTATAGGTCGTCGGCCGACACTCGGAGCGTGACGTGACGGCTTTCGCCGACGGCCACCATTGCCGTCGTCGTGTCAAATGAAGCGGCAACGAGATTGGACCAATAACCAGGAGTCACCCTGGATAGTGCACTTTGATAGAGTCTGCGCGGAAAGAGAATAGTCGTGGCGAAAAACGGAACTAACCTAACCAGTATGACATTTTTTTTTGCAAATACGGTAGAAAAGCATCACAGCGCCCCCCATCTAAATCCTATTCTCTTTCCGCACAGACGCTAGTAACTAGGTATCTTCTGGGTAAGCGTGCTCAGAGACCTTGCTTCTGGGTAAAACCTTGTCTCCACTCTGGAATCTGGATATTGTACAAACAGCAACACACTTAACTGCCTATTAAAGACAGAGCAGAGAGAAAATGATAACGATTGAAAGAGATATATATATTTGTATTATGTCAACTTCAAATCAAATAACGTTTGCGTATGTGTAATGTGCCTTTGAGCTTTGTCATTGTAGTTGTTTGGGCAAAGTTTTTTTTTCCATACTGTAAATAAAGGTTTTATTTCAACAAGACAGGTGAATTTGTCAAAATTATGATTTAGCTTTCAGACGAACGTTGGGATGAAATAAACTAATTATATTGCTAATGCTTTTATTGGTGCTTCATATTTTTGATATGATGCACCAATATAATGTAATTTATATTTATTATTCATTCATTATTTTCCATGAATTCAATAATATGGCATTAATGTCAGAGTCGACCGGAGGGCTCATTACTATATTTAGGTTTTGCGTTTAACTTTATGTTTAAAACGAGATGTCATCTTATGTGAAATAAGCCGTTTGTCAGTTAGTAGAGTTAAAAAAAGTTGTTTTTATAAAGGGTGTCCCAAAAAGGACGCAAGATTTGAAATTGATGAAAAACACTTTTTTTTCGTTACTAGGTATATATTTGCATATAAAATCTTGAAATACATAAAATAGGGTTATTTGTGGAATAATACGTCAGGCAAATATCCTCCTAGGCTTTGCTGGCACATATGCACTCTTTTGTCAAAAGTTTCTATGACCATTTTGCATAGATGCGGCTGAATTTCTCCGATGCAGCGAGCATGAGTGGTTGTGGGCTTATTGGCATAGACTTTAGACTTTAAATAACCCCATAAAAAGAAGTCTAAAGGCGTTAAATCGCAAGATCTGGGGGGTCAATTCTGATCACCGAATCGAGAGATCACACGACTAGGAAATGTTTCATGCAGTAATTGCATCGTTTCTCCGGCTGTGTGGCAAGTGGCCCCGTCTTGTTGAAACCACATTGCTTCCACATCGATATCCTCTAATTCGGCTAGAAAGAAACCTTGTTATCATGTGGCGATCGAGCTCCATTAACAGTAACTGCTTGACCGGCCTCATTTTGAAAAAATATGGTCCAATAATGCCTCCAGCCCAAAATCCGCACCAAACAGTGACCCGTTGTGGATGCATTTGTTTTTGAACAATCACATGTGGGTCCTCTGAGCCCCAATGCGCCAATTCTGACACTGAAAATGTGCTTCGTCGCTAAAGATGATTTTGTTTGAAGACTCTTCATCCCTGTTTTGGCGGTCGATAATCCATTGAACGAACTCTCTTCGCTGTCCATGATCATGAGGCTCGAAATATTTCGTATAATCCGTCAATTTTACAAACCACATTCAGCTGTCAAATAGTTTTTTTTAGGGTTGCCAGCACTAAAATGCAAAAATGGCGGCAACTTGAAATCTTGCGTCCTTTTTGGGACACTCGTTAAATTATTGTTTAATGTCAAATTGTTCGTGACTACAATTATACCTGGGCAAAAAACTAAATACGCCATACTAAAAGATTAGGTTTTAGATTAAATTATTTAAAAAAAATATGCTTTCAAATGATTAAAAAAATACTGTGGTATTTATGACCGGGGTTTATTAATATCTTTATACCACACCTGGTAATAAAGAAAGCCCTCGATCGCATATTTACGTCCCTCGCTTGCAGCTCGGGCCGCAAACTTCTGCGATCTCGGCCTTTCTTTGTATTACCACCCTAGTTGTGTAATGTACTATTATCAAATTATCACGTAAAGAATTATGTTTATAACGTATTAACGCTATCTACTTACTTACGTATTTGTTTGTATATTCTACTATTCATTTCTAAATTAAATCATACATAATAATGATTAATGATAAGGTGAAACACCACAATTCAAGGAAAATGACTACAATTTCATTAAACGTTGTCACGGGCTTTGTGTATGATGTAATCAAAATTACCTTATGGTCCAAATAAAAACAATTATTTTTACTAAGTTCAAGTTATAGAATAAAAAAAATCGCATTATGAGAATTGAGATCATTACGCTAATAAGTTCATAACATAACCTAGTCAAAGAATCTCATAGTCTCATTAATATTGCTAAATACGAGCATTATTGTTTGACATAATACGGGTTTATTATGAGAAGTCGGGTATTATGCGTAGTGTTGACAGACGCGGTAGGGTCAGCAAGACAATGCGCTTGCGCAACTCACACGGTTGGGTGACTTCCGTTGTCGCCTCAACTACCGATAGCAGATAAGTCATAAAAGAATCATATTAATATTATAAATGTGAAAGTTTGTGAAGATGTTTGGATGTTTGTTGCTAAACAACGGGGTAACATCTGGATGGATCGAGCTGAAATTTGGCATGCAAGTAGACCAAGTCCTGGATTGAAACAAGGACCATTAAAACAAGAGGTCTGTCATTCTCCATACTTTGGATTGTAATCGTAACCCGACCGCTAGGCGATTTCCGGGCAAAAACTAGATGGGGCTAAAAAACTAAACATTTAACGATGTTATAATTGAACAAAGAAACATAGTATAGTAACAATTAGTTCGTAAACAGCTAATAATAAATAAATTCTAATATTTAAATACTGTGTCACGTTTGGAAAGTTGAATAATTGTAAATAATATAATTCTTTTACCAAGCTTATACATAGATGGCGTTGTAAATCGGGGAACAGCTTTTTGTATGGAGAATGACAGTCCTGTTGTTTTAATGTTCCTTGATGGAAACATAGAATACTTTATATCCCGGTAAATAGTACCGGTACTAGTATCCCAACAAAAGGGCCTGGCCCGGATGCCCTACCCGCTATCTTCTTAAAGCATACTGCCAAGTCCATTGCAAAACCACTCCAAATAATACTACACAAGTGCATGCAGCAGGGCACTTTCCCGGTCATGTGGAAAACAGCAAACATTATACCCGTCTTTAAAAGCGGAGCGAAACAAAATATAGAAAACTATCGTCCTATTTCCATACTCTGCGCTCTAGCAAAGGTCTTTGAGAAACTGATACATAATGCTCTGAGTCCAATCATAAACCAACATATCATACCTCAACAGCACGGTTTTACCCGACAAAGGTCTACAGGTACCAATCTAATGATTTTCACTGGGTACCTCTTTGAACACATGGATCAGGCTACACAGGTAGACGCTGTGTACACAGATTTTCGAAAAGCTTTTGATAGGGTCGATCATAGACTGCTCCTGGACAAAATTGCTTACAATGGTATACGCGGCAACCTACTCCGGTGGTTTTTGTCATATGTCACTCGAAGAACCCAAAGAGTTGTGATAAATGGTTATCAATCCGATGTTGTTGAAGTTACATCTGGGGTCCCACAGGGATCCATTTTAGGTCCCTTGCTGTTTAATATATTTATTAATGATATCAATATCTGTTTTAATAACACTAATATACTACTATATGCTGATGACCTTAAAATTTTTAGAACAATTCGTAACTACACTGACTGTCAATTATTTCAAGAGGACCTAGACCGTTTAACAGATTACTGCACACAAAATAAATTAGAATTAAGCGTGTCTAAATGTAATGTTATTAGTTTCACAAAAAAAAGAAATAAGATAAATCACAGATATACATTATGTAACGAAAATCTACAACAAGTCAACCGTGTGCGAGATCTCGGAATAGTTCTGGACTCCAAATTGCACCTGGATGAACATATTGACATGATTGTCCTTAAAGCTTATCGGATGTACAATTTTGTCACTAGGGCTGCTTCAGATTTCTCCAGAGCATCCACCTTCCTTTATCTATACAAAAGCCTGGTTCGTTCGCAACTCGAATATGCAAGCACCATATGGAATCCCTTCTACGATAAGTACATAAAAGCACTTGATAAAATTCAGTACAAATACTTAAAATTTGTCAACTTTAAACTACATAGGAATAGTCGTCTTTCGTATGATGATCTATTGACTAAATATGGTCTAACAAAATTAACAAAAAGACGTCTGTTTCTGGATGCAATGGTTCTGCATGGTCTATGCCACAATAAATTCGACTGCATGGAGCTTGTTAATAAAATAAGTTATGTTGTCCCTAGAAAAAATTATCGGCGTGAAACACGCACCTACCAACTGTTCTGTGAGACCCTGTGCCGCACCAACGCTGGATGGCGTGTGCCGCTGCGTCGACTTTTCGCTTCTTACAACCAAAACTTTACCCACCTAGATATATTTCATTTGCCCACCGCTCAATATAGAAAAGCCCTATTAGAAACCTTAAAGTAAAGTGTACTGTATGTCTCTCTCTCTCTCTCTGTTGATATTTCTCTTGCATTTCCCTATTGCTCAGTTTAACGTGTACGTATTTTTCAACCTAATTCTAATAAGTTATTCGTGGATAATGTTGTTGACTGTACATTAACCTATACTTCTTGATGTATTGTAAATTGTAATATATAGTGTATAGTTGTTTGTTATCCCTTGAAAATAAATAAAATAAAAAATAAAATAAAATAAAATAGTTTCCTTGGGACAGTAACGGGAACAATGCGGGCGAAGCGGCGGGTAAATGCTAGTATTAAATAAAATAGAAAGCGGGGAAAGTAAGTAAAATATCTTCACTTTGAGTTTGGATAAAATACAAATCTGGTGAAAATACAGCAACGGGCAACAAAAAAAACAGGCAAGTGCGAGTTGGACTCGGCCCACTGAGGGTTCTGTTTCGAACAAATTTGTAGGTACATTAAAGTACCCTATAAATTTTGATTTTCTTAGCAAAGTCTATATTTTTTAATTAAGTACTTCCAAAACACGCATAACCGATGTCGGAGCTAAGGCTGCCAAGCTCAAGTGGGATTGGGCCGGCCACGTCTGCCGCATGCACCCGGAGAGGTGGGCTAATATAGCCACCAAGTGGGTGCCGCAAGACGGGCGACGCAGGCGGGGCAGGCCTAGACGGAGATGGCGCGATGACTTGGACGCATTCCTTAGCGACTGGCCTGGGGAGGCATCAAATAGGGAGTTGTGGAAATCAAAGGGAGAGGCCTTTGCCCAGCAGTGGGACACCACGTAGGCTATATAAAAAAAAGTACTTGATTAAAAATGTATAGTTTTCAGATTTTTTCCTATACTTGTAGTATAAGACCAAATTACTTGCCAAATTTCATAGTTGTAGAATCTAGGTCAACGGAAAGTACCCTATGAAAGGTTTCCTTGAGTTGAGAGTGTCAAAATTTTTGCGGCATTCTCGTCTTCAAGAGGGTCTTGACAGACGGACGGACAGACGAACAACAAAGTGATCTTATAAGGGTTCCGTTCTTTTTCCTTTTGAGTTACAGATCCCTAAAACTGTTGAAGACAAGTAATCAAAACAGTCATCTAGTAATAACCGCATTTATATTGATCCACACGTTTAATACCAATGACAGACCAACCCACACACATTGGCATGCCCTGAATTTTTTCATTTGCTCTATGGCAGTGTTTTCAAACAGACAGAACAGCTACGGTAGCATATTTGTTGATATCTTTTACACATCTATTGAATTATGATATTCTTGCCCAACGGGACACATTTTAATCTATACATATTATACTAAAACAGGTTTGTATGGTATTAATAGACAAAATAATTAAATTTTAAAATTCAACCCCTAAAAGGTTGAAATGGTGGACGAATGTTTCTATTAAAACGCCGGAATTTTCGCAATCCGTTGTGTAGTTATTATGTACAAATTCCCACCCGACTGCTCAGCCTAGTTACTCATTCACATAACATTGAATTATAACACTCAGCTATGTCACTCGGACTGACCCTTGCAGATAAGACTATGCCTCAAAGGTCGTACAAACACACATCTTTAAGATGACATAAATGTACAAGACATATTCTAGACATTGCGATAACGAGTGGCGATTATAAATACGTATTTTATGTTATAAATAACCTTAGTATGTAATACAGGGTGCGAGGGACTATACCGACATACTTTAGCCATGAATTCCTGGTGGTGTGACGAGTAAATAATGTTATATCAACATGGGTCGAATATTGTCATTTTACATTAATAGTCTTATGGAACAAAATAAATCAGTAAATTCCGCCACTCGTCATAAACATGTCCTTACTGGAGAAAAAGTTATCAAAAAGAAAATAAATACCGGTCAAGTGCGAGTCGGACTCGCTCACCGAGGGTTCCGTACAAACTCGTAAGTAGATACGTGAATAGTTCAACAAAAACTGTATGGCCGTTAGCTTAGTAGGAGCAAATAAGTATGTGTACTATTTTTGAAAATTTCTAAAAAACGATGCAATTTAGGAAAACCGTTTTATTTTTCCTGTAATATTTAGGATGATATTAATAATTGGTAATTATTACAGATTTTTCTGTTCAGTAACTTCGAAGATAATAGGGGGGGAATGGTATTTTTTTGAACGTTTTTGGTCATAAATCAAAAAGTACAAAATTAAGAAAAAAAAACAAAAATAGTTTTGGAATCTACAAATTAAGCCCTTTCATTTGATATCCCACTCGATATAATAGCTCTACTTTTGTTTTTCCACATCCCATTTCGGACCCCTTTAAAAAAAAAAGTAAAAAAGGTATAAGATTTTTTTTCTATCCAATAGGCTCGAGTCAGCGACTTTTAACACTATTCCAAGTTTCAAGTCGATAGCATCAGTAGATCCTGAGATATCTTGCTGTGACAGACGGACAGACAGACAGACAGACAGACAGAGTCGCACCATAAGGGTTCCTTTTTTACCATTTTGGTACGGAACCCTAAAAAAAAGCTAAAATGGAAACGAAGGTCAATTTTTTGGCCTCGTAGTCGCTTACCATCAAATACTGCGAAGGTTAATTGCTGTTTAGTTAAAGGATTTGAAAAAATTAGTTAAACTATCTTAGTCACATTTATTAGGGCTTGTCACACACTTGGGAGTTTTCCTTTAAAAAATAATTAATATCTCTGAAAGTAAGCGTTTTTCGACTATACATCACATAACTTTTTTTACTCCAAATAGTTGTTAGAATCTATAGTTAAAGTTTGTCGGTATAGTCCCTCCCACCCTGTATAAAGCAACGGATGTATCTTTTAAGAGATCCTCCAGTTAAATACGTCTTCAAGAATTATTTCCTATTTTTTTTTCATCTTTAGGTTATACAGTCGCCATCAGATATATCTGAGCTGTCAGTGTACTCATAAATATCTGAACACGGCTCTATCTTCATAGCATTCGAGCCGTGTTCAGATATTTATGAGTACACTGACAGCTCAGATATATCTGATGGCGACTGTACAAAGATCTTTTGTGCAATACCTATGTCATACTTTGAGTAAGAGGCTAAGGCTACTTTTTACTTGCCAGAAATGTTAAAATCTTATTCCGTAGATAGTGTTCATCTATGTATATTATATCACGGATAAAATTATTAAAAATGAAGTAATTATGTTTTATCATTCATCCATCTCACATTAAGTCTTATTACGTTACATAGGTTATAACCTATACGAGTAGGGTTCGGAAATTGTCTGTAAAATTTCCAGCGAACTGAGAACTTTGTTGAAGTCGGTTAAATATAAGCCCGTTATTATATTTTCCACTTTAATCAGTGACATTTAGTGTGAACCCAAGTGAGTAAAAGCCAGACCATAAAATCCACTCAAGTGAGTAAAAGCCATACTAACCGTAACACCCCCAATCCAGCCCCTTTATTTGCGCCAATAAATAACCTAATAACAAAAGTCAGGCCAATACAAAGACTGATTCCTTATTTTATTATAAACCTTATATCTAACAGTTTACGGTACAATGTTGAACGAATTATTTTTCGATATATTACTTCGTTCGTATTATTGCAATAAGTGTGCAACGCATAAAACGTGGGTGAAAATTACTGTTTTTTTGACACAGAAGGACAAATACCACGTTGTTTCTATCATAATACTCCTTTGGGGCATTAGAAGTAAGTACCTATACACGAAAGACTTAAGGAATGGGGAACTGTTTACCAAAGAAATAACATCACTAAATGTCAATATGGGCCAGTCGTACTTAAGACGTACGTAATAACGTATGCGGAATGAAATTTGGACAAAGTTTGTAACACTTTTAAAGAAAAGTTTGTGGTATACACAATAAATTTATATATTTATTTAAACAATTAACTATTAAAATTTAATGTAGAAAGAAATTTGGACCCATGCGAGCTGCTTTGCGACAGTTGGCTGGTACTTTATCCATGGCTGCGGTGTAAGTCGATGTTGGCATTTTCTTCAACTCTAATTTTATTTTTCGAGTTAATGCTTGTATAGTTTTGGGCCGGAAATTATTTGCATATACTCGCCTCTTTAGATTGGCCCAGAAATCTTCGATCGGGCGAAGTTGTGGTACATTAGGTGGATTTGAATCCTTCGGTACATATGGGATTCCTAACTCCTCCATTTTGGCCAACGTTTTTTTCGAGTAATGGCTGGATGCTAAATCTGGCCAAAATACAACATTCTGTCCTCTATGATGTGTTCTCATAAAATCACGCACAACTGGCAAACAACCATCCATATATCGGTCAGCATTGACTGCTAAACCTGACTCAAAAAATACCGGCTTCGACATACCACGAGGGCTAATTGCAAGCCATAGTAAAACTTTTTTTGGGAATTTTGTGTGCCCCACATATTTAACTGATTCTTCAGTTTGAATATTGGCGTTTTCAAAATAAAAGTTACCCTGCCACTCATTACCGTCTAGGGTGAAATATGATTCATCATCCATAATACACTCTACTTCGTTTTTTGCGTAGAAAATGCTTTTTACCAAAGTTGCAAGTCTCTTCTTCTGGGTAAGTTTTTGGTTTTCGGACACGGTGGGTTTAACTTTTCTTGTTCGTTTCGTAATCCCCATGCCTTGAAGATGCTTTTTTACCGTTTTGCCGTCACATTTGAATATTTTTCCGAGTTGCCTGTACGATTTAGCTACACGACCCGCCGTAATTTTCTTTAATTGGCTTTTCTTCGATGATTGACTTAAAGTACTTACTTTGCCGGAACCGAGTTTTCTAGTAGTACTATTTCGTAAGGAATAGGACGACAAAATATTATAAATAGTACTCCGGCTCTCCCCCATGTGAGTGAAATGCTTCACGATACTTGACTTCGTCCAGTCCGGGTGAGAGTCCCGAAAAATACACACGCTTTCTCGACGCCTCTCTTCGCTATTTGCCATAATAATTATTACACAAAAGCTAGTATCCCGAAATTTGTGCAATATTTTGACAGATAACAGAGCAAACAATTCATATTTTTAAATTTCAAATTTCGAATGCTTTACTTTTAAAACACCGAATGCAAACTTTGTCCAAATTTCATTCCGCATACGTTACTTGACACATTATTTGCAAAAAACAATCTAAGCAAATTTTATTTCCACCTACCAAGTGTTTCAGTATTGTTTTCTTTATGAAAATATTGTAAATGAACGTTTGTATTTTAAAAAAGAATTAATGTCGCTCTGAAAATGCAATATTCATTATCTTAATATTAAAAATATCGATACTGAAAGTCCCTAATCATATAGCTGTAAATTATAATTTAACAAAACACTCAGTAATAAACAGAGCTTTGCAGGGGTGAGCCATTTTTACGTCATTAAATGTCAAGTGTAGATATTAATATAAATACACCTTAAAAAGAAATATTATAAGAAAATAAAACTTCATTAATAATAATTAAACTTATGTACAAAACTAGTAGATATGTACTAAGTTTTTTATTTATTTAAAATCTTCTTTGTTATTGTAATAACGAACTATAATTTCCAACGCATTTCTTCTTGAGTTTATATTCACTTATAAATAGAAAAAGATCTTTCCACATGCACTGAAATGAGTGGAGTGAAATTGTACATTAAAATACTGTATGCTAAAAAAGCTTGCAATAAAATTCATTTGTTTTGATGGCGACGTAAAGATCGTAGTAAAAAGGCAGCCTAAATAAAATAATTTCATTAATTGTTAAATTACACCACAACTACCATTGATTGACAAGGTATGTCCATGTCCTTGTCCATGTTATGCAAACTCTGAAAACAGCTCAGCTAGGTAGGGGAGCTCTGGTAATAAAGTTAGTGCATTTCTTATAAAATCCACTTACAAAACTGGTACACGTTTCTGCAGACCGTACGTTTACTAGGCTAATCTGTTTACAGCGCATCACCCGCGCAGTCTATTTAAGTATACACTCCGTAAAACAGACATCTGGTCATAGTCCTTAAGCCCAACCGTTAAGGGATATATTCCATTGGCAGGCGAATGTTGAAGTATAAAAATTACACACCATATGTTGAACACAAGCTACGTGCACAGGAGAAAACTATACCTACAGCAAAAATGGGACTTTACAAACAAATACAAATAATTTACTGAAAATAAAACGTATTTTACGGCGATTTCAACTATTAACTAAAATTTGCTAATGTGCACTTCTAATTTTTATTGTAATTTTAAAATGTGGCTTGCAATATTGTGTTTATAGTTAATGTAGTTTGACGTCATAAAGCGGTTGCAAATTCCTATTATGAAAATAAACAATTTGATTTGATTTGACTTGAATGGAAATATTTTAATTCTTTAGACTTTGATGAAGAGACACCACACTATTACGATTATTGAAGTGTTAGTGGCCAGGTGATCTAGATATTCAAATCCATTCTTGACTTTATTAAATCGAATCGTTATCATAAATAACTATAATAGACATTTGATTTTTACCCTGCAATCCGTTCGTCATCATTGTTACAAGAAAGTGTATGCGATAAATATATGGAAAATGTAAACATTGTGGACACTGGTTCTAACCTACCCCAAAGACGGGACAAAATGGGCGTAAACTAATCACAAACACATTTATATGCAAAATCACAATTTTGAGGGCTTAAAATTCGTTCCATAATGTTAAACATCACAACCCTTAATGGACCATTAAAGATTTATGCCATATTTATTTAAATTTTACCAAAGGGTGTTTACGTTCTCTTTCTGGGTATCTCATTATGGAACTCTAAATCGTTATTTTTATTGGAACCAATATTGTTAGCGACGGTCGTAACGCCATATGGGACAGTGTAGCGTATTATAATATATATATTTTTATTGCGTAATAGTGAAGGAAATAAATAAGAATGAGTTTGTTGCTTTGCATAGAAATACTTTTTATACTAGACTAGCGTCCCGCCCCGGCTTCGCACGGTGTTTCTCTATTATATTATGCATGTATTATACATTATAAACCTTCCTCTTTAATCACTCTATCTTTTAAAAAAAACCGCATCAAAATCCGTTGCGTAATTTTAAAGATTTAAGCATACATAGGGTCATAGGGACAGAGAAAGCGACTTTTTATACTATGTAGTGAAGTTAACCGTAACTTTGTTCGCTCATATTCCAAGGAAGTCGTACTTCGTGCAGTTAAAATTTTTCTGAAAACTGTGACCGTAGAAAGATTAATTTACATTAATAATGATGGCTCTTAAAGTGCCCGAGAAAACTGCATGGTGTCGAGTGATAAGAAAGAATAGGTCACTACGTGGGAGTCTACGTATGCGGACAAGTACATACATTTAATTTTTATACTTGGCAAAAATATCTGAATCTGATTTTATTTATTTTTATGCTCTATTTTGAGCTCAGATCATACAAGAGGGGGTCACTTGTCGTTGTTAGGTATACGTATTTGTGAATAATTTGGATCCGGGAAAAAGCCGCCCGGCCAAAATGTTTTTCAGCGAAAACATCAAGCTGAGACGAAAAAGTTGGGGAAATATGCGATCGGTAATACATAGGATGGGGAATAAAGTAAATGGGAAAAAAAGCGATTGGAATTAAAAATAATGGGAAACAAAAAATTTGGGTAACCAAGCTATACAGCCATTATAGTTTTCTAAACATTTAAATTAGTTTGATAGGTACTCCACTGCGAAACTGCGATAAAGTATTAACATGTTCTTATTTGTAACCCTTCATTAACACTCAATGACTAAAAATAGCACATTTCCGAATACCACGCTCAAAACCTAACACGTATCCGACAGCGCACTGACAGTCAAATTAAATTAGCAGTTTATCCTTCCGCGTGCGCAGGAGTTGTTGGCTACAAAAAGTGTTAAGAGGCGTATCAAACGCTCATCTATACAGCCATTTTTATTTTATTTAATAATATTTCACATGTTCTTAGTTCTCTGGTATTCAACTTAAAACAAACGTTTTACCGAATTTTTATTTCATCTATTTTTTTCTGATGCCGTAATTTTTTTACTTTTATATATTATATATATTAAAAAGTCATATATTTACCATTTGGGTTGGGTTACGTTTTTTTTATATAAATCTCAGATAAAAACTAATCGTAAGAAAAAGGCTTCTGATTAAATGATATGGTAAAGAAACGTTTGCCGATGATTCAAGGGCAAAGCACTTAATACCTTTTCGTATTAGACGATGCTCATGTATTTACATAAGCTGAGCATGTAATGTGCGTGAAGTCAGCGTTATCGAACATATTTGTAACAGGATTACTAAGTAAACTGTTTAATAATAGTTTGAGGAGAATACAAATTATCTTATAAGGGTTCTGTAAAAGCACAAATGAAGACCATATTTAAAATCTATAATCCTGATGGTTATATACAAAGATTATGAACACATAATCACAATTTAAGGAATGTAAGTTATGATTATAACAAACGGAGACTTCGCGTAAAAACATTATAGTACCTCGACGTTTCGGACGTGCCGTGACGTCTATGGTCGCGAAAGGATGTTCTTATGCTATTAAGTCCCGTTTTGTTATAATAATGCGTAAAAATCGTGAAGGTTTAAATCAATATTATGTAAGTTAGGATGTGTGAAGCTTCGCTTGAGAAAAGTTAATGGATAGGTATATATGTACGTTTTATATGTTAGATATTTCAAAACGATGGGTTGGCAGCCTTTGACCTATCACGCAAAATAGGCGCATATTAGACGTCGAGTACCTATCGAGTAGCAGAAAACTAGCCCATGTAAACTAGGTCTTCCATACTCCGGATTTTTTGTATGGCTAATAGCTGTATTGGCCATACAAAATCACGGAACATGACGCCCTAGCGTAAATCTATTTCAAATAGATAAAAATGAACGCCATCTATGTTCCCTCGATGATTGTGTTGAAAAAACATGACAAAAGCCATCGTATGCCGTGCATCAAGTATGTGGCGCCGACACGGCCTTGCTGTCCGGAAGCACGCGCAGGCGCAGCCTCGCGGTGACATTTGAGATATGGCCGGGCGGCCAAACTGTTTCTCTATTTAAACCCGTTTTACTACCGATTACTACTGTTTACTGACGTATTGATAAGTACAAATGAAAAAGGAAAGCAAAACAATAACCTCCCCAAAGGCAAATACAATTAATGAATCCCATTATCAAACCTGTTTTTAGGGTTTCGTACCAAATGGTAAAAAAAGAATCCTTATGGTGCGACTCTGTCTGTCCGTCCGTCTGTCACAGCCAGATATTTCAGGAACTGCTGCTGCTATCGATTTGAATTTGGAATAGTTTCAAAAGTCGCTAACCCGAGTCCAAAAACATAAAAAGAATTTATACATTTTTTAATATTTTTTATGTTGCATAGGTAAGCATTTGACTTCAATCTCACCTGTTGGTAAGTGACGATGAAGCCGACGATGGAGCATGCTTACCTAGATAGTGCTTATTCACTCTTACCTTAAAGATATCCAAGTCATATTGTTTGGGGAAAAGGTATGCTGGAAGAGAGTTCCACTCTCTAGCCGTTTTATTTTAATAAAAATGGGGACCACATTAGCCTTCATTAAAAAATAATTTGCCATAGTGATCCATAAATGACGGAGTTTAAAGGGAACAAACATTAAACACAAATACGAACGACTATAGCACCTCTCCCTTTCTGTAAAGAAAGGCGTATAAAAATTAATAAAACAAACGAAAGAAGAGAATAAAAAAGTTGGCAAACTCCTTCAGTGTTGCATATGTTGATGGTGTTCATTTTCCATAGGCTGGTTCATCTGCTCGTTTGCCACTTTAAAATAAGAAGATGCACTTTAGCAATATGCCTCTAATTATGCCCTTGAATATACTATGTTGACAATCAAGCAAACTATAAGAGAACAGAATCTGTCTACGATGCAACATAGCATTGAGTGTCCTCTGCAACGAACTGACCTAACCACTAAAAGGTTATCATCCAGACATCCTTACGGAAGTGCGCTCGATCACATACGAGAGATCTTTTAAATATCTCAGCAATGAAGCGCCGCTTGTTCAATGAAACAACCACCTTATGCTTCTCAAGGAGATCTACGAGTAAACCAAATAGTATGACCATTATAACTATAAAGACAATCATTCAACGAATACCTGGTTCCTAAAGCGTTCATTCATAATCGGCGTACGAACAATAATTTCTTTCTTCTTATCGTTACAATGGACTGCTGTAAAGAGGCAGTATCGGTGGCTATAAATAAGCTTATCGATAAGCAACCCATAATTACGTATCGAAGCAAATGGCTTCCAATCTTCAGCATAAAAACAGGTAGTGGTTTTGTCAAAACTGAAAGAAATTAAATTACTTATGAATTATGATAATAACGATATTATTGCAAACAAACAAAAATCACACTTCATCACACTAATATTATAAATGCGAAAGTTTGTGAAGATGTTTGGATGTTTGTTACTAAATAACGAGCTAACAACTGAATGGACTGAGCTGAAGCACGCAGCACGCAGGTAGACCAAGTCCTAGATTGAAACATAGGGTACTTTATATCCCGGTAAAGAGTTCCCTTGGGACAGTAACGGGAACAACGCGGGCGAAGCAGCGGGTAAATGCTAGTATAGAATATTTTAATGTAAAGTATATAAATATGTACCTAACTTTCATTTGCTAATTTACCGAACTCTTCGGAAAGTCTCACGTAAGATAAAGGTATTTTAATGGAATAATTTACACAGTATTTATGATATTAACACCAAAAGTTTTTTTTTACATTTTATAGGAACATGTAAGATTAAAAATTAATATGGAATTTAAACTGAGACTCCTTTCGTGAGAGTGACTGATCCTCAAGAACACAGGTGGGTATACGTATTTCGATAAATAAAAACAGGTTATTTAGGTAGAACCCCTTCCTATCCCATTTTTTTTTGCCCTTTTGTATACCACGCATAACAACACCAATTCAAAAAACCAAGGATGTAGTTCACACTCGTACTAATTTTTTTTTATCTAATGAAATTGAGAGTTGTGTACTAAACTAACGTGCTAATTGCGAAACTTTTTTTGTCGTAATTAGTACGCGAGTGAACTAC
This sequence comes from Eudemis profundana, assembly GCA_947034925.1. NCBI lineage: Eukaryota > Metazoa > Arthropoda > Insecta > Lepidoptera > Tortricidae > Eudemis > Eudemis profundana. The sequence continues at coordinate 19,136,041 of OX344812.1, forward strand.
ACCATCGAAATTATGTATCGTATATCTACATTTGCACTAATTAAAAAGAAAACGCGTCCAATTTGTTAAGTGAAGGTCCATCTTCCAACAATTGTTTTTGAAGGTTAGTTATAACAATTGTTCATAACAATTACACTCATGTTGCTGTATATTTAGACCAGCATTAATCACCAGATTCGGTAAACACATGCTGTTCCTAGAAACATGTGACTAACTTCTTATCAATACTCGATAGTATTTTATGTTTGAAAATAGATACTAGCATTTTACAGAATTAATAGATTAATAGATTTTTAGACTTATTATGACCTATTTAGTAGTTTTTGTAACTTAAAAGTGAATACAGTTACATTTAATATTTCGCGATGTTTTGTGAGATAGACCGTGTTCAAAACATCACATTACAGGTATAATTAAATAGTGTATGTCGTTAAAATGAGAACATAACCATTGAACATTGTAATAACCTGGTAATTTTCCTATAAATTGCATTATTTTGTTATTTTGAATTGTATAAATTGATAGCAATTTAATTAATTACACTGAATTTTAGACTTCTTGACCACTACTAAATAATAATTTAATCATGCAACATAATGAGTCACAAACAAACATTACCATAATTTTATTTATAGCATTATTACTGTCAGGACAGTCACATAATAAGCTTTTTTATGGCCCTACGCATACTTTAATATAAAGTAACCTCTAAATTAAATTAGAATTCGTGCCCCTTTTCATTGCTTCTATGTTCAATGGCTTATGTAAACTACTTTAAAAACTACTTTATCATTAAAGTAGTTTTTCCTTCATATTCTGTGAAGGTCAACATTAAATAGTATATGTCGCATTTAGCTTTGCTTGTGTACCTATTATTATAAAAGTATACGAGTATGTATGTATATATGTAAACACTTTATTGCACATAAAATCATGATTATACCTATAAAAAAATATAAACGAAAAAGTGTTTATAGATTGAAAATAACCAGTTAGTTAATGAGATTAGTCTAAAAAGCACATCCTTTCAATTCAAAATCTGAATCTGTTCACAAATAACCGAGTTCTAAGGTAGCAAAAATTAAAACAAATATAGAACTGATTAGTTCTATAAACAGCTCTACTTTTCTTTTTACAATCGGTAAAAAGAATACCAAAATTAAATGCTAATATTTTAAATTCGTAAGCTTTTGGCAAGAGTAGAAATATTTCTTAACGCATCAGATCGTGGTTTTAAATGCCAATTTAACGTCTTTCTAAAACTAAAAGTATTTTTACCACGTCGTGATATCTTTATGTCTTGAAATTATATATTCCTCCAGTAAAGCTCAACTATGTAGCCCATCCCGGAATAGTCGGGATAAGGACACTTCCCGTGGGATCCGTGTTTAATTATAATCCACTAATGGACCCCGTTTTAGACGCTGCATGTCGCGACAAGCATTAACTGAATACAGGGCTCAGATACCGGTATTTTCTTCATACATAATTTTCCGCTCTTTGGTTTATTATTTCATTTTTCAATCGAACATTCTTATAATACGAAATCATTACTTAAACACATGAGCCCTACATAAAAATATAATAAAATAAAAATATAAATAATAGTAAAATATAATAATATATATTTATTTTTATTTTTTAAAAAAGCATAAAATAATTCAAAATATTGGACAACTTCGGGGTTTTTGCAAAATACCGGTTCCGAGCCCTGTCCTGCGTAATAATACTATTGCTGCGTATATTTAAATGTTTACGAAAAAATTGATAGATCCAGTGAAAAACTAGTATCCTCTTTACTAATAATAAAAAAACTTGCTATAGTCCCTTCAGTTTCATAAAAAATTATACTATGCATACAAAACTACGTGTGTTAATGATATTTAATTTTTTATTGAATTAATAACCACATTTTTACTAAAAAAAACCCGACCGCGGTACACTTTGAAACTGCATAAAATTCGCCATCTTGTTTATTTTAACGAACTTCATACCCAGTGACACTCGCACCATCAAGACGAATCTAATGATGTATCATTTATCAAAATCGGATGTGCCTTTGAGTAGTTACGAGCGGACACAGGAACGGACATACATACATACAGGTCAAACACATAACCCTCCTTTGGGCTTCGCCGCAGTCGGGTAAAAAGGAACCATTAGGCAGCTCATCTGCTCGTTTGCAACTTATTACATAAAAAATCGAAATAATACAAAACTATGCAGGTAACGGGAGCTATGGCTTTTGGTAATAAGATCAAGATTATCTAAAATCTCACAGACGAAGTCATTGTAGCAGAAACATATACAATTAGAAGGAAATATGGGAACTCGGGAAATAAACCGTATCAACAACAATCATAATTGAATTTAATCTAAAGCCCGTAGTAATCTAGAAATGGCAAATATCATAAAGTTACAATCGAAGTCCGGTGCGGATTACGAAGATTAATTGTGACGTCAATAAAAAAGATAAACTGACATTTATCATTGATCATAAACACTTTTCTTTCTTTAAAAAATACTTTTGACCCCCGACGTAACCACTGTGCGAGATTTTAACAAATGTGTGTACCTACTTTTTTAAGATTTTTAATGTATAAATGTGTATAAATTAATAGTGCAAGATTTAATTCTTAAAAGAATATTTGTATAATATATTTGATTAAGACCAAAATAACAAAAAAAATGCACTTTTCTGTCAAGTTCATAGAATTTCGTGGATCCTAGAATGGTTGGCTTTTTTATAGTGTGAGTTTTATAAACAATATGTAATTTAGTTCGTTACATTTTAAATTCATTAGTACGAATTCGATGGTTACCAAGAACTCTATCTTTATGGCAGATCATATTTCGCTCTTTATCTTTCTTTCTATAAATCTTAAGGTCAATGCGCTAAAATGTCCCAAGTTTTATCCGGTAAAAATAATAACGTGATGCGAAAAAAACCGTCAACTATCTATACAAAAAATATAATTTTTTTTACAAAATAAAAATTATCATTTTTTTAGTAATTCAATTACATATAAGTACCTATGTATTACTCGTTTAAATAAAGGAAATTCATATACAAAATAAGAAGGACTCTTAACCTAAGGAAATAAAATGAAAAAATATACGCGATAAAAAAACAATACCTTTAAAAATCAAAGAGTCCCACTGGTCCAAGTCACAAAAAAAAATCCGTCAAGTTAGCACTGTCACTATGTTTTATTTACTCGATGTATTCGCGTGTTTAACAGTCACTCGCGTACGTGTCGCGCGGTGTTCGCGGGTGGACTGCCGCTGCCGGCGCGCGGAGTGCGCTGGCGCAGCGACGGGTAGGGCTGGCGCTCCAGGGTTGACAATATTTATGATCATGTATGGTCTTGATTTTTTAAAGTGGTTATAATTTGATTGTATTGTGTAGGTTGTGAAATGTTTTGTACGTAAGGGGTCATTCATAGAGGAGAGGAAAGTTTAGCCAATGACAGTTTATGTTTAAAAGGTGGGAAATTTTCATAAAAAGGATTATTTAAGGGCCATAAGAATGAGTAGAGGTACTAAAAATCTGTAAAGTCATGTGACATATTATGTCGATGACTCCTACGTAGTTTGGCATTGGCATTTTGGTGAATATTTTTACATTATGAGTATTATACAATTCATCATCATTTGATGAACAAAGTTCACTGCTGGACACAGCCTCCTCCAAGAAATAATGTAGTGAAATATTTACGTCAAATGAGTTTTTAAGTCAAGAATTTTTTTTAGGTCCTATAATAAATCCTTGTGTAATGAGGTTTCTGTTTCTAAGTTACATTGGATTATTCACATTTTTCCTTATTTTACGTATCAAAATTACAGTGAAGCTTAAGAAATTGGTGATTTAATGACCGTTTTTTTGTGTTAATAGGTATTTTACTAGAATAATTATTGAGGTCAAGATCTCTGAATCAATGTTTGCGTCCTTTGTATTAATTATTCATGACATTTCTAAATAAATACATACAGATCACTTTCCTTGAACAACATTACGTAGTTTTAGCGTACTGATACTGATAACTATGTGTAAATATTGTCATACATTTTATCAATAAACGTACTTGCTATGAAGTTAAACGTAATATAAATGATTATCAGAATAATATTGATGATTTACTCTCACACCTTACATTAAACTTATTTTACTGCTAAGAATATTATTATTAGTACATTACACAACTAGGGTGGTAAAGTACAGAAAAGCCGAGATCGCAGATGCTTGCGGCCCGAGCTGCAAGCGAGTGCTAGTCAATGTACCATTTTTATCCTACTAAAAAATACTTTTGCTATCGAGATGCCGACGAGCTGAAAAAAAAACGATAATGTTTTTTTATAAAATAACAAAAACTTAACTTAATTCTTATACAAGAGTTGTATCTATCAATAAACAGACGAGCGTTAAACTGTGAAAGAGCAACCCTGCGCGCGCGCCGGTGACCTTGGCGCTTGCAGTTCCGAGATCGAATCGATCTTAATGGCGTTTTTTTCGTTTACTTCATTTGGGCGCATCGCACGGGTTAGCCGCGTCCTTGAGGCGGATCCACCGAATATTTTGATGCGAAATTGGAAATAGGAAACGTGCACGAACTATAGGTGGCAGCACTAAACGACAAAAGAGACACGGGCGAACAATAAAGGAAACTATCGCCCCTGTCAAATCAAGGCCTGGAATAATCTGCCACCGCCAATAAGAAACGCTCGTACACTGGCTACTTTCAAAATGAAATTGAAGTTACATCTTTATCAGGAACAAATATCTACCTCTACATAGTCGACTGTGTCTATTTGTCTCAAATTTTATTACACATAAAATTACTACTTAGACTTATGTTTATTCTGTTTCTATTATTTTACTTAAAAATCGATATTCTGGTTGAGTTACCGCCAGCCAGCGAATAATCTGTACACTGACTATTTGTCGCTTTTCGCCTCTCATCTCTTAGGTTAAGTTATTTATTAAATGTTTTGTATTTTTTGTCAATGGATCCACTGAAAATCAGCGTCGTCGGCACCCTGTGCCCCGACACATGCTGAGTGGCCTCCTTTTTGGATACATCTCAATATTGTACACGCTTCCATTACTAATACCATACCATTTCAATATTGTAATAGATCCAAATAAATATTTCTTTCTTTCTTTCTTTCTTTCTTAAGCTGTCAATGTCAATGATATATGTAAGTGGCAATGTCAAATATAGTAAGTCGTAGCTACACTGACGTTAATCGTCCTACAACGCAATAAATTAACGTTATTAACGGCGTTTTCGTCAATGTGGCCCCAGCGTGAGAGGGTATATGATTTAGATTGGCGGCACCAGTTGGCAGCACCTTCGTCGTGCACGTTCCCTATAGTGCAAAAGTTCTGCTAACTGTTGCCGCCAATCCAAATCTTATACTGTATCATGCTACATCTTCGGCCTCAGTGGTTTATCATCATGCGCTAAGGCCTCAGCTTGTAATTTTCTACTTTTTAATTTTATTTCAAAGGAAGTTTTTCTCTCTGATACCTTTAAATAAATAGCCGGACGGAGGCTAGCCAACAAAGAACTGAAGCATATCTAGTCCCAGGGTTCGAAATTATCAAGATAATAACGAGCCGTGATAATTATCCGATAATTATTGGATAATTATCACCAGTATTAAAAGATCATTTGTTAAATTGTTTCATAAGAAATATCGATGGTTTATTGTTTCAAAACAAAAAAAAATATGTTTAATTTCTTTTACATAACATAAAATACAAATCAACATTAATGTCATTAATTAAAGTTAGATTCAGTGAAAATCGGTGTTCGTCAGATTTGACAGATTTGAAAATAAATTACTTGACCAAAGAAGCCAAAGGCTTAGAATATAGTTCTATTTCACGGGCGCAATTTTTTGTTATTATCAATTGATAATTATCCACCTGTTATTATCACGATAATTATCGTGATAATTATCGCGATAATTATCGTTGATAATTATCCTTTCGAACCCTGTCTAGTCCATCGGCTGCTTTTACTTACAAGCCGCGCGCACACATCAACTAGTTTTTCCCTACTGCGAGCAGCACGCACACATTGACAGCCGGCAGACTAGACATGCTTCAGTTATTTGCTAGCGAAGCTCCGTCCGGCTATTTATTTGATGATACCTATCAGCTTGTCATAATGTTTTATAGTTTTTCATGTTAAACTACATTTAGAAATGTTTTCTATTATACCATTCTATAATTTTAGTCATTACATTATATCAGCGGTCGGCAACCAGCGGCCCGCGGGCCGCATGCGGCCCTTGAACCGCTCACTTGCGGCCCGCGAGCCTCCCTGGCTATTTTGTTTGTAAAGGTCGATATATTCAGAATTGTATAAAATCACCAATTATTGACATGGTGCGGCCCGCGTCAATTTCGTTAGCTACTATGTGGCCCTTGGCTGCTAAAAGGTTGCCGACCGCTGCATTATATGATTACTATAAAGTATCATGGAGAAATAAAAAACATTTTTATCAATTAATCATCAGGCGAATCCCCGATTTATTAACTGATTTTTAAATTGAGGTAGAAATTACCTAATTGCAGAATACAAGAAACACGCGAATGTATAATCTCATTAGAAATATGTTATAATGAACTTAATTAACAGGAACAGCAATCTTTCACGCAGAATCTGTATTACCCGGTATATAAGATAGTTAAAATACAAGCAGCAGTTAAATTAACTGTCGCACCACCGCCCAAAGTGTAACTTGGGATATCAGTACACGCAAGTCTTTGGGTTATTCTTCAGAAATATGTCTGCGACTTACTCCTCTGTCTCCATACATTTAGTATGAAAAGGAATAAGGTGACCGCCGCGCCGCAGACATATTTCTGAAGAATAACCCCTTTATGCCACACCTGGCCATAAAGTGGCTTTTACCGCACGCTACACATACGGAAAAAGCCGCTTTCTAACCAATTGTAGACATAAAATGATGTACACAACACGGGAAGTAATAAAGAAAGCCCTCGATCACATATTTACGACCCTCGCCTGCAGCTCGGGCCATCTGCGATCTTGGCCTTTCTTTGTATTACCACCCTAGTTGTGTATTATACAATTTCAATATGCCTTACAAAAACTTTGCAGTGCTTTTAAGCATTTACAATAATAAAATTACCAAACCATTAAACGGATCTGAAATTTGTTGAGAAAAGCCAGACCACGTTGTTTAGCACAACTGGATGCGTCTTCGCATGCCGTGCGCCAGCGCATGACCTGTCACTGTCACTGCCACACTACACTATATTGAGTGAAAAGAATAGTACATTACATAACTAGGGTGGTAATACAAAGAACGGCCGAGATTGCAGAAGTTTGCGGCCCGAGCTGAAAGCGAGAGACGTAAATATGCGATCGAGGGCTTTCTTTATTACCTCCCGTGTTGTGTACTTAATTTTATGTCTACACTTGGCCAGAAAGCGTCTTTTTCCGTACGCGCAGCGTGCGGAAAAAGTCACTTTATGGCCAGGTGTGGCATAAATAGTATTTTTTGCGCGACAAAGAGTCGCGTGTCACAGTTGTGCTACAGAAAAATAAGATAGGATTTTAAGCTGTCATGGTCATTCACATAATAACTACTAACACCGGGATATTTAACATGTACAGTCGAGTTCATTTACATCTACACACTTACCGGAAACAAAAATATCTGAACACGACCCTATTGTCAGGAGCATAAAAGCGTGTTCAGATATTTTTGTTGTCTTATATGTGTAGATATTAATGAACTCGACTGTAACTATGTTTATGCCACACCTGGCCATAAAGTGACTTTTTCCGCACGCTGCGCGTACGGAGAAAGCCGCTTTCTGGCCAAGTGTAGACATAAAATGATGAACACAACACGGGAGGTAATAAAGAAAGCCCTCGATCGCATATTTACGTCCCTCGCTTGTAGCTCGGGCCGCAAACTTCTGCGATCTCGGCCTTTCTTTGTATTACCACCCTAGTTGTGTAATGTACTATTGTTTTAACGAGTTCCCGATATTTCGGCACTGTTGCAAGCGCCATCGTCACGGAGTAACTGACGTGCTGCGAGTTTTTAGTTGTAGGGCTATTCTTCAGAAATATGTCTGCGGTCACCTCATTCCTCCCTTATTCTAGATGAATGAGTCGCAGACATATTTCTGAAGAATAGCCCTGTAGTTGTACCCTCTTAGGGCACATTTGCGAGCGAGCTGCGGGTGAGTTACAAGGAAAGTTCCATACAAATGTTGTTAACATAACTATATCCAAGCAAAGCAGTCTACTTTAAAAACATGTATACATTTCGGAAATCGCGGATTGCAGGGAGTTAGGGTCTGTGAAATTTAAAAAATCTGTAACATAATTTGTAACCCTTAGATAATTCCAGCGTTTATTTTAAGTTAAAATACTGTTTAACCTAGTACTGTCTTCACAAGAGGAACTTCTATTACGCGGTGTTACAGTTAACATCAACGCGACCGGCGCGCGCGCAGAAAAATGCGCTCCCAGCCGATTTCCCCATACAATGGATAACTGACTATAGCGTGTCACACACTAAGCAGATACGATAAGATATCTGTATCTGAACGCATATCTGTCAATATCGCTCCCTATACAATTCAATGAGCTAACACACACAGCGCAGATAACTTATATTTTATCGTGAAGTATCTGTGGGCACCGACATATATCGACAGATGGCAAAGATATTATCTGCGTATATAAATTGATCTGTGTATAATATCTGCCGATATAAATACGGTATAGTATTTTATCTGCAGATCATCAGTTCAGTTTGAAGGATTTAGACTGAATGTATCGTCTCGTATATTATCGTATCTGCGTAGTGTGTGATAGTTTCAGATCATTAAGTTATTATACGCAGATAAAATATTATCGTATCTGCGTAGTGTGTGACACGCTTATAACTGAGAAACATATTAAAAAACTTATTTCTCATATAACTGTGCTTCGATATTGGACCTTAATGTATTATGAACATGATCTAGTTTTGATTAGATTGATTATTGGAAAAATACATAACTGATGACTTATGGCAGTTATGATTTTCGGGTAATAATTACAAATACAAATAGGTGTGGCATAAACGTATTTTCTTTATTTATTGCCTTTTATTAAAAAAAATAACCAGGTATCTAACGCCCACAGGTGTCAAGATATCTTGCTTTGTTCCGATAAGGTCTACTGCATACGATATTTTTGGTTAAAAATTCATAAAACGGTAAATAATGATTAAGAAAATGTTCATTACTGTTTTTGTCGATAAAATTGTATTTAGTTTCATCCCTATTTGTTTGTGCACTATATCCTGGGACACACTGTATACGTCCAGATCATGCCGGCAAATCATGTATTAATATGATCCGCGAGTCGATCAGTTTTCCATATAAACCAAAAGAGGGTCATTGTTTGCTTCTACAGCATAATTGTGTTTGAAATTGGTTTTATATTATAGTTCGAAACATTTTATTTGCATGAAATAACGTGAGAACTATGAAATAGCCCAGAAAATATGCGCAGAAGTATAAAAATGTTAGTCAAATCCTTTGTATACTGAAATCCATTCACAATCTTTATAGTCACCTTCCTTATTCACAATTGATTGCCCAAAATACAGTAAATTCCAAAGAGATTAAGACCGCCTTTACTATTCTACGAGTATAACAACGTATAACTATTACTAAACACGTAAACGAAATAATTTAAAAACAGCATTACTGTTTTAACTGGTCGACACCTATAGCCAAATCAAACGTTCCTTTACAGGTATCAACCAGTATATTCACTAATACCATGTTTGTAAATTACTTTTTAAAACGTTTATTGTGCGCGTGAAACGTCAAAAAACTGCCAATAGTTCAATAGAGTATGAATGGACTATTGACGTCCAGAAACAAAAAAGGGTCGGAATGCGCCCCTTTCCAGTTACCAGGTAGGAATAGAATAGAATAAGAACAAAGAACAGTTTGATACTGGAAATTTCAAATGTCGTAAGGGACAAGGGTCTACTTTTCAGGGGAGCCGAAAAACAAAATTTTAAAGAAATCTTAACTCGGTAAATTCTTAACCGATTAGGATGATTCTTGGATTTATAATTTTGAAATAGCTTCATCTAATCGGAACTAATTATAAGAAATCTATAAACTCAATGGCTTAGGAAATAGTGTCCCTTACGCAGTAAATTTAAGAAGAAAATGTGCGTTAGGACTCTAAAAAAACTCGGTTTTTTTTCAAAAAGTCTTACGCCCTGGGACTAAAAATTGTAATTTTGTCGTAACTACCAAACAGTATCGTAAACTTCGAATTTTTGTGTAGTAACTTGTAATTCATAATGATGTAACTAACCATAAAATCTATGAAAAGATTTCTATACTAAATTATGTTGTAAGGTAAATTTTACGAAGATGCGACAAAAAAAATATTTGGAGCTATATCAACATTTAAAAAATGTTGATTTCAATTATATATATTTAGTGTACTTACGACATTTAAAATTTCCACTGTCGATTTATGACAGAATTACACGAAAGCGAAAATTTCAAATGCCGTAAGGGAGATGTTGTCGTATCCTATGTTTCAATCCAGGACTTGGTCTACTTACATGCCAAATTTCAGCTTTATCCATCCATTTATACCCCGTTATTAGGTAACAAACATCCAAACATCTAAATATCCAAACATCTTCACAAACTTTCACATTTATAATATTAGTGGTATGAGATTTTTACTAATACTCCATTGTGACTTTTTTGGAAAAATCTGTACCTACAAACGCAGTTTTTTTACGATTTTATTATATGTTTAGATAGATTTATAACTAAGTACCGCTCACCACAGTGAGCGTATTCGGATAAATATTCACATAATCATTCTAGAACGTCCACCATAACGAACGTTACCATAAAATAACATTCAAATAATTATCCTCAAAAGGCAACGCACATTTGCTTGGTAACAAAGCACCATAATAAATAATAATCAGCTATGTCTAATCGTACACCCGACATGTTTTAGAACCCTGTCGTTTTAACAAATCTTATAGTTTTGTATACTGTCTCATTGATGATATTAGTGTGACAAAGTTACTATAATAGTCAGTAGGGTAATTCAGAATTTCACCGCCAGTCTCGTCTTTAAGATACGTGACATGACATAACATACAATCCTAGAAATAGAGGTCGGTTGGGTCCCACTAACAGAGGTAATTTTTATGTCGTCTCTGTTACAGAGGTAAATACGATAAAATCTATAAAACTAATCCCAGATAGAGGTCTGTTGTGTCCCACTAACAGAGGTAATTCCCTTCTAAGGTGCCGGGACCTCAGCATGAGTTCCAGCTGTGGAGGTTTCTCACTTTATCCAGGTCCCAGTTATCCAGGCGTCACTGTAATTTGATCTGTGAACTAGTAATAGAGTGCGACTACGATGACTTTGCAGTGGAATATGGCAACATCTCCTTTTAAAAATGTATTTCTATGAAAATATGACTGTGACCACAGCAGTATCATAGTACAAGAAAACCAGGTTTACATATATAGATACAAGAAATCAAAGTACATGGAAAAACTAAATGGCACTCACCTGTGTCCAGACCGGGAATCGAACCCGGTTCCTCTGGATTTCCGGCCCAGCGAGGTGAGTGCCATTTAGTTTTTCCATGTACTTTGATTTCTTGTATCTATATATGTAACATAAAATGTGGTGTAATTTACCCGCATTAAAAAACCGATGAAGAGACAAAATGTTTCTTTCATATAAAGTAAAACCAGGTATGTTTTCCCCGAGACTGACATTGATGACTTCCTTTGACTTCAGAGATGCTGACATCACAAGGTTGATATATTGCCATTTTGTGAAAATAATGTGGAATTTCTTAATCAATGGCTACATTATTGACGACCGCTTTAGCTTAGTTGGTAGTGACCCTGCCTGCGAAGCAAGAGGTCCTGGGTTCGAATCCCGGTAAGGGCATTTATTTGTGTGATGAGCACGAATATTTGTTCCTGAGTCATGGATGTTTTCTATGTATTTAAGTATTTATATCTATTAAATATATCGTCGTCTAGTATCCATAACACAAGCCTTATTGAGCTTACTATGGGGCTAGTTCGATTTGTGTAAGATTGTCCCCTAATATTTATTTATTTATTTATTAAGGGCTTTATCACACTGGCGATTTGCAGCGAGTTGCGATCATGTTTCCATACAGATTTCGATCGCGGCAAACTCGCCGCGATAAGTTTTGTATGAAAACACGCTCGCAAATCGCCATTGTGATAAGGCCTTAACGTGTCATCAGCATGTCAGATTTCGGGCAGAACATACCTGGTTTTCTTGTACAGTCGAGTTCATTTACATCTAAACATATAGGAGAACGAAAATATCTGAACACGCTTTTGTGCTCCTGACAATAGGGTCGTGTTCAGATATTTTTGTTCCCGTAAGTATGTACATGTAAATGAACTCGACTGTACCATGAGCAGCGGAAGCTTATATTAGGAATCGTTATAACCAAAGACTTGGGTTATAACTATACTTAGTACACAGGTTATGTTAGGGACTAGATGACGGCGGAATTGTGAATTCCCTTATGATATTGGACGCAGAAAGGACTTAACTGACGACAATTCCTTGCGGCGATAAGTCTTATGCGTAGTCGAGGCTAAGGGTCAGCATAATATGCCCTTGACCCAAATACATACTTCTAGTCGCGTGCGCATCTATTGGTATGTACTCGTACGTATCTTATGTCAGTAACTCTGTTCAACCAAGGACCATTAAAACAAGAGGACTGTCATTCTCCAATTCTCCATACTTTGGATCGTACCCCGACCGCAACGGGATATCCAGGCAAAAACTAGATGGCGCTAAAAAACTAAACATTTAACGATGTTATAATTGAACAAAGAAACATAGTATAGTAACAATTAGTTCGTAAACAGCTAATAATAAATACATTCTAAAATTCAAATACTGTGTCACGCTTGCAAAGTTGAATAATTGTAAATAATATAATTCTTATACCAAGCTTATACATAGATGGCGTTGTAAATTCGGGGAACAGCTTTTTGTATGGAGAATGACAGTCCTCTTGTTTTAATGGTCCTTGGGTCAACACATACTTTTTTCCTGAGATATTATGTGCTAAGTATTGGACTAGTATAATTTTTAAATAGATATTTACAATATCCACTAAATTTGAGTGTGGTTAGTTGAATATGATTTAATAGAGCTATTAGAACTAAAATAATAAAAATCGGCCAAGTGCGAGTCGGATTCGCACGCGAAGAGTTACATACCTCCGTCGAGCCAGAAGACGCCAAAAGCACGTTTTTAGTATGGGGATATAAAAACCTTAATTCTTGATTTAATATTCTTTTTATTACTTGATCTTTTAGCGTAAATAAAAATACACATTCTGTAAAAATTTCAAATCTCTATCTATTCCGATTCAAAAGATACAGTCCTGTGACTGACCGACACAAACACGTTTCTTGTATAAGGACCCCCTTTATCTTTCATTTTATTTTCTTTTTTTTAATTTGTGTTTATAGTGGCAATAGAAATAAATATTCTGTGAAAAGTTCAAGTCTCTAACTATTACGGTTCAAAAGCTAGAGCCCTGTGACGCACGGACAGACGGACAGCGGAGGCTTAGTAATAGGGTTCCGTTGGCACCCGCTGGGTACGGAACCCTAAAAATTTTATATTCGATATTAGGGCATACAAATATGGGTGTATTCGTGAACAAAATATGTATATTTTGTACCTAAGATAGATTGTGGTGTTTCTATATTAAATTCTAAAGAATCAAAATAGTTTCAATAAATATACGATTATTGGCTTGAACATATTGCATCATTTGCATCAGTGTTTTGGAAAGCGTTATGAGCGTGGATCATGCGCGGGAGTCATTTTCTCTGCAATTTTGCTATTGTTATCGATTGGAAAAGCCTAGGAAAGCGCGGGAAAATGTTACGAGTACGAGCGAAATTAACAAAGAGCAGTTATTGTGTGAAAGAGATAGAAGTTGTTAGCTAATAACAAGATTAACAAGTAAATGACTAGGAACGCGAAATGGAAAGTGTGAGGAAACATCGTATGAAAGCCTGCACGTTGAACTCGTTGAAGTATCTGAAAGCTAATTTAAACAAATAAACGGCTAGGAAAGTCTGAAGTCACCGGCGATAATATTATGATGAAAGTCGGCACGTACAGTCGAGTTCATTTTCATCAACACACTTACGGGAACAAAAATATCTGAACACGACCATAGGGTGTCAGGAGCATAAAAGCGTGTTGTGTTCAGATATTTTTGTTCTCCTATGTGTAGATGTAAATGAACTCGACTGTACAAATATCTGACCTTCTTGTTATAGGAATAGAGAGGTGACAGACCACAGAAATATGTCGAGGTAGAAGGAAAAAGGGTATGTACCTCGCGTGCTTAAAAGAAGTGGCAACGACCTACCTTGCACGCCGTCAAATTTAGTTTCCATTAATATTACTCGTATTATCAGATTTTCAAATCTGATAATAATGGTATAATTAATAGGGATGATGACTGGGTTAAAATTATATAATTCTATTTAGTCCGTCAGTTACATTATGGAAAAATATGGAACACGTATTTTTTGGTTTATCAAAATATTAAAAGTCGACAGTTATAGGTCATCAAACTTCTAGAGTGGCTTGTGACGTCACTCTACGTGAAAATTGTACCAAGGAGTGACGTCACTCGAAACTTCTAAGCACTCTATCCTCGTCATTTTTTGTTTGTCAAACAGAAGAAAAAATACGTGTACAATATTTTTTAATAATCTATCTGACGGACTAAACAGTTTTTTTTAGTCGTCTAGACCGTTATTCAAATACTACCAAATCAAATGGAAATTTTATGATTTTCATCACTAACTAAAATTACTCTTTTGGCGTTAAACGCCAAGCGAACGTTACTCGCTTGGTTCTCATACAAATCGATCAAACTATTGCGTTCTATATCGATATGTTTTTGTTTGTCCTTTTCATCACGCATGTTATTGCTGTACGTCTGTCATATGAGTACTAGTAGGTCTATTTGTTCAATTTCCTTTGTTCCCCGAAGTACGGAGCCATATCACGGAACTAATTGATAACTTATCTATATCTACCGATAACATGTGTCATTTTATTACGTTGTTTTTACGATGACTATTTTTAGAATTTCACGCGTAATAGTAAAAGGGGGTGTCATTTGCGTCATGCTAGGGCTATCTTGGATTATTTGGATTACGAATAACAAAGATGGGTATTGTGTTTGGCTGATAAATTCATTTATACAAATGACAGTTGAAAAACTTGAAAATAAATTAAATTATTTTTTTATTGTCTTTGACTGGCAAACAGGCAGACGGTCTACCTGATAGAAATTGGTCACCGTTGCCTATAAACATTTGCAACCCCTGTTTTTTTTACGCTTTTGTCACCCTTTCTTAAATGTAATTTACTTTTCAAACCGGAACTCAACTTGATATAAAGTATTGTTTAGTCGCTGAAGTAAACACTGACTTTTCGTTTTCCAGTATTTCTTCTGTGAAATAACCTTTCGACAAACGATGTAAACACTGAATTTTCGTTTTCCATCATTTCCTCTGTGAAATAAATAACCTTTCGACACGGCGCCAGGAACTGAACCGTGACACCGTGATTCTGGTTGAGCGTAAATTGCAAAAAGTTAATTAAGCATAGCATTTCAGTGTCGCTGTCGTGGGCATGTCTGCCGCTAGGCGACGACGGAAGCGTCCCAACACTCGATGTGACACACCGTGATTGCCTCGAGTGTAAATTGCATATTTTATTCTGCACGTATTTCACTTTCCAACCCGGTACCCAAATGTTGGTGTGATATAAAAGATGATTTTCTTCAAGAACTCTGATTTTGACCAACGCGTGTTCGTGTCAGAAGCAGTTTACATACATATACATATTTTCTCAAAATATCCTACTGAAGCTTTTCAATTTGTTGCTTGATAACATTATTTTTCAGACTCTAAATGTGACGTAAATTTCGCAGTATTTCTTCAACTAAATGCAATTTCAATGTAGCGAGCGCTGGGCGACGACGAAAGCGTCCCAGCTAGGGATGCAACGATACCGATACGATAATCGTATAACGGCGATTATCGTAAACCTTTACGATCATTCATTATCGTAAATATTACGATACGATATTTTTACGATACATTTATTTCTAAATTTTTACTGTTTCGGGTGAAACGAAACGCATAACGCGTCAATTTCTGAACGCTTCGCATCCGCACTATTGCCTAGCGGACAATACACACAAGATACAGAAGAAATTAAACTATAATTTTCAAAATTATTTTATATTTTTACGTACTTTACTCAAACACAAAAACAAAATCAACTTAATTATAAACTGATCAAAACACGAACGCGTGACAACAAATGGCGGGGAGATGAGGCAAACCGAGCATTTCGGATTGCACCCGAACATAGCTAATAACTATGATCGGCAATGCCGACTAGTCGACCGATTAATCGGGAAATTGGGAACCTATTAGTCGGCCGATTAGCTAGTCGGCAAAATCCGTAGTCGGCCCATCTCTATTAAAAATGCATAACTTTTTTTATACTTTTACTTTACTTAGTCTTACAATAATAACATACAACAAAGCTTCCAATAAATTCATCAAAATGGTATTAAACAAATATCGTAATGCATTCGTATCGTAATTCGTTATCGTATTTGGCCATTACGATGTATTCGTCATTTGTATTGGTATCGTAATAGCCGTATCGTTGCATCCCTAGTCCCAGCACTCGACGTGACACACCGTGACTCAGTCGCCTCCAGCATAAATTGCACACTTTATTGCTGCATGTGATTCACTTTTTTAAAGCACTGAATTTCAATTATTTCGGGAACTTTAGTCAGTTTCTGAAAACTAGTTTCTCTCAAGGATTTTAAATAAAAATAACCGTCTCACTAAACAACGCATGCGTGTAGTCATTTTACAGACGATTACAAGAATGAAAAGGCTGGTTTTGATATCTCTCATTAATCATCAAAAAAAAAATCTTGGAGATTATAAAAAATAAGCAATAAGACGCACAGAAATATTTTTTAAAATTTTGTCTGCTTGTTGGTTAATTTGTACGCGCATCACGCAAAAACTATATACCGCATTGCCAGAATACCACATTTTTTAAATACCAGATTCTCGATATTAAAATAAAATAAAAAATAAAAATAATTTATTTCTGTAAGTAGGCCCTCAAGGGCTCTTTTACATGTCTTACATTCTTTGTCTTCTTTTCTTTTTGGCGCTTCGGGTAATGACCTTCTGGTGAGAAGAAGCGCCGGAAGAAACTCACCAGTTTCTCTTTTAATAATTTAATTTCTATTATTTCAGATTCTCCGTGTACCAGATTCCCAAAATATGAAATCCAACCAAATCATTTAGATCCTTGAATAACCTACGATTTTATAATCTAGTGTATCGGGAATGTGGTAAGACAGGAATCTGATAAATCGAGAATCTGGTATTTTGAAAAATCTGGTACTTTAGGAATTTTGGGCATGAGCGTAAAAAAACGTTGAATTATAAACATAAAAAAACGTTGAATTATAATTAAGCAAGACGTTACCTAGGTGACAGATACTGCAGTTAGTTCGTTAACCCCGCGCTATGCGGCGAAACGCGACGGGCGCGGAAACGCGAGGGGGCGCTGGCGGCGCGCCAGACACCTTCCACATACTCTAGCGACACCTACCAGCCACAAACGCCAGCACAGTTATGCTAGATGTACAGTTAGTCGAACTGTGAACTGCCACGTTTTCGAAATCGTTAAAAAATGTCACTAGGACCTTTTTTTTAAAGCCTGACTAACTTGCAACCCTAGTGGGCGTAGCAATAATATGACCGGGTGATCGGCCATGGTGTTCCCTGGGGTCGCTAGCTGAACCACCCCGAGTTAATCGGACTGGGTGGATGCCGGGGGCGCCTGGGGTCGAACCAGGTGGCCTTGTCCCGGTCCACCTCGTTAGGGTCGGACTAGGTAGGGGCCTGAACGCCTGGAGTCGAACCAGGTCGTTTGGCCAGGGCCACCTTGACTTTTCGCTCGGACCAACGGGAAGGTCACTAGGGCCTAATTAGGACTTCCTACATCTCAAATCCTACTACTACTTCGCATACACATGCCATTTCTCGTAACACTATTAACTGAGTTATGGCACAGTTCTAAAACATACAGTTGATCAACGTCTTAGGACGATTCTCCGAGCGATTTAACCGCGCGGTTCGAAAGTCATTGTGTCTCACGATTGATCAAACTAGGCGTGGGAGTGATGAAGTCCAGAAGGACCTAAGTGCCCTTAAAATACCCGACTGCCGTGAGGTGACACTTCTGTGAAGAGAAGACCGACAACTAAAGCTTTTCCTTGAGAGTCTCGAAAATTACTTTTTTTGCGGCATAAACGGCCGTACCTTTTTTCAAGTTAACTTAGAAGTTTGATTTTTCAACTCGATACCTCTACGCGTTTCCGAGATAAATTACGTTTTTTGCGGCATAAACGGCCGTACCTTTTTTCACGTTAACTTAGAAGTTTGATTTTTCAACTCGATACCTCTACGCGTTTCCGAGATAAATTACGTTTTTTGCGGCATAAACGGCCGTACCTTTTTTCACGTTAACTTAGAAGTTTGATTTTTCAACTCGATACCTCTACGCGTTTCCGAGATAAAAGGTCTTGACGGACGAACAGACAGACGGATGGACGGACGGACAGACGGACAACAAAGTGATCCTATAAGGGTTCAGTTTTTTTCCTTTTGAGGTACGGAATCTTCCGACGAACTAAGAACCCCTTTTGAAATCAGTCTAAAATAAGTGTTTGGCAAACCAAGTGCATCTTGAGGACAGAAACGTGCTTCCTAGTTACTTAAATTGAATCAGACTGTATGTTTAGACTGTGGCCACAGCCAATAAGCCACTGTTAATAATCAATTTCACTTTCGTCCCTGAATACACGGGCCAGAATCGAACCCGCGGCGGATGCGGCATGATTGGTGTCACTTTCGTTCTCATACTAACGCTGATAGATGTATTACAGTACTGATTTATTACGTATCATAAGAATTAACGAACCAAGTTCACCGACATAGCAAACCGGGTAAGCAAACTGAAGTGGCAATGGGCAGAGCACATAGCTCGAAGAACCGATGGCCGCTGGGGCAGAAAGGTTCTTGAGTGGAGACCATGTACTCACAAGCGCGGCGTGGGACGGCCTCCCGCAAGGTAGTCTGATGACCTGATTAGGGTTGCGGGGACTCGCTAGATACGGGTCGCTTCTATCCGACCCATGTGGAAGTCTACTGAGGAGGCCTGCGTCCAGCAGTGGACGACCTATGGCTGAAATAATGATGATAGAAAATAATGAAAGAGTCATAGAGTCTGAACGTGATCGAATAGATTTTTTTTGGTCATTTTGGAAGCAATGGTAGTCGAGTTCGGACATGCGCCTTTCAAGTAGAAGTAGTTTCGAATCCTGGTTCGTACCAATGGGTTTTACGAAACTTATGTACAAAATATTATTAGATATTTACCATTAGCTTTTCGGTGAAGGAAAAGCCCGCGAAGAAATTCAAAGGTGTATGTGAAGTCCCCAATCCGCAGTGGGCTAGCGTGGGGGGGGGGGGAGGACTTTAGCCCAATCACTCTCGTCTATGAGAGTAGGCCTATGACCAGCAGTGGGACGTATATAGGCTGATGATGATGATGATTTTCATCATTTCAACCTGGAGGTCCTAACCTAACCTATTTCTCAAAGTTCTTGGACCTGATTAGACCATTATGTTCCAGATATAAAATGTATTGGTCGATAACTTTGAGGACGGTATTCCCAACACTGACTGGAGCAGATCTTACATGGACGTTCGACATAACTTTCGTCCTATCCATGTTCATCTTAAGACCCACTTCTCAAGGGTCCGCACTCAGGTCATTGAGCATATTCTTCAAGTCCTCAAAGTTGAAATGTTAAATACTTTAAAAGGTTTTAACATTTTAGCCGTTCTTCCAAGGCGTCCTCTTGTTTCCACCGCAAGTCACTATATGGGTATTTTTATTTAAAAACGGTCGGTTAGGCGAAACTTAAGCTATATTTACATACCGTGTAACCTGTCAGTTGGTGACGAAATGTATGCAGTTTGACACTAATCGTCAGTTTTGTGACGACCTGTTAATTGCTAATTAACAGGACATTTGAATAGAAAATGCCCTGACGTCTGCCTTCTAAAAGGTTTGGATGAATTAAGTCCCTGTTGCATTAGGTCCCTTTTGTAAATTACTGTTTTACAAAACGTCTAGAGTCTCATTCGCTGCGAATGAAACTCTAACGAACGAATGAGATGCAAAACGTCCCTTAATACAAATTGCGTCCTTCTTATACATATAACTTACCTTTCAAAAAACTTCGTTTTCACAAGAGCTATTTATCCGTTTTAAAATTATTTGAAAATTGAACTAAAATTTTTCTAACGATACGTATTATGGACTCCACGGGCCACGTTTTGCTGCGGGCCACTGGATTAATTGATTGTAAGTATTTTGACAGCGACGCCATTTTAAACAGGCCCGTTAACTACTCGATTACGTTTGTTACTCATAACATCCGCACAGTCACAGAATAAGCGCCTAGTGACTGCAATACGGCCACATTAAAAAAAAAAACATTTTTTTTTGTCACGTACTTACTACCGTGACAGTAATCAACAATAATCTCAACCAAAAAAAATATTTTCATCACACTTGCTTGAAAATGGTGTCATTACACGTAGGTTTTGCGGGCCGTAAATGACCTATTACGCCCTAGGGCGTAATGGTTTTCTTTTTAAATTTGAAACACTGGTTCTGTTTTACTCTTATTTGTCATGCTCAAAGAAAACGCCAACTTACTTTTTTAACTTTTATGACTGAAATATTTATTTAAAGAGATCTGTTATTGCAAATACATATAAACACATGTTTCTGTAACATTAATTAAATGTTTAAATAAAATGTTTCAGTATTTTGCAAATATAAAATCAACCATTTAAAGTCTTTACCGCTATGGTTTCCGAACGTGACTTGTCGTCTTGTTATATGACACTAATGTCACTGTCAGTTTTACAATTTTATTTAGGTTAAGTAAGGTTATTTTAATCAGATTTCCTCACAAGTGTGATGAAAAACATTGTGTGTGCCACGGGCGGTAAAGGAATTACAAACTCGTGTTATTAAAGCCCTCGGCTTCGTCTCGGCCTTGTAACAAACACTCGTTTGTAATTCCTTACTTACCGCCCTTGATACACAATGTACTATTTGTGATGTGGCCGTATTGCAGTCACTAGGCGAGTAATCCCATCAAAAACACTACTACTTATTCTGTGTTCTGGGTTATATGATGCATCTAAATAAACTAATTTTTGTGTTGTAGAAGAATTGCGTTGCGAGACTTGCATCTTTTTAATGCAAGTCTCGCAACGCAGTTCTTCTACAACACGAAAATTAGTTTAAAATTTAGATGCATCATATAACCCAGAACACAGAATAAGTAGTATTAAGTACAGAAGTTTCCCTTTCTAACAAAATTGACGTTCGGGTCCGATCACCGGATGGAACGCACCGCATTCGACCGTCTCTCTATCGCGTAACACGTTCTCTTTCTGGTGCGAAATCGCAAAGAGAGCCACTCCTGCTCTTGTCTTGTAGTCCTAAGTTCTGAAATCGCGAAGGGTCAAGTTAGACCGGATGCGCGGGCGCCGCGGGCAGTCATACAGACCGCCGTGTGATGGATAGATCACATTACGTCCACCATTTGACTTGCTATACCGTATCTCTATTAACGATCCGACGACCTTTACTTAAAAAAAAAGAACTTACGTATACATCTATTTTAACAGGTCTTAACCTAATACGATAGTGTAGAATCTAAACCTATGACATGACTACATGTTTTACACAATTCGCATTACATTAACTAACTAGCTTCTTTCTAACAGGAAGCAAGCCTTTTTACAAGTTTTTTTAACCGACTTTACAAAAAAAAGGAAGATCTCTAGTCGGTTGTATTTCTGAAAAATCTAGGTAATTTTCATATTGGTCCTATTTTTTTTCAAAACCCATTTGTGATGAAACCCTTATGGTGCGAATCTGTCTGTCTATCTGTCCGTCACAGCCAGAGATCTCAGGAACCACTGCTGCTATTTGTTTGAAATTTGTAATGGTTTTAAAAGTCGCTAACACGAGCCTACTGGACATTAAAAAAAAAATCTTATAACTTTTTTACTTTTTTTTAAGGGGGCCGAAATGGGAGGTTTAACATTTAAAGTTGTGCTGTTGTATCAAGTGGGGTATCAAATGAAAGGGCTTAATTTTGGATTCCAAAACCATTTTTTTCTTAATTATGTACTTTTTGATTTAGGACGAAAACATTTCAAAAATAGTACATTACTGTAGAGGCCGGGAAGTGAGGGGTCGCCGGCCGAGTAAATATAGCTGGCCGAGCGAAGCGAGGCCAGATAGTTACGAGGCTGGCAACCCAATTTCCCGCCGAGGTATGTATAGTGCTGTTCTCAAATATGCAATGAAATAAATAAACTTACTATAATAACCTTACTTAATATTTTATAACACAAACTTTCTGTCAGAAAGTGACATTAGTGACATATTATATCCATAGACAATGCAAAAGCTGTTTCAGTTCACATTTTTACCGCGAATATTTAGATGAAATATTTTAAATGTGTATTCGTGTAGTTAAAATTGCAATTTAAAATTGTTTATAATGTGTTATTTGTTATGTTCATGTCAATTTGAAATAAATAAAACTGGAAAATATAGCAAACATCGTTTTTTTGTTTTTTTAATGGCTGAATGCCGTGATGCTGTGGCCCAAATAAATGTGGAATGGAAATTAAAAAAAAATACATTGCCGGCCTTAGGCCGTAGGCCGGCAATGTAAGTATGGAATTCCATTACGTGCCAAGTGTCAAGCCGCACCGGAAACGAGGTACCTACTTTGCGGCCTACTTTTAGGCACGCAATGTAAACATTTCATGCCATGTTTGAGAAAATACCATTCCCTATTATCTTCGAAGTCGTACTGTATTTGTTTGAAATGTTTTTTTAGAAATTACGAGACAATATGTTTGGTTAGAGTGGGTTTATGTGTCGGGGGCATTGTCCAGATAATTTAAGACATGTCAAATAAATGTCAGCAGATTGATCACACATCACACACACAATGCACATTGTCAGCGACGCGCCATGCATCACGGACGGACAAACTTTCTAAGCCATTGTTTTCGTATTGGTTTTGGACTAAGTTTTTTTAAGGCTTTTATGAGCATTTTTAAGAGTTTAGGGACCCGTACTCAAAAAGTGCCAACGGAACCCTGTCAATACGTATAACACTTACGATTTGCGAACGAGTTTCCATATAAAAGCGGCGAACTCGCGACGAGTTCGCCGCGAGCGACTTTCGTATGGAACTTTGCTTCTGACTCGCCATCGCAATGGGCTAGACGACTAAAAAAACTGTTTAGTCCGTCAGTTAGATTATTAAAAAATATTGTACACGTATTATTTCTTTGTTTAACAAACAAAAAATGACGAAGATAGAGTGCTTAGAAGTTTCGAGTGACGTCACTCCTAGTTACAATTTTCACCTAGGAGCGACGTCACAAGACCCCACTCCAGAAGTTTGATGATCTATAACTTTGTGGATTTTTAATATTTTGAGAAACCAATAAATACGTGTCCCATATTTTTCCATAATCTAACTGACGGACTAAATAGAATGATATAGTTTTAACCTAGTCATCATCCCTATTGTGATAAGGCCCTTAGTTTGATTTTTTCACAGCTTCAAGGGCCCGTAGACCTGAGTAGGTATATGGTTTAATTTTCAACTTGATAGCTCCACGCGTTCCCGAGATAAAGGGTCTTGACAAGGCATACAGACCGACGGACGGACAAAAAGTGATCATTTAAGGGTTCCGTTTTTAGGGTTCCGTAGCCAAAATGGCAAAAACGGAACCCTTATAGTTTCGTCATGTCCGTCCGTCTGTCTGTCCGTATGTCACAGGCATTTTACTCAAAAACTACATAATGGATATTGATGAAATTTGGAATTTAGGTGTCTTTTATGAGCCGCTACTTAATTTGGTATATAAATAATTAAAATAAATATTTTTAGGGGGGGCACTCCATACATGTTAAAGACAGTAAAAAAAAAATATTCAGCAAATATCAACGTGTGGTACATAGTTCGACAGCTCTTTAAAAAACACTATAAGGTTCCTAAGTAATGTTTTTGATTAAGTGAATGTATTTGGAAATAATCGCTTCGAAAGTTGTGTAAATTGTGTCCCCCCCCCCCCCCTCTATTTTCTAAACCGTGCGTCCGAAAAATATGAAAAAAATCACGAAGGTAACGCTTAATTAATACTTTCAACGAAAATTATTTTCAACAAGATCGAATGTACCGTTTTTGAGTTATTGCCGATAAACTGCGCTTCTCAACAAAAGGACGTAATTGCTATGAAGATACGCTCTTTTGTTGTTGTACTTTTTTTACATCGTATTTTTTACCTTATAGTTACGGCTATGGAACCCTACACTGAGCATGGTCCGACATGCTCTTGGCCAGTTATTTCCTATTGAGGCACGGTACCCTAAAAATGTATCGCTATGGCTGAATATCCACCACGGTTGTGCGAAGTAGAAGTAACAGACAGGCTTTTACCTCGGGCACCAGTGTATGTACGAGGGAAAAACCTACTAAAGTCCCCTGTCTCGCTCCAAGCAGCTCGGTATTGACGGATTTAATACTTTTATGCCACACCTGTACCTCTAGCACAACTGTGACACGCGACTCTTTGTCGAGCGACAAATGCTACCTATCTCTTTCCACTCAATATCGTGTGACAGTGACAGGTGAGGCTCTGTCGCGCGAGAAACGAAGTCGCGGCCAGTTATGCTAGACGTACTGGCCTTAAAGTGACTTTTTCCGCACGCTGCGCGTACGGAAAAAGCCGCTTTCTGGCCAAGTGTAGACATAAAATGATGTATACAACACGGGAGGTAATAAAGGAAGCCCTTGATCGCATTTTTACGTCCCTCGCTTGCAGCTTGGGCCGCAAACTTTTGCGATCTCGGCCTTTCTTTGTATTACCACCCTAGTTATGTAATGTACTATTCTGAAAAACACCAGTTTTGCATTTTAAGGGTATAGTACATTACACAACTAGGGTGGTAATACAAAGAAAGAAAGAAGAAAAAATACAAAGATCGCAGATGTTTGCGGCCCGAGCTGCAAGCGAGGGACGTAAATATGCGATCGAGGGCTTTCTTTATTACCTCCCGTGTTGTGTACATCATTTTATGTCTACAATTGGCCAGAAAGCGGCTATTTCCGTACGTGTAACGTGCGGAAAAAGGCACTTTATGGGCAGGTGTGGCATAAAAAAAATGTTTGCTACTTCGGGCAGCTAACGACAAACGGAGCGTACACGTCTCATTAGTTTTCTAGCTACGCAAATATGCAAAACGCGTGTTGTTTCAAGTTGTAAGCAACAGGGTGAAGTGGGGAGCACGGAAGTGTGTGTTGTCACTAGTCATTGTTCGTAACGGGACGGGGAGGCTCGGGGAAAGAGGTGCGGGTGTTTGGCATGAGATAAGAGCGTTTACGCACAGTCTAAGGTCGTATTTTAACCGACTTCACAAAAGGAAGGAGGTTATCTGATTCAGCATACAACAGCATTCTGAAAATGATTGCAGGGTGGATTTCAGTGGGTTTAACAACTATTTAAAACGGTACGTATATACGTTTATACTTTATAATTGTTTTTTTTTTTACTGTAATGTCATGTTAACATTGTATGTATTAATAAATAAATAAAATAAATAAATAATAGGTACGCGAGTTGCATTATTCATAATATTCATATACGTTATCTCATAGTCATAATTTTCATAAGAAAGTACTAATTGTCGATACATTAATATCGTTGGGAAATCCCTAGGACTATTTAATTCGTGCCTCAGAAAGCGACAGATCGGGACCGTACATATAATAATCGCTAGGTAAACTTTTTTAAACACAGTAGTATCAACGCGCGGCGAGGGACTAGCCCCCCGCGCGTCAATAGGACCATTCCTTTAGGGGGCCCATAAACTCGGAGCCCTACAGGCAAACTAGGTTATTCAAAAAAAAAAAAGCACAAAAACAGAAAAGACAGATCGGATGCCGTCATAGGTTCCTACCGTTTTGTATGGGGCGTTTTCAACGCTCGATGCGATCGGCTACATTTGATTACAATTTGTGGCTGTTATATTATAGTGGTACAAATGTATTAGGTGTCATATAGATAATTTGTTCCTCACAAATACTAGAAACGTTTTACGATAGGAAAAAATGTAGTCAACATGGCTATTGAAATGGTCGTCGATATTATGAGGATGAACACTAATAAACCGCTGTGCGCCTGCGCATTGGGCGGCCCGCATAACGGTGCAAGAGTGTCGTGGAATCGCTAATGCGTTCAATTTTCATGTGTTTGCCGCTCTAAGTACATTGTCAGCTTTGTATAATTATGTGTGCTTAAAGATAAAAGACTGAGTAGTTTCTAGACAAGTGAAATTATCTAACGTGAACTGTAGCAGAAAATTTCACCTTAGGGCCTTATCACACTTGCGCTGCTACTCGAGCTGCGGGCGAGTTCTCATACAAAACCAGTCCAAGTTCGCCGCGAGCGACATTTGTATGGAACTTCGCTTCTAACTCGCCCGCAGCTCGCTCGCAAATCGCTAGTGTCATAAGGCTCTTATAACGGTTACTTTTATGCCGCATTAACATTCAGCCGAAGAGAGCAGGGAAGTGGGCAGGACGAGTGAGTAAACACGATGCTTCTCATGCCATTACCATTGTCACATTTGCCACTCGCGCTGCCCGGCGCTCCCCAAAAGAGCGGTTTTTGGTGCGGAAGTCAAACGACCGGCAGCGCAAGCGGCAGCGCGTGTTGGGTGAATCAACTTTTCTTTGCTTCATGCAAAGATTACTATTTCTCCTTATTTCTTCACCTTTTGAATGTTTTAACATGATTTAAATGGAACAAGATCTTATATCTAAAGATAGGTAAAAATAAAAATAAAACTCGTTTTTAACAAATAAATACGGTGACCCAGCGGACGAACCCTTATTTTCATACAAAAGTGGGGGACAGCTATGTCCGCTGGGTCACTACTTATAAACAAGTTATAATAAACAAATTAAGATACAAAATATTTTTATTATGTAGTTTTAGTATCTGTCTTTTAAATGAGTATACATTTTATTCAAAAATATCCTCATAAACATTTCCTTTCAATTTTAGTCGGAAAAGGTGAAATTTTGTTGACAAAGAAAAGTTGATTCACCCGTTTACATTCTGCTTACAACGTTCTATTACGATGGATAGAAATCACCTACCATTTTCTACGACGAATTTTCTTTATTTGTATTTGATATCTTTTTAAATTTCGAACATAATCATTTTATTTATTTTATTTTATTTTATTTATTTGGCACACTAAACAGATAACATTCAAGACATGAAATTAAATAATAACATAGAAGGTTTTTAGAATAAACATTATCCAAAACAAGTATGCACAGCATGATTAGGTAAGAGAACGAAAATTATCCTAAAACTTATACTAACACTATTATACGAGATAAACACATTCAAATATTAAACGTGATAGTTGAGCACTGCGAGAGAAGTTGAATTGAATTGAATTGAGGAGTTTCTTTTCAAAAGGGCTTATTTTATCTATGGAAGCCGTAGAAAAATAAGTCCTTTTGAAAAGACACTCTTCTATTATGTGTCGCAAAAGACAGCGTTTACGCTGCAATTATACTTTGAGCTGTTTATACTTTCCTTTCCAGTTATACTTTGAGCAGTTTATGTATAGGTAGATTGTGTTGACAACACGCACAAATGCTAGATTTAGTCCCCGATGCATGCACTTGAACCGAGTCCTATTAATACGTCAGCCCGTCTGTCTATTCCCGTCGAGCTGCTGAACTTATTGCATTCCTGTAAGTGCACTTAATATTAAAAGCACATGTCAGTCTGAAAGATCTTGATTGCGATGTGCCATTAATGTAAGCTATTTTTGTATCGATTTATTTTGGGTCCATATTGGGTTTAAAGTCATACTATTAAGTTCATCATTATAATATTTATTGCATGTTATAGTGGAATGAAGTTCATATTTAGGGTTAGTCTCATCTCGTCTAAAAAAGCAGCTGGTCTAAGCAGTTAACTGGTCTAAAAAGCAAATGGTCTAATTAGCAACTCGTCTAAAAAGCAACTGGTCTAAGTAGCAACTTGTCTAAAACGCACCTAGCAGCTGGTCTAAATAAAACGCTTCTAGTCTAAAACGCAACTGCTCTAAAACGCTACCCGCCAATAATGCAACTGGTCTATAAGGTTTTTTGTCTAAATCTCATCCCATCAAAAATGTATGTCTTCTAAACTCAAATTAGTCAGCACTGATTTGTATCGATCATAATATTTTTATTATTATTCAAATTGTAAATATCTATATGTACAGTCAACTCCTTTACTACAAAGACATGTGTCCACTTTTTCATCTTTTTGTTATTGCATTGAGATAAAGTCAAAAGTGGATACTTATTTTCGTAATTTACATAGGTAGGTAGCCTACCTATTTGTGCTTGCATTAAAGTATTTACCCGCAGCCCACTTCTATGTACAGTCAGCAGCGGAAGTAGCTATACACACGAAGAGCTCAAAAGGATCTACCCACACTCTTATTCCTTGACAATCCTGGGTTTTATAAATGCGAAGGTTATGAAAACTCTTCACGCTTAAACTGTACAACTGATTTTATGAAATTTGGTAAGAAGATAAAAGATAGTAGGTACATAATAGTACATTGTGTATCAAGGGCGGTAAGTAAGGAATTACAAACGAGTGTTTGTTACAAGGCCGAGGCGAAGCCGAGGACTTTAATAACACGAGTTTGTAATTCCCTTACCGCCCGTGGCACACACAATGTTTTTCATCGCACTTGTGAGGAAATCCGATTAAAATAACCTTACTTAACCTAAATAAAATTGTAAAACTAACAGTGACATTAGTGACATATATCGAGACGACAAGTCACGTTCGGAAACCATAGCGGTAAAGACTTAAAATGGTTGATTTTATATTTGCAAAATACTGAAATACACTATTTAAACATTTAATTAATTTTACAGAAATATGTGTTTACATGTATTTGCAATAACAGTTCTATTTAAATAAATATTTCAGTAATAAAAGTTAAAAAAGTAAGTTGGCGTTTTCTTTGAACATGACAAATAAGAGTAAAACAGAACCAGCGTTTCAAATTTAAAAAGAAAACAATTACGCCCTAGGGCGTAATAGGTCATTTACGGCCCGCAAAACCTACGTGTAATGACACCATTTTCGAGCAAGTGTGATGAAAAAATATTTTTCATATTACATGACATTAATGACTTAAGTACATGACACATGTATTTTCACGAGTAAGTACGAGTCATTTTTCTACTTTATTCTGGTAAAACCTTTAGACCAGTTGCTTTTTAGACCACTTGCTAATTAGACCAGCTAGTTTTTAGACCACTAGCTATTTAGACCAGCCGCGTTTTAGACCACTTGCTAATTAGACCATCTGTGCGTTAGACCAGTTGCTTTTTAGACGTGTTGCTAATTAGACATGTTGCTTTTTAGACCAGTTACTGCTTAGACCAGCTGCTTTTTTAGACGAGATGAGACTAACCCAAAAATATGACATAATATATATATTATATTGACTTACTACAATTCTAAAAGTATTTAAAAACATAACATTTTCTTACAAATTCACACTCCTAAACGCCAATCGACCTGAAAGCTCTGGCGCTTATGAATATGGATAGGTATCTGGATGACTCTGCCGTGTAGCAAGCAGCCTGCCATGACAGAGGATACTGGCCACAGTTCGAATGCTACTCGAAGTTTTCAAACACATTAGAACCCTGCAACTTCGCAAATTCTTCCACGGCTTCCCCTGGCTTGCATCCTCCTTCGCAGTTACATCCGAATAAGTTGCAGTTACCGAAGCCACAGATGGAGGACTCGTGGACTCTTCCATCGCCGCAGACAAAGCATCGTCCAGAGTGCCAGTGTGCGTTGTATCGATCACACCCCGGTCCTTGGGATCCTCTTCCATCCAAATTGTCTCTCATTCTGAACTGAATGAGTTTTGGGCGACAACATTCTGCAGATATTGTAGGAGACAGCGCCAGAAGAATGATAACGCTTTTGTATAACAATATACTTCTCTTCTTTTGACGGAAATTATGAATCGTAGAAGTAATTATCAGCAGACAATACTAGACGAAGTTTTAATGTTTTTAATCCGAACGCAATTCTTCGGAAACTGCCAGGATGCTGATATTAAGTTTACAAGACCTTGGAAAGACATCCACATCAGTTTTTAAATTATTCTTTATCAACAGTAACTTCTTTGTCCCAGACCTTTGTGCCAAAGGCAATATTATAATCGGAAGTTCTCAAAAACAGCACGAAGTCCTCAAAACAAGGAAAGAAACGATCACAGTATACTTTCTTGGTCAGGAAATGCTTCTGATGAAATTCGGTGTCTTCGAACCGGAGGCAATCTTGGTGTCTGCAGCTCACGCGTGGAACCAAGTTCCGGATAGAAAGTCACGATCTCAAATACGAATAATTACTGCAGCAAACGCGAGCAAATACGCGGGAACATAACATCGGACTGAACGGTATCAATAAGTCGGAGGTCGGACTGGCGATGACTTAGCTCTGATAACCTTGTAATAGAAGCATAGAAGTTAATACTCTCTCACCACTTTCTTCAGAGCTCTTACAGACACCGACAAAAGGGATTAGTACCGAATCGTCCAGGTAGCAAAATGTCCAATTACGCAAAATGACTAAAAAGCGAAATGTCAATGGTCCAGTTAGCATTTTGCCCAATTAACATAACGTCCATAACACAGAAAATCATCAAATAGGCAATTCGTCTGTGTAGCATAATGTCCAAAGTACATAATGTCAAGAAAGCTAATACTACAAATAGCACATTGTCAAATCTTATCGAAAGCAGTTAGCCCAAGTAGGATAGTGACCAAAAAACAAAACGTTTTATTATAATTAATCTCTTTACATCGTGACATACGTAACTTTATACATTTTGGACGTTTTGATATTTAGGTGTTCAGCTTTGTGGTCGACATTAGGTAATTTGCGTTTTGGACGTTGGTCAATTTACATAATCGACTTTTCGCTTTGTGGTCAATTTGCGCCAATGTCAATGGACATTTTGCTTCGTAGACGATTCGGTACTAACCCGACAAAAGCATATGATGAAAAGGAACATACAACAATATCTGACACCACTATACCTATGCATAGCAATTAGGTCGTGTGACTCACCCGTGGTGAGTTCATCTCGTTTCAGGTGGACAACGCAGAGTGCAAGAAGAAATCCTCACCCTCAATAACACTCCTCATCCGCTCACCTTCTCGAAGATAATGGAAAACTTCAACGTACCTGAAACAGAGAACATTGTATAGGTACAGTAAATACTAGCTACCGCCCCGCGACTCGCCTGCGTAACATTTCCGACTTTTTGTATAAACCGGGATTTTAAGGATTTAATTTCAAAAAATTCTTTCATTAAAAGCCTTATCACACTAGCGATATGCGAGCGAACTGTGGGCGAGTTTCCATACAAATGTCGCTCGAAGAGAACTCGCTGCGAATTAGCCGCGACTGGTTTTGTATGGAAACTCGCTCGAATCGCTAGTGTGATAAGGCCCTAAGAAAGAGTCCTTCGAAATTACGTCCACCGTTGCTTAGTAGTAGAAATTACATACGCATCTTTATGTTCCCAAGAAAAGATGTCTCCCAATTTTTATATCGCTATATGCATTGGTTTAGGCTGAGGGCGTTTTTCAAAAAAAATTTTTTTTTTAGTATATTTATTACATTAAGTTTTAAAAACTAATTATGGTCTACCTAATATAAACCCCGTGAGGGCATTGCAATTTTCCTTAATACTAAACAATACAAAAATTTGATAATTACTACTTATAGCTACATTAAGAGTCGAAAACTTACTTTCTCAGAATATGGACTATTGAAAAAAACGCCGCTGTGCATTTTTTGTCAGTATTATAATCATGAAACTGTTCTATACAATACAATACAATACAATCATACTTTATTGCACACCAAAAGAAAATTACATTGCAAACTTTGCAAGCTTCTATGTGTATGGATTAAAAAGAAAGTTTTAAGTTTTAACGATCTCATTTCTTTGCGTTTCCGATTTCCTCACTTCACGTAGGCCATAAAAGGCCAGCCCAATTTAGCTCGCTAATAGGCCAAGACAGGCCATATTAGTCTCAAAGAAAGCCCAGTCAACGGGGCATGAAACCTCTTCATTACACACCCGATATCCTGCATCCGTTTGGTACAGACAAGTAAAGAATCCAGAAGTTTAACTTGTTGATAAAGAATTGTAATTGTGTGTAAATTGGCTAAAGTCTTATCTGTATTTTCATTGTATGTACGTAAGGGATAGGGAATTCGCTGTCCATTCATATTTTTATTTGTATTCATTCATTCTATAACAATACATCGATTGTGTCTGAAATAATTACATACAATAAGCAATTTAAAATATCTAAAAGCTAATTATGAATTAAACAATACAAAAACAAAAAAGGCTATTTTTAAAATTATTCTGTTAATAAAGAAACACAATATATTTAAGTTCTAAAACTAAGTACATATTCCATATTTATGATCCAAGCTATAACAGCACCGTTTAAAAAGAAAGTCTCGAAGAATAAACTTAAAACAATTGTGGTCCCTTATACCATGAAGGTCAGTGGGTAGTTCATTGAATAACTTGATACTTTAGATATCTCTTATCTCTCTGTATCATTACGCCAATTAAAGATATTTCATGACGTCAAAGCTATTTCATACACATACAAACAATTTTTAGATTTATACAATTTTCTCCGTTTCAGAGAATTGAATTACACTTCCACTTCACTACTCGAAGTGATACATCTGAAAGCAAAGGCAATAGATTTGTGTAGTAGGTAGTTAGACAAATCCATTTACCATGCACCTTTCAGTCCTTTGCAGTCAATCTATGGATTTTAAGGTTTTGAATCTGCAACACGCCGTTTCTGATGGCTGATATTCCAAACTTCTAAATAAGCGAATACTATTTCTTTGTTTTCATGAAGTAAGCGGCAATCATTTTCTCACATTTTTACTAGCAACAATGTTTCTAAATAAGGCTTTAAACACTTTGGAATTTACATCTATAATTTAATAATATTTCTAAATTCAAACCCGGCGTACAATAATCGATATAGTAGCTAAGCGTCTCTTACCATTTTCTCTGTGGTCCCATACTCGTCAGAAATAGGGTCACGTATGGCACACACGTGTTATCTAATCACAGTCAATGAACTCTGTACGAGCGAGATGTTCTTGAAATAAAATCCTTCAATGGCGTATACAAGACTCATTTCCTACTAGTTTACCTGGTTTAGTTCACTGAACAAACTGAGGTTCATGCGCTCAAAAATATCTGACCAAACTTCATTCATACTACCGCTTTAGGCGATTTTCACGGCAGTGCCCCTGCCAAGCCGATCAAATTACAGGCACGGCCGCGTACCATCCTTTTCTCGAAGCCATTTTCAGCTTCCCATAATTTTGTGCTGGTTAAAGCTAGAACCCTGAATTGTCAGGGATGTATGGGGCATAATAAGACTTAAACATATTCTCAATAACATTCAATTTAAACGTGTAGTTTAAGAACTATAGGCTACTTGAAAGGTTTCTGAAAAGTCAATCCGATTGTTTAATGATGTCTATTGAGCACTCAGAAAGTGGTAATTTTTAATTCATTTGTGTATTTTTTCCGAAAAAAGCAAATAAAAATGCACTTTTAAAATTGGCCGCCAAAACGGTTTCTCGGACAATATGGCGTCTATGACGACACATGATAGTAAACCGACAAATGTCAACGAGGATCGCATAACGTTCTACCTTTAAAAATAGGATTGACAGATGCTGTCGATGCTGTTTACTATGGTGTGACGTCATCGGCCAATCCAAACCGTTTTCGATAAAATGGCGACAGATAAAAAATAATCAATTTTCATCCGAGTTTCATAAATAAATTATCCATTTATTTTTAGTAATATTGACGTAAATTGGTTTTAATACTTATAATTAATACATATATCCATAATTCTTCCATTATTTTTCACACTGTCAAGTAGCCTATTGCACGTCAAAGTTCCTTAGTTTTGTCACTGACTGACTCACTGACTGACTGATTATCATCATAATTCTAAGGTACTGCTTGCTATTAGCTTATCATGTCATGCAATAAAAGCCTTTAATGCAGCCCCCCCCCCCTCCCCCTAAAACCCGCCGCTTTTAACATGGATTTTCCGCCCCGGGTGTCACCAAGAATCAAAGGGGCGCAGTTTGTTTGAGTGCCCTGGGTACCGTGGCTAAGGAGCGCAATTTGGATGCGTGCCCTGGGCGCCGTTATACGTCGCTACGCCACTGGTGTCAGATATTTATGCGTGCTGCATTTAATCTTATATTAATTCCGGTGGCAAACATAAAAAGTAGACTAAGCCTCACTTTCATTAAAAATGTTTAATATAGCCTGATCATGCAAGTATTCTTATATGGATGGCGGTATGCAGTTTGCACCCGTTGCCATAATAGTATTACTAATTTGCAAAAAAATATAAACCTAATGATCTTAAATACCATCTGATAAGAACGAATCTGATTATTTCTAAGAGGTCCGTATAAAATATAAATAAATAATAAATAAATATTAGGGGACAATCTTACGTATATATTATAGTAAGCTCATCAATAAGGCTTGTGTTATGGATACTAGACGACGATATATTTAATAGATACAAATACTTAAATACATAGAAAACATCCTTGAATCAGGAACAAATATTCGTGTTCATCACACAAATAAATGCCCTTACCGGGATTCGAACCCAGGACCTCCTGCTTCGTAGGCAGGGTCACTACCAACAATAATAACTATATAATATGGAAACCTATTGGAACGCATAAATTTAAAAGGCATAATGCATCATTTGACATAATTCATCATTCGGCATAATGCATTTTTTTCTTAAACTGTAGAATTTTCAGGACTCTTTAAGGCCTCATCCTGTTAAATAGGTTAGGTTAGGTTAGGTTTGCGTTATATTAATCCTGAAAAGTTTACGGGATCAGAAAAAAAGCATTATGCCAAATGATTAATTATGCGATCCAATAGTAAACCTATAATATTTAACGATATTCAATCAGAAATACTTGAATAAATTTCGATACGAGGAGAACGTATTCTCCTGATCTTTAAGGCGAGGTGAGACCAGAATCGGGCACGGAAGCCTAGTTTCCAAATCATTTTTAGAGCACTTATTTGACTCTTAGGTCACTGTAAAACATATATAATAATATTCAGAACTGTATCTAGGGCTTCCTCTCACTTAGAACACGATAGCGAACACTTCGCTCGATAGAAAAGTAGCGCGAAAACACTATAAAATAAAGTATTTTTTTCATTTTTTTTCATTTTGTTCATCACCAGTTACCTTTTCTGACAAAATTAATACCTGACAATCATGATTTCACAGTCATGCAGGGCATCCTCTCATGTTTGGGTTGATAACGTTTACTTTTATGTTAGAAATCGAAGATAATCTGCAATAATCTGCATTCCGCCCGACCCTAGTTTGTATGTGAAATGCGAGCCAGGTCCTACCGCGCCTTAAAGAATATTGCATCATTTTATTTATTCAAACTTTATTGCACAAAAGAAGACTTATCGTACAAAATGTGAACTTAATGCCATAAGGCATCCTCTACCAGATAATCTTAGGGCAAAGCAGATAACTATTATATTCAAGGAATAATACAGAGATTTCCGAGTAATTTCAAGTAGCATTTCCCCAGCTCAGCCTGCGCTGTTCCTATTACTGTCCCAAGGGACTATATAACTGGGATAAAGAGTGTCCTATGTTTCAACCCAGGACTTTGGGTCTACTTGCATGCCAAATTTCAACTTAATCCATCCAGATGTTACCTCGTTATTTAGTAACAAACATCCAAACATCTTCACAAACTTTCACATTTATAATATTAGTGTGATGTGATGGAAAGGGAAAACTATCATACATTTCCACTTTTCCTCTCGGTGTCTCAACGCACGGGACCCTAAAACATAAATCAGTTCTGGCGACATTTTTTTCTGTGTTCGTAACTAGTCGGCTGGGTCTATCTATAACCAAGTACCTAATAATCTAATGTAGTTAGAAAACTCTCAAGAACTTGTCTTATATACCAACGACATAAAAGCGGCGCCACACGCAATCTACAAATGAGCTTATGTACTACATCATCATATCAGTTCCAAGAGCTAAAAGGGTAGTGAAACATTGGTTATTCGGGTTGTCCTGTAGTGAAACGGAAGACATAATTAACTGCATTAAAATAAAGTAATACTAGAATTGCGTTAACTATATTATCACAACATGAGACATCAAATTGGCGGAGGGCCTGACACACACACATACACACACACACACACACACACACACACACACACACACACACACACACACACACACACACACACACACACACACACACACACACAAACACATACACACATCACACACCAACACTCCACACAACTAGTTTAATATTATACCATACCTGCTTGCTAACGAAATGTACCTAACTAAATTAATTTCGATTCGTTTTTGATAACCGCACTCGCAGATGGCCAAGATACCTGTATCTCGACCTAGTTTGGTCACTGACGGACAATCTAACAACATGTATACATTTTTTCAGTTAAATAAATTATTTTGTATTTTGTATAATCATCAGCATATAGTCATTACTTTAAAAAAATCACGTATACGTACTGACTCCAGGTAAAACGCAGTAAGTGTGTATGAAGTTCGTATGTAACGTTTGACGTTTTTCTCCTCTACGACGTTTACGAGTTTTTTCGAATAGCATTGATTTGCGTATGAACTGTATCTAGGCAATTTATGTTTTAAGTTTAAATAGTTATATTTATTTTACTGAATTTACGGAACCCTCGATTTATTTTAAATTAATTGTGCTGGAGGAAAGAATAATTCATTGATATGTTTAGGTAAGGTAACAAAAAGTTGGTTTTAATATAGTGAATTATAAATTTAGACAACTTATTGCATGCATTGTATGAGGGTATTTAGAAATCAGAAATCCACCAGTTGGCAGCAGGGTGGCGAAAGGTCTATTTGGCAGTAGATGTCAAAACCAGATGGTGTGATTGGTGGATCTTGACGCCTACTGTCAAAAAGACCTTTCGCCACCCTGCTGCCAGCTGGTGGGTTTATGATTTCTAAACACCCTCATTGCTTATATGCTATACAGCGTGTAAGTCTAATACGGGCGAACAATTAAACCAGATATAGCGTTTAGTAGTGTTATCATTAATTAATATGATTTTTTAAATTCCACTTAATAGTGACTGCGTAATTAATTTTTGAAAATTTACCGAGCAGCAATATACCGCATACATGCTTGTTATGACATTGCGAGATACGAGCTTTTTTAAAGTAACTATCAACTAGCGGTAGCGTGTTTATCAACTTGAATGTGTTGCGTTACATTGCGGCCCGAATTATTTTGTATGGTAAATATTTTCATTGTGGTTTTAAACAATAGTTATCTAAATATGCTTCTTAGGTCCTATGCTGACCACCGTTTCAATATTCGCCCGTATTAGATTTACAGGCTGTATAATATCATAGGAGATTTTTTACTCCCTACAAAAGGTATTGCGGCTTGTATGTCTGCGCGACGTGAACGAACGCACTACAAACTAAGTACCTGTACCCAGTACAGATCGCACTATCGCCACGACCTTGAATACGTATCGCGCGCTAGTAAACGGCCGTAGTTTGACTACTTGCCTGTCTTTATACTTTGCAGTAAGGATACGCTATCTGTTTTGATAGGATACGAATACAGTAGTTAGTATAGACCAGCGGACAGCGGGGTCAAGGCGCGACCCTGTCGTGTGCTGTGCGCGTGCGCTGACTCATGCCAGCCTTTAACGCCACTATGCGCTTTAAGCAAGTTTCCATCGCAGCTAACTAGATAGATGCATTTTTTTATGAAATAGGGGGCAAACGAGCAGACGGGTCACCTGATGGTAAGCAATCACCGTCGCCCATAGACACCTGCAACACCAAAAGAGTCACAGGTGCGTTGCCGGCCTTTCAGGTGGGAGTACGCTCTTTTCTTGAAGGTTTGATGGTTGAATCGGTCCGGAAACACTGCAGGCGACAATTCCCTTTTGCAGACGGCATTTCCCTTGATATAGATAAAACGCTTAATGTACGATTGTCGCCGTCCGGGCCGGAAGACAAAGAATAAGTAATTCCATCTGAAACATTACATGTAGAAAGATGCAAATCTCTCAACGTGGTTCTTCTACAACAAAAAGTTTTGAGATGTAATGTTAAACCAGGTCAGTACCGGGGTAGTCCACAGAACTCGATTTCCACCGACTTGCCTATTATTTAACCGGGGAGGAACACATTTTATAGTTCGCAAATAAAAAACCCTCCACGCGAGACTTGCATCTTTTTACACGTAATGTTTTTGATGGGATCTCATTTCTTTTTGTAAGTGCTCTTCCATTATTTATTTTATAACATTCCAATCCGTTCTATTTCCAATTTGAACTACAAAAGTAACTTTGTAATCGCATATATTTGTATAGGATTACTTACATTAGTTTGTATGGAAATTGCAATATTTTTAGGTTTTGCACGACATGATAGGCTAGTTATATTTAAAATTTGGAGCTTGTAGGTCTGATAACAAATGATTTGTGTAATCTAATATGATGTGAAACGTGTTATAGCCATGGCAAATATCAACTTAAAATTAAATTAATGAAAATCGACAACATCTCAGGTGAAATCTTCATCGGTCTTAATAAAAAAGGCAGGCACATTAATTTAAGAAGTCACCCACGAACTCTGTCGAAACTTAAAGCTTACAAATTGAGTCAACTCGCTGTCGTACAAATTGACCATTAGCTGTAAAGTAATTCATAATTTCGCCGTGAATCTCGTCACTAATATTAATTGGCCGTGAGCTACTTATGACAGTTCATAATAGGCGGTCAGGATGTACCGGCCCACTCGTCACTTCGACTTTTTTACAAGCTTTTATTTAACGTGCAATGTGGGTTATTCTTCAGAAATATGTCTGCGGTCACCTTATTCCTCTGGCCCTTTTTCATGGAGACAGAGGAATAAGTGGCAGACATATTTCTGAAGAATAACCCATGTACGTATGGTTGTAATGTTCAGGTGGAATCTTGCAAGTCAATTTTGAAGAAAATATCTTAAAACCGATTGAGCTGAAATTTTGCAAGAATATGTAAATTAGATGACAATGCAATATTAGTATGACATAGAGCTGATCTCATGATGGAGCCGGATGGTTAGCCATAGCATCATCTAAATTACATAGGATAAATTCACCGTATTTGGGTTTATTCGATTATTTGTGACGTGCAGTTTGCGATTATACAAAAAAGTACAGTCGGCAATAAAAGCTTGTCTCAAAAAATATTTTTTGGCCGAAACTTATAAATAAAATAAGTGGCAAACGAGCAGACGAGCTGCCTGATGGAAAGCACAGTCAGCGTCGATCATGAATATCTGCAACATCAGAGGTGTTAGTGTTACCTATACGATGCCGCTCTTTAAGAGCCCTGTTTACTCGCTTCTTGAAGTACTCTATAACATAGAGCTCCGAAAACACCTCAAGAGGGAGTTCATTCCACATCCTGCCAGTTCATGGCAAAAATGAGCGTGAAGCCCGCTTGTTTTTGGGATGCCAAGCGTGTAAAGAGTTTGACGAACTACAGCAACATAACCTCCGATCACAAACTTATTGCTCACGAGTCAAATTATATTGGAGACGAATTTATCAGCAGAGTTGTGAACTACTACAGGATTGCGAGGGAAAAACTTGAGACGCCGCTTAAGGCAAAATCTCCAGTTGCGTCGACGGACGTGCGTTTTAAAAAACCGGCCAAGCGCGAAATGGACTCGCACACGAAGGGTTCCGTACCTATGTATGGAGACGCGTGAATTAGACGCAGACATATTGCTGGAGAATGGCCGATCTACAAGTGTCGAGGTTTACCACCAGTTCCAATGTGAAACCTCTGCCCCGAGAAGAACCAGCGTAAGAAACTCGGCGAGGTATATTTTTTTTGAAACAGTCATACAATATCATAGTCTTATATTAAAGTTAAATTACTAGAATGGCTGTATAAACTCTTATAGAGCTTGTTTTCAGCTCGGGCTGTGACAAATATACCGACAAACTGACAGCGGAGCCTTAGTATTAGGGTATATCTCCGAGCGTTTCAAACGCCGTGACTTCGGTGGGAGTGATATTGTCGAAGTTCCGCGGGATCCGTGCAGCATTTTCAGTTATGTCGTAGAAAGCCCCGCCGACTACTACATAACTGAAAACAAACAATATTTCCACGAGAGTACTGTTTATCTCCTACTCTCTGTAATAAGTGTCGTTTGGATGCGAGCTTTTTGCAGAAAGCATTAGTCGGAGTCATTACGCAACCACGCTAATTGAATGTACGTGCATTAACATAAACAACCGATTAACAGTTAACGCGTGTACTTGTAAATCTTTAACATGTTTTTGGCAACTTCATTTAATTAACATTTGGTTAAGCTTTAAGTTTATTATTATTTTATGGTATTCAATTTAAGTAATGTATTTTTTGTGTGAACTTATACAGAGTGATTTGAAATTCGACGTATTCCTTGAAAGGGGTTATTCTATAGCTTATTTGCAATGATTTAAGTCCAATCAACCAGGGGTCAAAACTCAATGGTTATCAAGTTATTTGAGTTTTAACTTTTTTTTTAAAGATCTAAGCCTGTTAATTGTGAAAAAACTACTTAAATTAGGAATGAAAAAATCCAACATCTAATAGTCAATAAACGGCTGATTAAGTAAAATCCAAAAGACAACCAAAACCTTTTTAAAAATTTTACGAATAAAAGGATTTGAAGTCAAAAGTTTTTAGATTTTGTTCAAAATTTTGTAATTCTTCGAGTTATTACTTTAAAAACATTATGACACTTCGCGTAAAAATTACAAAACTTAAACTGTTTCATAATAAATAATAAACAAAATCACAATTAGCAGTTTTAGATCGAAAGGCGGCTTTAAAAAAAAGTTAAAACTCAAATAACTTGATAACCATTGAGTTTTGACCCCTGGTTGATTGGACTTAAATCATTGCAAATAAGCTATAGAATAACCCCTTTCAAGGAATACGTCGAATTTCAAATCACCCTGTATAAGATGCCCTCTCCATATCGTGGTGAGTGCGACATGATAGAAGATGTGTAAGTACCATATCTTGATGGAATGTGTGCGGAACGAGTCACTGAGGAACCAACTGAGGATTTCCAGCAATATGTTTTTAGAGGTTGGCGGGTGCAACAGTGCTCTGGCATTTCCTTTGTCGGAAGACGCCAGAGCACTGTTTAAATTAGTGAGACCGGGTCTCGCTAATCGAGGAATGTGATACTGTTTGTGATGGCTCAACGGAGCGACGTAATCGCTATAGCTTGGCAACTTCGTTGGTGACACTCACATGTGTGCTTTTTGTTATGTGCAGCCGTAACTACTTACACAAGTTAACGCCACCACTAACGGCTGCCTGCGGAGGCTGCCTCAGTCGGTCGCCGTTCGTGTTGGCAGTAACTTGTGTAAGTAGTTACGGCTGTACATAACAAAAAGCACACATGTGAGTGTCACCATCGAAGTTGCCAAGCTATAAGCGATAAAGCTCTTCTCAATAAAGATTAAAAAAAAGATACATCGCGCGCTTGAATGTGTGCGCGCCGTGTATGAACGCACTACAAGGAAAGTTTTAAGAATGCGTAAGAATGCTCCAGTATGGATCGCACTCACATAGACGTGCTATCCCGTGTCTGTGTGAATACGTGTCGCACGCTACGGCTGAAGTTGGACTACTTGTTCGTCTTTATGCTTTGTCTTATACATCGTTTATTCTTCACCACCTACTCATTTATTTTAACTTTGCATCGACTCCGCTACCCAGAGGTTGTCTGGTAGAGATCCCTATTGTTTATCACTGTTTTTATATAAGTTATTGCGTGGCAACTTCGTTGGTGACACTCCCATGTGTGGTTTTTGTTATATGCAGCCGTAACTACTTACACAAGTTACCGCCAACACGAACGGCGACTGACAGATGCAGCCCCGGAGGCCCCCGTTCGTGTTGGCGGTAACTTGTGTAAGTAGTTACGGCTGCACATAACAAAAAGCACACACGGGAGTGTCACCAACGAAGTTGCCAAGCTATAGCATTGTCATTTTTTGGTGTGCAATAAAGTGTGATTGTATTATATTGCACTAACAGCACTACCACGGATTCTAGAACATCCTAATCTCCATACATCAGTTGGTTCCCAGAAGCGGTGGGCGAATCTAAGCACGTACGGTGTCACTGCCCGCCGGTACTTAGACCAGCGAGCGACTCACTTCAAACTCGCCAGGCAGTCGCCCAACCTTGGTAGCTCATTCGTTAGTCACTCTACCGAAAATAACAAAACATAAAAGTACAATTTCAAAGATGGTAGAGTGCGACAGCGGAGCATGGCAACACCTCCATTTAAAAGTTACATTTTCATAGAAATTTTACTTTTAA
Organism: Eudemis profundana; assembly: GCA_947034925.1. NCBI lineage: Eukaryota > Metazoa > Arthropoda > Insecta > Lepidoptera > Tortricidae > Eudemis > Eudemis profundana. Next base: position 19,179,061 of record OX344812.1, read on the forward strand.
ATAAAGGTGTTGCCATGTTCCGCTCTGAAGTTGTCGTAGTCGCACTCTATGACCATATGATAACCTTAATCCTACCAAGACATTTTCATGTAAAGTAACGCCAAGACGAGTACATGTTGCTTGTACTATAAAAAAGTTGTCAGTTGTTATGGAGAGCCAAGCTCCTGACTCTATACGCTCTAACCTAACACTGAGAGATAGAGCGTCTTAAGTTCTCAACAAACCCTAGGGTTATTATCAAGTAGACAAAAACGCAAGTGGCCCACAGCGTGAACTCACCCAGAAATCACTTGGGCAAATCTGCAGACCGTCGAATACGCAATCGGTCTATGAAGCAACTCACAAAATCAGTTCGTCTACTGCCATATTATCAACTCGCCTTAAATGCATGTGGTCTAAATAGCTGATCGCCGAAAAAGTTTTTCGTCGAAAATGCATGGCAACTCATCTTAAATCCCATAAAACAAGCCTCTATTGAGTGTTAAGCGCTTTATACATTTTCAGACGAGTTGTTTTATTGACTAATTACTTTTTAGCCGGTATGCGAATTCGTCAAGATGATCTTAAGACAAGTGGCTAAAGAGACCTGTTACATCTCGGACAAATCACTTATTTGTCCAGTTGATTTCAGAAGAGTTGCTTCATGGACCGATTACGTATTCGACTATATGCAAAGGCCGTAGCAGGATAAGGGAGGAAAAAATGCCCTTGAATGATTAAGAGCTGTTTATTTTTTATATAGTTGCTTGCATTTAGTTGTATAATTGTGCAAAGTTTGGTTTAAAAATTCCCAGTGGTTCAGCCGGGAAAAAATAAAAACAAAATTTATGAAATTTGACGTATCTCTAAAATTATAAATCTTTATCATAATATCTTTAATTCATTTTGGTTAATTAAATAGTATGTATGCCTTAAAAGAAAATTGAGTCTCTATCTTTACAATTTCTGTAAAAAACGCGTAAGTCAAAATTTCAAAAAAAGTTTTTTTGATACCTGAAGGAGTGACCACTCTAAGTGACATTTCTAAAAAAGCCATATTTAACGATCTGTCAGTCATATAAGTTTGACGGTTAAAATCGAAAGGCAACAGTGTCAAAATTAAAAAACTATGTTGGTCGGATTGTCTTACATTTTATTCTTATACTATTCTAATACAGCCAAAGAACTTAAACATAAATATTCTTTGTAAAGAACTAAAAATAAAATAAATTTATGGCATTTACTCGAAAATGGGTGATTTTTGGGTGAGTTCACGCTGTGGACCACTTGCGTTTTTGATCACTTGATAGTAACCCAAACCTTACACCTTAGTCAAAATGTGTGGCCTGCCCGTTTCGTAAGAGTGACACTGGCGTAGACGGTTCTATCACAAATACAATAAAAACAATTAGACAACCGTTTAAAACTCATACAAATTGCAATGCTGTAAATTACTATAAATCATCATATGTGTGTTCTACCGCTTGTATAATGGGCTGTGTTCTGAGGAATTGTTTGACATGATGCCTACGGCCACCTTCTACCACCGCACTGCTCGCCATCGGCAGGGTATTCATTCACACACGTTGGAACCAAAATGGTCGCGCACCGTGCGGTTCCAAAGAAATTTCCTACCGCGCACAATCCGAATGTGGAATGAGCTCCCTGCCGCGGTTTTCCCAGAAGGCTACAGTATGGAGTTCTTCAAGAGGGGAGTGAATAGGTTCTTAAAGGGTCGGCAACGCGCACGTAATGCCCCTGGTGTTGCAAGCGTCCATAGGCTGCGGTGACTGCTTACCATCAGGCAGGCCGTACGCTTGTTTGCCACCCTAGTAGTATAAAAAAAAAAAAAAACAATCGGCCAATATTATCAATACCTACTTTGGTCAAACTCTCGATTAAAAAGATCAAATTTCCTATTTTCACATTTTCTTTCCTAAATTAACTTAAATCGTTATATGTAAATAAAATCCCCGTGATCGCCTATAGTAACTCAACGCAGAGATAATCAGCGTGGAATCCTGGCACTTGGCTCGAAATCGGCACAAACACACATCAGTTGCGCGAAAACATTGTCGTTACGAAAAGTGGGTGTACGTGACGCAACGTCGGAGTCTATTGTAGGACTTTGTCACTGTAAACTAAACCAACTCTCCTTTACCCAATGGCTGACTGGTAGAGAAGAGAATGCCTTAGCTTAGAACAATAAATTGGTAGATTTTCCATACTAACATAGCCCTTTTCGGCCGGCTCCCATACAATCGTGCAATAAACTTTGGAACATTCTGTGTACGCGCAAGTTCTTTTTTCGTGATCGGGACTAGAGCGAGCAATACCAGGAAATTTTAGTACGGCCGTAGTTCCCGCTGCTGTCGCACTAAAATTTCCCGGTACTGCACGCCCTAATCAGGTCGATCGATCTATCGTGCAGTGTAAAAGTACATCTGACCTCTACAAGAATCTTCCAGTCTTATGGCTTGGCCAACCGTATGATCGTCTAGTCTAATGGTAGGACACTACATTATGAACCGAGAACCCATATTCTTTAATGTAACACACAGAACCCAGCTATTTATTTGCACACGTCTATACCTATTTATCCCTATGAGTAATACCTATACCTATTTATCCCTACGAGTAATACCTATACCTATTTATTCGTTACCTTTTACTATAAGTCTATAGTCAATGAAGATTAGTATGGTAAGTGATAGAGGTAAAGATAAATAGTCAGAAGTGGTTTAGTCATATTATCAAAGTCAAGGTTTGTCTGAATGTACCTAGCTACTGCTATTGAACTCTGATATCACGGGGCTATAGGACGGCAGCTCCACCCCGCTGCCGTGATAGGTTTCGACCTGATGCAGGGAGAACCTCCCCCCCCTCAGCCTGGAAGAGGCTTCTCAGAGTCCAATGGTGATTAGCACGCAATCTAATCATTTCGAGAGGAGATATGCAAAGGGAGTATTTTTTTTTTTGTGCTGATTGGGTATTACATTCTTACTCTCCAAAGAAAGCAGAACATTCACCATTTCAGGCTTATTTCAAGGAAGCTAATGCAAATTATACTCTGATATGTGGGTGCCATATTAAGCATCCTTTTCCCACAGAATTCAATCTACTATCGCTTTGTAACCAAGGGCCGTTAAGGACAAAATAAAGCAACGAAACATTTGTCCGCCGGTAGGTAATTACTTCTGTAAAGGTCTTGTCAACGAGTCGATGTCTAAGGAAAGGATGGAATCCTTCCTTTATACCTTGTCGAATATAGGCCAACTTCATAAACCTATGTTATTACAATCATTCAGAATAGTATGATACAACAGAAGTTAGAGACGGCTTTAGCAAGCTCTAAACATCTGCAAGCCTAAATCTAGGCTTAAGCCATTCTTAGCTAATATTTTCCATAAAAGTAATATTCAAATAAAACAATAAAGAAGTTTCAATCTTCAGTGATATAAGGCAGCTCAGCAAGCCTTAGTTATTTGATTTCATTCAAGATAGTATGATGGAATAATAGAAGTCTATGACTGCTCAGCCCGCATAGAACATTCTATATGTCTAGATCTAGACTGTAGCTATTTTTAGCTTATACTCTCCAGAACAAAATATTCAATTAATGTTAAAGAATAGACGTCACAATCTCCAATACAACGGTCTGAAATAGTATAGTTAAATAAGATATAGAACAGCTCCGCAAATCTATATCTTTTATTTTATTCAAGATAGCATGAAGAGTTCGAAAGTCTGGGACGGCTTCAGCAAGCCCAGAACATTCTGGTAGTCTAAATCTAGACTGAGGTAAGCCATTCTTAGCTTATACTTTCCTGAATAAATTATTTGCAAATAAAATTTATTTAATTGTTTCAACATTATAATTAGAATTCGTGACATCTTAGAAAGATACAAGTAAATAGTTAAAATAACCAGGAATCCCATCAGATACCAATAAACCCAGATAATTATTATCAAAGAATAACTATAACTAATTAAGATAAGTTAAAAATAATAATGCTACCTAAATAATAAATAGCTACAAAATAGTTTCCTAGCCACCTGCACTCGCCCGCCCCCAATGTGTGTGACTCTAATTCTAACTGTTTCCCATCGCTACTAAAGTTTGTATATCAAAGAGGCCGGCCTCATATTTAAATGTGTTAGTGTAGTGTATCCCTAACTATGCAACTAAAATTCAGTTGGGTGACTGAGATTGCAACCTAATACCCAGTGTAAGTGTCTCCCCCTTACGTAATAAGCTTGATGAACAGCCATGGGTACGTAAAGTAAGACAGCCCTATTCCGTGTATATAAAATAATAAATAAATATATTTAACAAGACCGAGCTTCGGGACTTAGGGCAGCTCTATGAGTTTGGAATCCCAAATGTCCAACTTGTGGTCCTCACAGATATACCCTAGTTGGGCCCCATTGAAACTCGAGGCTTTCACCAGCGTTATAGAGGATCTGGTGTCAAGGCTGCCACCCTTGATAAGCTACGTTAAACTATGAACCCAGATCTCTCAATGTTTGTCACCGTTACACGTTATTGAGAGCTCTGTTTAGCACACTTCGCTAATGTACGGATTCTGGCATAAATCAAAACTAAGTTTGTTAAATCACTAAAACTCCCGATTAATATTGACACTAAACATTTACATAAAACTATAATTAAACAGTAAAATATCTAGCGGACGCATACACCAAACATTTCACCGTTTAATTATGTATAAATAACTATAAAATAAAATTGAGTTAAAACTCCACGAAATTTACACACTAAAAGATTTACGAACAATAATTGAATAACTCAGTATCTAATGAATAGATAAAATCCATCAAACACTCAGTCATTTAACACAATAATTTAAACACTAAAATAAACCTAGGTATCCTAGACGCGAGCCAGACTATCGCACAGTTCTCCAGACCAGAGCAAAGAAAAAATAGATTCCCGTTTCTTCCGTGCACCTCCTTTTAAACGTATACTGATTTCTCAGTCATTTCCGTTATCTCAGACCTTAAAACTCTTTCCGATCTCTATACTATTCCAGACTTCGTGGTTTTCTACGATATCTCGGTCAGGTCGGACAAATGTGATTTTTTCATTCTAATATCGACTTTATTTGCATAGCGTTAGTGTTCAATTTCGCTTACAACATTCCCGTGGCAAGAGCAATAAAATTTGATCTCGCTTAGTGATCGCTGTACACAATTTCTATTATAGTACCGTAAATTTATGTCAACCAAATATCACCAAAAGCATTCTGTTACATTCGCCCCCTCGATCAAATCGCAGTGTGAAGACTACTAACAAACACGTAGATTTATCGAACTCCCTCAAATCTTTGCAAAACAAAACTCATTAAATTAAATAAGATACCTCACCCTATTCTCCCCTATATTGGTTTTTGAAACCGCTAAATTTGAGACTCAATAAGCTAATGACTCTTAATAACATGTGGAACCTCAGCACCGTCAGTGTCCAACTCCTTCCCCCCCCCCCCCCCCATCATGAATGTGTATTTATACCAATACTAAGTGTATCAGAAGTGACAAAATGCCGGAATGAAACTTGAACCCCAGTAGTGAACCTTGACTGTCCCTTCCCAAGAATTCTTTTTCCAGCTGAAGCGTTGGTTTGTGAGGCCAACGAATCCTGTGAAACGATCCTTGTCCCTTTCATTTGGGAGGTAGTCACATTGCCCGACTGTTTCCCGACCTCACGTTGACCGAGATATAATGAAATCAACAAGAACCTCCTCGCCGGTCAAGAAAACCTTTCGTATCAAGAATTGGAACGTTCATTATTCAATACGTAAAGTCCGATTCCACTCCAATCACCCCGTCACCCCCACTACACGTTTTCTCGGAGAATGTTTCACTTTTGTTTTAGATTAATCAACAACAAAACATAACCGCACATGATGTGTATACCATAGATATGGTTGCTATTAGCAAGATAATAGTAAATTATAAACAAGCAAGCAATTTTACATTGCCTAGATTGTAAGTAATGAAACATAATTTCAGAAAAAATATTTCCTACAAAATTATACATACCACTTTTATTTAAAAATAAAAGTATTTTCTAATTAATTCATGTCTTGCTAACAGTATGATTGGTTATGCTTTCGCTAGCACATTATTAATAATAGTTACTCGTTAACTTTGTACCCATAATCTTGCCTTCCCCGTATAATTAAACCTATAAAACCACTGTACTCCGTTGATACCTCTAAAATCAAACGTGGGTGTGTAATAGTCATTTAGTCTTCATACCTTGTAGAGTTTTAGACACCATAGTTTACCCAACATGGGTCTTATCGCATAGCGATTGTAACCTAGCGCCTAAAACTATGATATCTATTTTTGTGAATAATAACAATATTAATTGCCATTATTTTACTTATAGGATTCGGACACCGACACTACTGAGTTGACCCCAACTCAAACTCCGTCAGATTGAACAAATCCATTCACTCCCATCAACTTTCCATCAAATCGGTCATTCAAGTTCCACATTCTTACAACACACTTTCATTCCTTGTAACAAAATCCAATACATTCCTCCTCATACTCTAAAACACTCGATTTGATCAACCCGCCGAAATTCATTAGTTGCGGCCAAACATCCTTAAAACTTTTCCCCCCCTCTCTAGTATTAAATAATAAAATTTAATTAAAATAATTAAAATATGTCATTTACCTCACTTAATTCCACCATAAATAAACTATTTATTTCAGAATGTATGCAAATGCTAGAACCATATATCAAACCCCAGCCCTTGATAATACTAATTAACCGAAAATTACTTTAATACAACATGAACTACTGTTGGATAATTTAATATTTCATTACGACATGTCGCAAATGCGCCTGGCATGAAATAGAGAGCAACATGCTTTGCCTCCGCTGATCGCGCTCTATTAGTGCGAGGAGTTAGTTGTAAATTAGTCTTGTAAAAATCTTTGCAGAGAGACAATATATGGTCTCAGTACTATTAAACTCGCTATTTTATTGAACACCTCCTTACTCACCAACAACTACTTTGGTCATACATAAGTAATAAAACTAAATAAATACTTTAAATAACAACATAAGCATGAAATAAAGGATAAGCTCGGCCTTGCACATAACCACCGACCCCCGCACCGCTCCTACACGACTTCATGTACAACAAAGTGCCCACATACAGACATACATATACACATACATACCTTTACTCGTCCTCAAAATATCTAATTTTTAAAAGAGAGAATCGAGCCAATTTCGCAAAAATTGCGTTGGTTTGATCCCCGCTGCATAGTTATTACTAAAGATCTAGTTATAAAATCAATATGTAAGACGTTTCAAGGATTCACTCTTCAAAGTACCTACCTATATGTTTTAGAAACATGATCAATTCTATTTCGCTTGATAGAGAAAAATTCCAAAGTTATCTCTAAAATACACAACAAACCCTCAGTATGTCATGAATACTGTACGGAAGGTTATCAGTTTCTAAATAGTAACAAAAAAAAAATGTTGTTCATAACGTGTACGTTTTACGTTTCCAAAATCTGTATAGTTTGAACAATACGAAGGAAATACCTAAAGACGCGCGTGTTCCGTCCGCTCTAACTCGAGCCGCCTCGCCTCGCGTTTCCTCAATCCCTCTGGTCACATTCACATCAGTCGTGCTTTGGCTGTCGAACGGGGAACCTGTGTCGCCCGCGCCCACGCACGGCACCGAAAATGCACACGTACACGACGCGCACAGAATATCTAAAATCGATGAGCACCAAAAGCTTGGCGCGCTCTTAATGTACGAGTAATTACCCAATTCTCAAATAGTTCGTAAACTAATCTGAAGATGACATTCATAACATTCAAATACAATACAATACAATACATCTACCTAAGAAAGTATGCGCGTAGAATTTTAATCTACTTGATTCTCACAGGCTAATAACCAATTGTATCTAAGTATCATATACTTTACCTAATTTGCAAATACAATACATACATACATACATACCGTTGATAACGAAATTCATCCAAACACGTCCATAACACAATACACATCTCTATCTCTACTACACACATTGGCATTTAACTATCCGGTCGCATAACTCACTAATCCTACATAAATCTTACATACCTACTTAAAATAAATTTTAATAACGAAATAAATCGTAATAATACAGAAGTACAGCGTTCCGCTTCGCGACGCGATGGCACGTTTTTCGGAGCGTTCAAGATCGCGGAACTGAAAAATGGCCGACGAAATTAGCGAGGGTCGCTCGTTAGAGTCTCGTATCACCCGTATGGTTAATAGAATTCCGTGCAGCATTTCCGTTTCCATGCAGAAAATAGGCATTCCCCAAAGAATGCTACATAAAAATATGATCTATTTGTAATAATTTTTTTTTTTAATTCGCCCCCATAATTTTAAAACTTAAAATACTGTAAGTTATCATCATCATCATCCGGTTTACGATACGCTTTTATCATTAATATTAAATGATAAACTAACTAGTCTAACCTAAGCCTTGTTGTCGTTATAGTTCGTATAACAGATGTATTAATTAAAACAACCTATACTAGATATTGTGAATAAAGTTAAACCTGACGACAGAAAAACACAGAAAGTTTCAATACAAAAAGAGATTAATATAAAATCTGAATTAAAAAAATAAAATAAAAAGAATATCTCCCGCAGGAAGCGAACCCTCGACCCGTAATAGAGTAGAATATGTATATGATGGTCTCCGCGCAGCTAGGCTATTCTAGCGTTGCGAATGCTGGCGAAAACTAACGCCAGTATCAGCGACAGCGACGATACGCTCCTTCAAGTATAATTACTCAGATTGCAAATCCTTATGCCCGAATTATGTCTTTAACCTAGGGCATGTCCAAAAGTTGTGGACAATAAAATAAAAATACATTAACACTAATAACCTTGTCTGAGAGTCACGAGTATAGTGAAGCGATTCAGTGAAATGTACAATACACACACAACACTTGTCATAACGATTGTGCACATCTATCATGGAAAATCACTCCAAAGTAGTCGATGTGTTGACCAATTAACACGTTAACACCAATTATAAAAATTAAATACGCGGACACAGTGAGATTCACTTGACCGCTGTGATTTCTCTCGCCACTCATCAATTACAGCTTTTAACAACAGTTCCCGGTAATAGTGACTACGAGGCCGAAAATGTTCGCCCCCAAACTTTTAAATACCTTCCCAATTAGGTCATTGATATACTATCACGTAAAACACTTAATTTAAGGCAAATATAAACTGTCTTAAATATTGCATTTCAGGTAAAAATATACGGCAATTATTTAAACATAATGAATGATCGAGAAAACCAGTTTGTGTTCCTAATTAAATAAAGTATCTATTATCCTATTAAAACAATTAAAACAACCAAGATACTCGGCCAACCAATGGAAAGTAGCTTATTAACCCTTTTCGCCCTTGACGAAAATATAATATGCATCGTCATTAAAAGTTCTCACTTCACTATCTCATGTTCAAACTTAACACCTGATGGAAAGTAACGAACATAACCAATAAAATAGAACACGATAATCCTAAACCAAAAGATACCTACTTCATTCAATATAAATTATCATAAAAAAATTACAATAGTAAATATTACGACGCACCGAGACATTACGTATAGTTAGCTAGCTACATCTATTTCATGCATCACTATGTCACGCATAAGATAAAAGGCTTATGTTACTAGTAAATGTATAGCTCTTGTGTCCTTACGGCTTCTATTCCAAAAAAGCCCACAAGACTAAAATGCTACCGAATTAAGTGGTTGAATTCCCCGAATACGGCGATATTGCATTCTTATGACGCGTATGTTAAAAGAGCTTATGTTAATAAAAAATGTATGGCGCTTATGACCTTCTATTATAAAAGTAATACTAAAATATAAATCGACTAAAAATTGTATTATTATACGTTTCTAAAAATAAATTTCAAGTCAAATCAGCCAAATGCGTGTCGGAACCGCTCACAAAGCGCTTCATTCATACATATCATACTTACAACTCCCTAATTAAAGTAAGTTCTTAATGTTAATAAGAATAACTTAAAAATAGAAACTTATACTTAGTTTCTGGATAAAAAGTGTGCAAAGAAACAGCAGAATCCTATGGTACACTCCAATTTTCACAAGCAACATTGTGCCAAAAAGGCATTAGCTTAATTTAATTTGAAAAATACACGCTAGTCGTCAAAATAGAACTATAAAATAGTTCTACATCCTGCTCACGGCATATCATTGTAAAAGTACATCTGACCTCTACAAGAATCTTCCAGTCTTATGGCTTGGCCAACCGTATGATCGTCTAGTCTAATGGTAGGACACTACATTATGAACCGAGAACCCATATTCTTTAATGTAACACACAGAACCCAGCTATTTATTTGCACACGTCTATACCTATTTATCCCTATGAGTAATACCTATACCTATTTATCCCTACGAGTAATACCTATACCTATTTATTCGTTACCTTTTACTATAAGTCTATAGTCAATGAAGATTAGTATGGTAAGTGATAGAGGTAAAGATAAATAGTCAGAAGTGGTTTAGTCATATTATCAAAGTCAAGGTTTGTCTGAATGTACCTAGCTACTGCTATTGAACTCTGATATCACGGGGCTATAGGACGGCAGCTCCACCCCGCTGCCGTGATAGGTTTCGACCTGATGCAGGGAGAACCTCCCCCCCTCAGCCTGGAAGAGGCTTCTCAGAGTCCAATGGTGATTAGCACGCAATCTAATCATTTCGAGAGGAGATATGCAAAGGGAGTATTTTTTTTTTTGTGCTGATTGGGTATTACATTCTTACTCTCCAAAGAAAGCAGAACATTCACCATTTCAGGCTTATTTCAAGGAAGCTAATGCAAATTATACTCTGATATGTGGGTGCCATATTAAGCATCCTTTTCCCACAGAATTCAATCTACTATCGCTTTGTAACCAAGGGCCGTTAAGGACAAAATAAAGCAACGAAACATTTGTCCGCCGGTAGGTAATTACTTCTGTAAAGGTCTTGTCAACGAGTCGATGTCTAAGGAAAGGATGGAATCCTTCCTTTATACCTTGTCGAATATAGGCCAACTTCATAAACCTATGTTATTACAATCATTCAGAATAGTATGATGAGACAACAGAAGTTAGAGACGGCTTTAGCAAGCTCTAAACATCTGCAAGCCTAAATCTAGGCTTAAGCCATTCTTAGCTAATATTTTCCATAAAAGTAATATTCAAATAAAACAATAAAGAAGTTTCAATCTTCAGTGATATAAGGCAGCTCAGCAAGCCTTAGTTATTTGATTTCATTCAAGATAGTATGATGGAATAATAGAAGTCTATGACTGCTCAGCCCGCATAGAACATTCTATATGTCTAGATCTAGACTGTAGCTATTTTTAGCTTATACTCTCCAGAACAAAATATTCAATTAATGTTAAAGAATAGACGTCACAATCTCCAATACAACGGTCTGAAATAGTATAGTTAAATAAGATATAGAACAGCTCCGCAAATCTATATCTTTTATTTTATTCAAGATAGCATGAAGAGTTCGAAAGTCTGGGACGGCTTCAGCAAGCCCAGAACATTCTGGTAGTCTAAATCTAGACTGAGGTAAGCCATTCTTAGCTTATACTTTCCTGAATAAATTATTTGCAAATAAAATTTATTTAATTGTTTCAACATTATAATTAGAATTCGTGACATCTTAGAAAGATACAAGTAAATAGTTAAAATAACCAGGAATCCCATCAGATACCAATAAACCCAGATAATTATTATCAAAGAATAACTATAACTAATTAAGATAAGTTAAAAATAATAATGCTACCTAAATAATAAATAGCTACAAAATAGTTTCCTAGCCACCTGCACTCGCCCGCCCCCAATGTGTGTGACTCTAATTCTAACTGTTTCCCATCGCTACTAAAGTTTGTATATCAAAGAGGCCGGCCTCATATTTAAATGTGTTAGTGTAGTGTATCCCTAACTATGCAACTAAAATTCAGTTGGGTGACTGAGATTGCAACCTAATACCCAGTGTAAGTGTCTCCCCCTTACGTAATAAGCTTGATGAACAGCCATGGGTACGTAAAGTAAGACAGCCCTATTCCGTGTATATAAAATAATAAATAAATATATTTAACAAGACCGAGCTTCGGGACTTAGGGCAGCTCTATGAGTTTGGAATCCCAAATGTCCAACTTGTGGTCCTCACAGATATACCCTAGTTGGGCCCCATTGAAACTCGAGGCTTTCACCAGCGTTATAGAGGATCTGGTGTCAAGGCTGCCACCCTTGATAAGCTACGTTAAACTATGAACCCAGATCTCTCAATGTTTGTCACCGTTACACGTTATTGAGAGCTCTGTTTAGCACACTTCGCTAATGTACGGATTCTGGCATAAATCAAAACTAAGTTTGTTAAATCACTAAAACTCCCGATTAATATTGACACTAAACATTTACATAAAACTATAATTAAACAGTAAAATATCTAGCGGACGCATACACCAAACATTTCACCGTTTAATTATGTATAAATAACTATAAAATAAAATTGAGTTAAAACTCCACGAAATTTACACACTAAAAGATTTACGAACAATAATTGAATAACTCAGTATCTAATGAATAGATAAAATCCATCAAACACTCAGTCATTTAACACAATAATTTAAACACTAAAATAAACCTAGGTATCCTAGACGCGAGCCAGACTATCGCACAGTTCTCCAGACCAGAGCAAAGAAAAAATAGATTCCCGTTTCTTCCGTGCACCTCCTTTTAAACGTATACTGATTTCTCAGTCATTTCCGTTATCTCAGACCTTAAAACTCTTTCCGATCTCTATACTATTCCAGACTTCGTGGTTTTCTACGATATCTCGGTCAGGTCGGACAAATGTGATTTTTTCATTCTAATATCGACTTTATTTGCATAGCGTTAGTGTTCAATTTCGCTTACAACATTCCCGTGGCAAGAGCAATAAAATTTGATCTCGCTTAGTGATCGCTGTACACAATTTCTATTATAGTACCGTAAATTTATGTCAACCAAATATCACCAAAAGCATTCTGTTACAGCAGGCAGTAGCACCGCGCTCGAATAGTTTGGTTTTTAAAATGGTAAAAAAGGAACCCTTGTGGTGCGACTCTGTCTGTCTGTCCGTCTCTCACAGCCAGATATCTCAGGAACTACTGCTGCTATCGATATGAAATTTGGAATAGTTTTAAAAATGGCTAACCGGACCCTATTTGACATTAAAAACATCTTGTACCTTTTTTACTTTTTTTAAAAGAGGGCCGAAATGGGAGGTCTAAAATTTAAAGTTGTGCTATTGTATCAAGTGGGGTATCACATAAAAGGGCTTAACTAGTAGATACCAAAGCCATTTTTTTTGTTAATCATGTATTTTTTTATTTATGACCAAAAACGTTAAAAAAATACCATTCCCCCCTATTACCCAAATCTGTAATAATTACCAATTATTAAAATCATCCTAAATATTTCAGGAAAAATATAACGGTTTTCCTAACTTGCACTTAGTTAGTTTTTTTAGAAATTTGCAAGAATCGTAACACATACTTATTTGCTCCTACTAAACTAATCAATCGCCATACAGTTTTTCTTGAACTATTAATGTATCTACTTATGAGTTTGTACGGAACCCTCGGTGGGCGAGTCCGACTCGCACTTGACCGGTTTTTTTTGTGCTTGAACGGGTGCTACAAGCTATCACAACAGTCGAAAGTTGTCATGCAATGCAACACAGTTCCCGTCCGGAAAGGGATAAAGAGGGTTAGTATTTGCTTTCACGATATCAATTATGTTTAATGTGTATATTTTATAGCCTGATACAGTTTATTTGCACAAAATGACAGCCAGAAAAATACCCAATTGTAGCAAAAAGTGTTTAGTTTCAAATGATGCTAATAGGTGGCGCTGACCTTAAAGGCCCAATTGCACTTTAATTCTGTTTTACTGAACGTATCCCTTAACGGATTTCCAAATCCTCCAATTAACCTGTGAGCTAGTAAAAGCGACAGGGTTCTAAAGCGGCTAGCGGTTGAAGGTGCGTCCGTTGTTGGCACTAGCGTGCTAATAGGGTAACCGATTGACAGTTAGGTGACAGTTCACGGGGTCAGGAGCCTTGTTTTATAGCTGTCCGTGGCATACAATATCCTTCTTAGAATGAACTAACCGATCATCATATTGCCCGTACACTCATTGGAAATGATCTGTCGATTGAGGTGAACTTCCAGAGCCTCGAGCATCGTTGCAAGGTCGCTAGCTTATCTGTCTTCTATGGTTAATAATCGGTAATAGAATCGGATTGGTGTTGTTAAAAATATATTATAAGATTGTGAAATAATATCCTGTACGGTGATCTCAATGGGGGTAGCATAGTCACTGTGTGACAAAATGACAAAACCCCTTTCAAATGAATAAAGACTTAAACGGCCATTCTCACGAAGTACGTGTAATTACCGCGTCTCCATACATTTAGTATGAAAACAGCGTCGCGGTAATTAGGTGACCGCAGACATACTTCGTGAGAATGGCCGTAAAACAAAGCATCGGATTTCCGCGAGCTATCTGATGCTTCTGAATCGAAGTCGCGCGGTTTTATGTTTACCATCACAAAATTAAATACACCTGACGTCAAACATCATAGATAAAATCTTACACGCTTGGTTGTCATACAAATCGACGAACTGTTTTCTTCTATCTCGAGTTCTCGACATATTTAAGAGGTAGTAGTCGTTATAGTATAACTAAAATTGAAAAAAAAATGCAAATCATTAAATATTTCTCTTCTTATCTGACTGTGTTCAAGTTCAATGAGTGAACAGTTTATTTCATTTATTTGACATTATTAACTGCACATTCATAGCAGTAACTTACTGCTATTTAAGACCTTAATAACAACTAGTAGAGTGATATCTTTTGCTTATAACGACATATTTATAACCTATAATAATTTACTTAGCACATCATACTTAAGCTACCTGATAAAATCTTATATTTTCTTATTTCTTTTAAGGCATATCTCTCATATGTCGAATCACAATAAAAACAAGGCAATTAAGAGGAGGCTTCAGATAAAGACGGTAAAAACTGTCATTCTGTCAATTTGTCAGTCTCGAATAGGCAATTGCGGAGACTTGCTATGTGGCGGGATTGAGTTGCAAAAGGCTCGCCCACCGGCCCAGCGGTGGGCGGAACGGTCGGCTAAAAACCACTTGATTGTGCGTGCTCATTATATCAACCGGTACGAAACACTAATTCAATTCAACTTTTGGTTTTAATGGGACAAATCCGGTTGGGATATCTAAAAATAAACGGAAAACAAATGTTCGTCTAACTAGAACAAATACAAATGATTAGTATATTTTCTTTCAACAAGAATTTTTCTATATCAATTGCAATCAGTTTTGACAAATCTCGCACATTACTTGACATCAAACGATATTATGTTAGTAAGTAGAGGCCCACTCTAGTTTGTCTCTGAATTTTAAATTAAAAACTACAGTTGTGTTGTGTGACGTGCGTGAAAAAAGTATTTTCTGCCCTCCGGCCGGAAAGCATCACCTTGCCGGCCACTGCGCTAAACGAAGATGCCGCTTTCTAGCTCCGTCGAACTGAAAAATAGTATATAAAATAAACCTTGGTCAGTAAATAAGAAAGCCTCCGATCAATGTTTGTCAATTACGTGCGATCTGAGACATTTCTTACTTTGCTGGCCTCAATATGTAATGTACAAACAGCAACACAGTTAACTATACACTTCAAAAATGGGAAATACTGCAAGAAAGAGAATCACACTTGAAGGCGTCGTGTTATGCATGTGTGCGTGTGTTTATGAGTATAAATTGGCTATTATTCAAAAGAGTTTTGAAACAATAATTTTTCTTTTATGGCTGATCCAACGTCATTATTGACATTAATGCCATATTATTGAATTCGTGGAAAATAATGAATGAATAATAAATATAAATTACATTATATTGGTGCATCATATCAAAAATATGAAGCACCAATAAAAGCATTAGCAATATAATTAGTTTATTTCATCCCAACGTTCGTCTGAAAGCTAAATCGTAATTTTGACAAATTCACCTGTCTTGTTGAAAAAAAAACTTTGCCCAAACAACTGCAATGACAAAGCTCAAAGGCACATTACATTACACATACGCAAACGTTATTTGATTTGAAGTTGACATAATACAAATATATATATATCTCTTTCAATCGTTATCATTTTCTCTCTGCTCTGTCTTTAATGGGCAGTTAAGTGTGTTGCTGTTTGTACTATTATTGGCCACCATTTGACATTTATAATTTGCTGTTTTTGAACACATCATATTAATGCTTTTCATTATGTGACAGTCACGTAAACTACTATTAGATTTATTTAAGAGGTCATCCACATATTATATCACACGATTTTTTCAGACTCGACCTATTGATATAACACTATTTAGTCGTAATAAATTTAGGAATACGTGGTTAAAGTTCGTCGGGTTCCGGGCCCACGGTGTACAGATGGCCTTTAAAATCATGTCAGTTTAATTCAATTCATATTACAATAGATACAAGAAATCAAAGTACATAGAAAAAATTAAATGGCACTCACCTGTGTCCAGACCAGGAATCGAACCCGGTACCTCTGGATTTCCGGCCCAGCGACTCAACCACTCGTCCACCGGAGCACCCAGTAAGCGCCCTTAACTTTGCCATCTACTTTGACTTCCGTATCATTCTGTTTTAATATGATTTAACCTAAACGCCATCCATGAGAACTTGTATTACACAGTTATCTCACCCCAATGCGCACCTTTGCAGCTACGACGATCGAGCGAGAGATGGCGTTAATATTAATACCTACTCAATTCATATTATTTATTTCAGACCATGTGCACAGTGTTCGTCACGTCCTACATGGTACAATGGAAACACCCGCACGCACGACCATCACGCACCGGTACGTGGCCATATAAACTCCGACTCGGCCGTGCGCCCAATTTGGCCAAAAGCTCTTTGCCGACTCGGCCTAACTAAGCCGAGATGACCTTTTATGATTTTTTCTTAAATGATACCTAGGGCTGTCACTGCATTATCACGTACTGACGTGTATAATCATGATTGACATCATGATTGAGTATCGGACTGTTATGGTGAGGTTTTTAAGTTTATGATGTAGATCAAGGGTATTAATTTCGTTATAAACTATAGAAGTTACCTACGACTCCGTTCACAGGGGGGTTGGGATCATAACGACTACATTGTCAAAACGACCAAACCATCATAAGGTCCAGATCTCAAAAGGACCATCTCTTTAGAACGCCCATAACTCCGAATGACTAGGTAGCAAAACGACTACTTCTCGAGAAGACTACATCGTTAATAGTCCACATATCACAAAGACCAGGGAGCAAAACGACTAGTTCGTGAAAAGACTATTTCGTTAATAGACAACATCTCAATAAGACGAGGTAGCAAAACGACTTACTGAATTTATGTCAGTGCTAGTACAGTTTATTGCATATTTTTTATTCATAACATAAAAACGCAGAAAAACAGTATAATTAAATAGACTTTATCTATTCATTTATATAAACTTACAGGTAAATTAAATTATACCTATATATTCTTAATTTAACGTAAATGGGTAACCGTTATGTTATGACCCAAATAATAACTAATATGCAAACAAAAATTAAACTTAACACAAAGTTTTACGTTGGTTTATCATTTAGAACTTTCGAATCATATTTTATAGAGGAAATCTGTTAGGTAAAAGTATATATTATAAAATTTATAAAACTATTAAAAATAAATAAATAGCTAGGTACATTACAATATGTAATGTAATAGGCATGAGGTTTATTTCAACAATGTCCAAAATGACCACAATTAAATGAAATAAGAAAATCTTAATACATAAAATGGGCATGATTATACCAACATTTTGCTATCTAGTCGTTTTGCTACCTCGTCTTATTGAGATTTTGTCTATTAACGAAATAGTCTTTTCACGAACTAGTCGTTTTGCTCCCTGGTCTTTGTGATATGTGGACTATTAACGATGTGGTCTTCTCAAGAAGTAGTCGTTTTGCTACCTAGTCATTCGGAGATATGGGCTTTCTAAAGAGATGGTCCTTTAGAGATCTGGACCTTATGATGATTTGGTCGTTTTGTCGATGTAGTCGTTATGATCCCAACCCACATTTACATATACGGGTGTCCCTAAAACCAACTTTTATACGATCAGGGCTGATAGACCAGCTCATAAGAACCTAGATTAAGTAAATTTGACCTCCGTAAAAATCTCTTAGTTTTCGAGATATTGACGTTTTTGTAAAACTCGTGCTAAGTGATACCCTGACTCGGTGTTTTGAGTGTCATTGCTAAAATATCAAGTATTTTACAAATCTGTATTTTGCTATGTGTGGCCAAATAACTATGCTATTGAACGTATTTTCTATTTTTGCTAATTTATTCATGCTGTTGGACACAGTACAATAACAAAAAAAAAATATTCGATTTTTTTCAAATTTCACCTCTGACTTCGAACTAGCGTGGTGAAAAAAAAATGTACCAACATAACCAGGCACTCAACGTAAAAAAATTGCGCATTTATTGTAGTTTCTAAAATGGTATAAAATTTACTAAACACTGTAATAATTTTTGAAATAATGATATTTTGTTACAAAATTAACTGTCTGCCGCCTTCATCTCATACGATCCGGTTGAACTAAGTTTGCACCTGGCGTGCTTGACATCACATACAAATTAGGTGCAAACTTCACGTAATCGTCAATATCTCGAAAACTAAGAAATTTTTATGAGGTCGATTTTACTCAGTCTCGTTTTTTATGAGCTGGTTTATCAGCCCTGTTCGCCATTTTGTAAAAGTCGCGAATTTTGATAGCCTGGATCAGTCTTTCGAAAGTCATGACTTCAAATTTCAGTATTTTCTTAATCTGCTTTTTGTTAAACATTACTTAATAATTATGCTATCATACCTTTTCTGTTCGAAATTCAAATTCTGGTACGAAATTTAACCAATGGAATATTGTAGTATAACCTCCTTTTGAATTAAAATGCTATTATCTTAAAAACTACGGTGTCTAGTGTGTAAAATCTTACTATTTTAAACTACATTATTTTTTTTTATTTTAGCATGGTAAATTTGTTTTAAGTACTACGCGATTCAAATCCGAGGTCATATTTTGAATCACGTAAAATCTAATTTATTTTGATAAGGTATGATAGCATAATTATTAAGTAATGTTTAAAACAAAAAGCAGATTAAGAAAATACTGAAATTTGAAGTCATGACTTTCGAAAGACTGATCCAGGCTATCAAAATTTGCGACTTTTACAAAATGGCGAACAGGGCTGATAAACCAGCTCATAAAAAACGAGACTGAGTAAAATTGACCTCATAAAAATTTCTTAGTTTTCGAGATATTGACGATTACGTGAAGTTTGCACCTAATTTGTATGTGATGTCAAGCACGCCAGGTGCAAACTTAGTTCAACCGGATCGTATGAGATGAAGGCGGCAGACAGTTAATTTTGTAACAAAATATCATTATTTCAAAAATTATTACAGTGTTTAGTAAATTTTATACCATTTTAGAAACTACAATAAATGCGCAATTTTTTTACGTTGAGTGCCTGGTTATGTTGGTACATTTTTTTTTCACCACGCTAGTTCGAAGTCAGAGGTGAAATTTGAAAAAAATCGAATAATTTTTTTTTGTTATTGTACTGTGTCCACAGCATGAATAAATTAGCAAAAATAGAAAATACGTTCAATAGCATAGTTATTTGGCCACACATAGCAAAAAACAGATTTGTAAAATACTTGATATTTTAGCAATGACACTAAAAACACCGAGTCAGGGTATCACTTAGCACGAGTTTTACAAAAACGTCAATATCTCGAAAACTAAGAGATTTTTACTGAGGTCAAATTTGCTTAATCTAGGTTCTTATGAGCTGGTCTATCAGCCCTGATCGTATAAAAGTTGGTTTTAGGGACACCCTATATATACTTGAGCTTCTAACTGCGACAAAATCATACCTAACAGCGTAGACAATTGTATTCTATCTTTCATTGTATAGTTGTATCACGGCTCGAAACCGGTTTTTTGCAAAAACCCCGAAATAGCCCAATATTTTAAATTATTTTATGCTTTTTATGTAGAGCTCAGTAATGTAAAAACGAAATAATAAACCAAACGATAAGAACGGAAAGAATACCGGTATTTTTGTATGGAGCATATACCGGTTTCCGAGCTCTGAGTTGTATTTCGGTGACGCAATTGATTGCGCGCCTGTGTTGGCCCGGAAAGCCGTAGGAGATGCAGGTTCGAATCCTGCCCGAATCATATAATTTTTCTGTTTTTCTTTTCTCTTGTTATAAAATATTTAGTTGTATTTCTCTGGAAATGGCTGAATAAGACTATTCTGAGGTCCTAAAATGTTTTTTACCCGACTGCAGCGAAGCCCAAAGGCGGGTTATTTTATTCCTTATGTGTTCGTGGGTAAATACGTGTGTATTTATGTATGGTTGTAGCCTCGTCACGTCAAAACAGCTTGACGGATTTAACCATTTTTAAAATCCCACAGAGATAATTTTTAATCCGAAGCTAGTAACAGGACACTTTTTATTTCACTGGTCGGACTGTTTTATCTAAGAAATGTAATAAATTTATATCTCTAGTTTGATTGTGAAAGTGGTCTACAGTTTTGACAACCCTACTAGAAAGGACAAACGCCGATCACATTCCGTCCAAATATAGAGATTATTGTGATGTGGTCGGAAGTAGAACGGAACCACAAACGCACCAACAGCAACAAAAGGGCATAAACGCCCATATACACGCATATAATATATACACGCTTACTGCATTATGGGCACAAGACACGCAGGTCACTCGTAAAACCGAGGTGGTTCCTTAAATCGTAAAAACAATAACATAAGTGGAAATCGAGGGTTCTCTTTTATTACCGGATGCGTTTTTGGCAAAGTGCAACGATTCTGAGGCACTCAGCAACTCAAATAAGGGCATTTTTTTACAAGTTTATATTTATACTGTATGAAAGAAACAAATGTTTCTTTATTCATTTTTAATGGGGGTAAATTACACCACATTTTTATGTTACATATATGTATAGATACAAGGAATGAAATTACATAGAAAAATTAAATGGAGCTCACCCTATGGTCCTCACCGGGAATAGAACCCGGTACCTCTGGATTTCCGGCTAAGCGTCTTTACCATTCGACCACCGGAGCAGCCAGCTTCTTCTGCCGCATGTACCTAAAGAGTCTTTTGTCTGGCGGCAACAAGGTGCATACCTTCAACGCTTGGGTCATGCCCCTGCTTACTTAGGTACTCCTTTGACATACTAAGGTCGACTCAGACTGAGCTGGACGCCCTGGACAGGCGGGTCCGTCTGCTGCTCACTACTCACCGAATGCTACACCCACGTTCGTCATTTATAAGACTACATCCCGCGTAAGTGGAGGCCGAGGCTTTTTAAACGCCAAGGGCCTCCATAACCGCGAGGTGTGCAGCCTCAGGGAGTATTTCCTAAACAACGAGTATGGAATACATCGCACACCACGATGCCAAGAACAGGCAAAGTATATTTATTTTTTGTACAAAACTGACATGCGATTGACCTCAGTAGTGCCTGATCATAAGCGACTACGAGACCGAAGATGTAGCTCGCCGGTTCAGTAGATGCCTCGTGTCTTGAACAGTCCTAAATTGTATTTAGTCAGGAAATAGGGACGCTGGGAGCGAGATCCATTCCTTGGCGGTGCGCATTAAAAACGTTGAAGCAAATCGCTTCGTGCGAATAAATGGAATATTGACAACAAAAGGATGAAGTCGCTCCCCACGCCTGGATGTCCGTTGATGACGGCGATGGTGGAATCAAGTCGTGTAACTTTTTCGCACACTCCCCTAAATGTATCCGATAGTAGACAGAAGAAGTATACCATTTTTATAATAGTGCGTAACTTAGTGACAAACTCGGCTGCCCCATGTCAAACCCTTGTAAGTGTTTTAGATAAATTTTATAAAAGAGCTTAAAAACATTTTTTCATCACACTTGCTCGAAAATGGTGTCATTACACGTAGGTTCTGCGGGCCGTAAATGACCTATTACGCCCTAGGGCGTAATGGTTTACTTTTTAAATTTGAAACGATGGTTTTGTTTTACTCTTATTTGTCGTGTTCAAAGGAAATGCCAATTTACTTTTTTAATTTTTATCACTGAAATATTATTTAAAGAGAACTGTTATTGCAAATACATGTAAAAACATATTTCTGTAACATTAATTTAATATTTAAATAGTGTATTTCAGTATTTTGCAAATATAAAATCAACCGTTTTAGGCATTTACCGTTATGGTTTCCGAACGTGACTCGACATTCGCATTGTCTATGGATATTATGTCACTAATGTCACTGTCAGTTTTACAATTTTATTTAGGTTAAGTAGAAGGTTATTTTAATTAGATTTCCTCACAAGTGTGATGAAAAACATTGTGTGTGCCACGGGCGGTAAAGGAATTACAAACTCGTGTTATTAAAGCCCTCGGCTTCGCCTCGGCCTTGTAACAAACACTCGTTTGTAATTCCTTACCACCCTTGATACACAATGTACTATTATGTTCAGGTTTTTACACCCTTGTTATAATTTGGTCTGGAGCACTTACTAGGTTTTGATATAGAGCAGCTGAACTAAGGGTCTAGGACCAGTTTGATAACTGGATAAGTAAATATTTCTATAGCGCTTAGGTACGTATTTAACTCCACTTAACTTCGTATACGATCTATAAGGAAGCTTGATCAATAAAAACCAAATGTATCTAATTAATACACATCATTACTTCTCCTAATACAGCACAGGTCCAAACGGACCTTTGGTATAATGTGCAAAAAATATAATTTTAAAACTACGTGAAATACATAAAGATCAAACTACTTTGCACCTTCTGCCAATGACAGAAAGTCCATAAACGCACGCAAAGCGTGTTTTCAACCAGCTAGTCACCTTGATACCTTATCACTTTGACTATTTCGAAACATTCGATATGATTTTAGTATTATATGTTACACTGACAAAGTATTAAGACAACGGCTACTAACTTTGGCTATGCAAAAAATTTAATAGAATTATGAAACCATGACAACTTTGCGATTGAGTTTAGGCAAATTGGTTTTTCTTTCAAAGATATAGGGTCGTCGATGGTTGCATGGTTTATTACAGTGGGGGTGGTGTAGGCGAGTCTTAAGCAACTTTAGATGCTACGATGAATAATGATAAGGATCATTAAGGTTTTTTTGCTTATTAGAGTGTCCCATTATTGAGCGAAGCCCTATCTCTCATCTGCACTCGAGAACCTTTACGCACGATCCCTTCCTCTGACATTCATGAATTCTAAATCAAAATTAAAAATAGTATGCAATGAGGTGCACTTCTTTTGATTTAAGAGAAAACACGTTAAAAAAAATACCATTCTCCCCCTATTATGTCCGAAGTTACTGAACAGAAAAATCTGTAATAATTACCGATTATTAATATCATCCTTAATATTACAGGAAAAATTAAACGGTTTTCCTAACTAGCAGCGTTTTTTAGAAATACGCAAAAATTGTAAGACAAACTTATTTGCTCCCACTAAACTACCCGCGACATATGTCGATGTATGGGGACAACAGTTTTTCTCTGATCTTGTATTATGCTAATCAACGTATCTACTGACGAGTTTGTACGGAACCCTCGGTGCGCGAGTCCGATTCGCACTTGACCGGTTTTTATTTACGTTAACTTAGAAGTTTATTTTTTTCACAATTTCAAGGGACCGTAGACTTGAGTACCTACCTATAATGGTTTTATTAACAACTCGATGACCTCCACGCGTTCCCGAGATAAAGGGTCTTGACAGACAGACAACAAAGTAATCTTATAAGGGTTCCGGTTCCTTTTGAGGTACGGAAAACCCTCGAAAAAAATCAACAATTTATCAGAAAACAACAACATTGTACTCCTTATTAAATACCTATGTTCTAGATTTAATTGTGTAAATATTTTATTAGGTGTGCAGATCAGATAAGCCTAAATGTCGCGCGGCGCCGGCGCACGGTCAAAACAAAATGGCCGCCTGTCAAACGCAATTGCACCGCATTCCGACATTTGTTACACTTAGACCAATCAGCGAAATGCACTGGACTACCCCAATCAAAGAAGTCCTGTGAGAAGAGTTACTATTTTACTCAACTATTTACATAATAAATAGGTACACTAGTAATAGAGTTTCTACGGTTATCAACATCAATAAAAAACTGTGCCCAGTTATTTGCTTGTTGCATTTTATAAATGTCATCTTATGTAATAATGTCACAATTGTTGTAATGTTGTTTTTAAAAGAGAAACTGGTGAGTTTCTTCAGGCGCTTCTTCTCACCAGAAGGTCATCTACCGAAGCGCCAAAAGAAAAGAATCAGACTTGTAAAAGAGCCCTTGAGGCCTACTTACAGAAATAAATGAGTTTGAGTTTGAATACAGTGAGAAAGTGTTCACAGAATTCCGTTCAAACTAGCTTACCTATTTTTTCAGTCTTTTAATACAAGCTTTTATTTAACTTGGTGTGTGAGTATACAGGTCGTTTTTGGGGTCATGTAGCAGGAGTGAACGGGGTACTGGGGAGGGTCACACTGAGCAACTTTCACTATGGGGACAACCACGAAATCGCGAAATAAATCTCCTAATTAAGAGTTAATTGATACTTAATTGATAGTTAAGTAGCAATTAACTCATAATTAGGAGATTACCCCGTTCGCTCCTGCTACATGACCCCAAAAACGCCCTGTATTTAAGTATGCATGTAAGCCCTTTATTGTACATAAAATCATACAGAAACAGTGCACAGAACAATGTTTTAGGTTAGGTTAGGTCAAATAAGTCAAATTTTCTTCCTTCGCGTCGGCGTGCAGTTGTGATGCAGTTCCCATACAAATCGTAGGGAGTTGCAGTTGGGTTGCAGTCCGTCTGTATCGGCCCTCAGGGTCAAAATCCAAGCTTCACACCCATACATCAAGATTGGTCTGATGATTGTTTTCTAGACATGAATCTTGGTAGATCTACTGATCAGCTTGGACACCAGGACCTATCTATACATATAATAAAATTAGTTGATCTATCTATAGACATAGTAGAAAGTCTATGCATTGCGCAACACGCCAAAACGACTGGACCGATTTCCATGAAATTTGGTATGTAGGTATTATGACCCTGACTATTATTATTATACTATCCGACATACTTCACCTCCGTGAACGAGATTGCGGCCGGGTCACTAGTATATAAATAAACATTTTATGTATTGTTGGATGCGAAGAGCACAACACAGAGAGGAATAGAGAAATTTGAAGGAGGCCTACACCATAACGGTTGAAAAAGGCTAAAGAAGAATTGATTGTATACAGCGGTTTAGCGTTGAAGGAACCCGGAAAAATTACGTATTTTTCCCAAAGAGCTCGTTTTTTTTCGGTCAAAACCAACGAAAATTTCTGTTGCTATTTTAACGAAAAATATGGTTTTTAACTTTAATTTTCGCATCCCATGACCTACCACCATCATACAGTCGCCATCAGATATATCTGAGCTGTCAGTGTACTCATAAATATCTGAACACGGCTCTATTTTCATAGCATTAGAGCCGTGTTCAGATATTTATGAGTACACTGACAGCTCAGATATACCATCTTCGTAAACCACCTGGAAGTGCCCCAACATTAATATAACCAAGTAAGTGATAAACTTTGAACTACAGGGGTCGAAAAGGGGCCGAAATATTCGTATAATATTACCCTCGGTGGGTGTCTTACCGTTTCGCTTTAAGAGCTTGGCTGACACATTGCCGTATGCTTATAAGCATTAATAAATGATCACTACATGATAACTACTATTAACGACGGGATATTTACCATGTATGTTTGTTTTTTGTGAGTTCCCGATATTTCGGCACTGTTGCAAGCGCCATCATCACGGAGTAAATATCCCGTCGTTAATAGCAGTTATTATGTGAATGACCATGTTAGCTTAAGATCATTACATGATTTTATTCTTCCGAAACAACCAGAAAGAAACGAAAAAAAAACGAATATTTCCAATAAACCCGGAAAAAAACATTAATTAGATTTTTTTCCGGAATTTTCAACGCTTAGCTGGTTAGAGCCACCGCGTTGACTGGAGTATAACCTCCATGCTTAAATGCAACTTTATTCGCGACCCTGCGGCAGTACGAATAAGGTTAATGATAATTTGCGCTAATGTCCGTTGGTGCAAGGCGAGCATTTGTGGCCTTAACATTGCGTTAAAATGCCATAAACCGTTTAAGGCGTCCATTGCACATGCCGAGAAATAAGGTATGAGGAATCTACAGGATGTGTTTTAAATGGCACTTTAAAAAAAATCTATAAAAATTGGGATAAAATCTATAAAAAGGGATGTGTGTACGCTATGTGTGTAAACGGGTAAACCGATTCGGATGGTTTTTTTTGTTTGAAAATAAGTTTTTTAGCGATGATTCTTAAACATGTTTCATTAAAATCGGTTGGGCCGTTTCCGACACATTCTAATTTGAAATAAAAGATCGGAGATTTTTACATTTATATTGTACTTAACTTACAAACGGCATTCTGTACAAAATTAACGTTAAAAAAGCATCGCTATTTATTTTATGCCACACCTGGCCATAAAGTGACTTTTTCCGCACGCTGCGTGTACGGAAAAGGCCGCTTTCTGGCCAAGTGTAGACATAAAATAATGTACACAACACGGGAGGTAATAAAGAAAGCCCTCGATCGCATGTTAACGTCCCTCGCTTGCAGCTCGGGCCGCAAAGTTCTGCGATCTCGGCCTTTCTTTGTATTACCACCCTAATTGTGTAATGTACCTACTATTTATATCCTTGGCGATTATAGTATTACTTGAATATTTCTTTCTAAATCCATCTCTAAGGATGACATCCAAGAGGAGTTGACGAAAACCAGGGGTAGGATACCGGTATTTTCTCCATACCTAAATACCAGTAATTTTCCGTTTTTTTCGTTATTTGGTTGATTATTTCATGTTTAATCGGTCAATCTTATAATACGAAGTCTTTACTCAAAAACATTATTAATACCTACATCTTCTTCTTCTGGTGCCATGCCCAATCTTATGGGCGTCGGCGGTCAGCATGGCATTCAGCTCATACCTATATAAAAAGCATAAAATAATTCAAAATATTGGTCTATGTCGGGGTTTTTGCAAAGTACCGGTTCCGAGCCCTGGACGGAACTTCTCAAATAATACGAGTACAGGCACATTATGTATAGTAACTTCATTATTTTTTTAGCACATCGGGTTTCGCTTACCTATGTCGCAGATGGTAGTGTTAGCATTTTTACCCGACTACGGCGAAGCAAAAAGGAGGGTTATGATTTTAGCACCGTATGTATATATGTATGTATGTTTGTATGTTCGTTTGTTCCCTCATAACTCATTAGAAAAGTAATTCTGATTACGATTTCTAGGAACGAGTGCGCAATTGGATGCGCTTGCGCAGCTCCCGTAAATCTTCATTGCGCCCCGTGGCACGCAATTAGACGTAGCCACGTGCCAACGTTGAAAGTAATTGAGACTAACATTCCACATGAGGACTCATTATAATAAGGTGTGTGTTAGAAGTCGCTCATGCCCAAAATACCAGATTTTTCAAAATACCACATTCTCGATTTATCATATTCCTGTGTTACCACATTCCCGTTACACTAGATCAGCGGTCGACAACCTGCGAGCCTCCCTAGCAATTTTGTATGTAAAGGTCGCTATATTCCAAATTGTATAAAATAACAAATTATTAACAAAGTGCGGCCCGCCTCAATTTCTTATGTATATATATGGCCCTTGGCTGGTAAAAGGTTGCCGACCGCTGCACTAGATTATAAAATCGTGAGTTACTCAAGGATCTAAATGATTTTGGTGGATGCATTATTTTAGGAATCTGGTATACGAAGAATCTGATATATCGAGAATCTGGTATTTTAAAAATCTGGTACCTATTATAGGAATGCGGTATTTTTGGAATGAGCGCTAGAAATTCCTGTAAGAATTTTCATCCTTTTTGTCCTTAACAAATGCAACTTGTGGTAATACGAGAAAAAGGTACGGTCGACAAAAAAGCTCGTCTCGAAAATTTCGTTAACAGAAACAGATTTTGCTAGGATGCCGCAACATGGCCACGATATGTGCACTTGCAGTATTGCCAGGTTCAATTAATAAAAAAATATAAGGAGAGTTATTGTTCCTTAAAAATCAGTTGATTACCTACTTAAAAGTTCATAATAGTACCCCTGCTTGAAGTCATACTAGAAGAGATCAACTATTTATAAACAACTTAATATCTAAAAAAAACCATCCAATCCTCATTCCATCAACGGACCCCGGAGTGTCAACATCTCTAGCTTCTCCTGAGGATGTCTCGTAGAAAGGCGAAACACGTGTCAAGTTTTGTATTTTCGGTGGTGTTTTGTTATAATTTATTTGCGTGTTTATTTTTATTTTGCATGAAAAAATACGCAAGTATTTATAACGGGCTATCACTTATTAGCTAACACGTTATCATATCGCGGATTAGCAAAGCAATATTTCCGTTTTAACTAACATGGATTTCCGCAAAGTAACGCCTGATTCAATCAACTTTATATCGCATTATAAAGACTGTGAAGACACATTAGCACCATCATATGTAAATAAAGACCCATTAAACCGCAGTAAACAAGCACCTCTAACGGGCGACGTACAGTCGGCAAGAACAACAGTATTTCACATTAACTTGTGTGACGCATTCACACTGTACCGTCACGTTACAGCAAAGTACCGCCAGCATGAAAAGCCTGAGAAAAATAAATAAACCTACTTTTTTGTGCTTGAACAAATGCTAGCTCTTTGAGCTCAAACTCAAACTCATTTATTTCTGTAAGTAGGCCTCAAGGGCTCTTTTTGCGCTTCGGTAGATGACCTTCTGGTGAGAAGAAGCGCCTGAAGAAACTCACCAGTTTCTCTTTTAAAAACAACATTACAACAATTGTGACATTATTACATAAAATGACATTTACATACTGTTGCAACTATTGGTCTTCGTGGCGGTAGGCATGCCTCGGCAAAACCTCGGGACCACGGGAGTTATTCATCGGCGTGCAAGGAGACTCGAACCGAAGTGGGGAGTGAATGAAATAGGTAGTTCAGTTTTTTTTATGTCATGGGGCAAGCGAGCAAACGGATCGCCTGATGGTAAGCGTATTGCTCTACAAAATCACTACCAACAAAGTAAAAAAAAACATAATGAGGTTTATAGTTTCTGTCAAATTTTTATTGTTAATGTTTTAACTCGTTTTACAAGAATATACAGGGTGCCTCGTCGTGCAGGGTCGTTTCTACTCCTTGGAGCTACTTTCGTTTTGCAACTTTTTAAAAATTCAAAATCTAATTTTATTTTCTTTCATACAAACATACGAAAAGTGAGATTTCACTGCTTTCAGAATTGAACTTTGAAGATGAATTAACTATCTTAATTTAAGTTTGAACATATTGCAAAACAAAAGCATCTCAGTTTAGCGAAAATAATCGAACTTTGAAATTAAAGCCCCATCGCCAGTCTGTTTATTTGAATGTATGTAAAATATTTTGGACTTGCGATTTGCTTGCGGGTTGCGGGCGAGTTAGAAGCTAAGTTCCATACAAATGTCGCGAGTTCGTCGCGACTGGTTTTGTATGAAAGCTCGCCCGCAGCTGGACCGCAAATCGCAAGTGTGACAAGGCACTTAGTATCTAAACATGTATAAAGTATTGCGCATATCTATATATAAGTTGTAATAAGTTAAGCTTAGCACCAAAAAAATATAGTCCAGAATGAGAAAATGGCCGGTCTGAAAACCAGCGCTGCGCAGTCGCAAGGCTGTCGCAGCACACGCTGAGCCCATTCCTTTTGTCACATGGAATTAGTATTACTCAGTTATTAGATATTTTATTGTAAAATTGTATCTGTTTCTCTTTGTTATTCTGTACCTACTGTATAAGTTCTGTAACTGTTCTTTCAGTGTGGCAATACATGTTTCTTATTCTTTATTCTATATATCTTTTGATGCTAACTGTACAGGCGTGTACGCATTGTCGCCTCCGTTAATTAATTTATTCAACACGTGCACGTCGTGTCTATTAATATGTATACACATTGGATCTTAGGTCTAGGGGACACGGTTCAAAATGGCAGACATTTTCAGTCGATTAAACGGTGTTGCTACTGTTTAAACTAGGATGTTTATTGAGGAACGGCGCATAAAGGAGTGCATTGGGTTAGAGGAGGGTAAAGACTGGACCTTTGCCACAGTATAGCTAAGAGCAGCAATTTTTCCTTCGACAAAAGGTACATCGCGCACTAGGACGTGTGCACGCCGTGCACGAACGCACTACAAGCAAAGATTTAAGAATGCGTAGAAATGCTCCAGTATGGATCGCAATCGTACAGACGCGCGATCGTGCGTATATGTGAATACGTGTCACGCGCTCCTAAGCGGCTGAATTTGGACTACTTGTTTGTCTTTATACTTCGGCTTTGGCTCGCATTTTTAGGGTTCCGTAGCCAAAATGGCAAAAACGGAACCCTTATAGTTTCGTCATGTCCGTCCGTCTGTCTGTCTGTCCGTATGTCACAGGCATTTTACTCAGAAACTACATGATGGATATTAATGAAATTTGGAATATAGGTGTGTTTTATGAGCCGCTACTTAGTTTGGTATATAAATAATTAAAATAAATATTTTTAGGGGAGGCACTCCATACATGTTAAAGACAGTAAAAAAAATTTTTTCAGCAAATATCAACGTGTGGTACATAGTTCGACAGCTCTTTAAAAAACACTATAAGGTTCCTAAGTAATGTTTTTGATTAAGTGAATGTATTTGGAAATAATCGCTCCGAGAGTTGTGTAAATTGTGTCCCCCCCCCCCCTCTATTTTCTAAACCGTGCGTCCGAAAAATATGAAAAAAATCACGAAGGTAACGCTTAATTAATACTTTCAATGAAAATTATTTTCAACAAGATCGAATGTACCGTTTTTGAGTTCTTACCGATAAACTGCGCTTCTCAACAAAAGGACGTAATTGCTATGAAGACACGCTCTTTTGTTGTTGTACTTTTTAACATCGTATTTTTTACCTTATAGTTACGGCTATGGAACCCTACACTGAGCATGGTCCGACATGCTCTTGGCCAGTTATTTAAGTTATAGATTCGGGAAGAGAAACTTTGTAGCAGAACCAACTCTGTGGGTTTACTGAAAAGGGATACAAGTCAAATTTATACCAGGACCAATAGGTCACAACTCTATAGTACGACTTAAGCTCTTTTCCTCCTTGGTTCAATGTGACTTGTGTGTGTAACTTTTTACTAGACCCACAGAACTAACGTTGAGGCAATGGTGTTGACAACACGTTTAGCTTAATGCAGTGGTTCCGAACCTGGGGTTGATTACCCCTCCAGGGGTAAAAAGAAGTTTTCTCAGGGGTAATACGCATGAATGTTAAGCCGATTTACTTTGAGCAGTTTCTTATAAGCTTATAATACCAATTTTTTTGGAGGGGTAATAATACAAATCTCCAGGAGAATGTGGGTGATATGATAATTAAGGTTAGGAACCACTGGCTTAGCGGGAGTGACGCCGCCTATGAAAGCTCGAGGTCCCGGGTTCAAATCCAGACAAAGGCAAATATTTATATTTAATATTAGTAGGAGCAAGATCTATCTTTATGAGTAAGTAGATATGGTAATGGAGCATTCCATGAAAACATCTACTTTTTGTCACTTACAAAACGCAATGGTAACTACCCTAATAAAACTTATTAGCTGCTAAAACACTACCGATTTTAAAGCCGATTTATGATATTACCATACCAATATTCAGCTTTCTAATTTTACACGTCAAAAGTATTAAAAAGGTAGTGTCGCTTACGACACGTGTCTGTGGAATGCTCCTAACGTACCGGGGATATATCTAGAACCAGAGAGCTTCATACGCGTCACAAGACCTTGTGTAATCAATCGATTGTTTAGCCACCGAGTGGCCTGAATGTCAATTAGGGCGCCTGCGTCAATCTGACGCCGAAGCCCTAAAACGACCAGCCGAATCGCCGTGACCTTATCAAGGTTTTAGACGTTTCTAAAATTAGGATTCAAGTATAAGAAGGACCGAATATCCGGTTCGAAGGACCACACTTTGTTTCGTATGCTGTGTAGGTTCGTAGCACTAGTTCTAGTTCTGGGAAAGCAACAGTGAATGTATGGGTGGGTATCAAAACGACCGGATTTACAAAATGATCTGCTCTGCGTAAGGACCACAGACCACCTCCACTAGACGGAGCATGCCATACGACACGAGCTCACCACGCATATGGGCGATTAAATATCGGTAGATATTACTAGTACAACGCGTGTTTCACATCTTTCTTATCACTTTATGTTTCGAGATTGTCGTCGGATTGAACAGAAATATTTATTTCACGTTTGGTGCGCACACAAGTCAGAAACATGGTCGCAACTGAACGAGCGGCCGGTCGCGTAATGTCGTAATGCTATACAATCGACCATATCTGATGTGAGCGCGAGTCGTCTAACATGCTCCATCTAGTGTAGGTAGTCTGTGATAAGGACTCATTACACTCAATAACGCGCCGGTTCTCTAGAACCTTTCTACTTATCGCGCGTATAATAAGTATCTGAAATGAGCTTCCTGCTAAGATTTTCCCACTGCGCTACAATATGGGATTTTTTAAAAAGGGTGTCATCAAATTTCTTCGGGGCCGGCAACGCATTGGCAATGCATCTAGTGTTGCAAATGTCTATAGGCGGCGGTGACCGCTTTCCATCAGGTGGGCTGTCTGCCTGTTTGCCAGTCAAAAGCAATAAAAAAAGGACTAGATGGCAAAACGACTACAAAATGCAGAAAGTCTATTTCTAAAAATGACATGTTAGCCAAAACGACCACCGAGCAGATCTTCATCTCTGAATGACTCAGTATCAAAACGACTAGTTCGGAAAAACGTCTAAATCTTTAAATGCCTTATTAGTAAAACGACTAGATCGAGGAAGAACTTAATCTGATATCGTGCTCGCAACTCGCTAAATAGGACGTACAAAAATATACTTAACTCTAATCACAATGCCAACATTAGAAAACTATATTATAGTTGAGATTTTTTTTTTTCGATTCAGGTTTTGTTTTTTTTTTTCAAAATGGCGAAGCGGTTGACAGACTCGCGAGGTCTACAGTTCACAGAGCCACTATTTGATACAAGATTGACACCGGAACAAGGCGACCTGGTTCGACCCCAGGGAACGCCACGGCCGACCACTCGGTCATATAATTGCTACGCCCACTAGGGTTGCAAGTTAGTCAGGCTTTAAATAAAAAAAAAAGACGGACGAAAGAGTAGTGAATAGGCTACTGCTCTCTACAAAATGTGATAACCCGGACGTAGGCAATTTACCAGACAATTGGCTTTCACGAAAGAAACACGACACCACCCCAGCCTAACGAGAGAATCCGGGAGGCGACATTTAGCGTGGGAAGTGAGGGTACTACATTTTTGTGCCATCAGGGTAGCGCTACCGAGAAAAGAACTGTTCATAGACAATTTTTAGGCAGTTTAACAGCTCTAAACCTTTCGCTAGGTAAAATGCAAAATGAATCGAGTACATAAATGAAATTAATAGACAGTAAAATCTGGTAATCTAATGATTGTTTTGTAAAAAAGGTCTGGAATTTTCATAATTCGGATGTTGACTAAAGTTGAATTTTACAACATAATTATAGTCACATGGATTGGAAAATACTAAATTATCATAACACAAAAGAAATAAACCAAAAATGTATAAAAAATATAAAGTTATGAGACCACAAAGTTTAAAAAAAAAACGATATTTTTTTTATCGTCTCTTAAAGAAAAATTAAAGTCAATTTCGGAATGCTTAAATAACACTGTAATGAATGATGAAATAAATGTATGACAACTATGTGCTTAAACGCACTTTTTCGTGCTCAAAATGTCAAAATGCTTACCTATGACCTTTGTTAAACCTATGAAGGCAATGAACGAACTGATAACTGCTATAAACATCCTTATTTTTGCGAAGTCGGTTTAAACTTGGGTTTGGCACGCCTATAAAATTAACGCAAACAACGAAACTAAAAGCTTTCATTAATATTGGATTGTGGCCGCACTGGCCGCCCTTCGACTAATCTAACTGCTAGATAACAATGTCGTTTGGCCACGTTTGTCCGTCTGTCCACTTGTCAACCTGTAAAGCGGAATGTAGGTACCTATCTAAGATAACTATTGATTTATTCGCTTGTTAGCGTTTGGCAGAAAGGAACGCATTACTGACTAAATTTACGTATTACCTTGTGCAATGATAATTACTATGTTAATTATATCTTTGGTTCATAATTTCTTTATTTATTTTGAGTTTACAATTTATTTATTTTTACTTTACACTTTGGTTGACTCTCCGTTAAATATAGCCAAGTTTTAGGTATAATAAGGACATACAAATATCTGAAGTTCATACTTCATTATTTAGCTAAGATATCGGTATCGTTATCGTATCGCCGATTATTTACTACAATAATCGGTACCGGTATCGTACCGGCAAAATTATGTATCGTTACATCCCTAGTAAAAATGTCCACATATTGTTGCAATAATTAACTTATTTAGTACATGAGTTATTTATTACACAATGACTACCGGTACATAATGAAATAACATTTCCAAATGACAAACTGTCAAAGATCAGGTAATATCAATCTGTCAATTGCGACTTCCCGTTGTCACCGGCAAGGAACGCCCTTTCTTTGTCACTCGCGGGCCTCCCAGCTGTCAAAACCAATTACGTCACAAAAACTGGCAAATTTCGCGCCTCATTTAACACCTTTTTGTTAACCTGCTGTAACTGTTCAATAAAAAAACGATTCACTATTTAAAATTTAGCCTGTATATTTAGGTAAACAGACACAATATCTGAACATACAGGCTGAATTTTAAATCGTAAATCATTTTTTTAGTTCACACATGCATGACTAACAGATGTTTGTACTGATTGTTCTTTTTATCGTTCCCTCCCTCGGTAGCGTGGATTGCGATGCAACCATATTATAATTGCTTGTCTCCAATAGGTGCGATCATTTGTACCTATAGTCAACTTTATAATGCTTGGTTATTGGTTTCCCTACATTATATTTCGCATTCGTAATTAACCTTTTAACATTTCGCTGGCTGGATATTGTTTTGACATGAATTGTAATTAACTTCAACATTGTTAATTCTTGTAAGAAAATAAAGTATATTCCCGGTTAAGAAGTTAAAAATGCCTCCTCCGAATCCTTGCACTACCTTACGAGTTTATATTGTATTTTAGTGTTTTTATTAGCTTTGAATGGCGCAATCACTGAAACACAAGGACTTCTTGCATAAATAAAATTTAGGAAATTAATGCATTGCAATCACATAGTCCGAGTAGGGTGATAGTAAGCAAGTAATTTAATTTAATTAAATAGCTAATTCATTGTGATTTCTACAGATGGACCTTAAGTAGCTTTATCATTAACGAGGTTTTGATTCACAATGAAAGATTCACCCTGTAACCGTGGCAAAGTAGTTGTCGTATAAGTTTGACGCGAGTCACAGACCGAGCAAATGTACAGTCGAATGCAGTGTCAACTTATCTAAACAGCACCACGTGTGTGCAACGAGTTTGTATGCACATATACGGCATGCACATCTAACTGTACTGTGCACAGTAAAACTAGAAATCAGTGCACCAACTTCATATTATCACTATACAAAGTGTTGCCTGTACTAGGACCAAATAATTAAAACCAAGGTTGTACTCCTCAGACTGAACAACATTTGTTCAGCGACATTTAAAAATAACTTGTGATTTGGGTTTTTTTTTTTATATATACAACTAGGGTGGCAAACAAGCGTACGTCCTGCCTGATGGTAAGCAGTCACCGCAGCCTACGGACGCTTGCAACACCAGGGGCATTACGTGCGCGTTGCCGACCCTTTAAGAACCTATTCACTCCCCTCTTGAAGAACTCCATACTGTATGTAGCCTTCCGGTTTTAGTACACTTTAAAGTTTATTTGAAGCCGCAATGTATTGCGTTGCGATGTTAATTATGTTTGTAGCGTGACAAGCGACGTCAATTAGACTAATGTTAACGTAGGTACATTGAAAACACTATTTAATTTGTATGAATAAGTTAAAATCTAAAGATTACATAATTTTGAACAAAAGTTTTATTGTTTTATGAGTAGATTTTACGTTTTAATTATTTGCTCCTGTTACAGGTAACACCCGGTATAAGTACAATCAGTCACTTAATCGCGTAAAAACATAAGTAAATAAGTTTATTCTAGATACAAATGCACCGATTCACTTGTAGAACGATTAGTCGATATATAAACGGAATAAAATATCCACGTCGTCCGATTAGTCGGACAAAGCAGTCGCACCACGTGGCCGTGGCCAAACATCCAAATATCTTCAAAAACTTTCACAATATAGTAATTAGTGGGATAGTATGGTAAAATTAACAGGGTTAATTGTTTAGTAGGACACAAGGACCTTAAAATAAATAGCCGGACGGAGCCTCGCTATCAAAGAACTTGAAGCATGTCTAATCCGCCGGCTACCTATGTGTGCGTGCTGCTCGCAATAGGAAAAAACTAGTTGATGTGTGAGTGCGGCTCGTAAGTAGAAACAGCCGGCGCATTAAAAATGGCTTCAGTTCTCTGTTACCGAGCCTCCGTCCGGCTATTTATTCTAAGGTCCTTGGTAGGACAGAATTAAATGGGATTTTAGGTCGTCAAGGTACTGGTTATATCAGTACTGTGGCGCTGCACTAATGTACGGGCCATCTGCACTCCATAACGCGGTTGCGTAATGTGACACTGCCGCAGGGCTGCCACACTACTAATACATCTAATCTTACGCCGATTGTAATCCTGCACCAACTAAAGTCTGTTTTGCCCGATGGTTGACTGGTAGAGAATGCCTTAAGGCATTAAGTCCGCCGACTGTACTTTTTACTACTGTGCAATGAAGTTTATAGTACATTATACAACTAGGGTGGTAATACAAAGAAAGGCCGAGATCACAGAAGTTTGCGGCCCGAGCTGAAAGCGAGGGACGTAAATATGCGATCGAGGACTTTCTTTATTACCTCCCGTGTTGTGTACATCATTTTATGTCTACAATTGGCCAGAAAGCGGCTTTTTCCGTACGCGTAGCGTGCGGAAAAAGTCACTTTATGGCCAGATGTGGCATAAAAACTCCCCTCTTAAAGAACTCCATACTGTAGCCTTCCGGGAAAACTGCGGCAGGGAGCTCATTCCACATTCGTATTATGCGCGGTAGGAAATTTCTTAATAGGTAGAGACTTGAAATGTTGACATAATGCGTATTTCTATTGCCGCCATAATTAATAACTTGTTAGTGCCAGCCCTGCCGCCCGCATCTGGCGCGCGCGCATCCAAAAAGCGATCACATCACAGCTCCCCCCGCGGACCACACTAAACGCTAACGCCGACATCCTGTTTAGCTTCGGCGAAAACAAAGGGGAACCCGGCTTTAAGTTAGATTTAACTTACGCAGAAATCCAGTTATACGCACTTGCTTACTTATAGTGGGTACAGTTAGCACCAATTATTTATTAATTAATAATAGTATATTACATAGATAGGTCAATTGCAGAAAAAATTTACTTTTTACTTTTTTTGTCTGATCATGGTGTGTCTTACACCATTTTGCTCAGAATCATGAGCACTTTTCATTTATGAAATAAAAAAAGCTGTCCAAAATGTCCAAAATTTCCGTACAAATTTTGAATCTCAGTTTCGTTACGCCCAAACTAAATATAGGGGAAATAGTAACGAAACTGATCAAAAAATTCGTAAATTTTTTCCGTAGGTATTTCACAACTCCTGAAAACACCATTCCCTTCTAAACGACCTTATATAGCTCGCATCACAGAAACACATGTTTTTACCAACTACCAAAATAGACCAAAAACTATACCGCAACAGTACACACAAAAATATCCCTTAAGTGATTAACTTATGATTCATTTTTCTATATCAATCTATAAAATACTTATGTATTAGAAATAGAAGCTTATCAAGTAGATATTAAAGCAGATTTTTATTTGAAAAACGTCGTTCGTAACTTGATGTCTGTAGAAAGGAAACGCAGTAAAAAATTAAGTATTGCAGTAAAAAGTAATGTAAACAAACAAGGGACGCCCGGTTTGGACACACGCAAAGACATGCATACATAAACCGAAGTCCACGATGTTTATGATCATTTTAAATGTACCAGATCACTTTTTAGGTCACATTTTGACATGAGGCGTGCGTGAGGCAAAAACATATGTACATTGGTAGTTTTTATGCATTCACATTAAAATAAAACAAATTTCAATCAAATCAGACGCCGTTACAGTGGATTGCTAAGTAACTTTGAAAAAACCCGGAAAATTCGTTCTTTTCCCAAACAGCTCGTTTCTTTTTGGATTTTGTCGGGAAAAAACGTTACTACTTTGAAGAATGGTTTTTGACTTTCGTTTTCATACCCCATGACCCAATGACTACCACCCAACTACCTGGAAGTACGTACCCAATCAATCATATGACCAAACCTTAAAGTAAATAGCTGGGCGTAGACTCGCTAAAAAATAACTGATGCACTTCTAGTCCGCCGGTTTCTTTAATGCTTGTTAGACAGGTCAATGTGTGCGGGCTGCTCGTAGTAACTTTATGCATGATTTTATTTTTCTGAAAAAATCAGAAGAAATCCGAAAAAAATAAAAATTTCAAATATGTAAACCCTAAAAAGCATTTAATTTTTTTCGGAATTTTCAACGCCATTATTGCTTACACCCAACTCGTTGGATTTAAGTACCAAAGATAGATTGGAGTCATCTTAATAAGGAGAGTTATAGGACTAATCGCCAAATAGTCGGTAAAACCGATAATGATAATAGCATTTTTGTTGCAAGAAAGAGACAATGTAATACCTATAATAGTTGTAAGTCTTTCTCGCTCGCACTCTATGTGAAATGTGTCATGGCGGTTGATACTGATTATTGTGCTGTGTCGTTAGAACAAATAAATATTCTCTTTTCACAAATTAAGCCTGCTTTCATTTATATTTCATCTGGTTATGGGCCCAGGCCACTAACTAGCATGGAATGGATTAATAAATGTAGGCTTAAGGATCGCAAACACTGTAGTGCTGTAGTAGTCAAATACCGGTGGCGCGTGGGTGCAGTAATTTTGAGGTTAAATTACGCCGGGAAGGAAAATACTTGATTGAGATATTCGTCGGTCAAGGCAGGAGCCTACAGGGAGGACAATTAAAATGGATTCGACACAGAACGGGCAAGCTTTTGTGAGACTGGAGGGTTCCAGGAATTGGAATATATGGAAATTTCAAACGTCGGTGTTGCTCCGAGGTCAAGGACTTTACAAAATAGTGGACGGAGTACTAGTTAAACCAGAAGAATCAGCACAACGTAAATGTTGGGAAGCGCAGGATGCAAAGGCTCAAACGATACTGGTGACAAGAATGTCAGAAGAAGTCATGTTGCACATTATTTCCTGTGAAACAGCGGCGGATATGTGGAAAAAACTACATAGTGTCTATGAACAGAAATCTGAAACGAGTATTCACATTGTACAGCAACGGTTCTTCCAATTTAAGTATGAAGAAGGTTCAGATATGTCTGTGTTTTTGTCAAAAATACAAGAAATGCAAAATCATTTGAAACAGTTAGGCGAAGCTGTATCGGACAAGTTTGTTATAACAAAAATTCTGATGTCTCTACCGGATGAGTACAAACATTTTATCTCAGCGTGGGAGTCTGCTCCAGATGAGAAGCAAACATATGATAATCTAGTGGCTAGATTGTTGGTTGAGGAAGAAAGAATTAAAGAAAAAGGTGAAAGTTCACAGTTGTCTGCAGCGTTTGTAGCTAG
Organism: Eudemis profundana; assembly: GCA_947034925.1. Classification (NCBI taxonomy): domain Eukaryota; kingdom Metazoa; phylum Arthropoda; class Insecta; order Lepidoptera; family Tortricidae; genus Eudemis; species Eudemis profundana. Next base: position 19,219,273 of record OX344812.1, read on the forward strand.
AAAATCAAACAAGAAAAGTGTAAAATGCTTTAAGTGCAATAAACTGGGACATTATCAAAGTGACTGTAAATATAACAACTCAGAAAATCGTACCTACAAAGAAAGTCAGAAGTGTTATTACTGTAATAAGCCGGGACATTTTAAAAGTCAGTGCCGTTTTAAAAGGGAAAAAGACAGTAATGCTTTTGTGGTAAATAGTGGTGAAAATTATGGTGAACATTTTCAAAAAACAAGGTTTTTGGTGGACTCGGGTTCAAGCGAACACATGATATGTGACTCGGAACTATTTACGTCATTTTCTGAAGTAAATAATAGGTCTGTGATTGTAGGGAACGGAACGCTTATAAGTGTTAAAGGCTGCGGACAGGTGGCAGCACAAGTATGGAATGGTGGGAACGAATGGGTTGACACGACATTAGAAAACGTACTTTATGTTCCGGAGTTGAAAACGAACTTATTCTCTGTCAACTGTGCAACAAGCAGAGGTTATGTTGTTGTGACAGGTGAAAATGATTGCAAGTTTTACAAGAATAATAAAGTGATGGCTATTGCTAAGAGATGCGGGAACATGTATTATTTGGACTTTCGGTTTAATACGTGTGCAGCTAACTTTGCCGATGTTAAGTGTTCCGATTTGCAAGAATGGCATGAAAAGTTAGCGCATCAGAATATGGTATACGTAAAAGACGCGCTGAAGAAAAACAACGTTGAAATAAGTGACTCGACTGATGTACAAACGTGTGAAAGCTGTCTAAAGGGCAAAATTCACCGCCTGCCCTATCCTATAAGCGAAAACGTCAGTTCGAAGACTTGTGAAATAATTCATGCAGATACGTGCGGAGCCATGGAGGAGCCGTCTCTAGGGGGCTCCAGATACTTTGTTGTATTCAAGGATGACTATTCAAAGTATAGAAAAGTGTATTTCGTGAAAGGTAAACACGAAATTAAAGCGTGCATCAAGAATTTCATCACTCAAGCTGAGAATGAAACCGGGAACAAGGTGAAGATTTTTCGCAGTGACAATGGAACCGAGTTCGTCAATAAAGATGTTAAAGAATACTTCCAGTTAAAAGGTATAATACACCAAACGTCGGTGACCTATACGCCTGAACAAAATGGTTCAGCGGAACGTGAAAATAGGACTTTGGTGGAGGCTGCTAGGACAATGCTGTGTGCCAAGGATCTGCCAGTGGTTCTATGGGCGGAGGCGGTCAATATGGCGGCATATGTCATCAATAGGACTGGGAAAAGTTCAGTCAAAGGGAAATCCCCTTATGAATTGTGGTCGGGTAAAACGTATGACATAAACAATCTTAGAATATTTGGTGCTGGTGTTTATGTCCACATACCCAAACAAAAACGACATAAATGGGACCCAAAGGGAGAAAAAGGCATAATGGTGGGATATGGAGAAACTACAAAGGGGTACAGAGTGTACTTCCCAAATAAAAACAATGTGGAAACTAAAAGAGATGTTGTTTTTTTGTCTTGTGTTCCAAAAGTATCCTATGGGGCACAAATGTTGTTAGAGGACGGCACCAATGAAAATCCTATTGAGGAAGGCTCTGTTGAGGATAATCTGAGTATAGAAAGTTCTGATGAGAATGCACAGTTCGAGGAGTGCTCTGATGAAAGTCAAGCGCAAGATGAGAGCTTGAGTCGTGATACAAATAATGAATCTGAGTGTACTCTGACAAATGAGTCTGACGGAAGCCTATATATACCTAATGAAGCTTGTGATAGTGATGAGAGCAACCAAGCTGGTAATTTTGAAAACCTGACAGCGGAACGTATAAGCAAACGTGTTAGGAAGAAGCCGGAGTTCTATTGTTGTAATAATGTTTTGGCTAACTACTGTGAGCCTAAAACATATGAAGAGGCTATCCAAAGCCCCGACTCGTGTAAGTGGAAAGAAGCCATACAGCGTGAATTGAAGACTCTTAGAGACAACAATACATGGGACATTTGTGATCCACCAAGTAATGTAACAGTGATTAGTAGTAAATGGGTTTTTAAAATTAAAATGGTTAATGGCAGTTTCCAATATAAAGCTCGGCTAGTAGCTAGGGGTTTTGAGCAGGGTGATGTAAATGTTAACGAAATTTATGCGCCTGTCGCAAAGTTGGCTACATTTAGAATGTTCTTGGCTGTAGCTACAAACTTAAATTTAAGTGTTTACCAAATGGATGTAACGGGGGCCTTCTTATATGGGGAGATTGGGGAAAATGTGTACATTAGCTTACCAGATGGTGCATATGAAAGTAACAAAAATGTTGTAAAACTAAATAAAGCTTTGTATGGGCTTAAGAAGTCCCCAAAATGTTGGAATGAGAAATTCAACTCTGTAATGATTAGAGAGGGTTATAAAAGGTCAAAATGTGACTCGTGTCTTTATTCAAAATGTGATAGCAAACAACAAACATATGTCCTTATATATGTTGATGACCTTTTAATCTTTGGCACTAACGAGAAAGAAATCAATGACTTAAAATCAAGATTGAACAGGGAATTTGCAATGAAAGACTTGGGTCTCATTTCAGATTTCCTGGGGATAAATGTGAGTCAAAATTTAAGTACTCGTGTTACAGAATTGTGTCAGAAAAATTACTTAGAGAATGTATTAAAGAGGTTTAATATGTATGATTGTAAACCTGTCAGTACCCCTATGGATCAAAACTTTAATGTTAAAGATTTGGAAGGTAATAAATGTAAAACCAGTACAGTAAATCTTTGTAGACAGATTATTGGGTGTTTGATGTATGCAGCACTGGGTACGCGACCAGATATTTGTGTGGCTGTGTCAATTTTAAGTCGGTATCAAGACCATGGAAGTGACATGTTACTAGTAGCTTTAAAGAGAGTTTTGCGATACATTAAACACACAATAAATTACAAATTAGTGTATAAATGTAATGATGAGAAGTTGGTGGGCTACTGTGATGCTGACTGGGGCGGGGATGTCAGGGACAGGAAGTCTACAACAGGATATTGCTTTATGTTTTCGAACTGTCTGATATCTTGGTGTTCGAAAAAACAAAGCACAGTCAGTATCTCATCTACCGAGGCTGAGTATGTAGCAATGAGTATGGCAGGTAGTGAGGCATGTTGGCTGATCAATTTGCTCTGCGACTTCAATATTAAAAATGTACCACCAGCATTAATTCTGTGTGATAATCAATCTGCCATAATGGTTGCTAATACTAATACTGTGAAAAGACTGAAACACATTGATATAAAATATCATTTTATTAGAGAGCTCATTGACAAAGAAAAAGTGTGTGTTAAATATGTGCAAACAGCGGAACAAATCGCTGATATGTTTACAAAGTCGCTAAAAAGTAACTTGTTGTTTAAGTTTGTAAACATGTCTGGTATGAGCCAGTAAATATTGTTGGTTAGGTGTTTTTATTTTGTCTGTCCTGGTGAAGGGTTATTTTAACTTGATTAATAGTAATGGTTAGGTGATATAGTTATTACATTGAAAGGGGGTGTTGCAAGAAAGAGACAATGTAATACCTATAATAGTTGTAAGTCTTTCTCGCTCGCACTCTATGTGAAATGTGTCATGGCGGTTGATACTGATTATTGTGCTGTGTCGTTAGAACAAATAAATATTCTCTTTTCACAAATTAAGCCTGCTTTCATTTATATTTCATCTGTCTAGACAACGCACTCAAACACGTCATGCATGGGTACGCCAGCCTATTGCCTATCTATCCCTATTGGTCTCACCACAGTGAAGCACTTCAAGTGTTATTATATTATCCATCTGTAATGTAACCCAAATATCAATACGCAATAAATTTAATTTCATTCATTTCTTTCATTCATTTCATTCATTCATTTCATTCATTCATTTCATTCATTCATTTCATTCATTCATTTCATTCATTCATTTCATTCATTCATTTCATTCATTCATTTCATTCATTCATTTCATTCATTCATTTCATTCATTCATTTCATTCATTCACAGAAATATATCGAAGTAGAAAGAAAAAGTGTATGTACCTCGCGTGCTAAAAAGAAGTGGCAAAGATTTACTTTGATTATCAGATTTGAAAATCTGATAATAAATGGTATTATTAATTGTTCAAATACTACCAAATGAAATGGAAAATGTATGTCTTTAATCACTAAATTACAGTTACGTCAAACGCAAAGCGAAAATCGTTACACGCTTGGTTCCCATGCAAATCTGCGAACTATTTCTGTGGGTACGCCTACCTACACTCACGCAATGAATTCGGGTCATTTTCTATGAACAATTATATTGAAAATGACCCGAATTCATTGCGTGAGTGTATATCGTCTCTCTATCCCTATTGGTTGCTTGCACTAAGCCCACACACCGACTTAATCCCAATTCCACGAACCCTCGTACAGTCACTAAAAATATGTGTACATTATAGATCTTATGTCATTGGAATAAGATTTAGTATCGTATACATATTTTAGACGCCACACAAGCAATAAAGCTTTACAAATAAGTTGGAGTTAATTATGATTTAATGCCCCTATGCCTTGTTGCTCTATTTACAGAGCTGCATGGGGTCGCCATTGTGCTGGACACAGGCCTTCAATCGTGTGGGCCATTCGTCAATAGAGGCACGAATCGCTTTAGTTGATTAAACTTTTCTTCGACGGTCAAGATTTTTTCGTTGGTAAACAAACTTTTTTTTCATCACACTTGCTCGAAAATGGTGTCATTACACGTAGGTTTTGTGGGCCGTAAATGACCTATTACGCCCTAGGGCGTAATGGTTTTCTTTTTAAATTTGAAACGGTGGTTCTGTTTTACTCCTATTTGTCATGTTCAAAGAAAACGCCAACTTACTTTTTTAACTTTTATTACTGAAATATTTATTTAAAGAGAACTGTTATTGCAAATACATGTAAACACATATGTATTTCTGTAACATTAATTAAATGTTTAAATAGTGTATTTCAGTATTTTGCAAATATAAAATCAACCATTTTAAGTCTTTACCGCTATGGTTTCCGAACGTGACTTGTCGTCTTGATATATGTCACTAATGTCACTGTCAGTTTTACAATTTTATTTAGGTTAAGTAAGGTTATTTTAATCAGATTTCCTCACAAGTGTGATGAAAAACATTGTGTGTGCCACGGGCGGTAAAGGAATTACAAACTCGTGTTATTAAAGCCCTCGGCTTCGCATCGGCCTTGTAACAAACACTCGTTTGTAATTCCTTACTTACCGCCCTTGATACACAATGTACTATTGGGATCTTGTCTCCATAGGAACTGTTGACATCATGCGAGTCTTAATTTTCTTAAATGATCGTTTAAGTAGTAGACTTTTCTTCGACTGTGGTCCCTTATTTAGATCATACCTGAATATATTACCTTTAGATCATATTTCAATATCCGGTTCACCTAAAAATAACACCGAATCAATTCAAAATTTAAAAAGTTTTTATAAAGCCCCCAGTTCAAAATATATTTTTACGGGCCTTTCAAAAAATCGTCTCAAAACTTATGTACACACGAGCTACCGCGACCTTGGCGTCAACTTTTCTATAATTGTATTCATTACAGTTACGATACACGTAATAAAATTAATTCAATCGTTGACAGCCCTACGTCACATTACCAAATGTATGATCAGTTCAGTTCAGTTCAGTTCAGTTCATTTATTAATAAAATAAAATTTTACACGTTAATCGATCGATAGAGGTGTCGAAACGCGGCACGGTGCCGGGCTGAGCGAGGCTAGAGTTAGTCTTATGAAAGCTGAACCTGAAAAAAGCGGCAAATTCAAAAACCTTCACATAGTTTTACTTTACCGATCAAAGTAAGAATAAACGATTTTGATACTTTTCTTATTTTGGTGGCACTAAGGGAGAAGAAACGCGTATTTACTTTCTCACACTACTAAGGCCCGTATCTAATAAACTACTATGGAGATTTTTGAATTTGCCGCTTTTTTCAGGTTCAGCACGCGCCGTCGGCGTGCAGTTGTGATGCAGTTCCCATACAAATCGTAGGGAGTTGCAGTTGGGCTGCAGTCCGTCTGTATCGGCCCTACCTCGCACAGGTCTAGCGGAAACGCAGCCTAAAAGTGTGCTCAAAATACGCTGGCGGCACATTTACAGAAACACATACACCGTGGGCCCGTACAACCCGACCAACTTTAACCACGTATTCATGGTATTACAAGTAAATAACGTTATATCAACATAGATCGAATTTTGTCATTTTACATTAATAGTTTTATGGAACAAAACAAATCAATAAATTCAGTCCCTCGTTATAAACATGTCCTTACTGGAGGAAAAGTTATTAAAAAGGAAAAAAAAAGCTAAAATGGAAACGAAAGGTCAATATTTTGGCTTTGTAATCGCTTACCATCTAATACTGCGAAGGTTAATTGCTGTTTAGTTAAAGGATTTTAAAAAATCAGTAAAAGTGTCTTAGTCACACTTATTAGGGCTTGTTACACACTTGGGAGTTTTTATTTTAAAAATTATGAATATCTCGGAAAGTAAGCGTTAATCGACTATACGTCACATAACTTTTTTTACTTCAAATAGTTGTTAGAATCTATGGTTAAAGTTGGTCGGGTTATACGGGCCCACGTTGTATACAATCAAGTGTAAAAATATCAGTACCTACATATAAATTCTCAAATATATGTCCGGATGCATCTTCTGTTGAGGTAATAAGAACTTCGTACCATATTTATGAAATATTGTGAAATTTGTTCTAACCAAGGACCATTAAAACAAGAGGACTGTCATTCTCCATACAAAAAGCTGTTCCCCGATATTTACAACGCCATCTATGTATAAGCTTGGTATAAGAATTATATGTATTATTTACAATGATTCAACTTTGCAAGCGTGACACAGTATTTAAATGTTAGAATTTATTTATTACCTATTAGATGTTTACGAACTATGTTTCTTTGTTCAATTATAACATCGTTAAATGTTTAGTCTTTTAGCGCCATCTAGTTTTTGCCTGGATATCCCCTTACTAAATCCGCGCCAGCTGTTTTTACCCGACTGCGGCGAAGCCCAAAGGAGGGTAATGTGTTTGACCTGTATGTATGTATGTCCGTTCCTGTGTCCGCTCGTAACTACTCAACGGCACAACCGATTTTGATAAATGATACATCATTGGATTCGTCTTGATGGCGCGAGTGTCACTGGGTATGAAATACGTTAAAATAAACAAAATGGCGGTTTTTTTTAGTAAAAATACCGCGGTCGGGTTTTTATTAGTAAAAATATTTTTCTCATATAAGAGAACAAAAATATCTGAACACGCTTTTATGCTCCTTACAATAGCGTCGTGTTCCGATATGTTGGTTCCTGTAAGTGTGTACATGTAAATTAACTGTAGGCGTATGATGCTAGGCTTTGTCGCGCGATAAATAAATAATAAAGCATCCGTCACGTTCTGACAAATAGTGTGTGAGAGTGACGGATGCTTTATCATTTATTTATCACGCGATAAAGCGTAGCATCATAAACCTACAGAACTGTAGCATTAAACCAACTTATTACGTTATACCACGTACAAAAACATACCAAATCACACAGGCTGGCTCCAACGATGGGGCTTTAAATGTCAAGTTCAATTCTTTTCGCTAAACTGAGATACTTTTGTTTTGCAATATCTTCAAATAACTTAAATTAAGATAATTCATACCTCTTCAAAGTTCAATTCTGAAAGCAGTGAAATCTTGCTTTTCGTATGTTTGTACGAAAAAAATAAAATTAGGATTTGGCGTGTTTTTAAAAAGTTGCAAAACGAATGTAGCTCAGATTAAGGAGTACGACCGTTTCATTTAAAGCCCCCATAGTTAGAATCACCGCGAACACATACCCATCCCAGTTTTGGACAGGAAAGGCGCTATATTTCTGAAACGTCATATACGTCATAAACGTCCGTGGTCGATTCTGTCCGTTACCTCAAATAAACCTACAGTCAACGATAATGGTTCCCTGCCTACGGAACCCCGGAATAACTGGATCATTCTCAACCTATGCCCATTGACACCAGTACCGCGTAGGTGTCGCGCGTCTGCGCTTAACGGCGACAAATGAACAATGCGATTATACCAATCAATATAATGTGGCGGTTTCGCCACTACACCAATAGTACATTACATAACTAGGGTGGTAATACAAAGAAAGGCCGATATCGCAGAAGTTTGCGGCCCGAGCTGCAAGCGAGGGACGTAAATATGCGATCGAGGGTTTTCTTTATTACCTCCCGTGTTGTGTACATCATTTTATGTCTACACTTGGCCAGAAAGTGGCTTTTTCCGTACGCGCAGCGTATGGTCAGATGTGGCATAAATAAATTGAATAAACTAGTTTGAAATTGATTATTAGGTACCCTTAATTTGGCAAAAAAAAATACAGAACGTCCATAATTCAAGCATCGCCGGGATTCAGTAGTAGGTAACATGCGATTGGAGTTGGAAAAAAATACAAAAAGTTGGTCAAAGAGACATGTATGACAAACCATACAGTGCCAAATTAAGGGTTAAAACTTCTACTTTTGTATGAATTATGAACTAAATTCTTGACACACACTAATCTATTGACAATTATTATGCACACATGGCCAGAAGTGTAGGAGACCTATCCATGTCGGTGCCTACGCGCAGACATTGACATTTACTCACAGATGTCAAACCGTGTCAAACCCTGTCGGCCATTACCGACCGCTGACCTATCTGTTAGCTTCCGCACCTCTCTGTAATGCTACGATGTTCATTTTAACATATTTATTGTAATTACTAGCTTTTATGCCACACCTGGCCATAAAGTGGCTTTTTCCGCACGCTGCGCGTACGGAATAAGTCGCTTTTTGGCCAAGTGTAGACATAAAATGATGTACACAAACTAGTAGCTGGAATAACACACACAGTGACTTGTTGGCCGTTTAATACAAGACTGACATAAGATACAAAGATCTACCCTATACTCATATATAAGTATACCCACATTATACATATGTTACACTCAGGAGGTAATGTAGAAAGCCCTCGATCGCATATTTTCTCGGCCTTTATATTACCACCCTAGTTGTGAAATATACAATTATTTAAGTTGCCATTTTAGAATGTATGTGTGGGTCAAATCTTGGATGCTAAACAGACCTAGTTTCTATCGTTGACTTGACCCAAATTTGATATACTTCCGTATCTTTGGTGACAATGCGATTATGTGGTCCCATGGAGATGGTGAGTAGTGTCGTTGAGTAGTTACGAGCGGACATAGGAACGGACAAACATACATACTTACATACATATATACCTACATACATACATACCTACATACCAGTGGCGTGGCGTAAAAGATATCCTAGGGCAAGCCGGTGCAGATTTTGCGTACATTTTCAGTAAGAGCTGTAGGATAAGGTGCTCAAATGCCTGATATTAGGCAAGCCGGTAGAAATCGAGTTCTTTGGACGCCACGCTACTGCTACATACATACATACCTACATACATACACACGAGTCAAACACATAACCCTACTTTGGGCTTCGCCGCAGTCGGGTAAAAAACAGAACGAAAAAAGACCTAGAAGGCACAAGACAACTGCCGGCGGCGCGTGGGCTCGACACACATAACTCGCAGAATGTTAAGGACGCTTCGCTGTATAATTAATTGGGCAGTGCTTTTATTACATATCTTAATTTAAGAGTCTCATAATGGCAATAACTTGTCGATAACGGACCTTTCCGAACCGGCTTCAGATTTCGACGTTCGTTCAGCCGCAAGCTTTTACAAAAGCTTAATAATGAGGGTGTTTAAAAATCATAAATCCACCAGGTGGCAGCAGGGTGGCGAATGGTCTTTTTGACAGTAGGTGTCAAAATCCACCAATCACATCACCTGATTTTGACATCTACTGCCAAATAGACCATTCGCCACCCTGCTGCCACCTGGTGGATTTATGATTTTTAAACACCCTCATTAAATAAACTCCATTGATTTGCTATAGCTTGGCAACTTCGTTGGTGACACCCACATATGTGCTTTTTGTTATGTGCAGCCGTAACTACTCACACAAGTTACCGCCATCACGAACGGGGCCCTCCGGAGGCTGTTTCCGTCGGTCGTCGTTCGTGTTGGCGGTAACTTGTGTGAGTAGTTACGGCTGCACAAAACAAAAAGCACACATGTGAGTATCACCAACGAAGTTGCAAAGCTATATCTATCATGTAATTATAAGGTGCTAATTAATCAGATAACCCTACCGGAAGGGCCGGAGTGTGTCTCCTTTTTATTCCTTGTACTTTACCTATATGGGGCTGACCTAGGGTTGCCAGATGGTCGGGAATTGGCAGGATTCTCCCGATTTTTTGTATGTCCTCCCGACTCCCGACAAAGAAGAAAATCTCCCGACAAACGACTTTAAAACTTAGTTCGATCCACTCAAAGTGGTCCGGCCAGCAAAAATTTCTGCTCTTTCAGGCAAAAAAAAAAGCTCGCGCGTCGAGCGCGCGGGGCAGACCAAAGTCTTAAAATCCCGACATATTGTTTTGTTCTCTCGATAATAGTATAATTCAATCTGGCAACCCTAGGCTGACAGGGCACGTTGATTGGTGGATTCTTTCCTATTACACCGCTCCACCTCGCACAGTTCTCATCGACATTCAGTCTTACAGTTGAGTAACTCTAAAAATGAACTAATCTCGAGTATTCGAAAACAAGCATGTCTCATTAGTATGCGTACTGTTACAGGACTGGTCTAGCAATTAATGCAATTCTATTAACATAGCTATACCTTGCACAATGCGAGATTGTTGAAATGCCACGAGTTATTGACTGTACGAATATTATTACAAAACTGTAGGAATTTATCCTCCTCGAAGTCAAACTTCGAAAACGAAACCCATTTAGACGCGAGGCGAGAATTCGCATGCGAGTTTCAATAAATATATTGCGGGCTAGCTAGCTACATGTGAGTTCAATCGATCGATCAATCACCGCCATGAAATGAAACTCGCATACGAGTTCTCGCTCCATCCAAATGGGGCTTTAGCTAGCTGAACAATTTTTCGCAAGCACCGTACAACTTACGAGTACAATGCAGAGCTCCCAAAATTAACAGCGCTTGTTTCATTCGTTATATTTGAAGAAATCCCTCGATTTTTCCAAGATCTCATCATCAGATCCTGATTTGGTTGCAATGGGAAGCGTAGACTTTTAAACAAAAAAGAATTTTGCAAATCGGTTCAACCGTTTCGAGTAATAACATACAAAAAAACTGACGACGAATTGAGGACCGTCCTTCTTTTTGTGTAGCTGATTGAACAATGTATTTTCCAGCATGATTAAACATTCATTCGGCAATCGGGACTTCCTTGTAATCCACTATCACGATAGCGATAGCAGCCCAATAATAAGTCGTAAACTACTATCGGTTACTATATTGGTATCGTGCTGTGGTCTACGTGAGTGCGCTCACACATACGGCTTTTAGGATGCATAGACCCTAAAAATATACATTTTGAATGATAGGTGCTAATATATACAGGGATAAAATGGCTGATTACATGTTATTTTTCGTTTCGTCTTTTATGTTGTTTCGCGCATTAAATTAGCCGGACTTTAAATTAGCTTTGTGCAGTGGAGTTTAACGTTAACGTCTTTAAGAAATAATAAAAACAAATTTCGAATTTAATTATACTCCTAACTCTTAAGTACACTGGTTTTAAAAAACCGGTCAAGTGCGAGTCGGACTCGCGCACCGAGGGCTCCGTACAAACTCATAAGTAGATACATGAATAGTTCAAGAAAAACTATATGGCGATTACTTTAGTAGGAGCAAATAAGTATGTGTTAAGATTTTTGCAAATTTCTCAAAAATGGTGAAAGTTAGGAAAACCGTTATATTTTTCCTGTAATATATAGGACGACATTAATAATTGGTAATTATTACAGATTCTTCTGTTCAGTAACTTCGAAGATAATAGGGGGGGAATGGTATTTTTATTAACGTTTTTCGCCATTAATCAAAAACTACTTATTTCAAAAAAATTACAAATATAGTGTTTTAATCTTCAAATCAAGCCCTTTCATTTGATACCCCACTCGATATAATAGCCCTACTTTCAATTTTCAAAGTCCCATTACGGACACCTTTAAAAAAAAAGGAAAAAGGTTACAAGATTTTTTTTACATCCAATAAGCTCAGGTTAGCGGTTCTTAACACTAGTCCAAATGTCAAGTCGATAGCATCAGTAGATCCTGAGATATCTTGCTGTGACAGACGGACAGACAGACAGACAGACAGAGTCGCACCATAAGGGTTCCTTTTTTACCATTTTGGTACGGAACCCTAAAAAGCACATACAATAACAAAATGCCTCGTAGAGAGGCGAAACACGTGTCGAATTTCGTATCTTTGGTGGTGGTTTGTTATATTTATTTGCACGTTTTTTCGTTTTGCATGTGTGCATGAAGAAATACGCAAGTATTTATAACGGGCTAGCACTAATTATAGTATTTTTTCTACTCCTGTACTGTTATATGTCTTTTACTTGGTCACGAACACTAATATAAGAACATACATAATATGAGTTCAGAGAAGTCTATACTCTATTCCCCATAACAGCACTAGTGCCGTTATAGTCATTTAACGTTATTGCTATCAGCCACAGACTTCTAAGTCTAGGTTAAACTTAGGTCAAGGATTAAGCGCTCAATTTTAACTTTACGGTAAAAATGCACAACTACCAACTTAACAAACAATTAAATTCCTACGGTTTTTAAGAAAAACAAAACTTTCCAAACTAAATTCATTGATGCCAACATAAAAAGAGTATTTTTAATTTAAGTATATTTTAAATTAAAAAAAAAGTTTACCATAGACACATACTGTAAGACAAACGTCATATTTGCCTTGTTTCCAGGTTATGATTAATTTTGTATTTTATAATTTAAAACCTAGTCGTAGAAAAAGTATTGTATGCAACGTTGTAAAAACTGACAGTATGTGTCTATGGTAAACTTTTTTTTTTTTAATTTAAAATATACTTAATTTAAAAATACTTTTTTATGTTGGCATCAATGAGTATAGTTCGGAAAGTTTTGTTTTTCTTAAAAACTGTAGGAATTTAATTATTTGTTAAGTTGGTAGTTGTGCATTTTTACCGTAAAGTTAAAATTGAGCGCTTAATCCTTGACCTAAGTTTAACCTAGACTTAGAAGTCTGTGGCTGCTAGCAATAACGTAAAGTGACTATAACGACACTAGTGCTGTTATGGGGAATAGAGTATAGACTTCTCTGAAATCATATTATGTATGTTCTTATATTAGTGGTAGTGACCAAGTAAAAGACAGATAACAGTACAGGAGTAGAAAAAGTAATTATCTAACAAGTTATCATATCGCGGATTAGGAAAGCAATATTTTTGTTTTTATTTACATTAAAAGAATCAACATTACAAATCTACAAACTTTGTATAACAACAAGCCGTTAATAAAACTAAAAACAATGAACTACTTTAAATTTCAAGGCAATCATTCAATTGCAACATCAAAAGGAAGAAGGTCGGAACCGACACGTATTTCCTAGTGAGATGTGTCGTTTTGAGAGAACTGCATGGAGACGAGTGCTGTTGAGTGCATTAGTGGGGTTACTGCAGTGACCCGGGCAGTTGGTAGTGATGGGACACCAGCGATTTGGTCACTAATATCGATCTTTTCTTTTTATTCGATAAAGATGCAGATAATTTATTGATAAAATAATTATGGTATTGTACAATCATTATACATTATTATAATTAGACATAAAATATAATTATATCATGCATTACATAAGTAAGGGTATTTGCCAACAATCAAAATAAATTAATTTACTCTAACCATTAAATCACGTTTCCAAAGCAGCTCGGAAAAAAAACCAATAACACTCATTTTCGTGTCACCAACGATTTTAAAGTGACAAAAACTTAAAATAAGGCACCATGTTGAGCGTGACGTCACAAGTCAGAATCTCATACTAAACTGCTGCTGCTACTTTCTGAGCGCTTTGACACTTCATAAAAAGAAGCATCAAATAGCCTATTATCTATGTAACGCTATCAATTATTTGACGACAAGCTAGAGGTCCCGGGTTCAAATACTGGTAAGGGCAAGTATTTGTGTGATGAGCACGAGTAGGTATTTGTTCCTGAGGCATGGATGTTTTCTATCTATTTAAATATGTATTTATCTATATAAGTATGTATATCGTCGTCTAGTACCCATAGTACAAGCATTGCTTAGTTTGAGATTAGCTCGATTTGTGTAAGATTGTCCGCCGATATTTATTATTTATGTGTGGACTTCCTTACGAACCCAAGTGATTTATGTTATGAATTAAAACAAAGTGATTTAATTACAAGACAACGTAACGGTACAAAAGGCCGATTGAATTTTTAAATTGGCTTACATTTAATCGATATCGATTATAATGATAAGATAATTGATATAGTTAATGACTGGCAAATTGCAGGTTCCGCGAAAGGGCAGCTGTGTGACAGGTCAAATATGCTGCTTTTTAGGGTTCCGTTCGTAATGTTTACCAATATGCATAAGTAAAAGTAACAAACATAGACTTTAACGGATCTTCTGAATCCATATCCACCATCACAGTAATTGAAAGTCCCAGCGGTCAAGGAACACGCTCAGGGGACTAGACATGTGTAGTGCGCGAGTGAGTGATTCAAAAGAGCTATATCAGTTGGTCTAGCTCACCGGCTCACTAGCTCAGTTCCGATTTAAACAATCCAGTATATCTTTCAACTCACTCGTTCACTCGCTCTCAAGTAGCTCTATTGAGCCCTGAGCTGCGAGAAAAGACACGATCAACATGAACTTTTCGTCCCTGTCTTGTCACCGTATCCCCTTACTTATTACTGCTCTCTCTTTGGAGGATTTGGAGCTAATGAGCTATAAGAGCCAGTGAGCTATTGACACACCACAGAGCTACTGAACTAGTAACAGCACGGAACTATTGAAAACTATCGAAAATATGAGAGTAAAAATGTAACGGCCTATGATAAAAGATGAAAAAAGCTCCAAATAAGTACGATTTTTGTATGTACAAAAGGGAGCCCCTTAGTTTTGTTTTGTTTTGTTTTTATTATTTGTTATTATAGCGGCAATAGAAATACACTCTGTGAAAATTCAAGCCTTTTCCTATTACGGTTCCAAAGATATAGTCCTGTGACAGACGGACAGCGGAGGTTTAGTAACAGGCCGTTGGCAGTTGGCACCCTTTGGGTACGGAATCCTAAAAATGTAAGAAAAAGTTGTGGGAAGGAGACTAAAAATCTTAAAAATCTCGTGTAAGTATATGAATAATCCTTAAATGCTGCTATCATAAGCTTATCGATAAACCACGCACGTCCCGGGTCCAGGGAGCGGGCGGAAGTGAGTGAATGAACGAGTGATCGACTTAACGGGACAAAGGACGCCGGATGCGCGAGTGAATGGAAATTATTGTTCCGGACAACTTTCGGGGGGCCGCGGCACTTAGATTCAATACTTTTATTGTTGGGTCTAGAGAATAAAGTTATTATATTGCAATTATTGAATATAAGTTTTGGTTCGCTACTTTTAGAGTAGTGGTTCCGAACCTGGGGGTAATTACCCCTTTAGGGGTAAAATTGAGTTTTCTCAGGGGAAATACTCATATTAAGTCGTTTTTCTTTGAGTACTTTCATATACTTGTCTGTATTACCTATTTTTTGGAGGGGTAATGATACAAATCTAGAGGGGGCCTGTGGGTGTTGTGGCAATAAAGGTTAGGAACCACTGTTTTAGAGCTTTGTGCACTAATGAACGTTGAATTTCTTTCCATTTATCACACTAATATTATAAATGTGAAAATTTTGAAGATGTTTGGAGATTTGGATGTTTGTTACTAAATAACGGGGTAACAACTGGATGGATTGAGATGCAAGTAGACTTGGTCCTGAATCGAAACATAGGATACTCTATATCCCGGTAAAGAGTTCTCTTGGTACAGTAACGGGAACAACGCGGGCAAAGCCGCGAGTAAATGCTAGTTTATAATATTAGTGTGATGATAAAAGCACTAGTTCCTTAGAAATCTTATATTCTGTATAGA
The DNA here is from genome assembly GCA_947034925.1 of Eudemis profundana. Classification (NCBI taxonomy): domain Eukaryota; kingdom Metazoa; phylum Arthropoda; class Insecta; order Lepidoptera; family Tortricidae; genus Eudemis; species Eudemis profundana. Next base: position 19,235,385 of record OX344812.1, read on the forward strand.
AACAATCCACCGAATTTCAGAGCAATACATAACGCCATTTCCAGCTAGGGTTGCCAGCAGTGCCGTAAATAGGGCGGTGCCACCGGTGCCCAGGCACAGGGCGTAGACTCTGGGGGGCGCAAGAATGACCAGACCAGGCAGAACCCTAGGTAAAAAACAAGGGCGCCGTTATAGAAGCTCGCACAGAGCGCAGAAATAGTACATTACATAACTAGGGTGGTAAAACAAAGAAAAGCCGAGATCGCAGAAGTATGCGATCGAGGGCTTTCATTATTACCTCCCGTGTTGTGTACATCATTTTATGTCTACACTTGGCCAGAAAGCGGTTTTTTCGGGATTTGGCGGGATTCTCCCGAATTTTTGTATGTCCTCCCGACTCCCAGGTAAAGTAAAAAATCTCCCGAAAAACAACTTTATTTTATAAATCAACAATTTTCCGAATTTTTGTCAATCGAAAAGTTGCCGCTCCGTCGTTCGGTCGTTTCGCAACAACAAAGTTCGTTCGGCAGCGTTCAGAAATGCCGCTAACACTATACACCCTTACGATACTAATTAAAAGTGCCCATATCGTACACAAGCATATACAAGCATGTGGTGTTTTCAGCGCCGCCACAATCAGATGATAAAAAAGTTATGAATTTTCATCATTTTCAAGTAGCATTCTGAGTCTTATATCGAGGTACATAAAGTTGGGATTTGCATGAAAACCTCGTTATAGTTGCAACCTTTTGTTCCTTGACTGTGAACCGTTGAATTGCGTGTCAAACGCTAGACGGCGCGACTCCACAATCGTTTCAGATCGAGTCTGGCCATAGAATAAATATACTGAAGTTTTATAATACATTTCTTTGTTTATAAACCAGCGATTAATTCAAAATCAGCTGATGGCAGCAGCGACTCACTCCGCGGTATCGCCGTTATGCGATAGAAAGAGACGGTCGTCGGTTCCGTCCGATGATCGGAGCCGAACATCAGTTTTGTTATACTATTTTAGTGGGGCATTTGTACGATCTACTTAAAGGAAACAAAGCGATTGTTTGTAAACCTCAAAAACACCAAGATGACGTTATTGTAAAAAGTCGTTACAACCACCTTTAAAGTTCAATTGATTATCAACTCTATCTCCATGAACCATAGTTTACAACTGCATTAATAGAATAATGGCGTTCCAGCTGCCTTCGCTTTGTTCGGATCTCAGGTAGTCAGGTAAATGCCAGGGGTGTGAAGTGCATAATACGTCTAAAGTCACATTTCTAAACATTTCTAAAAGATAAACTTCTGTATGTAATACTATAGCTTGACAACTTCGTCGGTGACCGACGGAGGCAGCCTCCGCAGGCAGCCGTTCGTGTTGGCGGTAACTTGTGTAAGTTGTTACCGCTGCACATAACAAAAAGCACACATGGGAGTGTCACCAACGAAGTTGCCAAGCTATAACTTATTCTATAATGGAGGGTACCAAAGCGAGCAAAACTTACGAGTATCCCGTTGAGCTTAGGCAAAAATGCTTACGAATGTCCGGTTCCGGCGGCTGTCTGTCTGTTCTCCTCTATAAGTCACATTTCTCTACTGATTCTCGTTAAAGTGAGAGGGTTTGATAATACTATACTTAGATTTTTTTGTAGTTTTTCCAAAATGGCGGAGGCATGGGGGTTGACAGACTCGCGAGGCCTACAGTTCAGAGACACTAATCTGTCTGTATTCTTACTTACTTAAGGTCCTAAGTTCCCTGAGTAGGACAGAGAGCGTCCACAGTCTGGTGCGTCGCCAGCGCGGCCAGTCTCAGGCTGTAGGTATGATGAGGGGCAAAATTTGGTACTCTGCCCCCACTAACTTCGGTGATGAGCTTCTTGAATTGTCTGCTGCATTTCTTTGTATTATGTTAACAAGTTTATCTAGTACTCGATGGAAATGCCGTGCTGTATAGGCTTGTGCACGCTCGTTCACTGTATGGATCGCTCCGAACTAGTACAATCGTGCTAATGTACTGATTCGATCTTTTAGTTCAGTACACTACTGTTTCTATCTAAGCGTTGCTCCCGTTTCGTTCTGTGCTGTTCCGCTCTGTCCGATCGGGATCAGACCGACCGATCTATAGGGAACGAGCACGAACTATAGATGGCAGCACTAAACGACAAAGGAGACACGGGCGAACAATAAAGGAAACTATCACCTTTGTCAAATTAAGCTGATGTCAATGACAATATCTAAGTGTCAATGTCAAATATAGTAAGTCGTAGCTACACTGACGTTAATCGTCCTTCATCGCGATAAATTAACGGCGTTTTCGTCAATGTGGCCCCAGCATGAGGGTAGATGATTTAGATTGGCTTCACCAGTTGGCAGCACCTTCGTCGTGCACATTCCCTATTCCAGCGCTGTGCTGTTGCGTGCGTTTACTCTTTCATTCGGAGCTGTTACATGTCGGATGTCGGTCGGTGGTTGATCGGACTTAATTATTTAATGTACTAAACCCCCTAAAGAGCGGAAACGAAACGGAATAGTTAATTCTAGTGCAGTGAGCGGAATTCGTTCTTTTTAGTATATATATATCCCGCCGTAGCCGACGACGGTGACTCAATCAGTTACGGGCGTGCGCCCTGATGTGGCTGGCGAAGCCAAACTTGGTCTTAAATAACCGATTACAAGAAGCGCAGTGAAGTTGACCGGATCTATTATAGATATAGTTGTAAGAGGGCTTGGGCTGAATTTTCCGTTCGGTTCTTTTTAGTACTTAGTACATGTACTAGACAAGCCTAGTGCCGTAGGGAGACAAGCCTAGTGCCGTAGGGTTTGCTACGCTACTCTGTGTCGAGTGGGGGTGGGGGCAGCCAGACAGGGGGGCGTCGCACGCAACGCTAATGCCCCGATTGTGAATATGAAATTATACCGGCTTCGTGGAAGCGACGTGGAAACCTCAACATTTGTTTGAAACATGCCACACATGTTAGACGTTTGAAAATCTCATCAATTTAGGCTACGTATTTTCTTTATGATTCATGACAAATTTTGATCTTCATGTTATTTTAAATTTTGTGCCCTGCCCGCCCAGGTGGCCTAAAAACAAAATACGGTGCCCTATCACCTAACCTTACAAACCAAGTGGAAAACGCGTGTTCTTTGGTCGCTCGCTAAGGGCCGAGACAGACGGACAGCATTTGAACTGCAACCCAGCTGCAAAATGGCAGTTCAAGTGCAGTTCTGCTGCAGTTGGTGTAACTGCATCCAAACTGCAAACCGACGGTGCAGTCCGCTTGCATTTGCCGTGCAGTCCTGTCAACCGCACACCGACTGCAAGCTGGCTGCACCGTCGTAATGCAGTGGTATTGCAGTTGAAGCAACTACAATACGACTGCAATAGAACGGCTCATAATGTTTGCAGTGTTTATGATCCGCTCCGCCAGTTACTCGTAGAAGTGAATAGAGTTGACACGTATTTCAGTATGAGTTTTGACGAAATATTATTGCTGCTTCTTTTGCTTCGACGTCGAAATCGTCGAACTCGTAAAGTGAATAGATAACCGGGGTTATGCAAGAGGCGGCATTGCAGTTATAATGCAGTTCTGCTGCAGTCGTTCCAACTGCAATGTAACTGCATTACGACCGTGCAGCCAGCTTGCAGTCGGTGTGCGGTTGACAGGACTGCACGGCAAATGCAAGCAGACTGCACAGTCGGTTTGCAGTTTGGATGCAGTTACACCAACTGCAGCAGAACTGCACTTGAACTGCCATTTTGCAGCTGGGTTGCAGTTCAAATGCTGTCCGTCTGTCTCGGCCCTATGTCCGAAGGGGCAAAAATTGGTACCAGCAGCAGTAGTAGCCGCGAAGCGCGCGAAGTGAGCCACTCCTAACACAACTATCATGTATTATCCGCTCTTTGAAATTATCAATACAAACATCTCAAAAGGAATTTTGCGATCTTTACTGATAAATTACGAGCCACCAGCCTTAGGGTACTTTTCCACCAGAGATGCGCTATGTGGACCAATGAATATGATTGGTTATCAACGCATCCATAGCAACGGTCGGTCCCACAGAAATATATCGAGATAGGAAATAGGTTCGTCGATTTGTACGGGAACTGAGCGTGTAACAAGTGTAATTACTTACTAATTGCAGATCATATTATATTAAAAACGAGATTGCCGAAGTTATGACCCTTGTCTGAGCTGAGAGCCCCGTTATATGTAAAGTTTCATTTTATTCAAATTCTCAAAAAAAACGCAATTCTCACTATGCCCTTGATAACAGTTTATTGTTATTGAAATATGAACCTAAGCTCAATAGACGCAAGGTTGGTATTGACATTGATTTATGCCAGGATTTGCCTTAGCTGGCGCTTTTAAAGGTTCCTTGGCGTTGGCTTTGTTTTTTGAGCAAGCGTATAGTTCGGACGGCACGTTTTAGAGAAAAAAGGGTTTGGGGTTCCATAGTTTTGTAAATTAGAGCTGCGTATGATCGAAAAAATTCAAAAGAAGAAAAAGATAAATGTACATGTTGATGTCGAAGTGGTTATTTTAACACGATATAAGGTCATAAAACTAGCCACAGAGTCCGCGGATGCCGAAGATGGCGGGACGACCTGGACGGCCAGAATTTGCTCGGAGCTGGGACGATTGGAAATCAAAGGTCTTTGCCCAGCAGAGGGACACTACGATAGGCTAGCAAAAAAGAGTTATCTGTACTGCTAACACAATTGGGCGCGAATTCGCTTGTCGCGCGTCTCAGCATGACCTGTCACTGTCACACTATATTGAGTAGAAAGAGATAGGTAGCATTTGTCGCGACACAAAGAGTCGCGCGCGCGTCACAGTTGTGCTAGAGGAGAGGTATAGTATAGGTATATACTGAGGGGTGAATCAACTTTTTTTTGCTTTATGCAAAAATTGCCCTTTCTCCTTATTTGTTCACCTTTTGCATGTTGTAACATGATTTAAATGGAACAAGATCTTACATCTAGAGATAGATAAAGTAAAAATAAAACTCGTTTTTAACAAATAAATAGTGTGACCCAGCACCCAGCGGACGAACCCTTATTTTCATACAAAAGTGGGGGGACCTATGTCCGCTGGGTCACTGCTTATAAACAAGTTATAATAAAAAATATTTGCATTACGTAGCTTTATTATCTCTCTTTTAAATGAGCATACACTTTATTCAAAAAATATCCGAATAAAGATTTCCTTTCAATTTTGTTCGGAGAAGGTGAAATTTTGTTGACAAAGAAAAGTTGATTCACCCTGAGGCAAAAGCAACTATGAGGCAAAGGTAACTAGTTGAAATTTCACTCAATCTAACGGTTTTTCAAAAGATTGAGAGTCTAACAGTTAGCAGTATTTTGCAAAAACCCCGAAATAGCCCAATATTTTGAATGATTTTATGATTTTTATGTAGGGCACAATAATGTATTTAAGTAATTACTTCGTATTATTTGATAGTCCGATAAAAAAATTAAATAATAAACCGAAGAACGAAAAGAATGGAAAATATACCGGTATTTTTGTATGGAGAGAATACCGGTATCCGCACCTGGAACTAATTGAAGTTTCTCTTAATCGGATGGTTTAAAAATCATTAAATGGTAGAAACTTCAATTGTTACCTTGGCCTCATAGTTGCTTTTACTCCCGTCGCTATAATGATTTAAGAAGATATATTTCTGATTAATCAAAATGGCAAATTTGCCAATACAAGAATACAGATAAATAAATGATATAAAAGAAATCCTTATATATGCCTGACGTTATCGAATAGCAAAGCATCCATTACATGTACATTGCTATAATGATACATGACATAATGTAAATTTAGGACTTGATGAAAAATAATATTATATAAAAAAACCGGTCAGATGCGAGTCGGACTCGCGCACGGAGGGTTCCGTACAAACTCGTAAGTAGATACGTGAATAGTTCAAGAAAAACTACATGGCGGGATAAACTTAACTTTGCTACTGAAAAACTGTTGTCCCCATACATCGACATAGGGCGCGGTTAGTTTAGTAACAGCAAATACTTTTGTGTTACGATTTTTGCCAATTACTAAAAAAACAATGCAAGTTAGAAAAACCGTTTTATTTTTCCTGTAATATTTAGGATGATATTAATAATTGGTAATTATTACAGATTCTTCTGATCAGTAACTTCGAAGAAAATCGGGGGAATGGTATTTTTTTAACGTTCTTCGTTTTAAATCAAGAAGTTAATTAGGAATAAAAATAAAAATTGGTTTGGAATTTGCAAATTAAGCCCTTTCGTTTGATACCCCACTTGATACAATAGCACAACTTTAGATTTTCGACGTCCCGTTTTGGCTCCCTTTAAAAAAAGGAAAAATGGCATAAGATTTAGTTAGTTAGCGACTTTTAAAACTATTCCAAATTTCAAATCGACAGCAGCAGTAGCTCCTGAGATATGTGGTTGTGACAGACGGACAGACGGACAGACAGAGTCCCACCATAAGGGTTCCTTTTTTACCATTTTGGTACGGACTCTGAACGTTGCGTAATCCAAGGAAAAAATATGGTAGGTACCAAAGCCATAAGGTCACATAACATACATACAATACGGGTCAGTTATCACCTGCTTTTTTGAAGTTGATTAAAGAAGAAGATTTGCAATTACATCGCACTTTGCACGGAACCAAAATCACCCACAACAATACATTATGCCTGTGTTTAGGCGAAGTGGCAGGTGGGTGAATCAACTTTTCTTTGTCAACAAAATTTCACCTTCTCCGACTAAATTTGAAAGGAAATCTTGAAATAAAATGTTTGCTCATTTAAAAGACAGACAATAAAGCTACGTAATGCAAATATTTTTTATTATAATTTGTTTATAAGCAGTGACCCAGCGGACATAGCTGTCCCCCACTTTTGTATGAAAATAAGGGTTCGTCCGCTGGGTCACCCTATTTATTTGTTAAAAACGATTTTTATTTTTACCTAATCCATCTCTAGATGTAAGATCTTGTTCCATTTAAATCATGTTAAAACATGCAAAAGGTGAACAAATAAGGAGAAAGGGCAATCTTTGCATAAAGCAAAAAAAAGTTGATTCACCCAGGTAGTCTCACCTTTACGCCCTATCGTGTCCCGGCGGGACCTACCATTGTTGTACCCTTAAAACCTGGGGCTATTGATAATCATCGCATTTTGAGACTTGCCCTGATTTACAAACCAGATAAGTAAGAACCCTCAAAGCGAGACAAAAATGTATTAAGTTAAGAAAATTGAATAACTAACCAAAGATGTTGTAAACAAGTTTATGCGACACCTGGCCATAAAGTGGCTTTTTCCTTTCTGACCAAGTGTAGACATAAAATGATGTAGGTACACAACACGGGAGGTAATAAAGAAAGCCCTCGATCGCATATTTACGTCCCTCACCTGCAGCCCGAGCCGCAGACATCTGCGATCTTGGCCTTTCTTTGTTTTACGACCCTAGTTGTGTAATGTACATACTTAAATGCGGAAACTATATATACCTCGATAGGTATGTCATTCCGTACAAGTCCCGAGATGTGGAAATGACACTTCAGCGCGTGCATGAAACGACGTTTTTAATACTTTTGAATAAAACTTTTTTCTACTCCTGTACTTTTTTATCTGTCTTTTACTTGGTCACGAACACTAATATAAGAACATACATAATATGAGTTCAGAGAAGTCTATACTCTATTCCCCATAACAGCACTAGTGTCGTTATAGTAGCAAAACGATACTGCTAGCAGCCACAGACTTTTAAATCTAGGTTAAACTTAGGTGAAGGATTAAGCGCTCAGTTCTAACTTTCTTTACGATAAAAATGCACAACTACCAACTTAACAAACATTAAATTCCTACGGCTTTTTAAGAAAAACTACATAAAAAAAGTATTTTTTAAAATCCTCACTGCGTGTCACTAGCGAGTATACGACAAATTAAAAAAAAGTTTACCATAGAAACATACTGTCAGTCATATGTCATATTTGCCTTGTTTAGTTTAATTTTGTATGTTATATTTTAAAAGCTAGTCGTAGAAAAAGTATTGTATACAACGTTGTATAATTAAGTCAAAAAACGCTCATGGCGTCTCTATTTGCGATACTCGCCGCCGCGGCGGCTTGTATCGCAACTCGTTCATTTTTTGAGCCTACTTATACAATTGTTGCATAAAATACTATTTGAACATTTCATTAAAACTTTAAAAAACAATAAATACCTATATAAAGAGTGATAAGATACGCGGTTATCTACAAACTCAAACTCAAAACTCAAACTCATTTATTTCTGTAAGTAGGCCTCAAGGGCTCTTTTACATGTCTGATTCTTTTCTTTTGGCGCTTCGGTAGATGACCTTCTGGTGAGAAGAAGCGCCTGAAGAAACTCACCAGTTTCTCTTTTAAAAACAACATAACAACAAAACAACATTACAACAATTGTGACATTACATAAGATGACAATATTTATAAAATGCAACAAGCAAATAACTGGGCACAGTTTTTTTTTACATTTTACCGAGAGACGTATATAATCTCCGGATCCATTACATTACAAAACTTAAAACTACATTTTTAGAGATGTAAAGGGTCTCTAGGCGTCAAAACACGATAAAAAATATAGAAAATAGGCAAACATAGACTAAAATTTATGGAGATGTAAGGAGTCTCCGTTGTCAAAACATTATGTTTTGGAGGTGTAAAGGAACTCCAAACGTCGAAATACAAAATGGGAAACGTATGTTTCACGTCGAGAAATAGACTATTAAGCTAACAGTCATTACAACTAGCTACAGTATACATAACAGGTATGTATTCAGTATGTCAAAATGCAAATAATGAAATAAAATTACAATAAAAATAAAAATAAATGTAACAATGGAACGATACAGCCCGTAGCAGCGACGCCATCTGTAGGCATCATGTACCTAAACCTCTCCGGGACACTGCCCTATTTCGACGACTGCTGCGACTGATGCTTTGGCCATGGTTCTTTGTCATCCAAGTAATCTTGGACTTTATAATAAGCTCTCTTCAAAAGCGCAGATTTAATGTAATTTTTAAACGAACTATAAGGCAGTTCCCATGCATCTAGGGGTACCTTATTGTAGAATCTAACACAGTTGCCCACGAAAGATTTTCTTACTTTCTGTAGACGGATTTTTGGGACAAACAGCTTATGTTTGTTCCGCGTATTTAAACTGTGGACATCAGACTGCTTTTTGAAGGAGCTGATATTCTTGTGCGTATACATTATCACGTCTAATATGTACTGTGAAGCCACTGTGAGGATTTCTATTTCCTTAAAACGTTCTTTTAGCGAATCTCTAGATCCTAAGTTATATATGGATCGAATCGCTCTTTTTTGTAGAACAAAGATGGTATCTATGTCTGCTGCTTTACCCCAGATCAGTATGCCATAAGACATAATACTATGGAAGTAACTGAAATAAACAAGGCGAGCGGTTTCCACGTTAGTGAATTGCCTTATTCGTCTTATAGCAAAAGCGGCAGAGCTCAGCCGGTTAGCCAAAGTAGATATATGAGGCGCCCATTGCAAGTTGTGATCCAGGGTAAGCCCAAGAAAGAGTGTATTGTTAACAAGATCAAGTTTCTCACCGTTTAAAGATATAGATGTGTCAACCTCTCTTACATTTGGCAAAGAGAATTTCACGCACTTTGTCTTCTTTGCATTCAGAACCAGGTTATTTGCTGTGAACCACTGTAGCACTCATTTTAAGGTCTCATTGATGTGACTATAGTCATCTAGTTGTCTATCAACTTTGAAAATCAATGAGGTGTCATCAGCAAATAAAACTATTTTACAATTTTGTTCTATGTGGTAAGGAAGATCATTTATATACACAAGAAAGAGAAACGGACCTAAAATCGAGCCCTGCGGTACTCCGAGCTTTACAGTCGAACCACTAGACTCAATTCGGTTAACAACCACTTTCTGAATTCTTTGGCTAAGGTAAGACATGACAAGGTTTAAGGCCTCGGTCGACAGTCCGTAATGCTTTAGTTTGTGAACCAGTGTCTCATGTTCCACACAGTCGAACGCCTTGGAAAGATCGCAAAAGATTCCTATCGCATCTTGTGACACTTCCCACGCATCATAGATGTGTTTAATAAGCACCGTCGCGGCGTCCGTCGTCGAGCGGCCTTTTGTAAAACCAAATTGCTGGTCGTGCAGTAGTTCATACTTGTTAAAATGACGAAGCAATTGGTTTAGTATGACTTTTTCAAAGACTTTACTAAGAACTGGTAATATAGAAATCGGTCTAAAATTCCCAAGATCATCCCTGCTGCCCGATTTGAACAAAGGAATGACTTTACTATATTTCATCAGATCGGGGAAAATACACTTATCTACACAAGCATTAAACACAATGGCTAGAGATGGCGCCACAATATCGATGACAGATTGCATGACTCTGACAGAAATACCCCAAAGGTCCTCGGTGTTTTTCAGCTTCAGGGATTTAAACGTTTTTATTATTTCATAGGGATCTGTATGTTGGAAGTGAAATTCCCTATCATATCTGGTACTAATAGGATCTAGAAAAGAGCTAGCCTTCGCTACAGAAGAATTCAGGTTTACCGTAGTATTCACAGCAATGTTTGTGAAGAAGTTTTGAAAGGCGCCAGCTACGTCCAAGTCTGCGGTCAGGATTTGTTCCTCGACTTTAAGTCGGTAATGGCCTTCACGGGGTTTTGTTTTGCCAGTCTCTGTGTTTATTATGTTCCAGACTGCCTTTACTTTATTTTCCGCTGACTTAACTTTATTTCCTAAGTATAAAGACTTGGCGGCGGCACAAACTTTCTTAAACATCTTCGAATAATTTCTAACATATTCTGTGAAATTATCATCTTGTATGTAGCTCTTCATTTCGTACAATTCATACAATCTGTTCCTACTCTTATGTATACCTGATGTGGCCCAGTCACTAAACCTTATTTTTGTGCCTCGCTTGAAAGTTTTACATTTGAATATGTCTTTGTGCACGTCATGAATCACCTCTGATAACTCTTTAAAGAGTACGTTAGGATCACTACTGTTAGTCGGGAGCGCAGGAACTCGACAAAGTATGTTATCTTTAAATCGTTCCATGCGACTCTCCGTGATGGGCCTATATGTAATAATTTGCTGTTCGGTATGAACATTTACTTTGAAAAAGGCTTTCTGTCCGCGGTGATCAGAGTTAAAGCAATTAAGAATCGTTTTATTAGTAGCTTCACAATTACAAAATATGTTATCTAGACATGTCGCCGTGCTGGCCGTAACCCTAGTGGGTTCATTGTATAAAGGATACAAGCCAAACGATTTAAATAGGCTTAATATCCTAACCGTATGAGGGTGTGCAAGGTCTAGCATGTTGACATTAAAATCCCCACATACTTTTATTAATTTACTACTAACAAACTACCTACAGATTACATTATCAGTCCCACGTGTGACCTTTTGTATGGTAACCCCGAAACCCCACAATTCTGCAAATCTCGATTCGCCGCCCTTCGAATGCCCCAATTTGGGGGGATTCATGCCCAGTCTAGCGTTAAGCGTGCACGATTTCCTTTAAATTCCGATAATGTTAGCTGAGAGACCGTTTATTGATTTTGTATAGTCAGTTGTAATGTAATAGGTAATATCGATACCTTTAGACTCAAAGGGCGTAAACGCCATTAGAACCTGGGGCGTTTACGCCCTTTGAGTCTAAAGGTATCTGACTGGACGAAGTGCTTATAAAATAATGAACACGCTTTAACGGAATAAAATAACAAATAATAAGAGTTTTGTTAAAATAGTACATTACATACAGAGGCCAGTAAAGTAAGAAATGTCTCAAATCACATGTAATTGTCGGCCAAGGCGAAGCAGAGGACGAAAAACATGTGATCTGAGGCATTCTTATTTACTAGCTAAGGCTTGTATACTATTTTCCTGTTCGACGGAGCCAGAAAGCGACATCTTCGTTTAGCGCAGCGGCCGGCAAGGTGACGCTTTTTCCTTAGGCCGGAGGGCAGAAAAGTTATTTTGCGCGGTATGCTGCGTATAAAACGGTTTAACGAGGCTCAGAATTTGATAGGTGGACTTTTTTATTTAAGGGCATTTTTATTTTAAAATCTACGGCTAGGCGAAACTTAAGCTATGTACGCACTTTAAGCCCTTAAAGTGTACTCTTAACTGACAGTTAGCAGGTCGTCACAAAACTGACGATTAGTGTCAAACTCCATAAATTTCGTCAGAGACTGACAGGTTAGACGGAATTGAAACATAGCTTAATTTTCGCCTAACGCATTTTAAAATAAAAATGCTAAGGTATATGATTAGAATCGCAAAAACTGGTCGCAAAAACAGCAGAACAAGCTGCTAAGGAAGGCCTTTAAAAAAAGAAATAAATTAAAACCTGCCTGATAATAATAATACTTCCACTGTTAAAAAAGCATCTGATCATAATTATGGGGCCAATTCTATGTCTTGTCTTAAACTTTACGAGTGCATCTTAGTTAAAATCGAGATGTTGCACTCTATACATATAAACCAGTTCCGAGATTAAAACCAGTGCAGATATCAAGATAACGAATGCTTTATAGGAGACTAAGAAAGGATTTTTAAAAATTCAAACTCTAAGGGTTGAATGGGGGCTAAAAGTTAGTATAATATTTAGTAACATGGTAGGCAGGATGATTCCTTCTTCTAAAAAGAGCCCTCGAAACCTACTAGCAAAATAAATGATTTGATTTAATTACAAAGCAAAACATATCTTAGTCGTTAACCATAAGCCTTATGGCATAAAGACACATTTATACATCTTTAGTATAAACATGCAAACAAATTTGGTCTTTATTGACAAATGTACTCACCTCAGTAGTGTTCGAACTGTCAAACTCCATCAGCCTGGCACGTCACTCAATCACATCGGTTATCATCAACTTATCACAGCTATCGCGGTGTCTCGCAAGGCCACGCTCAGGGTCCACCACTTTACCTAGTATAACATCAAGGACCCAAAACTGTACCTTGTGGAACAAGGCCTTCATAAATATACTATTATTACATTGCCGATGGTCATGAGCTATCGGAATAGTACAAAATTTGTCAAACAAATGCTTAAAATGACCGAAAGAATTTTCAATGTTTTTATGTTTAAGTTTTACCTATGTCAAGGCTACGTTTCTCACATAAGAATATTAAGGATAAAATGCACGTATCCAAGATTAATTTCCATAAACATTTTTTTGAAAACAGGACCCCACCCCAAGTAAGTAAATGATATTATTTCAATGGGTCATTCAAGATACCAATGTTCACTATTTACCAGTAGCGTGGCGTTGATGAAATCCTTGGGCAAGCCGGAGCAGCTTTGGCTTCAATTTTCTTTAAGAGCATTTGAATTAAGTGCTGATCTGCCTAATATTAGGCCAGCCGATGGGAATCGAGTTCTATGGGCGCCACGCCACTGCTATTTACATTTGCAGTTACCGTTTACGTTTCTTTATAAAAACCGTATTTCTTTTAAACCTAGACTAGAGACTATTAATTCAACTAGAAGACTAAAAATCACAGCTCGATCAAGCACAGGTTCACTTTAAACACCGCAGAGGATACACTTTAAACTGCCTACGACAATCCTCGATACACATCACTGAGGGCAAAATATTATGAATTGATTCTTATTCTTATAATATTTGCTAGGAAATCTTTAGCAACAACGTGCTGAGTCGGTCCGTGACAGCTGACTAGGGCATTTGACAGGCGGGCGGTCCGCACATGCGCATTGGTGGTCTTTTTATTTGGGGGATGCCGGTTTGCGAGGGCGGCTAGGGGATGTTTGCGAATTGCTGCTCATTGATATTTTTTTTATAATACTATACCGTTCTCTTTAGATTAGAGTATTTTATGCCACACCTGGCCATAAAGTGGCTTTTTCCGCACGCTGCGCGTACCGATAAAGCCGCTTTCTGGCCAAGTGTAGACATTAAATACTGTACACAACAAGGGAGGTAATGAAGAAATTGTATTACCACCTTAGTTGTGTAATGTACTATAATACAAAATTAAATATTTTCGTCGACAATATCTACATATGAGCATACAGGGCGACTGGTAAGGTAATTCGACCTATTCCTTGAAAGGGCCCAAAAAGGGGGGGGGGGGGGGGGTTGAAGGGTTCTATAGCTCATTTGCAATGATTTAAGTCCAATCGACCGGGAGTCAAAACTCAATGCTTATCAAGTTGTTTGAGTTTTAACTTATTTTTTACCCGACTGCGGCGAAGCCCAAAGGAGGGTTATGTGTTTGGCCTGTATGTATGTATGTCCCCCTAGTAGCAAGCTGACGTCATCACGACGTCCCACGTCATTATACTCGTAACTACTCAACGACACATCCGATTTTGATAAATGACACATCATTAGTTTCGTCTTGATGGTGCGAGTGTCACTGGGCATGAAGTTCGTTAAAATAAACAAAATGGCAGATTTAATGCAGTTTCAAAGTGCACCGCGGTCGGGTTTTTTTTTATAAAAATGTGGTTATTTCAAAACCCGCCTTTCGATCTAAAACTGCTAATTGTGAAAAAAAACTACTTAAATTAGGAATGAAAGACATCATAATAGTCAATAAACGGCTGATTGAGAAAAATCCAAAAAACATGCCAAAACCGTTCAAAATTTTACCAATAAAAGGATTTGAAGTCAAAAGTTTTTTGTTTTTGTTCAAAAATTTGTAATTCTTCGAGCCATTAGGTATAAAAGTTATGACACTTCGCGTAAAAATTACAGAAATTAGTTCCTCAATTTATAAGCTTTCTAAAAAGGTACAATTATTGTAATTTTTTGCATATTTTTAAAAATAATAATAGTAATATCTAAACCTATATGACCCCCGGTTGATTGGACTTAAATCATTGCAAATAAGCTCTAGAATAAAATGAAAAGGGGTTTCAAGGAATAGGTCGTAGGTATTACCAGTCACCCTGGATAATATTTGAAGATTTTTTTCAAGATCCCATTATCAGATACTGACCTGAGAGCTTATGATGTTAAGCTTTGTCAAGCGATAAATAAATGATAAAGCATAACCAAGGACCTAAAAATAAATAGGCGGATGGAGCCTCGCTAGCAAAGAACTGAAGCACCTCTACTCCGCCGGTTTCTTTAACGCAGTTTGGTCAGGTCACTGTGTGCGTGCTGCGGGTAGTCAGAAAGACTTGTACTTATAGATTACGTGCGGCTCGTAAGTACAAAGCAACCGGCCCACTACAAATGCTTCAGGGCCGAGACAGACGGACAGCATTTGAACTGCAACCCAGCTGCAAAATGGCAGTTCAAGTGCAGTTTGCTGCAGTTGGTGTAACTGCATCCAAACTGCAAACCTTGCTTGCATTTGCTGTGCAGTCCTGTCAACCGCACACCGACTGCAAGCTGGCTGCACGGTCATAATGCAGTTACATTGCAGTTGGAACGACTGCAGCAGAACTGCATTATAACTGCAATGCCGCCTCTTGCATAAACCCGGTTATCTATTCACTTTACGAGTTCGACGATTTCGACGTCTAAGCAAAAGAAGCAGCAATAATATTTCGTCACATCTCATACTGAAATACGTGTGAACTCTATTCACTTCCACGAGTAACTGGCGGAGCGGATCATAAACACTGGAAACATTATGAGCCGTTCTATTGCAGTCGTATTGCAGTTGCTTCAACTGCAATACCACTGCATTACGACGGTGCAGCCAGCTTGCAGTCGGTGTGCGGTTGACAGGACTGCACGGCAAATGCAAGCGGACTGCACAGTCGGTTTGCAGTTTGGATGCAGTTACACCAACTGCAGCAGAACTGCACTTGAACTGCCATTTTGCAGCTGGGTTGCAGTTCAAATGCTGTCCGTCTGTCTCGGCCCTCAGTTATCTGTTGGCGAGGCTCCGTCCGGCTATTTATTTTAAGTTCCTTGCACGTAACAAAGCCTACCTTTTAGTTGCAATGAGATGAACTGGAAAGTTTCAAACAAAAAAAATCCAAATCTGTTGCCGCCTTCGAGTAATCGCGTAGCAAACATTAAAAAAAACATCAGCAAATTGATAGAAGGATCCTTCTTTCGCCAGTTGGTTAAAAAAAGATTGGTCAAAAAGTATAGATTCTGTAGTGCATAGATGTTTGCGGAGGCGCGGGTAGACAGCTCCTACACCACTGGGCCCGCGGCACCTCTTTTGATATCGATTTTAACTTTTTACACGTTTTTGTATTTTTATATACTTTTGTTTGTATATGACATATTCTTACTTTTGGCAGTCCATTAAATACCATATTCGAACCAGTCGCTTTTAATTCCAAGAGTTACAACCACTATGCGCAAGCGATCATTGAAGCGATCCACATCCTTGTACCTCTAGCACAACTGTGACACGCGACTCTTTGTCGCGCGACAAATGCTACCTATCTCTTTCCACTCAATATCGTGTGACAGTGACAGGTGACGCTCTGTCGCGCGAGAAACGAAGTCGCGGCCAGTTATGTTAGACGTACTGGTGTACCAGTGGGGCGTGGGGTGCATAGAACCCGATTCCCATCGGCTACTTAAGTCTAGTGCTCTTAAAAAAAATTGAAGCCAAAGCTGCTCCGGCTTTCCCAAGGATTTCTTCAACGCCACGCCACTGTAGTGTACAGAGTGCGGGCCAGCCCCAGCGCATTTCTTCAGAAATATGTCTGCGGTCACCTCATTCATCTGGCCCTTTTTCATACTAAATGTATGGAGACAGATGAATGAGCCGCAGACATATTTACAAGAATAGGCCCCCAATAGCATTCTGAATATTATCGCAAACAGGGTGGATATCTTGTACGTGACTCATTGTTGCATGGCTCAAATACACAGAAATAAATAAAATGTTTATGTTATGTTGTTTAGGTATTTGTTGTTGTTTTGATAAAATATTAAGCACATGTAACTACTACTAGAATAGGACTCAAATCGTTATAGCTAACACAATGATCCTTGTTGGTCGAAACTAAGACTATTCTATTCTATTGTTCTAAAAAGTAAATGACTCCATATAAGGGTAAGAAATCAGTTATCAGTTCGTTATTGCTTTCATAGGTTAACATAGGTCTTACATTTCTAATAGTTCAGCTATGAAACCCTGCAGGGCACTGCAACATGTAATTAATAAATTTTTTGATATACTACTAATTTAAGTACATATTTAAGCCTAACTATCCTTAAATTCTATAACAATATCTACGTTATTAGAGTACTAAGAAATTGTCACAAGTAATCATTTTGTCGGTAGTCATACAACATTGTAAGCCCCCAGCAATAAAAATAACCCTCTCCGGGGCGCTAACAGTCACCTCCGGGGCCATAAATTATGGATAACAACCAAAAATTCATTGCAAACGGGTATCGCCGGGGCAGGCCGTCACTTCCATTCGAATGTAACAATCAAGTCTAAAAATGTAATAAATGTTCAAGTGACAGCATTTTCCAAAATAGTGTGCATGTGTTTTTTCTTAGAATATTTATAGTTTACCACACGACAGTGTCTCCAGGCCGAAAAGAAGATATTTATGCAACACAATAGTGGCTTTTACCGCACGCTACGCGTACAGAAAAAGCCGCTTTCTGGCCAAGTGTAGACATAAAATGATGTACACAACACGGGAGGTAGGGATTGCAATCCGGTCCAATTCTCAATCCGGCCGGATCCGACCGGATTAGCCCCAATCCGGCCGGATTGAAGTTTTGCTATTGCGTCTCTCCAACATTACGCGTTTTGTCCAGTTTAGCGGCCTTGAAGTAGACATGCGCAGTTGGTTTAGTGTTAAAAATAAGGTTTAATAAGTCAAATAACAGTCTCACTGCTCTCACAGTAGTAACATAAAAAACTGAGCTGCTGCTACGTTATTGCGTGCTGAGTTGCTGCTTCAATCATATTTAGGCTTAATAACATTAACTTATGCACTGCGTGACCGTCAAAATTGTGTACACTGTAAAGATATCCAGAATCTGAAGCTACCAATAAATAGTACAGACGAAACACCTAGGTAAAAAAATAGTGCCTTTGAAATATAATATTCACAGTGTACGCAACCGAGTCGTCAAGCTGGCGTACACCACTTGTATCTTTGATGTCTTTGTTTTTTTTTGGAAACGCTTTATATCTCAAAAATAGTACTCAAATAGCACCCTGGGCCCTATAATTTAATTTCTCTAGGTATCGTAGAAGCCGAAGTCTTTCTGTGTGAAATTTCCGAGTACGCCAGCTTGACGGTGCGAAATTTTGTACACCGTTAAGTTATGGAATGTCTCGGCTTCCACGATAGCTAGCGAAATGAAATTTCAGGCCCCTAGGTACTATTTTTTGAGATATAAAACGTTACCGAAAACAAAGTCGTTCTAGAGATACAAGCGGTGTACGCCAGCTTAACGCCCGGAAGCGTACATCGTGAACGGGCCTTATATTTAGAAAAGTTTATGGGTACTATTTTTTTCACCTAGGTATTCCATCGGTACTATTTGGGTACTATTAATTGGCAATATTAGATTCTGAATATCTTTACGGTGTGCGACATCTTGACGGCCACATTCACAGCTACACATGCGCACATGGTAACCTTGTCTCATAATAAAAATAACAAAATTAAATCTTCTATACCTATTCAAAATAAAACAATATTTTCATTACAGGAAATATTTTTCTGCTTTGGCTATTAAACAAAATCAATGTCTCAAAGAAATTAATAGAAAAATAAGAAAGACATCGTTCTTTGAAGATTAATAGATCATATTGACTCTTCTTCTTAGAGAGCTACATATGGAACCAGAAGCTGAGAACGCCCTCTCAGCCTCGACGCTAGTAGGTTTTATTGTCTTTAAATAATTATGCAGAAGAGTCAAATACTTTCCTTTGAGTCTTTCTACTTCATATGCAATACGAAGTTGTCCAGCGTTCAATGTGTCCAATTGTTCATCTATGTATGGGAATGTTTATTTTTCTTTCCGTATGTAAGTCCGTTGTGGTGGACCGGAACCGGCGATTTATTACCGGATCCGGTAGCCGTCAAAAGTACCGGATCCGGCCGGATTACCGGATCCGCCGGACCGGATTGCAATCCCTAACGAGAGGATAAAGAAAGAAAGCTTTGTTTTACCACCCTAGTTTTGTAATGTACTATTACGAACAACGCACTCATGCTATGATGTGAGTAGCGTCTAGGCCTGACTTTAACGCCTCTAAACTGTTTTTGTATGAATGCAATGTTAGCAACTTGCAACTGGAATTGGATGCCTTCGCTGACTTCCCCAACGTATTAGAAATTACGTTGGAGGGCAACAATTTGTATCATGTAGACGCTGCTGTCTTCAGTAATGTTTACGTCCCTCATTTAGAATTGCTGAGTCTTCCTTATAACAAATTGCGTGAGGTTCCCGTTTTCGCTGAACCTTTGTTGTTCCCTCGCACGAATGTTTTATTTCTTGGTAATAATCTCATAACTGAAATAAATGAAGCCAATACCTTTCCGGGTTGTGTGCAATTGAGGTCGTTAAACTTGGCTCACAACTACATTGAATACGTCAATGAAGCTGTGTTTAAACCGTTAAATAGTTTGAAATCATTGGACTTAAGCCACAATAGAATCAAGATTATTCCTAAAACTATATTTCAACTTCGGTCTTTAGAGGGAATTTATTTACATCACAACTTGATCGAGTACGTTCCGCCACATGCATTTAACGGCAGCAAACTTGCATGGCTGGACATCTCTCACAACAGAATCAGGCATCTACCTGAGGCCTTTATATCCAAATTAAATGAAGCAGGGGTCAGCTTCCACCTTATTGCCTCCGAAAATAACCCATGGATATGCGCTTGCCTGCTGGAGTTACTAAAGGAGGCTCAGAGAAGAGGTGTTCGTACCGCTTGGAACCCTGCCTACGATGGAACGAAGCCGGAGTGTGTGTTCATCGGCGGAGTCCCGTGCCACAGACAAGCGCCCAGCGCGCTGCTCGCCCCAGCTGCCGCACAGCCGCCACCAGTATAAGTAGCTTGTGAAGTCGCTGCCAGTATTTCATTTATTAGTGGGTTTATTAAGAAGGATTAATCTATGAAGTGCACATGAAGTGAATTTAAACAAAAATCCTAATTTGGATTCGTAATTGTAGAGTCAGCGTACGAAAGTGGTCTAACCGCCTAACGTATATCCTGTTCAATGAAGGATTAGGTACAAGGAAAAATTGGTTCTATAAAGAGTAGTTTTAGGGTGACATACATTAAGTGACTTTTCTTAAGTAGACTTGTATTACATGGTATCTATCTTTAGTATTGTTAGCGACGCGCTCATGGTTTTACTTATAATTCCCATATTTGTTAAATTTCTCTTTTATTTACTTCAAGGTTAACTGTTAGACGGAGCCGTAGGCTTTAAGCCCGTCATTTACTTATACAAATTGTATGCATCTTATGTAACATTTGTATAAAAAGGCTTATGTTCATAGAAAATGTAAGTCACTTACGACTTTCTGCCCAAAAGGGACAGCACTATTTCTAATTAGTTAATTTTAAGGTAGAATTAAGTTTAATAAGTTTACCTACATGGTTTCCTGATCGGTAGCCGGTCAATCCGCTACCAATCGCGAGCCGCACCGCCCGACTACCATTGAACCACTGTCACTGTCTCGAAACAAAGGTCTATTTGCTCATTTTAATTCTTCCTTCTACGCGCAGCAACTGGTCGCTAAAGCTGACCAAGCTACTAGTCAAGTTTAAAAAAAAAGCTCATTTTAATCATCGCGCCAGTTTCGACCAGTTACCTACAAGCATTTTAAATATAAATGCTTACCATCAGGCATCTTGTTTGCCACCCTAGTTGTATAAAAATAATGACAATCTTAATTTTAGATGCTGTTTTAAATTAATATATATAAATGGAATAACTAAATAGTTATGTGTATAGTATATTGTATATGGGAGATGTGAAATAACCCGTATTCTACCAATAAATTATTTAATTGGGATCAATTAAATACATGCTCGAAAGTAAAATATGAAAGTATTGACATACTTACTTTCATTTAATTCATTTACCTTAGATAACTTTTCGCTACTGTTCATATCATATTTGTAAAAACGAAATTCTGTAAAGTTTCCTTATGAAATAGCCAAAAAGGCAAAGATAAGCAACACTCTGCAAGACACGTGTAGCTCCGCTCGCCGACAGGAGCCGGGTCATGCCGACCGTACCTGCTGTAAAATGAGTCAAATCATTTTGTTGTTTGATTCTGATATAATTTGTTATTGTTTTTATAATTGTTTAAATTACTGCTTCTGTGACCTTCTAGCACAGAAATATATCGGGATAGAAGCCAATAGTTCGTCGATTTGTATGGGAGGTGGGAACCAAGCGTGTAACGTTTCTTGCTTGGCGTTTGACGCCAAAAGTGTAATTTTGTTATTGGAAAACCTACATTTTCCATTTCATTTGGTGGTATTTGAACAATTAATTATACGATTATTATCAGATTTTCAAATCTGCTAATAATATTGACTGCAACTGAAGTTGACGGCGTGCAAAGTAGGTCGCCCACCACTTTTTTTTAGCACGCGAGGTACATACACTTTTCCTTCTTCCTCGATATATTTCTGTGACTTCTAGAGTAATGTTACTTGGAATGAAATACTAATATGTACAGTATCTACGCTATTAAAAAGAAAAGTGGGCATGTGAATCAGAAGCATCTGGGTTTTATTCTCAAATCACTATATATATCCTAGCTGCGTGCCCGCCAACACACTGCATCTAGTATCACAGCGAGCGTAACATTGGAAACATCAAACAAACGAATAACTCTTATCTTCTATTTCAACAATTGTTCTGAAATGGTTACTCCTTTTACGAACACAGGTAAGCAATTTTACATTATTTTCGTTCCCTTGCCGGCTTGAACTCCTTGTACAAATTTTCGGTACTAATAATGTGTATCCGTCACGCGCAAATTTAATAGAAAACCACATTAGTTGTTGTATTAAACGCCCACTGAACAAATTTTCGCACATATTATTATTGCGATGCACCCCGTTTTATTTTAAATCAGTAGCACAGACGCAAATCCTTGTTTCAATAAAATGCTTGTTCCATCGAATGCTCATTTCGTTTACTTCTAGTTCAATCCTTGGTTCGTCAATTCCTTGTATTGTCAAGTCCCTGTTTCGTAATATACCTACTTGTTATGTCAAGTTTGTTTTCTCTAATTCTTTAGATAAAGCATGGAGTTACGATTGGACGTAAACGTTACTAGAATAAGACAAAATAAGCATCTGACAGAACACGTTAATTAATTAGGTATTACAAAACAAACAATTGACCAACCAAGCGTTGTACAAAACTAAAATTTAACAAAATGAGCATGACGGACCAACATTTGTCGGAACAAGGATTTGACAAGCCTCTGTGCTTTCGTTGTGGGTGAACCATGAAAATAAAGTGTCACTCAGAAAACCCTTCTAATTATTAAATGACAAGATAACGTGCTCTGTGACTGACCGAAAATATTAATTATGTCCATAAAATAGCACAAGGGGTTCCAAAGCGCAGTTTAATAAAAGTAGGCTCTCAGAAAGCTAACAAAGCAACTGTTCATTTCTACTTATCTACACCGTATTGGATAACCTTTTTTTTCTCGGAAATTCCATAAAAACTCTTAGAAAGTGAAGTGACCACTACAGGGCCTCTGTCGACCACTCGCAAGTTTACTGTGCCTACCTACCTCTTCTTCTTCAAGTGCCATCTCCATCCCGGAGGTCGGCGACCATTTGTCCATATGTCGATCTATCTGCAGTAATGCGAATTAGTTTTTCCGTGCTCTCAGCCTCCAACCACTCCTTGACATTCTTGGTCCATGATGTTCTTCTTCTGCCCCGGCCTCGTTTCCCTTCTATTTTACCCTCAATTATTAGTTTTAACAAGTCGTATTTTGTATTTCTATATATATGTCCGAAATATGATGCTTTTCTCCTTTTAATAGTTACTACGACTTCCAAATCTTTCTTCATTAATTGCATTACTTTTTCGTTGGATATTTTATCTGTCCATTTAATTTGGTACCAACAAATACCTACCTCTACCTACCAGTATATTGACACATTTACTCATACTATTATTATTAACGTGGTTGTTTTGAAAATATATACCTCGCCGAGGTTCTTACGCTGGTTTTTCTCGGGGAGGTAAACTTTTCCGAACTGGTAGTAGACTGACATTCATAGTTGCATTGTAGCCGGTCTGCAGCGTTTTACGGCATTTATTTATTTTGCCGTCTCCGCAAATATTGTAAAAATAAATGCTATCCAGATTTTGTTTTAAAACCGAAAGCCAGTCCCAAGGCTGAGTTTATTTTGGTCGATGTTATCACAAATTGTTTTTTCGTTGTAGCTATGCGATGTGTCTTATAATAGGCCGAAAAGTACCTCGTTTCCGGGGCGGCCAGACGAGAGGCCTTTAATTGAATTCCATACAAAATTGCCGGCCTAGGCCTGCAATGTGTTTTTTTTTTAATATCAATTCCACATTTATTTGTGACACAACATCACTGCGTTCAGCCATTAAAATAAATAGGGATGTAACGATACCGATACCGATATATCGGTATTGCCGATAATATACAACCGATATTTGAAGAACGCGAAAAGAATTTTTTGTATGAAAAAAAATTTGCAGAAAGTAATTTCAATTACTGACTTATTTTATGTATTGGTCTATTACCTTGTGCAAATGACAATTACTATGTTAATTAAATCTTTGGTTCTTTTTAAAAAATAAATTTGAATTTTGAGTTGACAATCTATATTTTTCTAATATTTTTACTTTACACTTTCAAGGTTGACTCTCTGTTAAATATAGCCAAGTTTTAGGTATACTAAGGACAGACAAATCATACTTCATTACTTAGCTAAGATATCGGTATCGGTATCGGTATCGCCGATATTTACTACAATATATCGGTATCGGTATCGTATCGGCAAAACTATGTATCGTTACATCCCTAAAAATAAACAATAAACGATGTTTGCTATATTTTGCAGTTGTAAGTATTTATATAAAATCGACATGAACATAACGAACGAATAACACATTAATAAGGAATGCAATAACCGTCCAAATTTCATAACCGATTATTTGTTCGGTTATACCAAAAAATAACCGATAAATCGGTTATAACCGATTGTTACAATAAAAAAGGGGTTAAGAATCCTTTTTGCCGACACCAATTTTTATTTAAGTGTGTTTGATTTGGGTATGCTTTGAACTGAATACATTTACTACAACAGTACTTCTAGCACAACTGTGACACGCGACGCTTTGTCGCGCGACAAATGCTACCTATCTCTTTCCATTCAATATCGTGTGACAGTGACAGGTGATGCTCTGTCGCGTGAGAAACGAAGTCGCGGCCAGTTATGCTAGACGTACAGGTAAGGTTAACTGGTAGAGAATGCCTTATGGCATTAAGGCGAGGTGAGACCAGAATCGGGCACGGAAGCCTAGTTTCCAAATCATTTTTAGAGCACTTATTTGACTCTTAGGTCACTGTAAAACATATATAATAATATTCAGAACTGTATCTAGGGCTTCCTCTCACTTAGAACACGATAGCAAACACTTCGCTCGATAGAAAAGTAGCGCGAAAACACTATAAAATAAAGTATTTTTTTCATTTTTTTTCATTTTGTTCATCACCAGTTACCTTTTCTGACAAAATTAATACCTGACAAGCATGATTTCACAGTCATGCAGGGCATCCTCTCATGTTTGGGTTGATAACGTATACTTTTATGTTAGAAATCGAAGATAATCTGCAATAATCTGCATTCCGCCCGACCCTAGTTTGTATGCAAAATGCGAGCCAGGTCCTACCGCGCCTTGAGTTCGCCTTTTGTACAATAAGTTTTCTTTTGTGCAATAAAGTTTAAATAAATAAATTACGATCTCTAACAGCCAAAAAAATATTTTAACTAAAATTTCAAATGATCTGATAATAATTAATGATTATATTAATTACATGCAGGCATGTTGTTTCTTACTTTTTTCGCACAGATAAAATGTATATCTTAAAGCCGATTCTTAACTTTCTTTTCCTCCGTATGAAGAATCGAGTGACTCGAACCACCTTAATGTAAAATAATACATCATGGTGGGTTCACTGAGGTTCTGCATTGCAGGGACGGCGCCCTCGCTGCTGCTGGTGGCGGGGCTGCTGCTGGCTGCCACTCGCGCAGACATGGTCACGTGGAGCCAGTGCACTAAAACTTTTGGGCGAGCAGCGACTAAGCCGGACTTCAACGCCTCTGAACTGATGTTACATAATTGCAATATTGACCACTTGCAACTGGATGCCTTCGCTGACTTCCCCAACGTATATTATATTCAGTTGAATGACAACAATTTGTATCGTGTAGACGCTGCTGTCTTTAGTAATGTTTATGTCCCTGATTTAGATCAGCTGGATCTGAGGCGTAACAAATTGCGTCAGGTTCCCATTTTCGCTGAACCTTTGTTGTTCCCTCGAATGAAAACGTTACGCCTAAGCGATAATCTAATAACCGAAATAAGCAAACCCCATACCTTTTCAGCCTGTGTGCGAATGGTGGCTTTATACTTGACTTACAACCACATCGAATACGTCAACGAAGCTGTATTCAAACCGTTAAATAATTTGACACATTTGTACTTAAATAACAATAGAATCAAGATTATTTCTAAATCGACATTTCAACTTCGGTCTTTGGAGGTAATCACTTTACATCACAACTTGATCGAATACATTCCGCCACATGCATTTCACGGCAGCAAACTTACATGGCTGAGCATCTCTGACAACAGAATCAGACATTTACCTGAGGCCTTCATATCCCAATTGAATAACGCGGGCGCCAGTCTCGCGAATTTGTACTTCAATTCAAACCCATGGATATGCTCTTGCCTGCTGGAGTTGACCATGGAGGATAAAAGAACAGGTATTAGTAACGCTTCCTGGCGCTACAATGGAGCAAAGCCGGAGTGTGTGTTCATCGGTCGCGTCCCGTGCCACAGACAAGCGCCCAGCGCGCTGCTCGCCCCAGCTGCCGCACAGCCGCCACCAGTATAAGTAGCTTGTAAAGTCGCTGCCAGTATTTCATTCATTAGTCGGTTCATTCAGAGGAGGAATAATCTACGAAGTGCAAATAAAGTGAATACACAAAAAATCTGATTTGGATTCATAATTGTAGATGTAGATTCAGCGTACAAAAGTCACCTAACGTATATTCTTTTCCATGAAGAATGTACAAGGAATAATACTAGTTTTTAAGGTGACATTAATTAAGTGACATTTCTTAAGTAGATTTGTATTGTAATGACATAATCTTAATTTTAGATGATGTTTTAAATGAATATTTATATAAATGGCATAAATAGTGATGTGTATATTGTATATGTGACATATGTTATAACTTGTATTCTACCAATAAATAATTTAATTGGGATCAATTGAATTGATGCTCGAAAATAAAATATGAAAGTGTTGACATACTTTCATTTAATTAATTTACCTTAGATAACTTTTTGCTACTGTTCATATCATATTTGTAAATTATGAAGATAAAACGAAACTCTGTAAAGTTTCCATATGAAATAGCCAAAAAGGCAAAGATAAGCAACACTCTGCAAGACACGTGTAGCTCCGCTCGCCGACAGGAGCCGGGTCATGCCGACCGTACCTACTGTAAAATGTGTCAAATCATTTTGTTGTTTGATTCTGATATAATTTGTTATTGTTTTTATAATTGTTTAAATTACTGCTTCTGTGACCTTCTAGCACAGAAATATATCGGGATAGAAGGCAATAGTTCGTCGATTTGTATGGGAGGTGGGAACCAAGCGTGTAACGTTTCTTGCTTAGCGTTTGACGCCAAAAGTGTAATTTTGTAATGGAAGACATACATTATCCATTTCATTTGGTGGTATTTGAACAATTAATTATACCGTTATTATCAGATTTTCAAATCTGCTAATAATATTGACGGCAACTGAAGTTGACGGCGTGCAAAGTAGGTCGCCACCACTTCTTTTTAGCACGCAGGGTACATACACTTTATCCTTCTACATCCATATATTTCTGTGCCTTCTAGAGTCTAATGTTAAGGACTATTTCCACCAAACGGCCCGCATCGGCTCGGAACGGAAAGAATTTTATGGCCTTTAAACGATACTGAATCATATGTGTACTGTTTTTAAGTCTACATTACCAAGCTGCGCACAACAGCTTGACCGCGGGCGTCTTCCGCGACACGTGATCGTAACCGAAAGTATGCTGCGACACGCGATCGGCTCCGTTCGCTACCAATCGGCCCCATTCGGGTGTCGACGTGTGCAATCGGAACCTTTCGGCTGTCGATGCCGCCGCCGCGAAACTATTTGACTGGGTGCGGATACGTTCCCAAGCAACCGTACGGTGCCGATCGTGTGCGTCGATATTCTGTCGGCCGCGAACGGCTGTTACCGGCCGATCGTATGCGTCGACACGCTGCCGGACGCGATCGGTTGTCGCCGCATCTTTCCGTTCCGATGCGATGCGGGCCGTTTGGTGGAAATAGTCCTTTACTTGGAATGAAGTGTAGGAGACATAACAGTCTTGTGTTTTTTTGCATTTTAATTATAAAAGACACTGTATTTTTAAATTGTTTTAGTGAAGAAATAAATATATGTGTTTTGTGAAGCCTCGCCAGTCGCCATAAGTTAATTCTATGATCGTATCCTTCCTATCCTACTTAACATAATAAAAATGAAAGTTTGTGGAGATGTTTGGATGTTTGCTACTACGCAGTAACAATTGAATGGATTGAGCTGAAATTAGGCATAAGTAGTAGACCAAGTCCTGCATTAAAACATGGAATATTATATATCCTAGTAAGGAGTTCTATTGGAATAATAACGTGAACAAAGCAGGCAAAGCCGCGGGTACATGCTAGTAAGAAATAAAACTACAATGTGGTAAGAGGCTAGATTTACTCAGTCTTGTCATTGTTACTAATATGTACAGTATCTACGCTATACCTATAACTAAACCCGTTTACTAAACTAACTTAAACTTAGCATACACGTGCAGAAATAACTCGCGTTTTCATTGATTTGTTCAAGGTATATCAGTACATTACACACCTAGGTCGGTAACCCGGCTAGAGGAACCCGACTAAGACAAGACTTAATTCCCTAAAGGTAAAGGTTCCCTTCGGAAGAACCAGAGACCCCTATAACTGTTGTCACTCATTTCTTTGGACAAATCAACAGAAACGCTTACCTCTGCATTATAAATAATGAAGATGCTCGACACTCTAAGCCCAATAGCCCGCACCTTTCTGTCAGCATTGCTAATGACTTGACATTCAAGATGGCGGCTACTGGGACAGTGTCGAGCGCTCGGACTACCTTACTTACACCTACAGTGATTATATGATTTGATAAATAGCCGAGAAACTTGACACGTTCACTGTCAACATACAAAACTATCGGACAATTTCAAGTCACAACTGTGCAATCAGTATGGGGAAGTGACCCCATAGTGGAAACACTGACTCATGAAAAACCTTCATGACCCCACATTGGGGGCACCGGGACAGGGAACGTGTTAAAATAGCACAATTAAAAGCATTTTCTGTTAAGATTAAACTATGCATAATTTCAGGGACACAAAAGTTTTTGTTATATAAAGAGAAAGGTCTGTTGCCCCAGTGTATCATCTAACTAAATAAAGTAATTCTACCTCAGTGCCGTAACTACGGCGATGCTAGCGGTGCCAGGCCCAGGGAACAGACCCTGGAGGCGCAGAGACGACCAGACCAGAGCCTTTTCTAAGGGCGCAGTTATAGAACCCGCCGTGTGGCTCGCACCGGGCGCATAAAAGGCTAGTTACGGCACCGTCTACATAACACTATATTCATTGTCCAGAGTTCCTTAAGCGTTTAGTCGTAAAGATAGAGAGAGAGAGAATGACAACAATAGCTGACTTTGTGGTCTCCAATAAACGTGGTCCCTTAAAGAGCAGAATAAGACCATGGTGTTTATGTTATCTATCAGCAAACGGAGACGAGAGTCGATTTTAAGAAGTTGGTCTCACCCGTTGGTTTGGCACAATCATCTAAAAAGGATCTTGGCGTCCGAAAGGAGAGCACGCCACTTGCCTCGATTCTGCGCAGTCTCTTGCGGTTATCGGCTTACCAAGACCTGCCTAAACCATGTCACCCCAACAATAGCTGGGAGGACCAACCGGATAACGACCTATTAAGTTATCCTGGAAGTGTTCACTTAAGATTTGTATTGTATTCAGTGCCGTAACTGGTGGCAAGACACAAGCCATAGACCCTGGAATGACGCAGATGTGACCAGAGAGGGCCAATTCAGGGCATTAAGTGGGTTACTTTATTGTAAAAGTACTTTTTGTGAAAATAGACTATTTAACTGAGAAGGTTCTCTTCAGATGTCACTTTTCGGAAGTGCCCCTGTAGTCTATTTGTGGAATAAATTATTTGATTTGAGCGGTGTTACAGAAGCTCTCATAGGGCGTTCAAAAGTTACCGCACTGAATACTCCTCATCTCGTCGGCTGATACATAGCTGATCTACTTATTCTGTCCTCTAACTCTAGTGGCGTCAGTGAAGCGGATAGTGCAGGGCCGCACCGCCATGTTGGGCTGCAGGAAGTCGTTGAGCGCCCTGACCGGGTTGGGGCGGTCGAAGGGGAAGCCCATGGCACGGCGGTCGGGGTACTTCCGGTCGCGGATGCCGCAGTACGACGCCGCGTCGTTGCACGACCCCACCAGGTCTTGCTCCACCTGGGGAATACTTAGCTTTAGATAACTTCTTGCAAAGGTATTCCTGATGAAAAAACAGCCGTTTCCCTCATCCATGATTTTAGTCAAGAATTAACAATGAAACATTAGACTCTAATAGTTCTAAAGAACTTTGGGCTTATGCTTCTGAATTTAGTCTATCTACCCTCTGGTCTCACATCCCTATGTGAGAGAGTAATGGCAGCAAGCTATGAAAAGGCCAGCAATGAGCCCGACGCCTTTGGCAGGTTTATAATAACCTCAGAGTTTGTCGCGAGACGATGCCACTTACCCGATCCTCATTCCAGTTGGTGACCATAGCGAACAGCACCACAGGGTACCCCTGGGCGGTCCCCTTGGGTATCAGCATGTGGTGCGGCCAGCCGCAGCCGCAGAAGTCGAACTGGGCCGCCTGGTCGGAGCCCGGGTCGCCGGGCCGCGCGTCCTGGCTGCGGAACGTGCGCTCGTACGGGATGGTCACGGACGAGTCCTTGCTGCTGCGGGTGATCACGTTGTTGCCGGGGCGCACTGGAGAAAGAGCATTATTATTGTCAAATACCTTTTGACTCGGGCTGCTTTGGCTCGGTCCCCCAAAAATCTTGGGCTCGAAAAAAGCTCGCCACTTGCCCCGATATGCCAAAGTACTCGTCCAACCAGTACTGGATTAAGACTACTTGCCCTAATAATAATAATGAGAAAACCCCACTTCCCACCCCACCTAAACAGGTGGGGTAGACACAGGCAGGAAGGATCCACTCCTATACAAACAATTGCTTAATTTGCTCATGGGTTAATCCGGCACTGCTCGCTGGAAGGACCAACCGGATAACGAACTGTTGTTCGCCCCATGTATGTTCTATGAGCTGCTTGATCCGCTTTCATTATCTTCCTCGACTACCATAGATAAGATACTAGCATATGGACGTAACAGTACATTACGCACCCAGGGCGGTATAATGAAAAAATGACCCAGACCAAAAAGGCAGGAGTTTGTGGCGTGATCTGGGTTTTTGTGGATTTATGGCTTTATTACCACCCCCGGTCTGTACATTGTATTTTATATAAAATTAAATTTAGATTTAGTTTATATTAAATTGTAACAAACAATTACATCGAAAAAATATTTCTTTCTTTCTTATTGTCCAGGAAGCGGGGTTTTCTCTCCGCGCAACGGTTGAAAAAAACCACTTATGGCTAGGGTGACGTAAAGACTTACAGCCCGTGGAGAACTTGTCCAGCTCCACCATGAGGCGCCGCTGGTCCTCGAAAGGCATCGGCTGCCCGCGCTCGTCGGCCGCCGGCGCCAGGAAGATGCGCACCGTTCCCATCATGGACTGGCCGCTGGTGTTGTTCACCTCAATCCTGCGATTAAAGAGTTAAAATATTCGATTCAAAATTAATTTATTTTCACCTCACAAAGGATACAAGTTACAGTATAGTTGACAAAAGAGCAGTAGCGTGGCGTAAAAGATATCCTTGGGCATGCCGGTGCAGATTAGGTGTCCCTTTTTTAAGAGCTGTAGAATAAGGAGCTCAAATGCCTGATATTAGGCGGTAGGAATAGAGTTCTTTGGACGCCACACTACAGCAAGAGCGTGGCTACATTGCTAAAAATTAGGACCCTTTGTGAGAGACTCGAGTCTAAACTAGGTATAAACCCGTAATTCAGATTATTCAGATCTCCAGGCTCTCAACCTGGCAATGTGCGGATCGTAGAGTGTCCGTATTGCTGATTCACGCAGTAACAACTAAATGGATTGAGCTCAAATTTGGTATGTTTTCATCCAATCCACTTAGATTGGATGGAAACATAGGATACTTTATATCCCGGTAAAGAGTTCCTCTAGGCCAATAACGGGAATAACGCAGGTAAAGTGCGTAAATGCTTGCAACCCGTACCAATAGTGGCACAAGTACTAACTTGTAGTTGAAGTCCTGGTGCTGCAGATGTGTGAAGCGTGCGGGCATGCTCCCTCGCGGCTGGAAGTCCAGCCCTCGGGACAGCTCCACGGTGCTCTGCTCCCACTGCGTCGCGAACGTGTTGGCGCCCGCGCGGCCCTCCACGGCGACCGATGACACCCGGATAGACGGGAAGTCCAGCTGAAAGAGGATCGATTAATCTCTCATTCGTAGCGTCAGTTCATCTGGGTCACAAATAATGAACCCTACTATCTCTCGGCTAAGGGCCGATACAGACGGACTGCATACCATCCGCGATTTGTATATATGGGAACTGAATTCCAGCTGCACACTGACTGCACGCCGACTGCACAGTTTCTATACAAGTTGCAGTTGGGTTGCAGTCCGTCTGTGTCGGCCCTAATCGCCTAATGTTGTGATTCATTAATCTATATTCGCTCCACTGAGCTGTTTCTATTGGTTCATGATAAACACATCCCTCGCTACGCATCCTCGCACATTCCTGGTGGCAACGCAACCATTTTGGAAGAGTAAGTTTGACTGTCTCAGTGATTTGTTTAGTGTATTTAATGAGTTTTGCTTGTCACCTGACGATATGCAAAGTGATAATCGAGATCAAGTGCAGGTAGTGCGAAAAACTCGCGCGACTAGAAAAATTTGCCACCCGTCTCTTCGGTCCCTTCGCGACCATGGACGGTAAGGCACGTCCGAAACGTCGTAAATATATCATGTTGTTACGTTTAACTAATGTTCGGAAAAGTGTGATGATGAATGGCGTATTACCTGTGCTGGGCTGTACGGTGGCAGCTTGGCCTTATGAAGGTTGAAGATGTCGTCAACGTACGCGTGCCAGCGGTAGAACACCGGGTCGCGCATGGCTGTCGCCGAGTCGCCCATCACGCCGAATTGCTCCTGCGATCAAATTATCAAAATGGTCATACAACTTACAAGACTTGGTCAAACAAACTCGTATGTGTTAGGAGTATTAGTTTTATTCTATGAGAAACCAAACGGCACCCGGAGTTCCCTATATTTCGGTAGCTACCAGATTTTTTACAGATTGAGTACAGTACTAAATTTAAAATACGATTTCTAACAGTCCTACTGACTCTTATCTTGGGATGCCGTCTAGTTAGGGTTGCCAGATTGAATGACCCTATTATCGGGAGAAAAAACAATACGTCGGGATTTAAAAATATCTTCTTTGTCGGGAGTTGGGAGGCATCTGGAAACCCTACGTCTAGCCTATACCGATCCTGCTCTGTTCGGCTGAGAAACCATCGCATCCAGTGTAAAAGCCACGGTACTCACAAGATGACGGTTGTCAGGGTCGTGCGCGTAGGAGATGAACACGTGGCCCATGTTGTGCAGGTCGCCGTACTTGGCCGGGTTGCGGCTCAGGATGGACGACTCCATCAGGTTGCCCAGCGTGTCGATGCCGGTCTGCTCGTCCAGGGGAAACTTGCGGCCGCTCGGCTGAGAAACGAAACATTTTATATTTCCTTGTGACATCACCGCCGCGCTGTGGTGTAATGTAACTAGCATTTTACGTGCGAGCTTCTAAAGCTGCACCCTTGAAAAGGTTCCAGTCTGGTAATTTCATCATTACTGGTCAAAAGAAGTAATGATCTTTACTCAGTTTCGCACATTAAATGAAATAAATATTTATTTTTGACCACAAAGAAGCAAGAAGAACATGACAAAAATACATATAAATTAATAAAAATAACTCATTGTTGTTATCTACTGTAATTTGCATTTAATTTAACTTATATAGGTATTCGTGTAAAATGATAAATACGAACATTTATAATGTTAATATTATCTTCGGTTTCGCGATTATCACTTATTGTAATGTTACAAACTTATGACCCACCTTTTAAAACATATTTAATCCGTTTAAGTTGTTTTATTACTATGAGTGATAATTGCGGAAACCGAAGACAATATTATATTATTAACTTATTTTGTTTGTTTTGTTTTAGTAATTTATTTCATATAGATTAATAATTTAGCATTTTAATCTAATTGGCGCACGTCCTCTGTCGAGATTTCTCGAACTCGAGAAAACTCGAGAAATTTGTCGCCATTTTAGTAGAGTATAACTGATTTGATTTGTAAGAAACGTAAAATCCTAGCTACGCCCTTGGGTGCACATGTGTTTGAGTTATTCAATAAAATAATAACTATGTTGTACCTAATGACTATTTAACAAGTAAAAAAATGTGCTATTCTATGATTTTTAATCCAACTTCTTTTATAAAAAGTCTCGAGACCGAGAAAACTCGAAACTCGAAAAATAAAAAAGGTGGAGAAATCAGAAATCCTAGATGCACGCCACTGTTGGTGGCACAAAAACTCCCGGGATCGGAAGTTAACGTACCAGGTCGATGGCGCCAGCCTCGATGGCCTCGACGAAGCGGTCGCGCCACGTCTCCAGCTGCGCCACGTCGGCGCGGATCACGTCCACCGGCCGGTCCAGGTCCGAGATCGTGCTGCCCGCCGGGAGCCAACCCTAGTTGGTGGCAAAAACTCCCGGGACTGGAAGCTAACGTACCAGGTCGATGGCATCAGCCTCGATGGCCTCGACGAAGCGGTCGCGCCACGTCTCCAGCTGCGCCACGTCGGCGCAGATCACGTCCACCGGCCGGTCCAGGTCCGAGATCGTGCTGCCCGCCGGGAGCCAACCCTAGTTGGTGGCACAAACTCCCGGGACTGGAAGCTAACGTACCAGGTCGATGACGCCAGCCTCGATGGCCTCGATGAAGCGGTCGCGCCACGTCTCCAGCTGCGCCACGTCGGCGCGGATCACGTCCACCGGCCGGTCCAGGTCCGAGATCGTGCTGCCCGCCGGGAGCCAACCCTAGTTGGTGGCAAAAACTCCCGGGACTGGAAGCTAACGTACCAGGTCGATGGCGCCAGCCTCGATGGCCTCGACGAAGCGGTCGCGCCACGTCTCCAGCTGCGCCACGTCGGCGCAGATCACGTCCACCGGCCGGTCCAGGTCCGAGATCGTGCTGCCCGCCGGGAGCCAACCCTAGTTGGTGGCACAAACTCCCGGGACTGGAAGCTAACGTACCAGGTCGATGGCGCCAGCCTCGATGGCCTCGATGAAGCGGTCTCGCCACGTCTCCAGCTGCGCCACGTCGGCGCGGATCACGTCCACCGGCCGGTCCAGGTCCGAGATCGTGCTGCCCGCCGGGAGCCAACCCTAGTTGGTGGCAAAAACTCCCGGGACTGGAAGCTAACGTACCAGGTCGATGGCACCAGCCTCGATGGCCTCGACGAAGCGGTCGCGCCACGTCTCCAGCTGCGCCACGTCGGCGCAGATCACGTCCACCGGCCGGTCCAGGTCCGAGATCGTGCTGCCCGCCGGGAGCCAACCCTAGTTGGTGGCACAAACTCCCGGGACTGGAAGCTAACGTACCAGGTCGATGGCGCCAGCCTCGATGGCCTCGATGAAGCGGTCGCGCCACGTCTCCAGCTGCGCCACGTCGGCGCGGATCACATCCACCGGCCGGTCCAGGTCCGCGATCATGCTGCCCGCGAACCTGACGACAAACAAACATGTGCCTGTATAGCTTGGTTACCCAATTTTTTTTCCCATTATTTTTATTTCCAATCGCATATTTCCCCAACAACTACTTTATTCTCTGCTTGATCTTTTCGCTGAAAACATTTTACATGGGCGGTTTTTCCCCAGTCCATATTACCTATTCACAAATACGTATTGTACCAAATAAATTAGTTAGGTACCTGCCTTCCAGGTGGGAGTACGCTATTGTCTTGAAGGTTTAATAAGGGTCGTATCGGCACTTCGATGAAATGATTTGAACTATCGCTGATTTGAACTATCATCAAGTAGCCTATTACGGAGGACCAATACTTGTGATTAGTCTATGTTATGGCTGCTCCGGGACACAAGGCTGGAAGGATGGGTTACCTAGATGGATGGACGGGTTACCTGGGTGTCCAGGTGCGTCCCGGAAGGATAGGTTACCTAGATGGAAGGACTGTTTATCAGGGTTGCCAGATGTAGACTGGAAGGAAGGGTTACCTATATGGATGGACAGTTTACCTGGGTGGCCAGGTGCGGGAGGCGACCTGCGAGTCCAGCTTGGGGAAGTAGCCCTCGGCGATGGGCGCGCGGAAGTCGTTGTATCGCTGCACGGGACGCAGGCCGTTGCAGAACCGCTCCATGTTGTATCTGCGCACAATCACAGAATAAGAATTAAGTACTATACTACGCACAGAATCCTCTCTCCCTAACAAAACTTCCGTTCGCGTCCGGCAACCGGACGGAGCTGACCCGCATCGGCCCGTCTCTCTCTATCGCATAACGCGTACCTACTCTTTGTCCACCGTAGAATGGCGATATTTAATAATAATTACCGCGCAACGCAAACTTGGAGTGAGTCAGTCCTGGCACAATTCAGGGTTCTCAAGCCACAGAAACGAACTTAATAACATTACTTCGTTGGAAAGCAACATTGCTGTAACCCGCAGGGACTTGTTTTAAGAGGAAACAGTAAGGCCGAGAGAATTGAAAATTAGATATTTGTAAAATGTGTCGCTGTCCCGCACTGCCCGCCTCTCTCCCGCAGAGCACGATAGAGACAACTGCAGCTTGGACCCAAAATACCTTTTAAATTTCATGAAAACAACGTTTCGTAGTCCCCTGATTTCTTCCCTAAAACTTAACCTATTTAACTAATTTTTTCATTAAACATTAGAAAGGCTTCGGCCGTGTTCCTATGATTTCTTTTTTTTTAATAATCTAGTCAAAATTGTTTTCTGGATGTGTGAACACAGCGGAAAATCTGGCATTTTTTTTAGGTTTTTGAAGGTTAATATCTCTTTTGAGAATAAATTTATCGTAAAAAGGAAAACATAGGAACATATTGCTCTACTGGCATTAACCAGGGAGGAAACAGGGGACTACGTTTGTATGGAAAAACTGCCCTCCTGTTTCCTCTTAAGTTACAACAATATTGGATTCCAAAGACGATATTAAAAATATTTGGAAGTTAGTAGAAATCTCGGCCTCCGACACGAGACTGCGGTTTTGCGCCAGTTTTTGCCTATTGATAGCATGAAGTTAACGCAGTTTTGTCTCCACAATGTCGTCCCAGCTGCACCTACACGGTTGTGATCTAAGTTTAATGCATTCACTGCCGGCATTTTTTCCGAACTATCTCCGGGTCTTCAGTGACTGGCTGAATTGACTACTACCTAGCGATGATCTGCTGATGCATATAATAAAATACAGCTTTCCCCACCTATCTTTCTGGACGAGGCGCCTGCCATCCGCCCTGTTGGGGTTGACGAGACAATGCCAGTGGACAGGCTGTCTGATGTCCTATAGCTATACCTACCTAGCGATGATCTGCTGATGCATGTAGTAAAACAGCTCTCCCCTCCTGTCCTTGTTGACGATGTTTCTGTCGGCGGCCTCGAAGGGGTAGACGAGGTGCCAGTGCCAGTGGTGCAGGTTCATGCCGATGTCCTCCCTGAAGTACGCCACGCGCTGCTCCGGCTCCGCGTCCGAAGCGGTGTACGACTGAGGGATCACCACGGGCATCTGACGAAAACATTTTAAATTAGTCAAAGGGTGAATATTGATTTAAACTTCCACGATTTTCACTCATAATTATAACAAAACGGGACTCTGCGACGGGACGGGGCGTCCGAAACGTCGAGGTAATAGCATGTTTCACGCGATTAAGTCCCGTTAAAGGGTGAATATTCGGCATTTAACAGCGTTTTTTTTTGTCATCATCATCTTGTTGAAATAGGTAATTATCAAGGTGATTTTTTTATGAATTTCGGTTTCATAAAAAAATTGGCACCACTGGCAGCCCCGAAACTGAGTCTAGTTTGATAAAAAAATATGGCGGCTTAATCTTCCATTGCGGTAGGTATTGTACCTACCTACTTAATAATCGCGAAATAATAAAGGCGTTGAACCACGCGGTCAAAATGCTCGAATCACCGTACACTTATGAAAATCAGAGTCTAATTAATACCTGTTCGGAAAAATAAATCTCAGCCCCGAGAAGAACCTGTGTAAAAAAACCTGTCCATCCACCCCGGTGATACCATAAATACGAGTACTGTGGTTTATCTATAACCACCTGTAACTGGCGGCATTTTATTTTACTATGTTTTATTGTAATCTTTTTACTCACGATGGATGGAATGAAATGGCGGCAGTATATGCCTTTGAGGTTCGAGGTTGTGTGTATATATGTCTGTTAACCTTTCCATGGAAAAGTACTGGACCGACTTCCATGCTATTTTTAATGAGCTTCATGTTTGTTTGAAAGTTAACTTGACCGAGATTCTCCACCACTAGATTTCAGCAAAATTGGTTTAGCTTATGAGTATGAGATAAGAAGTTTTTTGGAGTCGGAGGTTTTAAGACTTTAGAATTAAAGTTATTCTGAGTCAATATTATTTGATGTGCTTGACTATCGATTCTGAAGGTTGAGTAGGTTCTACGAATACATAACTATAGTATCAAATAATAAAATGTGTGAATCGGGTCTTTCCACGTAAAAGTAACGCGAGCCAGGATTTCATTGCGTTTTTTTTTATGAAAGATACAAATTTAAGTGTCAATATAACTAGGGATGATAAGTAACATTTCTTTAGATATAAATGAACACTTAAATTTGCATTATGCACACGCAATAAAATCGCGTCTCGCGTTACCGTGGAATGACCCAATCGCAGAATGCCCAATGTCCGGTAACCATGTCCGGTAACCACATACCCTGGAGCCGTCCGGCACGACGGAGGTGGTCTCCCGGGCCCTGCGGAACACCTTGGGGTCCACGAACTTGTCCGGGAAGGTCTCTGCGAAGGTGGGGATGTTCAGCCCTTTCGTGTCTGGCCTGAAACGTAACACAATCACCAAAACAACTCTATGAAGCCCCGATTTAAACCAGAATGCCTAGAATGCGATGATATGGGGCAATCCGACCTTAAAATAAAAAGCTGGACGTAACAGATAGCTGAAGTATCGGTCAAATGCTTTAAATTAGGTAAGCCAGTGGGAATCGGGTGGTATGGGCGCCACGTCACTGGTACCTCGTCAGCACGCAATGAACTCTCTTACCCGCCCGCGGAGGAACTAGTGCCTCATGGGGGCCCCGTGCGTGCCCTTATGATAAAGACTGAACAGTACCTGTGCAAGATGGCGACGGACAGACAGTAGTTGAACATGTAGGGGTTGATGCGCAGCTGACAGTACGAGCACACGGACTGCAGGTCCGACACGTCGCGCATGTCTGTGGAAAGACAAATACTTTATTTTTGACGAGCTTTTTGGTTCGCGCTACTATCCCAAGGGAATTATATTTACCGGGATATAAAGTTTCCCATGTTTCAATCCAGGACTTGGTCTACTTGTATGCCAAATTTCAGCTCAATCCATTCAGCTGTTACCCCGGTATTTACTAACAAACATCCAAATATCCAAACATCTTCACAAACTTTCACATTTATAATATTATTAGTGTGATGTGATGTGATGTGAAGTGTGATGCGATGAGTTTCCCAGCGAGCTGTCTGTGTCCTGGCACGAAGAGTGAGAACTGGTCGTTGTACGGCAGTTGCATGGGCAGGGACAGGCCTGGGAGCGCGATGTTGGCATCAGTCAGTATCATGCTTACTCATGAAGATGTCGATGAGTTTCCCAGCGAGCTGTCTATGTCCTGGCACTAAGAGTGAGAACTGGTCGTTGTGCGGCAGTTGCATGGGCAGAGACAGGCCTGGGAGCGTGATGTTGGCATCGGTCAGTATAATGCTTACTCATGAAGATGTCGATGGGTTTCCCCGCGAGCTGTAGGCCCTGGCACGAAGAGTGAGAACTGGTCGTTGTACGGCAGTTGCATGGGCAGGGACAAGCCTGGGAGCGCGATGTTGGCATCTTAAGTCAGTATAATGCTTACTCATGAAGATGTCGATGAGTTTCCCAGCGAGCTGTCTATGTCCTGGCACTAAGAGTGAGAACTGGTCGTTGTACGGCAGTTGCATGGACAGAGACAGGCCTGGCAGCGTGATGTTTGCATCGGTCAGTATAATGCTTACTCATGAAGATGTCGATGGGTTTCCCCGCGAGCTGTAGGCCCTGGCACGAAGAGTGAAAACTGGTCGTTGTACGGCAGTTGCATGGGCAGAGACAGGCCTGGGAGCGCGATGTTGGCATCAGTCAGTATCATGCTTACTCATGAAGATGTCGATGAGTTTCCCAGCGAGCTGTCTGTGTCCCGGCACGAAGAGTGAGAATTGTTCGTTGTACGGCAGTTGCATAGGCAGGGACAGGTCGGGGAGCGCGATGTTGCGCACGGGGATGGAGCGCCCGGAGCCCTCACCGAACTTGCTGACCAGCTGGTTGGACACGTTCTTGTACTTGTCCGGCTGGAATTTAACCATAGCCACGTATGTAAACACTTTTATGCCACAACACGGGAGTTAATAAAGAGAGCCCTCGATCGCATTTTTACGTAAACTTCTGCGATCTCGGCCTTTCTTTGTATTACCACCCTGGTTGTGTAATGTACTATATTGCACATAAAAATATTGCATATAAATAAATAAATAAACTCATACAGAAAGAGTACAAAGACTAAGGTTATGTAAGTACAAAGGCGAAAGTTAGGCTCTATGATAGCAGGACTGGTGATAGAATGTTCTCAGCAGAATGTCATTTGCCGAAGCGTCAAAGACTCAAACGAATCAGACATGTGAAAGAGCCTTTTTTTATAAGCTGACAAAGTCGCAACCCTATTGGGCGTGGCGATTGTCGGACCGAGTAGTCGGCCGTGGCGTTCCCTGGGATCGAACCAGGTCGCTAGCCGGACCACCCCGAGTGGATCGGACTGGGTGGGTGCCGGGGGCGCCTGGGGTCGAACCAGGTCACCTTGTCCCGGTCCACCTCGATAGGATCGAACTAGGTGGGGGCCTGTACGCCTGGAGTCGAACCAGGTCGTTAAGGCCACCTTGACTTGAAGGATGAAGCGGATCATCCTGACCTTATGTGAACGGGAAAGAATGAGCCCTAGAGGCCTACTGGCAGCAATAAATTATTTCATTTCAAGGGCAGGGTGCTAGAGAGAGCAAGATAGATATCTTGTAGCTGTAGGTAAGTTTCGGAATCTGTGCCACGATTTGGTTAATGTTACTGTAATGTTGCATATTTTATGATAATAAATAACTAACACTTATGGGCTTAAAGCCTGAAATAAACTATTTGAATAAATCAATTCAATATTGACAGAGAGAATAAAAAGTTTTTTATGACACTTGCACTTATTTAGCTACATTAGGGAACGTGCACGACGAAGGTGCTGCCAACTAGTGCCGCCAATCTAAATCATGTACCTAGGGCCACATTGACGGAAACGCCGCCGTTAATTTATTGCGATGAAGGACGATTAACGTCAGTGTAGCTACGCCTTACTATATTTGACATTGACACTTAGATATTGTCATTGACACTGACAGTTTGATTTGACAGGGGTGATAGTTTCCTTTATAGTCCACGTGTCTCTTCTCTCGTTTAGTGCTGCCACCTATAGTTTGTGCACGTTCCCTATAGAACTGCCTCTCCCGGAATTCTGGTATTGGCCCATACAAGTAATACCGGTATTGCATGCCCTAGTGACGCACTTGCTTTGACAGAAACCTGTAGGCACATGATGCTAAGTTTTGTCGCGCGATAAATAAATGATAAAGCATTTGTCACGTTCTGGCAAATAGTGTGTGAGAGTGACGGATGCTTTATCTTTTGTCGCGTGACAAAGCATAGCATCCTAACCTTACTGCTTAATAAGGACAGCTAAGGGTTGTCGGACAGTGCATTTGAAATTGTAAAGTACTCACGTAGTAGTGGTCAGGCAGTTCGAAGACTGCCTTATCCTCGCCCTTCTGCATGAAGCAGGGCTCCGTGGGCCGGTCGAAGAACAGCAGCAGATCTTTCTTGTTGCCGCTCATCGTGCTGACAAAATAAATAACCAGATTATTAAAACTTCATTCCAAAATAATAACTTTTTTAAAACGCGTAGAGCGGTATCTAGCGGCAAGTAGCTGAACTATTTAAAGATTCTATATACTCATATATTTTTGAATTCCGCTTTAAACGTAGGATTCATTGGACTAACTTTAGCCAGTAAAGCCATAAAATTGTGAAAATGCATACGTTTTTGCGTAACAAAACGCCCCCGAAAACAACCACTAGATAACT
Source organism: Eudemis profundana (assembly GCA_947034925.1). Lineage (NCBI taxonomy): Eukaryota > Metazoa > Arthropoda > Insecta > Lepidoptera > Tortricidae > Eudemis > Eudemis profundana. Next base: position 19,277,397 of record OX344812.1, read on the forward strand.
ATTTTTTTAGTAACGTCTAGCGTCATCTAGCGGCGGATAGCTAGGAGAATATTTGGTCCTAAATTAATTCAAGTTATTAATTGATCAATAGTTCTTTATTCTTAGAGCTTTAGAGTGCTTATAGCATTTTACTCTATTGAAATGTATTGGCCTATTTCGCATACCTGTTTTTCTACAACAAAAGAAAGATTTTATTGTTTACAAAATAAATTCCATTCAAAGAAAGACATATTACATTTCGTATACTATATTTGAACGTAGGATACCGAGAGAAGTACCAGCATTTTAAAATATACAAAACAAAAAATAAAGAGGTATTTAAGCAATAAAAGTAAAAAGATTGCAACTAGTGCTTACTAATAATTATTAAAAATTATTCAACTCACCCTTATTTTCTCCGGTAATTAAAAATAAAGTTTTGTTTTATTTAGAACAGTTCTTCAGCCGTGTAGTCCACGGCCAAATGTACCGATGGGTTCGTGAGTTGTCATTTTATACCACACAAACGATGCAAACCGTGTGCACCAAACGATGTGCAACTCAAAATACAAAGTTATTTGTAGTAGCGCCACTGCCAATGTTAACTGTGAAAATAGTACTTGATAATTTTAGTTCAGTATTTATCCGCATGCAAAATAAAGTTGGTAAACGCATAGACTTTTACCAAGATATTAATGCAGTCAAAAGTGGCGCTGCGGACTTAGTCTTGATAATTGTTCACACGCAAATTTAAAGTGGTAATTCAATCGTGGGACTGTGGTTTGTTTATCAGTATGGCTGGTTGATATGAAATTTGATTTTTGTATATTGTTGCTAGATTATTAAGAATATTAATAACTTTTTCGACAATGGATACCTACCTTAATATGGATGCAACTGTATTGTCAAGTGACCTGTTAATGGACATTATCTAGACCTTTTTGAAATCTTCCATTTAAATGTGCAGGTTAATTCAGAACTTTATGCCACACCTGGCCATAAATTGGCTTTTTCCGCACGCTGCGGAAAAAGCCGCTTCCTGGCCAAGTGTAGACATAAATGATGTACACGACACGGGAGGTAATAAAGAAAGCCCTCGATCGCATATTTACGTCCCTCGCTTGCAGCTCGGGCCGCAAACTTCTGCGATCTCGGCCTTTCTTTGTATTACCACCCTATAGTTGTGTAATGTACTATATATTGTCACATCCCTAAAATAATGACCCGTGAATGAATAGCAACTAGAGTCCAACCGAAATTTCGGTTTCGGTTTCAGCCTAGTTTCGTCAAAAAACGGGTGTCGGCTTAGTTTCGGTTTCGACTGCCATCCGGCCGAAACTACGGTCGAAACCGAAACTGAATTTGAGGCGTTTCGTGCTGCGTGCGATCGGACAGTCTTTATTTCAAAAAGCATTTTTTTTTTTTTTAAACTTTATTGCACAAAAGAAAACTTATCGTACAAAAGGCGAACTTAATGCCATAGGACATTCTCTACCAGTTAACCTTAGGGCAAAGCAGATAGCTTGTGGGCGGTGCAACTAACGTCATTTAACTTTAATTAAAACTCAACTACATTACCAATATAATATACTAATTATAAACAAGTACATATATAGATACGGATAGCTATATATAAATATATATATATACATACACGACCGCTTTAGCTTAGTTGGTAGTGACCCTGCCTACGAAGCTGGAGGTCCTGGGTTCGAATCCCGGTAAGGGCATTTATTTGTGTGATGAGCACGAATATTTGTTCCTGAGTCATGGATGTTTTCTATGTATTTAAGTATTTGTAACTATTAAATATATCGTCGTCTAGTATCCATAACACAAGCCTTATTGAGCTTACTATGGGGCTAGTTCGATTTGTGTAAGATTGTCCCCTAATATTTATTTATTTATTTATTTATTATTATTATACACATAAATACATACAGATGACACATCTAATCAGATACACTAAGAGACTTCAGTTCTAGTAGCATAGAAATTACGCACAGATTTTTTGAACGCGAACTTATTTGGAGCTTGTTTGATATTAGTTGTTTGATATTAGATATTAGTTGAGCATTGATAATTTATTTGAAATAAGATGTTATAAATGTTATAATTAATGATTACTCCAAATGTTATTAAAAAATGAAGACTGACTGATTATGATTGTCATTTTTTATCTTCCCACGAAAACATGACCTTATATGAAAGTTTCTATTCGGTTTCGATTTCGGCCGAAACTGAGATCAAATCCGAAATTCGGTTTAGGTCTCGGCCGTAAAAACTAGTTTCGATCGGAGACTAATAGTAACAGTACGTAGAGTCTGTGCGGAAAGAGAATAGGCGTGGCGAAAAACGGAACTAACCAGTATGGCCACAGAACAGAAAATCTTCAGAAAATACGGCACATACGGTAGACAAGCATTACAGCGCCCCCCAAAATTAATCCTATTCTCTTTCCGCACAGACTTTAGTCTTGGGTCAAAATAACACGCCTGTCGCTTCGACTTTGACCGACCACGGCCAGATACCTATCTACTCATGATTAAAATTATCAATTTGATTAAAAATTGCAAGAATAAATCATTTCAATGTTAATCAATCTAAATTTGAAGTGACTACCATTCCATCAAGAATAATTCGTCCCTCAAAATATTGATTGAAATAACTTAATCCCCTATCAACTAAATGTAATCATATTTTTTTAAGTTTAACATTTTCGATGATGTGGACAGGCTTGTGTAGAAGTAACTCTGTCCATCTATCTTCATCATTTTCATCGTAGAGCTAAAAGGCTCGAATCTTTTGGAACCACTAATGCCTACTTATAGATCCTGTTCAAACGAAACCGATCACGTTTCCGATTTCACTCTGTATAGTAAAATCATCGTGAGAAGACCTGCACTAGGGTGATGGTGATGTAAATTAATAGGTATAAGTACTACCTATGTCAAATTAGTAAGTGATTTTGAAAACCACTGCATGTAGGTACACTAGAGCGCATGTATCGCTACAGCTTGCAGTTGCATCCAAATGCAATTTGGAAGCTGGATATTATCAGGGCTCCTGATATCCGTGTACACGCCGGCCCGTGTACCCGTGTACCCAGCAGCACTAAGAACGAATTACACGAACCCGCCAAGATGCATTTCCGGGTCCAGGCCCACGTGTCTCGGCTGCACAATACAAGAAAGTACAAATAGCGGACTTAATACCGTTAAGGCATCCTCTACCAGTCAATTATCAGGGTAAACAGAGACATTTACATGTGCGGTATTTTAATTTACAAATACAACCAAATTGTACATGAAGTCGGAATATATCGGAGTCAGGAGAATGTCGGGTGGAGTATTGAAAGGTACGTCCACCTGCAGGTTAACTGGTAAAAGAATGCCTCATCCTGGCACATAAAGTTCTACTTATGTTATAAACAAGTTCCTTCTAGCGCCCAATACTACATTTTGAGTCATCCATATAGTACGTCACACCCGTGAACTTGTTAGGAAAGTGTGACATGGGGGAGGGGTCTAAGTCTGAAAAGTCGTGTGACGTACTTTGTGGATGACCCCTTCCCAAGAATATCAGATTTTTCAAAATAACGGATTCCGATTTCACTGGATAATAAAAAATCGAAGACTGCTCAGCGATTTTTCTATATACTTTTGGAATCTGGTATTCTAGAGTAGGGATTATTACGCAAGGCATAAGTTTCCAAGAAATGTGACAAATCCCCGACTTGACAGCTTACGAAACCAATTATGGCTTCTTGGCTTCTCAAGGATCAATCACACAAGTCTAGCCAAAATAAAACATGGTAGTGTGGTTTGTAAGAAAGTTTAATAATAGAAGTATTGAAAATATCTCCAGTGATCGTATTAACAAAGAAAGTTAACAATAGATTTAGTTAGGTACTAACATATGACTTTTACACTAAAGTCTAGGAATAATTAACTAAAATTTTCTTTAATATAAATACACTAGAAGTGAATGTTTACCACGAGTCAATATTGAATCTTAAGTTAAGCTAAACACAGTACATTTACACCCAGTGCCGAGCGGGAAGTGAAGGTTCAAGACTCAGGAGCCCGACCGGCGGCCCAAGCGCTCCCACACACACACACGCACAAGCCCGCGCGCTCCGCCCCTGCGCTAAATGCCCGGCAACGGACAGAACCAGGACATGCAAAGTTGTTATAACTCACGTGAGTACATGCGGTGGGCAGGAATCGCGATGACAGACTGGTTTCTCATCTACCTCACTTTCACTTACATTCTCACTACCCACATAGTCCATATATAACATACCTCCCCCATTAAGAGAGTTCACTAATTCATAAAGTCCACTTACACTACATATTCACTTAATATACAAATTCACTTACTAACACTAACTTATTGCTGTATTCACTAACCTAACATTCCTATTTAACATATGTTGGAGGCCTATTCACTATCCGCCTCTATATCTCTGAATTCTGACGAATTCAACTCGCTGTCACTATCAGTCAGGGCTATTCGCTTGTACTCTGGTGATTCAGGAGGCGTATCCGATCGTGGACGTTTCTGGCTGCTGGTTGTTACGACATCTTGTGAATTTTCATGTATAGCAATATCCTGTGGTCCTGACACTCCAATTATGTCCGCCCAATGCCGAGGGGATGGTATCGAATATCTGGTGTCATGATTAACATCAGCTGTATCCCCTACCGCAGGGGTTGTCTCTTCAGCTGGCTGTTGCTCTTCCTCCCCACGGCTTAACATTTGATTAATGTGCCGCATTAATAATTTGTCATTCCACTTCACCAGGTATCTACAAGTTCCCACTCGTTTTTCTACAGTTCCTTTTAACCAACGAGGTTCACCACAGTAGTTCCTCACATAAACTGCTTGACCCACATCAAAGTATCTGCTTATTGTATTACTGTTTTTGTCGATTGTTTCGTCTCTTTCTGTGCATCTAGAGGAAAGGGGGTTTAACTTATCGAACTTTGTCCTGAAACGCCTGTTGTTCAGTAGTTCCGCCGGTGTTTTCTCACTGACACTGTTTGGTGTGGTACGTAACCCATACAATATGGCTGGCAACCTTACTTCCCATGGTCCGGATGTATTTTTCTTTAATTTAGACTTCACAGTTTGTACAGTCCTTTCTGCTTGACCGTTGGTAGCTGGGTGATAAGGTGGTGATAACACCTGTCTGATATCTTCAGAATTTAGATATTTCCTGAACTCCTCAGAGACAAAACTTCTTCCCTTCCACATATTGCATAACATAGTCATAAGAGTTTAACAGGAGTGCCCATCTCAACATTCTAGGTGAAATGACATTCGGTATGGGTCTTTTCGAATCAAATATTCCTAATAAGGGTTTGTGATCCGTCTTGATAATTACCCTTCGACCACTTATGAACTGGTGGAATTTTTTTAATCCAAAAATAATAGCAGCCGCTTCTTTGTCCACCTGTGCGTAGTTACGCTCGTGTGCGTTCATAGTCCTGGAAATGAAATGAAATGAAATGAAATGAAATGAAATGAAATGAAATGAAATGAAATGAAATAATTTATTTCTGTAAGTAGGCCTCAAGGGCTCTTTCACATGTCTGATTCTTTCTTTTGGCGCTTCGGCAAATGACATTCTGGTGAGAAGAAGCGCCGGAAGAAACTCACCAGTTTCTCTTTTAAAATAACCATTGAGCATTACAATAATTGTGAAAATGCAATTTCAATAAGTGTATTACTTACTAATCAAACAAGTGCTTAACTAATAGCTATACATTTCAATAAACATAAAACTAAATTTTTTAGAGATGTAAAGGGTCTCTAGGGGTCAAAACAAGATAAATTAAAAAGAAATATGGGAAATAGAGAGACATACACTAAAATTAATGGAGATGTAAGGGGTCTCCGTCGTCAAAACATGTTTAGGAGGTGTAAAGGATCTCCAAACGTCAAAATACAAAATGGGAAACGAGAAATAAACTACTAAACTATCATTAAATTTACATGCTTTACAAAAAAACAAACTTACAGAAATTAAAAAAATCTGTGACTCGCATAATATAACTTAAAAACTAAAATTAAAACATTTTTTCTTAGAGATGTATGTGGTCTCTAAGCGTCCAAACATTGGCAAGTACAAAGAAGAATTTTAATATAGCATAATCTACATTCCTCAGAGATGTATATGGTCTCTAAGATTCAAAGTTAAATTATGTATAAAAACGGACTCTATGCGTTCAAGCTATAAGAAAAAAAACGTTAACTTCAATTGAGAACAAGATGTAGTCTCTCACGTCAGTTCTATTAAACACTAGTATATCATTATCTAACACATTCAACATAGCCCATGCAACGCACGCAACGGACGCAAACATTACGGGTCTAATACTCCCGTCACTCATTTCATGCTCTAATACTGCTCCTAATCCGTATTGTGAAGCGTCGCACGATAAAATGAGTTTCTTTTCCACATCATAATGCACTAAAGTGTCTGTGCTTGAAAGCATTTGCCTCAGCTTTTCAAACGAATCCTGGTGTGTCTTTCCCCATTTCCATTTAACTTCCTTATCTAACAGTCTATATAACGGTTCAGCAATCGAAGCTTTGTGTGGCAGGAATCGATCATAGAAATTTATTAACCCCAAAAACGCTTGGAGCTCTTTCACATTACGTGGTGCCGGCGTATTTTCAATCGCACGGATCTTCTCTTCACATGGGTGAATACCAAATTTGTCAACAATAAATCCCAAAAATTGAACACTCTCGGCGGCAAAATTACACTTGTTTTTATTCACCCGTAGTCCAGCTTCCTGTAATTTCCGAAGCACCTCCTCAAGCCTCCTATTGTGCTCATGTACTCCTCCACCGGTAACCACAATATCATCTAAAAGAACGGCCACGCCAGGAATACCTGCCAATAATGACGACATCAAACGCTGAAATATGCCCGGGCAAGCTTTCACCCCAAAGGGTAACCTTTTCATTTTATACAACCCTTTAGGTGTATTGATTGTCAGCAAGTCAGCAGTTTGATCATCTACCATGACCTGGGTATAGGCGCGTTCCAAATCGATCTTTGTAAATAACACTCCGCCTTGCAATTCAGCAAAAGCTTCACTGAGGGTAGGTAATGGATACGTGTCAGTATCTGTCACGGCATTCACAGTAGACCTATAATCCCCACACAGACGCACACTGCCATCTCGCTTCAACACTGGAACTATTGGCGTGGCCCATTCTGAATGTGAAGTTGCTTCCAGAACCCCTTCTGCTTCTAATCTATCTAATTCTCGATAAATCCGTTCTTTTAAAGCGAATGGTACTGGTCTACTCTTGTAAAATACCGGTTTTGTACCAGGTTTAGGTGTAATACTGACTACAGGTCCAGTATATTTGCCTAATCCTTCCTGGAACACTCCCACATACTTCTGCTGTATTTCTTTTAATTCTTTATCTAACTTGCTTTGATCAACTTTTATACTGTACACTCCCTGTAGCTGTATATTCAAATTACCAAACCAGTTTCGACCAATTAAGCTAGGCCCGCTTCCTTCTGCCACAAAAACCGTTAAGTTTTTTTCTATATTTTTATACTGAACCAAGACTGTGGCCTTACCTAATAAACATAACCTATTATTGGTCCAAGTCTTTAATGCAATATCAGCATCATCCAACACAGGCACCTCGCCATGCCATATGCGTCTAGCAGTCTGTTCGCTTATCAGGGTGAAGGCACACCCCGAATCAACTTCCATGTCCATCATAACTCCATTCAGCATAATTTTAATCATATATGCTGGCACTGCCATGTCTTGCCTCACATTATTGACCGATGTATCTTCATACAACCCGTTGAAGTCGGATCTTGGCAACATATTTCCCTTAGCCTTCATTGAACAAACCGCTTCAATGTGTCCTGTTTTCCCACAATGATTGCACTTGGACCACCTGAATCTGCACGCTCCCCTATGAGGCCTGCCACACCGAAAACACAAAGACCTTTCTGTCTGCTTGTCCAGCTTTTTGTTTATAAATTTATTTATTTCCATTGGTACCTCTAAGTCAGCAGTCGGCCTACTCGAAGAAGCAGCAACAATATATCTTGAATCGATACCTGCAGCTTCATGTGATAAAGCAATCTCACATGCTTGATCAAATGTTAATGTGCTTTGCTGTAACAAACGTTTCTGTACTTCTTTATCTTTAATACCACACACCAACCGATCTCTTAATGTACGATCCAAGTCTATGAAATTACAATCAATACTCAGTTTCCTCAGCTGAGCAATATAATCTCTGATCTTTTCCCCCTCCTCTTGATACCTGGTATGAAATTTATATGATTGTACAATTTCATTTGGTTTCGGGTGGAAATGATCATTTAATTTTGATACTATAGTTGTAAAACTAACCTCACTTATTCCGGTTGGAGCGGTTAATGCTATCACCAAATCATACAAGTCAGGACCACACACAGCTAACAAATTAGCCTTTTTCTTACTATCATCCACAATCTCACTTGCCTGCAGACAGAATGTAAACCTATCTATGTAGTTTTTCCAACAGCCATGTGCCACATCAAACTCTCCAAACTTGATACCCATTTTACACTGCAATGTTTATGTCTATGTATTTTCCACTCAAATTACACACTTTCACACACTAAATTAGTAATTTTTGCGCACTTAAACCGTATTTTCGTCGTCGCCACTGTTATAACTCACGTGAGTACATGCGGTGGGCAGGAATCGCGATGACAGACTGGTTTCTCATCTACCTCACTTTCACTTACATTCTCACTACCCACATCTATATTAATAATTTAGCCGGGCCCTACGGTAGACCTGAACGAAAAGCGTCTCAAAAATTAAAGCGTAAAAAAATAACACTTTCGAATCGACAACTTATATTCGCAAAATTCGTATAACGCAGAAATAAGCGTATAAAGATGTAAAATAATGCGAATAATACCAAAAACAGTCGGCCATGTTTGCTTGCGTCAATTCGAGTTCGTTCGGAAATTGTCACAGTTTAGTGCAGGGGTACGTAGCATGCGACTATAATATAACTGCGGGCGCGGCTGTACATACTTGGCATGGGTAAGAAACCCGTTTTTTTTTTATTAGAATAATCATACGTTTCCATAATTTTATTTCAAAGAAAACAATCTTTAAACGGGAAAATATTAATAAGTTACTGACATAACTGAAAAATAATATAATAATATTGTACAATATTATTGACACATAACCCAAAAAAAGTAACAAACGTTGGCAAAGGTGTCAGATAAATTTCTAAACGAAAAAAAAGGAATAGGCACATTTGTTTTTAATCCCTCTGATGGTGAAGTGGTAAGTTAGGGCGAAACTCTGTAGGGGCTTTTTAAGTTTTCTTAAATTTATTCTGACATCAAAAACAAATTAAATTATACCCGTTTTTGGTACAAAGATAGAAATTTGAAAATCAATGTTTATCATTTAGGTGAAAACAAAAAAATTACCAGGCGTTTGAAATATTCGACCATAATAAAGATAATGCAGGTCTGAATGTTTTTACGGTTCCGTATCAAAATTGTAAAAAAGGAACCGTTATGGTGTGACTCTGTTTGTCTGTCCGTCTCTCATAGGTCAGTCAGATATCTCAAACGATTGCTGCGATCGATTTGAAATTTGGAATAGTTTTAAAAGTCGCTAACCTGAGCTACCTACTGGACATAAAAAAAATCTCTTATACCTTTTTTTACTTTTTTTAGGGGGCCGAAATGGGAGGTCGAAAATTTCAAGTTGTGCTATTGTTTTAAGTGGGGTATCAAAAGGATGGAGTTTATTTGTAGATTCCAATACCATTTTAAGTTTTTTTCTTAAGCATTTACTTTTAGATTTAGGACGAAAAAAGTTCAAAAAAATACCATTCCCCTCCTTCCATTATTAATACATATCTTCGAAGTTACTGAACAGAAGAATCTGTAATAATTGTCAATAATTAATATCAACCTAAATATTATTTAAAAAAATAACAGTTTTCCTAACTTACACAGTTTTTTAGAAATTTGGAAAAATCGTAACACTTACTTATTTGCTCCTACTAAACTAAGCGCCATACAGTTTTTCTTAAAATATTCACGCATCTATTTACGAGTTTTTCATGTTTGAGGTAGGAATAAGAACGTTCAAATATGATTTCAAAAATTTATTTTCTACCTACGGGGAGCAACAATGCCGGTTAATTTTACCTCCATAAGATGATTCCGTAGTTTTTGAAGAACATGGTAAAATTAATAAGACAAAATTAAGGGTTTGTCAAATCACGCACGCAGCAATCAAACCCAATCAGGAACGTAGTAAGCGTAAAAAACTGACAGAGCGGGAGGGCCTATATAATCCGGCACACGAGGCATTCTAATCCGGCCCGCGTATAGAAGCCTCCCCTGCCTGCACAGTAAAGTACCTACAGATGTGAGACACACAGCACCCCCAGGACGAAAAAGATTATACGTAACTTCAAGTCGACCATGTCATGTAGCCCGCGCGACATTTTCAAAGGTGCTGTACGGCCCTCTGGGAAAAAAGTTTGGAAACCCCTGATGTGAATGCTTGCCTTAGGTTGAAGTAAGACTACGCCGGCCACGTCTGTAGTAAGTATCCACATAGGCGGGCTAAACTGGCTTCGAACTGGGTGTGACATGTTGAATGGACAGGACCGGACTGGGCTCCGACTCCCCACGAGTCCGGGGCCCAATAACAACAACCACAAGCCGGGGGCCCGGCCCGTGCGGGCCCCGCAGCGGCTAGGAAAACTGGAAAACACCACCTTAACTATATGGCCAGTCCGACGACGCTAGAACAGGCCGCGGCGAAGATAGTGGGACGACCTGAATGTATTTCTTAACGGCTGTCCAAAGTTAGCTCGGGACCGGGACGGCTGTCATATTTTGTAATTCACTATCATATTTTGGACGAGGGCTTAAATTAAATATTTAGACCATGTTGGGGTGGGGTGAGCCTGAGGTACAGGCTGGGTGGCGAGGACGTAGCATGCCACGGTGAAAATAGCAGGACAACCTAGACGTATTTTTAACGGCTGGTCAGGGTGGTCCTTTGGACCAGAACCATTGCAAGCGGGATAGATTTGCCCTTCAGCTTCAGTGGGACATTAATAATTAGACTTAAAAAATAGGATTTGGCTCTAGAAGGGGTAAAGTTATGAATAGGAATCTGTTATTTCAGATATTTGAAAGTAAAACTTGGTATATAAATTACATACCTAATACATTAAATATTCGTGATGTTCCCTCAATTTCAACAAAACATAACTACATAGAGAACCCACTTTCTTAGATGTCGGTTAAAAATAAAAGGCTTCGAAAGATAAATAACAAAATGTACCTAATTGAAAAGATTCTTGGTAATGCTATTTCTAAGGAGGTGAAAGGGTTAAATGGGGTTTGTAATTTTTTACATTTTACCCGGGCGAAGCCGGGTTTTCAGCTAGTAGTCCATATATAACACATCTACTTATGTTATAAACAAGTTCCTTCTAGCGCCCAATACTACATTTTGAGTCATCCATATAGTACGTCACACCCGTGAACTTGTTAGGAAAGTGTGACATGGGGGAGGGGTCTAAGTCTGAAAAGTCGTGTGACGTACTTTGTGGATGACCCCTTCCCAAGAATATCAGATTTTTCAAAATAACGGATTCCGATTTCACTGGATAATAAAAAATCGAAGACTGCTCAGCGATTTTTCTATATACTTTTGGAATCTGGTATTCTAGAGTAGGGATTATTACGCAAGGCATAAGTTTCCAAGAAATGTGACAAATCCCCGACTTGACAGCTTACGAAACCAATTATGGCTTCTTGGCTTCTCAAGGATCAATCACACAAGTCTAGCCAAAATAAAACATGGTAGTGTGGTTTGTAAGAAAGTTTAATAATAGAAGTATTGAAAATATCTCCAGTGATCGTATTAACAAAGAAAGTAAACAATAGATTTAGTTAGGTACTAACATATGACTTTTACACTAAAGTCTAGGAATAATTAACTAAAATTTTCTTTAATATAAATACACTAGAAGTGAATGTTTACCACGAGTCAATATTGAATCTTAAGTTAAGCTAAACACAGTACATTTACACCCAGTGCCGAGCGGGAAGTGAAGGTTCAAGACTCAGGAGCCCGACCGGCGGCCCAAGCGCTCCCACACACACACACGCACAAGCCCGCGCGCTCCGCCCCTGCGCTAAATGCCCGGCAACGGACAGAACCAGGACATGCAAAGTAAAAGCTACCTAAAGGTAGGAATGTAAATAATCCCCGATCTATCACGCTGCGAATGCCCGAGAGGCGACACCCGCGGGCCCCATAATACTGCGTCCACTGCATCCTAACAACAAAAAATTTAGAGCAAAGTGTGCGGGAGGGGTCTAACCACTCTTGAACAGGAGGATTGCGACCTGGCCGAGGTAGAAATAGATGAAATGGCGGGTTTCGTGCGTGACATACGACCCGAAGTTGCGGCCCACGATGCAGTGCCACGTCGGGTTGTATTTCTTGTCAAATTCCTTCTTGATGAATGCAGCAATGTCCTGAAATTATTAAATAACAATTAAATACACGTGGGAACATTTGACCGCTGACCACAAATAGGGAAAATCATTATCTATGTGGGAATATGATGATTGCATTGTGTGGGTGTAGGTACCTTTTCAATGTTAAACTTTTCGAGGGCTTGCGTCGCACAGTCCACGGCGTCCTGCTGCATCTCCTCGCTCATGTCCGCATTCTTGATCACCGCTTTGCGGTCACACATCTTGTCTGCTGTATTTCTGAAAAAATAATTCAGGTATGTAAACAATTTTAGAATTTCGGCCTCAGCTGACAGCTGAAACTTTGTAGAGGGGTCGCGCAATAGGGGAGAAATAACAGATAATCTGAAATATCAAACGTGTAGATTGTAGATGGTCATCGTGAATGGCCCCGACTCAAAGGTTATCTATCGCCTACCCTTCTAACATTCAATCGATAGATTTTCCACACAATGCGTACGGGACTGTTTATGTTCAATAACAGCTATAAATAACTTGCACTAAAGGTCAGGCGCGAAACCCGGGACTCTGGAGCCAGCGCGCCTTTTACGAAATATCGCACCAAGTACGTACGCGCGGCGAATAACTTCCAAAATTGGTTAATTCTTTCGAACCTTCGCCTCCACGTCTAATCAGAATACCTGTACTGGGTCTCTGACTCTGCCTGAGGTGTTTTTTTCGTGCAAATTCGTACGGAAGCACTAGCAGTAAGGCCCGTCATCAATAAGAAATCGCGAAAACTGCTAGCACTAAGCTAATTCTCTAACATGTTAGTCGATATTATACAAAAGAGATAAAGAAAATCCACCACGTAGACAGATATTTCCATAGAAACACAGCAATTTAATCAATAAAACCACTTTATTGCACCTTTTTTGCAAACGAAGGTGAAAATATGTTCATCCGCAATCAGACTTTCATGCACCATTTTGTGACTACGGCAAGATACACGAAAATTTCACTTTTAAATAATCACAAATATACCGTAAAGCTAAATAAACAATATAAACACAAAGTTACTTACGTTTGCTTCGGAAAATTGAACAAATTATCACGCAAAGATTTTGGTACCGGAGATTCTATGCCTACTTTCTAGAGGATTCTTTCACAGGCTTCTTTCAGTGAATATCTCTTTCTATGTGCGGTAGAGGGCGTTCTAAATACAAAGACAATTCGAAAAATTAAGTATGGTTGCGTTCTTTTCTCAGCTGTTTCAACTTTGTTAGTGGCTAGTATTTTCGAGGTATAATCGTTACTAATTCTAATTAAAGAATATTAAAGGAGCAGTATACTTACTTAATTATATTGCAAGTAGAGTACAAAATAAAGTAAGCTAAAGAGTTTTATTAATTATTTGGAAGTTAATAATTGTTTTTTTCTGATCAGACCTGTTTTACACCATAGACAAAGATTTATTTCCTTTTCCGCATGAAGTAGCTGGTTCGTTGACGCCATCTTGATTTGTCAAAATCGCCGAAGAAGCCGAAGTGGCGTTACGCCGCATAGTTTTATACGAATTAATCCGCAATTTAGTGAATACAATTTGTTTCAAAACCAACAAACATGTCTGGCGGAAGTGGCGGCAACAGAAATGAATGCAGAATATACGTGGGAAATCTACCCCCCGACATAAGGACAAAGGACATTCAAGATCTATTTTACAAATTCGGCAAAGTTACATTCGTTGATTTGAAAAATAGGAAAGGTCCCCCATTCGCTTTCGTGGAATTTGAAGATCCCAGGTAAGTCTAGCTAGTTTTAATAATGTGAAAATAGTTTCTGTATTACACATCAAGCCTACGACAAGGCAACCTAATTTCTGCTTATGTATATTTGTAAAGTTAATGCACCGTAGACGGTGTTATTCTTGCATGATTTGATTACTGTAATAATACCAAGACAAAAGGTAGACAAATTACTATAATTATCTGTGTGTAAATTAGTCTGTTTATTCCGGTAGTTTTGTACTCCGGTCTTTAGGTAGTTTGCACTACGCTGCATAAATTATAATGCTAATGCTTGCTAATGTGCCAGTAACTTGTACTTAACAGCATTGTTTACTAGACTTTGCCCTCGACTTGGTTTACGCAGAATTAGAGTTTAAATCCTTTTCTTGGGTAATATTGACTCATTCAATCTTCTACCTACATTTTCACCTTAATTACATACCAAGGAAAATTGAATGTCCCAGACAGCAGATGTCGTCTAAATCAGGGGTTCCCAAACTTATTTACACTTCGACTCCTTTGGCAGGTTGTAAACTTTTTGCGACGCCCTTGTAAACTAAGACACGTGCGGGTCGTTATAGGTTTAACTTACGGCGACTTGAAACTCCCGTGTCGCGACGCCCCTGGGACAGTGTCGCGACTCCCTAGGGCGTCGCGACGCACAGTTTGGGAAACCCTGGTCTAAATCATACTGCCATAAAATGTTTAAAAAGCGGCTGTTTATTTCTATATGACTTCATATTAATTAGCCGTATTTTAATCATAGAATGTGTAGGTGAGGGCCCTGGTCAGGAAGTTGGAATTTCTCTTTGTACCTAGTGGGTAGAAAAACGCCACCCATGTTACCATAGTTACTCAATATAAATTACCTACTGGTATTTAAAGTGTCCTGTTTCAATCGAGGACTTGCTCTAAATATCCTGATTGAATCTACTTGTATGCCAAATTCACTGTGGGCCGGAATAACCTTACACCAACCTTAACTATACATTCTAACAACTATTAAGAGTAAAAAATGTTATGTTATGTATAGTCGGAAAACACTTACTTTCTGAGATATTCATTATTTTGTAAATGAAAACTCCCAAGTGTGTAACAAGCCCTAATAGATGTGATTAAGATACTTTTACTATTTTTTTTAAAATCCTTTAACTAAACAGGAATTAACCTTCTCAGTATTTGATGGTAAGTGACTATGAGGCAAAAATAACTGGCCAAGAGCATGTCGGACCATGCTCAGTGTAGGGTTCCATAGGCGTAACCATAAGGTAAAAAATACGATGTAAAAAAAGTACAACAACAAAAGAGCGTATCTTCATAGCAATTACGTCCTTTTGTTGAGAAGTGCAGTTTATCGGCAATAACTCAAAAACGGAACATTCGATCTTGTTGAAAATAATTTTCATTGAAAGTATTAATTAAGCGTTACCTTCGTCATTTTTTTCATATTTTTTGGACGCACGGTTTAGAAAATAGAGGGGGGGGGACACAATTTACACAACTTTCGGAGCGTTTATTTCCAAATACATTCATTTAATCAAAAACATTACTTAGGAACCTTATAGTGTTTTTTAAAGAGCTGTCGAACTATGTACCACACGTTGATATTTGCTGAAAAAGATTTTTTTTACTGTCTTTAACATGTATGAAGTGCCCCCCCTAAACATATTTATTTTAATTATTTATATACCAAACTAAGTAGCGGCTCATAAAAGACACCTATATTCCAAATTTCATCAATATCCATCATGTAGTTTTTGAGTAAAATGCCTGTGACATACGGACAGACAGACGGACGGACATGACAAAACTATAAGGGTTCCGTTTTTGCCATTTTGGCTACGGAACCCTAAAAATGACCTTTTGTTTCCATTGTAGTTTTTTTTTTCTTTTTGATAACTTTTTCTCCAGTAGGGGCATGTTTATAACGAGGGGCTGAATTTACTGATTTATTTTGTTCCATAAGACTTAATGTATAATGACAAAATTCGACCTATGTTGATATAACGTTATTTACTTGTAATACCAATAGGAATACGTGGTTAAAATTGGTTGGGTTACTCGGGCCCACGGTGTATATCAACACTTGAAGAGTGAAATTATCTAACCGCCAATGGAATCCATTGATGCTTCGATAATTTTGTCTATCAAGCATTGATATTTATAATGGGATCCCCTTGTTTCCCATAAAGTCATAATGTATTGTTAGTCATAATTATCGAAAGTCATACAGTATTTGTGTTTCAAAAACTGTAATATTTTACTACCATATAGAAAACAATATGTTTCTTTTATAACAATTCTGAGAACTTAACAGTTTCATAGAAAGAAGGTTGTATAACTTTCGATAATTATGACTAACAGAACAATACAGTATGACTTTTAAAAATTATGGTTGACAATATAGACCCATTTATAATATTAGTAGAATAATCAGAAGTACAACACAATGTTGAATTATAACCACCAGCAATGTCTTAAGGACTGATTTTGAGTGGCAAGCTGCAGACTGCATGTAATTAAATTTCATTCAATTAGTTCTGATGTTGGTTTACCACAGTTGTGTAAATGTAAAGTCTTATCAGCACACTTGTCGGAATGCTGATAACATGCTATTTAAGTGGCTACATGATTATTTGTATTTAATATACTGCTAAAGCAAAGTGACACAGTTCTTCAAACAATGGATGTGTTTACCTTTACAGTAAAAACTAAAGATAACTGCTTGTGTTGGTTTAAAGCCAATTTATCTGTTTTGATTTTAATAACAGACACTCTAATCATAGAGTGCATTTCCACTGAGATGAAGAGTGGAGATTTTAAGCATTGTAATTGGTCCGTTTCTCTCTGCTTCACCCCGCTCTTCATCAGTGAAAATGCACCTTAAACTTGCCCGAGTGTTTATGCATATAATCAAGGCACATAGAGTAACCAGGTTTTAATTTCCAGGGATGCCGAGGACGCGGTGCGAGCCCGTGACGGTTACGACTACGACGGCTACCGGCTGCGTGTGGAGTTCCCGCGCGGGGGCGGCGGCGGCGGCCGCGGCCCGAGGGGAGGGGGCGCCGAGAGGTTCGGGGCCCGAGGCGCAGGGCGAGGCCCGCCAGCGCGCCGGTCGGAGTTCCGTGTGCTCGTCACCGGCCTGCCGCCGTCGGGCTCCTGGCAGGTATGACTACTTCATTTACGCTTTGCAGTCTGTAAGTAGTAGAACTTATAGATGTGAGGAAGGTATACTGTGTTGTAGCATTGCTGAGGCAGTAACAGCTGGCGTCAACAACGGGAAATAATTATACCATAAAAGAGAATTATAAGACGTTGGTTTGTAAAAACCTAACCTACATAAATATATATGTAATTCCTGCTGGATGTCTCCGCACCTCATCATTATTTTCGTAAAATGATGTACGGGCTGGCAGACAATATGATATGATGCACTGGTTTTGAGACTTCAAAAAATTTTCATAAAATTTTTTTTGGTGTTTTAAGGCATAAATTAGAATTTTCTAAGTCCCAGAGCCCTTGAAAACTTGTGTTTGTGTTCAGGACCTGAAGGACCACATGCGCGAGGCGGGCGACGTGTGCTTCGCGGACACGTTCAAGGACGGCACCGGCGTCGTCGAGTTCCTGCGTCACGAGGACATGAAGTACGCCGTCAAGAAACTGGACGACTCCCGCTTCCGGAGCCACGAGGTGAGTCACTACACGTGAGGCCGGTCACTACAGGCGGGCCACGTGTGCTTCGCGGACACGTTCAAGGACGGCACCGGCGTCGTCGAGTTCCTGCGTCACGAGGACATGAAGTACGCCGTCAAGAAACTGGACGACTCCCGCTTCCGGAGCCACGAGGTGAGTCACTACACGTGAGGCCGGTCACTACAGGCGGGCCACGTGTGCTTCGCGGACACGTTCAAGGACGGCACCGGCGTCGTCGAGTTCCTGCGTCACGAGGACATGAAGTACGCCGTCAAGAAACTGGACGACTCCCGCTTCCGGAGCCACGAGGTGAGTCACTACACGTGAGGCCGGTCACTACAGGCGGGCCACGTGTGCTTCGCGGACACGTTCAAGGACGGCACCGGCGTCGTCGAGTTCCTGCGTCACGAGGACATGAAGTACGCCGTCAAGAAACTGGACGACTCCCGCTTCCGGAGCCACGAGGTGAGTCACTACACGTGAGGCCGGTCACTACAGGCGGGCCACGTGTGCTTCGCGGACACGTTCAAGGACGGCACCGGCGTCGTCGAGTTCCTGCGTCACGAGGACATGAAGTACGCCGTCAAGAAACTGGACGACTCCCGCTTCCGGAGCCACGAGGTGAGTCACTACACGTGAGGCCGGTCACTACAGGCGGGCCACGTGTGCTTCGCGGACACGTTCAAGGACGGCACCGGCGTCGTCGAGTTCCTGCGTCACGAGGACATGAAGTACGCCGTCAAGAAACTGGACGACTCCCGCTTCCGGAGCCACGAGGTGAGTCACTACACGTGAGGCCGGTCACTACAGGCGGGCCACGTGTGCTTCGCGGACACGTTCAAGGACGGCACCGGCGTCGTCGAGTTCCTGCGTCACGAGGACATGAAGTACGCCGTCAAGAAACTGGACGACTCCCGCTTCCGGAGCCACGAGGTGAGTCACTACACGTGAGGCCGGTCACTACAGGCGGGCCACGTGTGCTTCGCGGACACGTTCAAGGACGGCACCGGCGTCGTCGAGTTCCTGCGTCACGAGGACATGAAGTACGCCGTCAAGAAACTGGACGACTCCCGCTTCCGGAGCCACGAGGTGAGTCACTACACGTGAGGCCGGTCACTACAGGCGGGCCACGTGTGCTTCGCGGACACGTTCAAGGACGGCACCGGCGTCGTCGAGTTCCTGCGTCACGAGGACATGAAGTACGCCGTCAAGAAACTGGACGACTCCCGCTTTCGGAGCCACGAGGTGAGTCACTACACGTGAGGCCGGTCACTACAGGCGGGCCACGTGTGCTTCGCGGACACGTTCAAGGACGGCACCGGCGTCGTCGAGTTCCTGCGTCACGAGGACATGAAGTACGCCGTCAAGAAACTGGACGACTCCCGCTTCCGGAGCCACGAGGTGAGTCACTACACGTGAGGCCGGTCACTACAGGCGGGCCACGTGTGCTTCGCGGACACGTTCAAGGACGGCACCGGCGTCGTCGAGTTCCTGCGTCACGAGGACATGAAGTACGCCGTCAAGAAACTGGACGACTCCCGCTTCCGGAGCCACGAGGTGAGTCACTACACGTGAGGCCGGTCACTACAGGCGGGCCACGTGTGCTTCGCGGACACGTTCAAGGACGGCACCGGCGTCGTCGAGTTCCTGCGTCACGAGGACATGAAGTACGCCGTCAAGAAACTGGACGACTCCCGCTTCCGGAGCCACGAGGTGAGTCACTACACGTGAGGCCGGTCACTACAGGCGGGCCACGTGTGCTTCGCGGACACGTTCAAGGACGGCACCGGCGTCGTCGAGTTCCTGCGTCACGAGGACATGAAGTACGCCGTCAAGAAACTGGACGACTCCCGCTTCCGGAGCCACGAGGTGAGTCACTACACGTGAGGCCGGTCACTACAGGCGGGCCACGTGTGCTTCGCGGACACGTTCAAGGACGGCACCGGCGTCGTCGAGTTCCTGCGTCACGAGGACATGAAGTACGCCGTCAAGAAACTGGACGACTCCCGCTTCCGGAGCCACGAGGTGAGTCACTACACGTGAGGCCGGTCACTACAGGCGGGCCACGTGTGCTTCGCGGACACGTTCAAGGACGGCACCGGCGTCGTCGAGTTCCTGCGTCACGAGGACATGAAGTACGCCGTCAAGAAACTGGACGACTCCCGCTTCCGGAGCCACGAGGTGAGTCACTACACGTGAGGCCGGTCACTACAGGCGGGCCACGTGTGCTTCGCGGACACGTTCAAGGACGGCACCGGCGTCGTCGAGTTCCTGCGTCACGAGGACATGAAGTACGCCGTCAAGAAACTGGACGACTCCCGCTTCCGGAGCCACGAGGTGAGTCACTACACGTGAGGCCGGTCACTACAGGCGGGCCACGTGTGCTTCGCGGACACGTTCAAGGACGGCACCGGCGTCGTCGAGTTCCTGCGTCACGAGGACATGAAGTACGCCGTCAAGAAACTGGACGACTCCCGCTTCCGGAGCCACGAGGTGAGTCACTACACGTGAGGCCGGTCACTACAGGCGGGCCACGTGTGCTTTGCGGACACGTTCAAGGACGGCACGGTATTTAACAACAATCAAAATAAATTAACCATCAAATTACGTTTCCAAAACTATCCGGATAAAATCAATTAAACTCATTTTCGTACCGCCAACGATTTTAAAATGACAAAAACTAAAAATAAAAAATGATCGTGACGTCACAAGTCAGAATTTCATACTAAACTGCATACTTTCAGAGCGTTTTGATACTTCATAAAAAGAAGCTGATTTGAACTGTCATCAAGTAGCCTATTGTTAATTAGTGTAAGGTTACGTAATTTTGCTATTGTACGTTTAACATTACTGATGGTGGCGTTGTTTGTCAGGGAGAGGTGTCATACATCCGCGTGAAGGAGGACTACGGCGGCGGCGGCGCCGACCGCTACAGCGGAGACCGCGACAGGTCAGTGTCTGAATGCTGTTCTTTGCATATACAGGGTTGAAATGCTGTTCTTTGCATATACAGGGTTGAAATGCTGTTCTTTGCATATACAGTAGGGTGTCCCAGATTTTGCGAAAATTCAAACTGAGTAACGCATACCCTCCAATTATGTTTGTTATGTGCTAAAATGCCCCTAAACCAAAAATCATCTAATTCTGTGTATGGGAACCCGTGCTGCGCGTACGGCAAAAGCCGCTTTCTGGCCAAGTGTAAACATAAAATGATGTACACAACACGGGAGGTAATAAAGCAAGCCCTTGATCGCATATTTACGTCCCTCGCTTGCAGCTCGGGCCGCAAACTCTGCGATCTCGGCCTTTCTTTGTATTACCACCCTACTTGTGTAATGTACTATTGTGTGCAGTTTGCCCTAGAGTGTGTTAGAGCTGTGACCCGATGTGCGGCCGCTCTAATAATCAAACAGTGTTGTTCAAAAACCGGTCGTTCCTCAGGTCCCGGTCGTACTCGCCGCGGCGGCGCGGATCGCCGACGTACTCGCCGGTGCGGCGCGCGTCCTACTCCCGCTCCCGCTCCCGCGACCGTGAGCGCGACCGCTCCCGAGACCGCGACCGCTCCCGTGACCGCGAACGCGACCGGTCCGACCCGCCGAGGGACCGCGACAACTACTGACCGGTCACCGCCGATCCCCAGGTCGGTACTACTATACTTGTTGTTGTAACTCTTGATACGCTAAAGATATACAGGGTGGCATGTGAGACGTGATCGTCAAATCTCTTACGGGTAAGAGACTAAGAGGTGACGCGATTCGATCGATCGATTTTCTTGCGTGTTGAATCATCATAATGCAAATTTAAGTATTGATTTATCTCTAAAGAAGAATTAAGTACTTATCATCCTTAGATTAACATTAAATTATTTCTTTGATGAAAAAAAACACGCAGTGAAATCGTGACTCGCGTTACTTTTGTGTGACATGGTTATTAAATCTTCTGCCTGAATAAAAGCGTGAACTGTGTCGTTTGCGTTCATTCGATTGTGACATCCATGGACATGGTGGACGTCACGGCACGTCCAAAACGTCTAGGTAATAATACGTTTTTACGCGATTAAGTCACGTTTTGCTATAATAATTATTGAAAATCGTGAAAGTTTAAATCAATATAGAACGTACTTTGAACGAATAAAGGCAGGAGTAAATTTTTTAATAAAAATATCACATTTACATTTAACTAAAAACCATGCTATCTGATCACGTCTCTAATGGTACCTTGTATATTCAATACAGCCAGTTAAACATGCTAACTAATAACCAAGCATTTTAAAACTACTACAGACTGAATTAATCTCAGACTAAACTGTGAAAATATTTCTCACCTCCAATTATACTACACACAATCGTAACCTGCCAGAAGTGAACTGTTTATTACACTATATAACGGTTTTCAATACAGTTCGCGACTACTGCTAAAATAAACATCAGCTCAACTGTACCTGCCCACTAATGAAATTAGCTATTTCTGTTAGCGAATAGCTTTGCAGAGATCATTTTGACGCAAATGTACATAAAAATTGGCCAAAATAGCAGCAAGTTGTATTATGTGCTTGAAAATACGCCAGTGGCCTTCTTCACAAAGCTATAAATTAAAATGTTATAAGTAGACTTTATTTAGAGTCGGGTAAAACCCGGGTATTTTGACTCAGAACCCGGGTTAAAAAACCTAGTAATCAAGGACCATTAAAACAAGAGGATTGTCATTCTCCATACAAAAAACCTGTTCCCCGAATTTACAACGCCATCTATGTATAAGCTTGGTAAAAGAATTATATAATTTACAATTATTCAACTTTGCAAGCGTGACACAGTATTTGAATGTTAGAATTTATTTATTATTAGCTGTTTACGAACTAATTGTTACTGTACTATGTTTCTTTGTTCAATTATAACATCGTTAAATGTTTAGTTTTTAGCGCCATCTAGTTTTTGCCTGGATATCCCCTTGCGGTCGGGGCACGATCCAAAGTATGGAGAATGACAGTCCTCTTGTTTTAATGGTCCTTGCTAGTCCAAAGTTTGCCCATCCGGGAGGGCTCAGCCAGTGACCAGAAAGTACGCGTTATGGGATCGGATCTGGTACGTTCCGTCCGGTGGTCGGACCCGCGCGTCAGTTTTGTAACAGAGAGACTTCGTTACGTAATACGATTACTTATTTTTTGCTCCTAGACTTGTAAAATTCGTAACTTGTAGCTTCGTAAAACGGGCCACTGATGTTTACCCACCTTTATGGCAGTGTTGAATTACGCAGTAAAATATATCACTTGTAAAACTTCTCTATTAATTTTCTGTATGTTCTACACTTCTGTTAACTTTCCTTGTAATGCATGTATGTGAATTTAAGTTATAATATTTTCTTGAAATTTGGCATAATTCATTCATACACGCAATTATTCAGCAGCGGATAAAGCCTGATCTATTTTTTCTAACATAACCTTTTTAGATTGACTGTTGGTCTGCAAACCATTTACGCTGGAAGGTAATGATATATCTTGTTGAAATTGGATCCGCGCTACGCAAATGAGAATCAAAACTATGATCGATGATAATCTTTCACTCATGCGCTTGATGAAAGGTTACAACTGTCCGTAACTTACAGTAGGGCGGGTTATTCTTCAGAAATATGTCTGCGGTCACCTTATTCCTCTGGCCCTTTTTCATACTAAATGTGTGGAGACAGAGGAATAAGTCGCAGACATGTTTCTGAAGAATAACCCGGGGTGCACTCTAGGCAATAATACACTGTCTAGTCTCTAATTTCTACCCTATAAAGGGCGGGTAGTGTGTCAAAATAACGCCCACCCTATCCTATTAATGTATACCCTCCTACCATCAAAATATAATGTATGGAACGATAATGTCGACTAAAAATGACGTTGAAACTTGCCCCATAACGCCCATTTTTAAAAATCGATACGTCTTATGTATCAGTGGGGTTCAAAACCTACTTAATGTTTACTATGTTTGAGTCTTTTAGTCATTTATGACAAATATTAATATTAAGTTTGGGAAGACGCAATTTCAATTGTGATTGGTTTCAAACCTACTGACGTGAGAAATTCATACGATGCTATAGTTTTTTTTTTTTTTTTCAAGATAATTACTGGAATAATAATGATAATATAAGAATAAAATTCAAACGAATGTTACCTATAAAATTGCTATGCCTTGACAGAGTTCATGTTAAACTGTATTTACCTACTTTAAGAGTCTTATACTAACATGAGTGCAGTACAGAAAGGACCATGCGTCAAAATGGACCCAAAACCAACAGAGCTGAGAGTTGTCATTAAATAGGTCTTCACATGTACTTACTTCATTTCATTATATGGGCACCAAGTTCAATTCCATTGCAAAACTGAGATA
The DNA here is from genome assembly GCA_947034925.1 of Eudemis profundana. Taxonomy (NCBI): domain Eukaryota; kingdom Metazoa; phylum Arthropoda; class Insecta; order Lepidoptera; family Tortricidae; genus Eudemis; species Eudemis profundana. The sequence continues at coordinate 19,301,750 of OX344812.1, forward strand.
TTCAAAATTGTATGAGCAGCGCGGCGTGCGCTCGGGCGCTGGTGCCATATTTGTGCCGCCGCGTGCGCCCGCTCCGTGCACCCGTGTCAGGTAGCGCAGGCGTACTGGCGTAGGCGTTTCTCATAGATACTAAAATATGAAAATCTCCGTTCTGCAATGGAATTGAACTTGGTGCCCATATAATGAAATGAAGTACACGTAACGACCTTTTTAATGACACAACTGTCAGCTCTTTTGGTTTTGGGTCCACTTCCCATACAAAGTTGCCCATGGTCCTTTGATTTGATTAGCTCCGCCCCTTTGGTACGTATTTTGTGGGCCGATTTTGAACATTAGTTCGCTTCCATGCATATATTTCGATGTCTCCTACTCTCAGTAGGAAAGTAGAAGGTAAGCAGTGTCTTTGTCTTTAGAGTGCACGCTACTGGTAATCTATATTTGTATGGTCAGTCGTGTCCTGCAAGTGTTGAGTGTGGGATGTTACAGATCCTTTCGATAGTTTAGGGTCATTATTAAAATTACCATTATAAGGACACTTCACAAAATCACTTCAAGCAATGTTTCTTTGTACGTCAATTCGCGGAAGTCAATGTTAATAACTAAACAAAAAATAATAGTAAAATGAACGGGACGCAACTGAGACGATTCATTTTTCGTTCATACATTTCGCATTTTTCACTCTGTAGTTACACGTGTGAAACAGAAATGAACATGAAAGAAAAATGAACATTCACTCGAATGAACGACAATAGTTATTTTACGATTAAACTAGAAACATCGTTATTTCTAGCCATATTATATCATGAACATTTTGCTCAGTCCCGAAATATCGCATTCCCATAATACCAGATTTTCGATATATCGGATTCTCCGTATACCAGATTCCCAAAATAATACATCCAACAAAATCATTTGAATCCTCGAGTAACTTACGATTTTATAATCTAGTGTAACGGGAATGTAGTAAGACAGGAATCGGATAAATCGTCAATTGCTACGTTCTGTCGCGCGATAAATAAATGAAAAAGCATCCGTCACTGTCACACACTATTTGTCAGAACGTGACGGATGTTTTATCATTTATTTATCGCCTGACAAAGCGTAGCATCATAAGCCTACTGGTGTTATGAAATATTCTGGTATTGCGGTATTTTGGGCATGCGCTAACATTTAGAATGATCGTAAACTGTCGGAAGTAGTAAGTTTAGTTTCCGTTTGTGCGTGTAGCTGTAGTGTGACCCGGTCGTTGTGTCTACAGACGGCGGCGGCGGCGGAGCGGCGCGGCGCCACTTAGCTTAAGGTCTAATTATGTGTAGCCACATGTCTCCTGACCGACCCACACTCAACTGTCCACTGTTTTTAGGTCTATAGGGAAAATCGACAGAAATTGACTCTGAATATTATTATTATAAAAAAAGTATCAAGGTTATTATAAGTATTTTTCTGAATTTATATCCTACAAAAGACTGACAATGAACATTTCTGCTTAGAATAAAAATGCTACGGGACTTACCCTATTTAAATATTAGACATTTGTTTTTATTTTTTTCTCTGAAATATTTGAAGTTGAGTTGTCGAATTTCCGTTTAGGCTTATCGGTGGATATTTTATAATATAATGCAATAAGGAAGTCGGTCGGGACATATCGTGCGGCGTGATGTGACTCGTATGACTAAAAATATTTTCTTTTGTTTCATCCACTGTGGATTGGATTGGCTCTGGTTGCTCTGGACGGACTGTGAGGGACGTAGGATCGTAGCTCGGCGAGGATTCTCGGATCTTTGGATTTTTGGATCGTACCGAAGGATCGGATCTCGGACTCTGTGGATTTATTAACTTTGATTGTGCACGGATGGATCGGGATTGGACCGGATTCCGCTGGATGCCAGGATCACGGATCTTTGGGTATGATTTTGAAATTATTGCAAATAACTTGTTGTTGAGTGCACGCTCGGGCCGAGAGGGCGGGGGCGCGGGCCCGCACCGGGGATCCGGGGATGGGGGATCCTACATTACCTGTAACTCACGAGACAACATACACTTGGTTTAGGGATTAAAAATATCAAACATACAAAAAACCATTCAGAACCGTCCTTTAGAAAGTCTGTTATTAAGCCTATACGTCCCACTACTGGGAATAAGTTTACTCTCATGGGCATTTCTCCAGAAATATGTCTGCGGTCACCTCATTCATCTGGCCCTTTTTCATACTAAATGTATGGAGACAGATGAATGAGTCGCAGACATATTTCTGGAGAAACGCCCTCATAGACGAGTGAATTGGTTGTAGAAAAATATTCCACTGACAACAAATTCGCGAACGAAATAGGTTTTTAATAATCAAAATAAATAAACTCCAATCAACAAATTGTTTCCAGAAATGCTTGGACAAAATCCATCTGCGCTCATTTTCGTGCCTTGCACGATTTAAAAAAAAACAAGGCACCAATATGACTGGTCAACACGCAGTGTTACAGGTCGATGTTTCTTGAAATCTATTATATCTGAGCGTGTTGACACTGTAAATGAAACTGATTTGATCTCTCATCAAGTAACCTATCTAAGATCAGTTTTAGACGGATGGTTGCAATTTCGTTAAGACTTAAAGGGATGACTCAGTTGTACTTAACTGCGTCCAATAGTTATTTACCCTACAGGGTTTCTTAATTCGCAGCGAACTCTAAATTATGTGGTCTGGTGAACTGCGGGTAAAATAGCGTTACCTATTCCAATTCTCGCTCATAACCGATCAGCAGAGCATACATACTTAAGTAATCGTTGTGGAGCCCTCGGCTTCCAAAACTTTTATTTTTATTATGTTACGACTACACATCGCGATAACGCGAAGATCCGTGTTGGTGTCTCTCTTTGATATACAAAAAGAACGAGACAACACGAATATATCGCGATGTGTGTAGCCGTAATATAATGAGCAATATCGAGATATCGGATTGCCCAAAAATACCGTAATTGCCGTAATTGGAAGCTCCAGTTGAGACACACAGTGAAAGTAACAAAATAACTACCCGATCTGAGTGCCTCTCTGAACTCTGCGATTACTTAAATTACCGAGTTCTTGTTTTAAACTAAACCGAGTTATGTAATGTAATAACATCATGCTTTTAAATTTTTAACATCATGTCGAAGTAACAGTACAAAAAGTCATATTTGAAGATTTTTTTTTATGTAGATCGTACCATTGATTTTAGCGATTTTATTTTTAAGTTTTAGTCACCCGGTTCTACTCCAAAATCTTATATTGTACGTGTGTCAGTCAGTCAAAAGTAGCGATCATTTTAGTGCCGTGTTTCTTTTACTAAGGCATTTACACGTGTCATTTTTACTTACGTAAGTAAGGACGCAGGTATACGTTAGACTGTTTCAGTGTAACGTATAGCTGCGTCCTTACTTAAGTTAAACTTACGCGTGTAAATCCGGCCTAAAAGTAAGTAATGTAAAAGTGAAGTTGCAACATTTAAGTACTGACTTACACAGTTATTTTGATGCTGACTATACCTATTAGAGATAATAATAAGTAGACAAACGCATTCCAATCGGAGTCGAACTCTGTAAATTAAATTGTATTAAATTAGTTGTACAATCAAACTTTGATAAATGGGACATGGGATTTTTGTGGCGCACAAAACATAGTTTACTTCATAAAATCGGTGCAAGTAGGCATCGTACAAAATCAGTTTCGTTTTACATGATGGATTCAAAAATACGAGCTCGTGTATATGGCGTTTTGGATGTTACTGCATATAAGCTGGCGTTAAGTAAGTTTAGTTTTAGCGCCTGAGTGGGTATAAAGGGTTATTTCCACCTGTTACCACCAAATTGATTTAGTGGTAATAGCTGGGAATTTTTCTCCCACCTGTTACCACTAAATGTATGGTGGGAATAACCCGGTATAAAATGCTCGTCGCTTGTCCCACTTACCATTGCGATTGTAAATGTTTTGGAGCGACGAACTAGCGGCCACCCGCCGCGCCCACACCATCATTTACGAGATTTACACTTTTATATTGATTATTTTCCATGATATCAACACAACAAGTCAATATTTCTTATCGTGCAAAATAATCATCATCATCAATAAATGAAAAATATTGTTGACGTAACGTAGACACGTTGATTGTAATTATTTAGAAATGCTCATGGTATGAATGAAATTGATAATATTTTTTATTACATTAGGTATTATTTAAGTAAAAGCAAGGACCATTAAAACAAGAGGACTGTCATTCTCCATACTTTGGATTGTAACCCGACCGCAAGGGGATTTCCGGGCAAAAACTAGATGGCGCTAAAAAACTAAACATTTAACGATGTTATAATTGAACAAAGAAACATAGTATAGTAACAATTAGTTCGTGAACAGCTAATAATAAATAAATTCTAACATTTAAATACTGTGTCACGTTTGCAAAGTTGAATAATTGTAAATAATATAATTCTTTTACCAAGCTTATACATAGATGGCGTTGTAAATTCGGGGAACAGCTTTTTGTATGGAGAATGACAGTCCTCTTGTTTTAATGGTCCTTGGTAAAAGGAAATCCCTACAATGGTAGTGTGGTGCGTATTGCCCTCGCCCCGCCAGCGATCCCTAACCACTTGCTTCTCGATGTGTCCTTCACTAGGTCGAAGCGATGCTTCGCCCCTAACACTAGCATGCTTCGCCGAGTACGGTGTGACTGGATTGTGACGTGTTTTACCGAGCAAAAACTGAGAGGGATGGATGCTAGTGATGTCATGTTCAAGTGAACATTCATTTTTCGTTCATGTTCATTTCTGTTTAATAGGGATGACGACTGGGTTAAAAATATATCATTTTATTTAGTCCGTCAGTTAGATTATGGAAAAATATGGGACACGTATTTTTTGGTTTATCAAAATATGAAAAATCGACAAAGTTATACATCATGAAACTTCTGGAGTGGGGGCTTGTGACGTCACTCCTAGGTGAAAATTGTACCAAGGAGTGACGTCACTCGAAACTTCTAAGCACTGTATCCTCGTAATTTTTTGTTTGTCAAACAAAAGAAAAAATACATGTACAATATTTTTTAATCTAACTGACGGACTAAACAGTTTTTTTTAGTCTAGCCTATTCACTTCTAAAATGTAGAATTAATAGTAAGTGAACGAAAAATGAAGCTGATATCACGTTTAGCCGCCCCGCGCTAGGCGGGGCTTATGTATTAAAGTATCACAAATGTATGGACCGATTGGTCGTTTATGTGAACATGTAATTTAGGTTGGATCTGCATTCCAAGTGCCGACACATTTTGATGGACTCAATAAATTCCTTATAAAAATGTTTGTGTTTTTATTTATAACAATCAACTAAACTAAATACATTTAAATAACTTATAATACGTTTGTCTTCACAATGACGGCGAGGGTTCTGAAAATGAACACTTCCCTACATAACGTTTTTTTGTAGTTGTCTTCGTCGATAACCACTTAATAAAAATACTCAAAAAACGTCTAAGATCAGTGATCGTTTTGGAGAAGAGGTCACTATTTTTTTATCACGTTGTACCGTGATTAGATCATTTTGCCTGGTGACAATCAAAATTCACTAAAACTTCTGTCACTGCTCTTCAAAAGGTCGTATCTAATTAGTAAATCAATACTGAGATACGAGCTTTGCTTTAAGTAGGTATTTGTTACTTGGTGACTTTGGCTTGTCAGCAGACGATTATAGATGCTCACAAGAAATAATGCGAGCAGCGCAGTTGTGCCAGAAGTACTGCATACGTTTCCTTTTTATATCCTATTTAGAGTCTATGAAATTGTTCCGTATTTGACTCAGTTGTAGCACGGGCTCGGCATTGGCTAGATCTTGAACCCGGAGTGTATGGCGCAGACGCCGAATGTGAGGTTCTCGTACGTGACCTGACGGAACCCTGCCTCCTCGATCATGGACTTGAACTTCTCCTGGAACAAAAGAAAATATCATCGTCTAAAGGTGGAATCAGACGGTTCATTTTCGTGTCATTCTGCATCTTTCACTCAAAAGTGACATGTCTGAACACGAAGCGAAATAAATTGTGCAAGAAATATGAAATGTGAACCGTCTGACCACCTTTACTATAACTTGGCAACTTCGTTGGTGACACTCACATGTGTGCTTTTTGTTATGTGCAGCCGTAACTATTCACACAAGTTACCGCCAACACGAACGACGACCGACGGACTGCACATAACAAAAAGCACACATGTGAGTGTCACCAACGAAGTTGCCAAGGTATAGCGCGAGCATCGACGCAAAGTCGTCAGCTAATTTGTCTTGTATCAACATTTTGAGGAGTGTGCGTAGGAATTGCACAACTTGATTCGTGTCCGTCAAGATAGCGTACACCGTAAAGATATTCAGAATCTGATGCAGCCAATAAATAGTACCCAAATAGTACCGACGAAATACCTAGGTGAAAAAAATAGTACCCTTAAACTTTTCGAAATATAAGGCCTGTTCACGGTGTACGCTACCGGCGTCAAGCTGGCGTACACCGTTTGTATCTCAGGAACGGCTTTGTTTTTGGAAACGCTTTATATCTCAAAAAATAGTACCCAAATAGTACCCTAGGGCCCTAAAATTTTATTTCTCTAGCTATCGTAGAAGCCGAGATATAGTGAGCTCTTTCTATAAGGAATTCCCGGGTACGCCAGCTTGACGGTGTGAAATTTTGTACACCGTTAAGTTATGGAATATCTCGGCTTCTACGATAGCTAGAGAAATAAAATTTTAGGGCCCTAGGGTACTATTTGGGTACTATTTTTTGAGATATAAAGCGTTTCCAAAAACAAAGCCGTTCCAGAGATACAAACGGTGTACGCCAGCTTGACGCCGGTAGCGTACACCGTGAACAGGCCTTATATTTCGAAAAGTTTAAGGGTACTATTTTTTTCACCTAGGTATTTCGTCGGTACTATTTGGGTACTATTTATTGGCTGCATCAGATTCTGAATATCTTTACGGTGTACGCTATTTTGACGGACACCTTGATTCCACCATCTGTGGGGAGCGACTTCATTCTTTTGTTGTCAATATTTCATTTATTGGCACGAAGCGATTTGCTTCCTCGTTTTTAATGCGTAATTGCGTACTGCCAAGGAATGGAATTCGCTCCCGGCGTCTGTATTTTATCCATCCCTCCAGGTGTGACCGGCGCCCTGTACGCGAGCGAAGAAATAGTACATTACATAACTAGGGTGGTAAGAAAGCCCTCGATCGCATATTTACATCCCTCGCTTGCAGCTCGGGCCGTAAACATCTGCGATCTCGGCATTGCTTTATTACCTCCAGTGTTGTGTACATCATTTTATGTCTACACTAGGCCAGAAAGCGGCTTTTTCCGAACGCGTAGCGTGCGGTAATAGTCACTTTATGGCCAGGTGTCGCATGAAAAAAGTGGTCAGGCAGCAGCTTGAGTATTGGGCGCCGGTTTTTTTCTTGAGTAAAGGAAAGCATATGACCTGGTCGGGGAACTGTCGGATGCTCTCGACGAGATACTTGTAGGGGCGCCACTGGCCCGCGATCAGCTGCCCCAGCACCGGGATCACTTGGAACGAGTATTGGTCGTACGCCCTGGAAAATGCCCGCAATGATCGTTTCTAATTTTATTCACACACACCTGCCTCCACTATACACCGTGGGCCCGTACAACCCGACCAACTTTAACCACGTATTCCTGATGGTATTACAAGTAAATAACGTTATATCAACATAGGTCGAATTTTGTCATTTTACATTAATAGTCTTATGGAACAAAACAAATCAATAAATTCAGTCCCTCGTTATAAACATGTCCTTACTGGAGGAAAAGTTTTTAAAAAGGAAAAAGAAAGCTAAAATGGAAACGAAAGGACAATATTTTGGCTTTGTAATCGCTTACCATCTAATACTGCGAAGGTTAATTGCTGTTTAGTTAAAGGATTTTAAAAAATCAGTAACAGTATCTTAGTCACATTTATTAGGGCTTGTTACACACTTGGGAGTTTTTATTTTAAATATTATGAATATCTCTGAAAGTAAGCGTTAATCGACTATACGTCACATAACCTTTTTTACTTCTAATAGTTGTTAGAATCTATGGTTAAAGTTGGTCGGGTTATACGGGCCCACGGTGTATAGGGAACGTGCACGAACTATAGGTGGCAGCACTTAACGACAAAAGAAACACGGGCGGACAATAAAGGAACCTGTCAAATCAAACTGTCAATGACAATATCTAAGTGTCAATGTCAAATATAGTAAGTCGTAGCTACACTGACGTTAATCGTCCTTCATCGCGATAAATTAACGGCGTTTTCGTCAATGTGGACGCAGTATGAGAGGATACATGATTAGCGGCACCAGTTGGCAGCACCTTCGTCGTGCATGTTCCCTATCAAAATATCCACACACTAACGGAATATTCACTGATATGTGGGAATAATATAAATAAATTAAATTTAGGTAAATGTATTCGATATTTGAATTATTATAGTAGTTTTAAGCAAACTGACGCGTAATTTTTCCTGAATAAATGATGATATGAGGGCTAAACTCTCAAAAGACAGCTGTTAACGTACCATTGTAGCGCGTCGTTGGGCAGATGACTGAACTCCAGACACATGAAGCGGCCCCCCGGCGCCAGCACGCGATACGCCTCCTCCAATACCTGAAAACAATTACACTTTGAGTAGACGTCATTTTCGTATAGGTTGCATATCGTTTAAAATCTGTGATTGGTTGAAAACTTGAAACCAGGGCTCGGATCCGGTATTTTGCAAAAACCCCGAAATAACCCAATATTTTGAAATATTTTATGTAGAGCTCAGTAATGTATTCAAGTCATGATTTCGTATTATTAGATTGTCTGATTAAAAATGAAATAATAAACCAAAGAACGGAAAGAATACCGGTATTTTTGTGTGGAGCAAATACCGGTTTCCGAGCTCTGGTTGAAACTAGTTTGTCCTAGGTTAAACCGGTTTATCCTGACCGCTCAGGATCTCAGGATAAACCGGTTTGGCCTAGGAAAAACTGGTTTGGCCTGAAATCGGGTTTGGCCGGTAACGGTAACATATACATTACCTTATCGATGTGTGTACAGTTGCGAATGCCGAAGGCGATGGTATAAGCCGAGTAGCTGTCATCAGGCTGGGAGAGTTTCTCGGCGTCCCCGCACACCCACGAGATGTCCACCCCGCATGATTCTGCTGTGTAGCCTTGCCTGCCACAGAAATGAAATAGTACATTACACAACTAGGGTGGTAATACAAAGAAAGGCCGAGATCGCAGAAGTTTGCGGCCCGAGCTGCAAGGACGTAAATATGCGATCGAGGGCTTTCTTTATTACCTCCCGTGTTGTGTACATCATTTTATGTCTACACTTGGCCAGAAAGCGGCTTTTTCCGTACGCGCAGCGTGCGGAAAAAGTCACTTTATGGCCAAGTGTGGCAGAAAACTATAAGCAGGTGGGTTGAAGGAAAATAGTGTTTGGTGAGGTAGGGCCACTGCCCTAGCTCGCCTTAGTCAATCAGCACGTCGGCTCTTTTGAGTTTTTTAATCCATTTTGGCTGCTGCATGCGATAAAGGGTTCCTATGGGTTTCGTTTGATCAAATCAGAGCGAATAATAGGAGATATTGTGTCCGTCAAGATAGCGTACACCGTAAAGATATTCAGAATCTGATGCAGCCAATAAATAGTACCGACGAAATACCTAGGTGAAAAAAATAGTTCCCTTAAACTTTCTGAAATCCTATAAGCCCTTGTTCACGGTGTACGCTACCGGGCGTCAAGCTGGCGTACACCGTTTGTATCTCTGGAATGGCTTTGTTTTTGGAATCGCTTTATATCTCAAAAAATAGTACCCTAGGGCCCTACAATTTCATTTCTCTAGCTATCGTAGAAGCCGATATATAGTGAGCTCTTTCTATAAGAAATTCCCGGGTACGCCAGCTTGACGGTGTGAAATTTTGTACACCGTTAAGTCATGGAATATCTCGGCTTCTACGATAGCTAGAGAAATGAAATTTTAGGGCCCTAGGGTCCTATTTGGGTACTATTTATTGGCTGCATCAAATTCTGAATATCTTTACGGTGTACGCTATCTTGACGGACACGAGATATTACTCGTACCTCTGCGCCCTGGCTTTGCCCACGTCGAGCATGGCCTGGTTGATGTCGCACACGGTGACGGCGCTGCGGCGGCCGGCCGGCGCCGGACCCAGGCTGTTCAGGTAGTTGATGTACCGGAACGATATGTCGCCTGAAACCACCAGTAGGCTTATGATGCTGCGCTTTGTTACGTGATAAATAAATGATAAGGCATCCGTCACGTTCTGAAAATTAGTGCGTGAGAGTGACGGGTGCTTTATCATTTATTTTTCGCGTGACAAAGCGATAAATAAATGATAAAAGATCTTATTGTGTAATTTTACTACTTTTATCATTATTTTTTGACATTACTATTTCTTAAATCAAGTGCAAAAATAAAGTAAACAAACACCACAAAATCTCATAAATATGTATCTAAACTAAACCTTATTTCTATGACAGTAGACTTGATGTGTACATATTTTCGAAACTTTGTGTGGGGTTATATCTTTTCCCCTTGACTGTACCTGCATTACGTAAGTGACAAAAAGTAGATTTTTTTATGGAATATAGAATGCTCCATCAGCATATCTCCCAATGCTGGGCACAGGCCTCTCAATGTTTCATCGCAGTAAGCTTGTAGGCTGGTTTCCTCACGATGTTTTTCTTTCGCCGAAAAGATAAATATCAATTGGATGAATAGGTACAATAAAATGATGACTTAACTTTTTGCCGAATACCTAATGTAAACTTTTTTGACTTCAAAGTCATATAAGAATAAAAAATTAAACAATGCACAATAGAATTTCCATATCGATTGATGGCTTAGAAAAAAAATACAATAATATTAGCATGATAATAGCATTAATAACTGTTACATAAAAAATGTGCAAAGATAGAAAGACTCGATACAAGAGAAAGAGCAGAAGTTTCTGTCAAAAAAAAACAAAAAACATGATTTTATCACCAATTGTACTTTTTTTGTTTATTCATTCTCCTGTTGCAGGTCGCATTTCTAAACTGCTTCTCATGACATTTTGTGAGCTGATAGTGTAGGTGGTCTTAGGGGGGTCCAACCCCCCCCCCGTCAGTTATTTCAAAATATAGTTAGTACAGCTATGATGTGCCTTTTGGCGCACGAAAGTTTGGCAAATCGAATTATAAGTATTAACTACTTTATATTTATCAAATATACATTAATTGGTATTTGTCCCTCGTTTCGTCATATGGCGGCGTGCACTCTTTGCTGTCCCGGCGGCTGACCGACACACCTTTACACAGAACACTAACACTTCTCAACAGTATGCTGGGCAGTTATTTTGATATATTCTACAGTTCCGGACCTAGATTTCTTGCAGTTGCCAGCCTGTACCTGGAGTCCATATCTACACCAAGCTCCATCATGTAGCATAGGCAATTAAGCACAGTGTTTCCTGTACTTACCTGTTGTACCTGTCTCCTGTTAACATGTCTAGCTTGACTGTAGTGTGTTAATTTATGGAAGTAAAATAAAATATATTATTGCCCATTACAAACTTCTGACCGTGCATACCTGTGCCTCCAGCTACGTCCAGCAGCTTGGTGCCATGCGTGGGGGCCAGCCGCTGCATGAAGATGTCCTTCCACAGCCGGTGGATGCCCAGCGACATTGCATCGTTCATCACGTCGTACTTCTCTGCTACAGTCTCAAACACATTGTGGACTGCAATCAAGAAATGTTTATTAGACAATTAAACAATACTCTTACTTTCACAACCAGATAAAATGATACAATACCCTAGAAACCAACAGAGCCCAGTGGGTTTGTAGGTTCAATAATGTGCAACGCAAAATCGCCCAGCATCTGCGCAAAAGTTATGACTGTTATGAGCGCCTACTAGGTGGGTTGAATAGATTGAGATGAAATTTGGCATAGAAGTAGAACCAGTACTGGATAGAAACAGGATATTATTTATATACCTTGAGATATACTGGGAACAACGCAGGCGAAGACGGGGATAAATGCTAGTATAAAAAAATAGATAATTTGTTAGAATAAAATTTACGATTTCACACAAAAGAATGAAGTAATAATTACTGAAATTATAATAACCTTTTTTCCACTTTTCTTGCTCATCCACTGTTTCGAAGCCGAAATGTGTCTGTTTGGATTTCTCGCCTTCGTTGGTTTTTTCAGCCGTTTGTGTGCTCAAGGCTCGCAGTCGAATCACCCGACTATTCGATCGCCCCAATTTAGCTAATTTTACAACTGTATGTCTTAGCGCCATCGTATCTTTATTGCAATTGCGATTTCTATTCTACAATTTCTACAATACAACCCTCTCGACTGAATCAACCTAAGCACGTTGTCAAAATCAGCTGTTGAGTGCCGCTGTCACTTTGACATTTGCGTTTAAACACTGCTGAATGTGTCGTTCTCAGGTTTTATACTAGTAGTCAATGAGACCGTAGCAGTAGTTTTGGGTTGCAAGAGTGTCATCGCAGCAAGCAAAATAGGTGCATATATTTATTATAGTCGTTGTGTTGATCAACGGAAAATTAGCCCACGTTAACCTAAGATCCTAGCACATGCTATTGTTATGGTAGTACAATGAAAAATGACTCTTATTTAAAAGGATCTAAGTGGTACTGTTTGCTTGAAAACGTGACGAATATTTTTCATCCAAGCCAAGCAAAGATTTCAAAATTATATCATGAAACATCGAAACGAAAACTTGACAAGTGTCAATAACTTCTTTCCACGCACGACTCCATGGATTAGCAACAGTCATAAAATTGCTTTTATCGCATTTTACCGTAAAAGAGGCACGAAAATACATTAAAACAGTAAGAAAGCTGGTTTTTAATAGTTATAGGTACGAAAAGAGTAGATATAATCGGTTTCAATTTAACGATAGCATTTACACTGACAGACTATAAACTAGTGCAAACCGGAACGTTTCTGATAAACTAAACTCGAAATCTTTTCTTTTCGGCGAAATGTGACTAATATTATAATACTACAATTAATATGTTTTAGACCAATCTAAAGTAGAGTAACTGTCACAAGAACGTATTTAATTAAAGACACGAAAATAACATGGGTTCTTCGTCACCGAAAGGTAAGTAAACAAACTTGTGTTTATATACAATTCCACTTAAATTTCAGTCTTGCCTTGAAGTCAAACTGTAAACTTTGGAACTCTTTACACTTAAATTTAAATACTGGGATGGGAGATAGTTTTTAGTTTGCATTGCGGGCCTTTAGGTATTTAGGACATTTTTTTAATCATATAAAATTGGCCTACGTTCTATTCTTATACAAAAAATCAAGTAGTCAAATAGATATAATATTATTCAATTTATAAACGATTGACTATTTATTTAGTGTTTTATTTACAAACATAATTTTACTATCAAATAAAAAAAGCTGGCTAAACTGTTGGCAGGCTGCGAGTTGAAGACCCCTGTGATAGAGGATTATGAAACCTCAGGATGTAAAATTAACTAATACTCGTACATATAATTTAATCCAATTAAAATGTTTCCATGGACAATATTAAAATATTCAATGTATTCAGAGCATGAGGTGGAGCACTTCACACAGCGCTTCTCATGGGACTGTGGTGTCTCCTGTGTGACGATGTTGCTGGCTCCGAAGCAGCGGCAGGACCTGCTTGACAATTTTGACCAGATCTGCAAAGAGGAGGGCTTCGGGCAGATCACGTGGACTATTGATCTATGCTATTTATTGAAGAGGTAAGCCCACCGGTGGCCGGGCTGTGGCCGTCACCAGTGGCTCAATGTGTGGAGGCTCTAACAACACTGATGTTCGGGTCCAATCACCGGACGGAACGCACTGGATCCGACCATCTCTCTCTGTCGCACACCGCATACTCTCTGGTTGCTGGCTAAGCCCCTGCACGGGGGCAAAATTTGATGCTTGTAGCCGCGCGCCTGATACGTATCAAGGCAGCGGAGATTGACATTACCATGGTTTAGTTGAGTGTCAGTGCGCCTCATTGTTACCATTTGTAAATGAGCATTTCTAAAAAAAATTGCAATTTTTCTATTGAATTTTTCTGCCAATTTAAGTTTTCTGCTAATTTTATGTTATTTCTAGGTACTTAGAAGTACGAGCCCTTCCTTTCCATCCCAATAAAAGAACTGAAGTGTCCCAAATTTTCCATACATCAATGGAATTTTCCTTTGTGTTACCATTATACAAAATATGTAAAAAAATGAAGACAATTTTTTGTCCAGTTCACGGCACAAATAGGCAACGTGCACGAACTATAGTTAGAAGCACTAAACGACAAAAGAGACACGGGTGGACAATAAAGGAAACTATCATGCCTGCCAAATCAAACTGTGAATGACATTGTCTAAGTATCAATGTGAAATATAGTAAGTCATACCTACACTGACGTTAATAGTACTTTATCGCGATAAATTAAATTAACGGCGTTTCCGTCAATGTGGTCCCAGCATGGGAGGGCAAAAAATTTTTAGTTTGGCGGCACCAGGTATACCAATAAAATAATGTAGAAAAGTATAAACTTTTTTGTGCCGTCGACTGTTCCAAGTAGATTGTAAAAGCCCGTTATTCTAGAAATAACTTAAAATTGGAAAACAATTTAAATAAACAGAAGATTTATCCTGATTGCAGGTTTGGCATCCCGCACTGCATGCACACGACTATGCTGGGCGTGAACGAAGCGCACAAGAAACATGCGTACTACCGCGACATCATCGATCAGGTTTCTACATACTCCTAATTTTCTACCGGATAGGTTTAGCTTTGATAAATATAAGTTTCTGTCAAAAAATAGTTTTATGCTACACCTGGCCATAAAGTGGCTTTTCCCGCACGCTACGCGTACGGAAAAAGCTGCTTTCTGGCCAAGTGTAGACATAACTAAAATGATGTACACAACACGGGAGGTAATGAAGAAAGCCCTCGATCGCATATTTACGTCCCTCGCTTGCAGCTCGGGCCGTAAACATCTGCGATCTCGGCCTTTCTTTGTTTTACCAGCCTAGTTGTGTAATGTACTAATAGAATTCGTTGGCAATCGTTAATGCTACAATAAAAAATCATGTCTCTTTTTTTGAAGCCGGTGAAAGAAAAGTGTGAAATATGAGCGCGATCTCGCCAACAAACTGTCTTAGCAGTTTAATTGTAAACGTCTGGTTATGTATACCATTTTGAAAAAAAAATCCGGTCATGTGCGAGTTGGACTCGCGCACCGAGGGTTCCGTACAAACTCATAAAATAGTTCAAGAAAAACTGTATAGCGATTAGTTTAGTAGGAGCAAATAAGTATGTGTTACGATTTTCGCAAATTTCTCAAAAACGGTGTAAGTTAGTAAAAAAGTTACAAGATTTTTTTTTTACATCCAATAGGCTCAGGTTAGCTACTTTTAATACTATTCCAAATTTCAAATCGATAGCAGCAGTCGTTTTTGAGATATCTGGCTGTGACAGACGGACAGTCAGAGTCGCACCATAAGGGTTGCTTGTTTACCATTTTGCTACGGAACCCTAAAATAACCACATTTTTACTAAAAAAAACCCGACCGCGGTGCACTTTGGAACTGCATAAAATCCGCCATTTTGTTTATTTTAACGAACTTGATACCCAGTGACACTCGCACCATCAAGACGAATCTAATGATGTATCATTTATCAAAATCGGATGTGCCGTTGAGTAGTTACGAGCGGACACAGGAACGGACATACATACATACATGCATACAGGTCAAACACATAACCCTCCTTTGGGCTTCGCCGCAGTCGGGTAAAAGCTATTCTAATGGTAGTTAATTGTGGTGCTGTAGGACCGTATCCGCGTATCCCGGCGCTTCGACAACGCCGCGCCCGCCGGCCTCGAGCTGGCGGAGGGCCGCCTGCCCATGGACGCCATAGTCGGCCATCTGCAACACGGACCTGTGCTACTGCTGGTGGATGCTGGCCTGCTGTCCTGCGATCTGTGCAAGCATAACAAGCTGAAAGCCGACTTCAGGTGACCATCGATACAGTACACAGTAGATGAACCCGCTCGAGACGATAGGGTATTTGACAACAATCAAAATAAATTCATTAACTCTAACCAGCAAATTACGCTTCCAAAACAGCCCGGATACAATCATTGAAACTTATTTTCGTGCCATCAACGATTTTACAATGACGAAAACTAAAAATAAGGCACCATGTTGAGCATGACGTCACAAGATAGTATTTCATACTAAACTGCATACTTTCGGAGCGTTTTGACAATTCATAAAAAGAAGCTGATTTGAACTGTCATCAAGTAGCCTATTCTGAGGCCCTAGGTAGCAAAAAAGTGGAGAAACATTTAATACTCAAAGAATCCTCCCTCCACGGGTAGGTAAATAATAGGCAAGTCGGTGGTGTCCGTCAAGATAGCGTACACCGTAAAGATATTCAGAATCTGATGCAGCCAATAAATAGTACCCAAATAGTACCGATGAAATACCTAGGTGAAAAAAATAGTACCCTTAAACTTTTCGAAATATAAACTGTACGCTACCGGCGTCAAGCTGGCGTACACCGTTTGTATCTCTGGAACGGCTTTGTTTTTGGAAACGCTTTATATCTCAAAAAAAAGTACCCAAATAGTACCCTAGGGCCCTAAAATTTTATTTCTCTAGCTATCGTAGAAGCCGAGATATAGTGAGCTCTTTCTATAAGGAATTCCCGGGTACGCCAGCTTGACGGTGTGAAATTTTGTACACCGTTAAGTCATGGAATATCTCGGCTTCTACGATAGCTAGAGAAATAAAATTTTAGGGCCCTAGGGTACTATTTGGGTACTATTTTTTGAGATATAAATCGTTTCCAAAAACAAAGCCGTTCCAGAGATACAAACGGTGTACGCCAGCTTGACACCCGGTAGCGTACACCGTGAATAGGCCTTATATTTCGAAAAGTTTAAGGGTACAATTTTTTTCACCTAGGTATTTCGTCGGTACTATTTGGGTACTATTTATTGGCTGCATCAGATTCTGAATATCTTTACGGTGTACGCTATCTTGACGGACACAAGTTGGTGGGAATCGAGTTCTGTGGACACCCCCCCCGGTACTGACTTGGTCTAACATTGCATCTCAAAACTTTTTTGTTGTAGAAGGACTGCGTTGCGAGTTGTATCAGACAACGGGACGGGACAGACAAAAAAAAGTTGATTGAGCCAGAAACTTCTTTCTACTGAAACTTATTTTTAGGTAAAATTACAATGCACAAACAAAACTAATCAAATTAACAAATCTATCTACTTATTATTAAACAAAAAAAAATACAATGTCAGACTTATACAACAAAATAAAAAAAAACTAACTTAATTTCAAAAATACATTAAAACAGACTACAAACACCTATTCAAAAAGACCCCCCCGCATTACTCCCGGCGCGAAAGTGCCATCAGACTCGCGGCGTTCCCGCGCTAGATTTTTAGGTTAGATTTTTTGTTTTTTTTTTTACGGAGCATAAAACCGATGACGGAATTTTCAGGCGCGTGTTCGGCGGCTCGTACTCCGGGCACTTCATATTGTTGGTGGGGGTGCGCGGGCGCCGCGCGCTGTACCGCGACCCGTCGCTCAGCCCCCGCGTGTGCGCGACCCGCCTCGCGCGCCTGCAGCACGCGCGCACCACCCCCACTGACAACGACGCCATACTGGTCTATAAGGACTATAGGAGGTGACGAACCTATACTATGTGTCTAACTATCACCGTTTACTATGTTTATGGGCATTTGGGTCATTCTCAAAAAATGATGGCCGTAGTTAGGGCTCTATAAAACAACCTATTAATCTTGTTCCTTTGTGTAACGAAACTTACCATACAGTTTATATGGTTAACTGTCGTTACACAAAGGAACAAGATTAAGAGGTTGTTTTATAAAGCCCTAACTACGGACATCATTTTTTGAGAATGACCCATTTTCAAAAATCGTTGTTAATTTAACTTTTTTTTATAAGTGTTTTCGAATCAGGATCATGAGCACCTGATGATCGACCCTGATGGAAGAAAAAGTGTCCCAATTTTTCTGTCCCGTCTACTCCGCCCTTGTATCATATATTTATCTTTCGTGCAATAAAATTTAATGAACTAGAAATTAAATTTGTTCTTAAGTACATTGTCTCTGATGTAAGTAGGGTTGCCAGATTCAGGCATTTCATTTCCGGGACAAATGCACCGCCCCCCACCCCCTGTAGGAAAATAACAAAAAAAACGGCTTATGGGTGTCATTCATTGAACGCAAAACTACACCACTGTCGAATTCACTCGATAGGAAAGTATACGAAAATAGTAAATATTTCAGTAAATCGCTTTACTTGTAATATTTTACAAACACGTACGTAGGTAGAGTCTGTGCGGAAAGAGAATAGGATTTAGATTTGGGGGCGCTGTAATGCTTTTCTACCGTATTTGCCATACTGGTTAGGTTAGTTCCAGCGTTTCGCCACGCCTATTCTCTTTCCGCACAGACTCTACGATACGCTTCGTACCCACTAGTAACATACTAAAAAAAACTAGAAGAAGGATTCGAAACCCGGGACTATAAAGTGTAATTCCGGGACACGGGAAAATCCCGGATTTCCCGGACATCTGGCAACCCTAGCTGTAAGTCACCAGGGTCGCCTGAGACCATGCAAATAGTCTTTGAGCTATAATATTAGTCATTTTCAAAAAAATTGTACATAGTTAAGGGCCTAATAAAAACAAAATCACGATCGCTTCCTCTGTGTTACGAAAGCTAGGCATACAAACTATATGGGTAACTTCGTAACACAAAGGAATAAATTAAGTTTTGTTTTAATTAAATCCCTTAATTGTGTACAATTTTTTTGAAAATGAATCATTAACCGGGGTCGTAAATCATACGACACGTTTAGCTTAGACAGTGGGAGTGCCACCGCCTACGAAGCTAGAGGTCCCGGGTTCAAATCCTGGTAAGGGCAAATATCTATGTGATGAGCACGAGTATTTGTTCCTGAGTCATGGATGTTTTCTATATATTTAAGTATGTATTTATCTATGTAAGTATGTATATCGTCGTCTAGTATCCATAGTACAAGCATTGCTTAGTCTGGGACTAGCTCGATTTGTTTATGATTGTCCCCTGATATAATTTATTTATTTATAATCTGTAAGCACCAAATTTTATAGAAATTGGTCCTGTAGTTTGTACGCGACGCACAAATAGTCTTGCTCTCTTGCAACGAATTTATTGTATGTAATAAACAATAACTCCTGTCCCTCATCTGTATTTCATGTCAAAAAATTTACCTTAACGATACCCTTGTTCACACTCGTATTAATTATGAGAAAAAAAGTTAAGTAATTTGCACGTTAATACACAAATTTTAAAGTTGCAATTCCATTGGCAAAAACTTTGTAAATAGTACGAATGTGAACTAGGGTGTTGTTATATTAATTAAAAATATTGTATTAAGTAAAATATTAAAGTTTAAGTTGTCTTACGGATTCTACGCCTCTCTAATAATTTTTAATCTTATCCTCATGACAAACACTAAATAAATATTACAATTTGCATTGACAACTATAAAATTATACTAAAAGAGCAAAAATGACATGAAGATCTATAATAAGTTACAAGTCTGAAACTCAAACAGGAAATAAATTAGTATTTATGTTAAGCCGACTTTTATTTAGCAACTTGTTTATCTAATACCTTTACATCTGTACTGTGCTTAATAGAAAACATGTTATAAAACATTTCTAAATTAATGCGAACTTATGGTTATATTCAACAACCGCATATCGCCGGGTGAGAAATTTTCCATACAAATCGATGGATATGGCACAAACGTATTCTCACCCGTCGATATAGAGTACTGTAGAGACTGGCCGTCTCTACTGATGAATTATAAAGAAACTTTAAAGATTCAAATACCTGTCAGTCTAACCTAACGTAATGTTTATGTATTAAATATTGATGGAGTTCTCATCTGGGCGCCGCCATAGAAGCATCATGTAATATTTCGGAATAAAACCAATTCTAAATCATCAAGTGCCTGTTTACTTCAATAAACCACTGGCTAGACCCTCACAGTACTAACTAAACACAGCCTTATTTGAAAGCCAGAGATGGCAGACTTTAAGTCCTGCAATTTCCTTTTTGATTCCGCTAGAGTATATTATTATAATAGTAATTCCATGAAAACTTCACTTTGCTGTTACCACGGAGTCCACCCACCAGTCTATGCACCAGTCTGCCGTCCTAGTCTAAAAGGCGATTTTTTGCTATGGAAGTTCATAGTAAAAAGTCGCCTTTTAGACTAGGACAGCAGCAGTGGACTGCAGGAGGTGGCATAACTTTTAAGGGCTCAGTGCTAGAAAGAAGTGCTTATAGTTGTTTAGTCTTTCCAAGGATGAGCCTCATGAATCACAATTCAATTAATTTATTTTACAAGTAGAGTAGATATATTTTAGAGATAGCACTTCGGAAAGTGAAGTCTTAAATATCCCTCCATCCAGTCTGAGGACTTCGTATGTTTTACACGAATTTTGTAAGTAGTTTAACACTTTGATATACATAGAGGTCGGAACACTTGAATTTCCGTCTTCAGTAGGTAACATGTACATTTGATGGAGATGCCTAAACACGAATAAAGTGCCTTTAACACAAATACTTATTAGAAAATATTTATAAAAAAGAATTGTAATCACAAGTAATCAGAAATCTGGTCAAGTCAAGTACGTAAATGCGATTTGTTTGACATATTGTATTGACATATAGGTACTACGAATCGACGTAATCGACTAAACGTGCTCTACGGAATATTAAAAAGAAGACTAAAAAACAAATATGTTCGCTAAAATTCTACAAAAATAAATTGTACCTATTCAAGTATAAAATTTATTTGCACTTAGTACCTAATCCATTAAATTTAAAACATTCTATCAATCAAATCAAATCATTATATCAAAAACTGAAATATTCAAAAATAAGTTAGTGGTCATACATTTATTTATTTTACCATAATGATAAATCAATATACCTACATGATATCAATTTAAATACATGAATCCTATACTTATATGGTTAAATAAACATTAAAATATCAAAGAATCACAATAAAAAGATACGCTAGAAAAGAATGTAAAATGCTTTCCCTTGTTATAGCTCGTCTACTTTTGTCTATGCCCGGGGAGTCCCCGCCGCACCGCGGGCTTCGTGAACTAACTCTTAGCACTTGGCATTAGGGCACATTTTCCTATGCCTCGCTATTTCATCATTAACGACGTACTTAGCTCTATTTGTAAGGAAGGGTTCAATAGATTTTCTGACGTTATTTAAGAGGTCTTAGGACATTTGGAACGTTTTCAGTCGAGACTGTGGCAATAATATTAACCAACTAGAATCTGTGCGGAAAGAGAATAGGATTAATTTTGGGGGGCGCTGTAATGCTTTTCTACCGTAGTATGTGCCGTATTTTCGGTTCTGTGGCCATACTGGTTAGGTTAGTTCCGTTTTTCGCCACGCCTATTCTCTTTCCGCACAGACTCTAATTGAAATATATTTCCTAGTCTTTCTTCACAGGAGGGAATAAAGTGGTACAGTCGAGTTCACCATTATCTGAGCAAAAAACGGATCAAAAATATCTGATCTAGTTCTTATGCTTCTGACAATAGGGCCTTGTTCAGATATTTTTGGTCCAATCTTTGCTCATATAATAATGAACTCGACTGTACTTTCTGTTCGATTTTTTCTTTCCGATCATATCGTGATTTTGCAGACAGTATGCTCACTATACGAGCCTGCATGGTATATATTTGCTCAAGTCAATAGAGGCGGGCGTTCGCAGAGGTCGAAATAGTACATTACACAACTAGGGTGGTAATACAAAGAAAGGCCGAGATCGCAGAAGTTTGCGGCCCGAGCTGCAAGCGAGGGACGTAAATATGCGATCGAGGGCTTTCTTCATTACCTCCCGTGTTGTGTACATCATTTTATGTCTACACTTGGCCAGAAAGCGGCTTTTGCCGTACGCGCAGCGTGCGGAAGAAGCCACTTTATGGCCAGGTGTGGCATAAAAAGGTTTGTTTAAAAAATATGCCAAGTGCCTTACAATTATGATGATCAGTCAGTCAGTGAATCAGTGACAAAACTAAGGAACTTTGACGTGCACAATAGTTCTTAAACTACACGTTCAAATTGAATGATATTGAGAATATATTTAAGTCTTATTGTGCCCTATACATATATCCCTAAAAATTCAGGGCTCTAGCTTTAGCCAGTACAAAATTACGGGAGGCTGAAAATAGCCTCAATGGCTTCGAGAAAAAGATGGTACGGCCGTGCCTTTGTTTTGCTCGACTTGGCGGGGGCACTGCGGTCTGCGGTGCACCAGGTAAGTGCATATTTGTTACTTTTGTGTTGAGAATATAACATTCGTACACTTGTTTATGTTTGTTGTCCAATAAATAAAATAAAATCTGTCAAAACTACAGCTATTTACCTTTAATTTGTAAGATCATTAAGGAAGGACATATTATTTATCCCTACTCATTAAGACAACTACATTAGGGTTTTATCTGTGGTTTACCATTAGGGCAGGGTCATGGTGTTTGGGGATACTAAACCGACGTAGCTATTCATTACGCGTCAATGTCAGAGCACACTCGTGGTCAGATCAGAAGTTCATTGTGTAAATTTGAAGTTAAATCCGAATAGTGATGTCGAAATTGTTGTTTTGGTGTTTTTTTGCTTGCATTGCGCCTTCTTTAACCGAAAAAGTAAGTACCTAATTTTAAACTATTTGGCAAAGCTGAAATGGAAAAACTGAGATTATCTCACATTTCATCGCCCATTTCGGTTGTAGTTGTACTTACGCGGGTTAGTTTTTCACAACTCACCTCACGTCTGATATGTGCCTATTTTTGCGCGTAGATTTCGGTTATGTTTAGAAACAAGAGAATAGGCCCTGAACTGTCGGTCGACTAAATAAAACTAAGACTTTTTTTTATTTTATTGCCTTAGGCTGGCAAACGGGCAGACGGCCCACCCGATGTAAAGTGGGCACCGCCGCCTAGGTATAGATAGACATTAACAAGACTAGATGCATTGGAATGGAAGGAATTTGATGATACCCTGTTTAAAAAATCCCATATTGTAGCGCAGTGGGAAAATCTGCATGGGTGGGACTTTTCTTGAAAAAATAGCCATGAAAAAATCCATGAGCAAACCTAATCAAACACGGCTAGGCTTCTTTTTTATGCTAAAACGTTTCCACACTATAGCTTGGCAATTTCGTTCGTGATGCACCCTTAAAATACGTGTATGATATACTTAAAAGACGATATAGCGGGTATCCCTTCGACTTCTGTGCCGACTTCAATGGGGATGTGAAACTAACGTTGAATTTTACAATATAATATAGTTATATGGATTTGAAAATACTAAATTACCATAACACAGAATAAATAAACAAGAAATATTGTAATAGTTATCATTGAGGATTACAAAAATTATCAAGATTAAAAAAAATGATATTTTTTATCGTCTCGACGAAAAACAAAAGTTAATTTCGAAAAGCTTAAATAATACTGAAAAGTGTGAAAATAAATGGAAGTGTATGCTCAAAACGCGCTTTTTCTTGCTCAAAATTACCAAATTCTATTTTTTCATAAAGATTTAGAATGCTACCGTTTTGTATGGAGCGTTTATACACAATGTAGGTTCTATTGCTAGTAGAAACCTTTTTTTCATTTCGTTGGATTTTAGCTTTAGCTCACATTGTTTAATATCGGTGGAGCTAACGGCTAAATTTGTTGTTTACATTGATACTCTTGAAAATATAAATATTTCAGCTAAACAAACAAAAATTACGGAATGATAAAATATAAAAAGAAATCGTTACCTACCAATAACGTTATTGAGATTTCTGTAAGTAATTTTGTAAGCCCTACATCATGGCAAATAGTTGAAACTAGAAAGAGAGTGATAAGAATACTGGCACTGGCACGTGGCACGCTGCCACCCGATAAATTGGGTGTTGTGTCAGCGCTCTTACCGGGGATTCCTCCACTGCAACCATAGACAACGAATCCGCCAAAAATACCTTATAAAAGTTCAACGTTTTTGTTTCGAACTTATTACCTACTACGCATCTCCGCCAGGTAAGGTAAGTACTTTATGCATGATATTAAGCTCACCCGCCTACAATATAATATAATTAATTACCAAGTATTTATTATTATTAGTATTATTATGCAGTTATTGACCATAATATTGACGAGTGCACGAATGGACTAAATATTGCGTGAGTTTAAATTATTGTACAATCTCTCATTGTGCATATCGTGGAATATTTTTAAAGAAAATGTTCTAAAGTGTAGACGCGCTGTGATTACCCGTCCGGAATATTTTTTTTGTAAAAATACTCGCAGGGATAAAACCTTGATCTTATTTCAATCAGTGTTGAACGTTATATACTTCTACTTACATTAATTACTTGCGCACAATATATCAGAGGTAGGTAAGTCTTACAAAACGTAATGTAAATTTTCGGAATATGCGTAGGTAGATTAAGATAGGTCATAAAACTCATAAATGACTCGTGGTCGTTGTGATACTATCAGTTTTGTTAGACAGTGCAAGTTCTGCACGTAGTCCTAATACTTATTCTGTGATTGTATGCATTGTTTATAGTTAAGTAAACGCGATAGGTGCGCAGTACGGTTGTGTCATCATTTGCGTTTAAGTGTTACCTAATTAAAAAGGGCGTTCAGTGTCGTTTTTAACCGACTTCCAAAAGAAGGACGGTTCTCAATTCGTCTGTATGTTTTTTTTTTTTTTTTTTTTATTTTTTTTTTGTGTGTTTGTTCACCGATTACTTGAAGACGGCTGGACCGATTTGGAAAATTCCTTTTTTGTTTGAAAGGGTAGACTTTCGAGGTGGTCCCATTGCAACCAAGTCAGGATCTGATGATGGAATCTTGGAGAAATCGAGGGAACTCTTCAAATATTATAGGCACACATATAGCGATTTCGGTATTTTTCGTAATTTCTCGTCCATCTCTTATTAGCAACAAGTTTTTAGTGTTAACCGACTTCAAAACAAAGAGTAAATTTGTATCTAGGTTTCTTCCCCGATTACTTGAAGACGGCTGAACCTATTTGGAAAATTCTTTTTTTGTTTAAAAGGGTATACCTCCGAGGTGGACCCATTGCAACCAAATCAGGATCTGATGATGGGATCTTGGAGAAATCGAGGGAACTCTTCAAATATCATAGACACACATATGCGATTTCGGTATTTTTCTTACTTTCTCGTGCATTTCTTATTAGAAATAAGTTCCCAGTCTTAACCGACTTCAAAACAAAGAGCAATTTTTATGTAGGTTTGTTCCTCGGTTACTTGAAAACGTCTAGACCGATTTGGATTTTTTTTCTTTTAACTTAATAGACTTAAGTCTATTTGGTTAAAATAATATTTTTCCAGCGCCACTAAAAATTTAAAAATAAAGTAAATTTTTAAAACAA
Organism: Eudemis profundana; assembly: GCA_947034925.1. Lineage (NCBI taxonomy): Eukaryota > Metazoa > Arthropoda > Insecta > Lepidoptera > Tortricidae > Eudemis > Eudemis profundana. Next base: position 19,327,359 of record OX344812.1, read on the forward strand.
AAAATAAAAACCGACTTCCAAAAACCTAAACTAAAAACCAAAAAATAATATGTTAATTACCCCAAAGAAATGGATAATCAACGATTCATATATACATATACAGATATTTATACTTTTTAACCTGTTATTTTTGAAGTCGGTGCCAGCTAAGGAGCTCAACACAGCCAGGTTTACGTGGCAGGCACCAACTTCAAAAATAACAGGTTAAAAAGTATAAATATCTGTATATGTATATATGAATCGTTGATTATCCATTTCTTTGGGGTAATTAACATATTATTTTTTGGTTTTTAGTTTAGGTTTTTTCCTATATGTATACTTTACATCTGCGAATTTCGTACATATATTTTATTGGCCGTGTGTAATTGGAGAATCGAAAAAGAAGGTCAGATTGGATGAGAGTTACAATAATCAGCAATTTAAGGAAATAATATCTGTGTTCGTAGAGGTACCTGCAGTCACGAACTTTAATATTATAATCATAATCCATCTAAGGTGGAATCAAAATAAGTATTACAATTTGTAGAGAAATACACAGAATTTTACAGGCTATTTTTATTTAATATCGGAATAAGATTTAGGATGCGCCTCTCCCGGATTTTTTTCTGGTAGATTATTAATGTGTAATTGTAGTATGTGAAAAATAACCATTATTAAAATGGGTTTTTTAGCGTGTTGAGTATTTTCACCTGTATTTTTAGTATGGACAATACCTACTGTGAACCCGGTATTTAGTATGCTAATAATTAATACTTTTAAAATACTTTGGCTACCACTCCGTTGAAGGATTAGTACCTACGTAATTATACCTACTAAACAAATTGTAAGTTAAGTACCTAGCTAATTAGTAGGTTAAGCGCTGGGAGAGGTTATCTGATTAGTAATTAAGGAAACAGTCGCCTGTCTGTTCCAATACTTCTAATATCGTCACATAGGTAATTTAGAACTTTAGAGAAACGGTAAGTTAAATTAGTTAGGTTAGGAGTGGCTCACTCGGCGATTTTGCCGCGCGCTAGTCCCAAATTTTGCCCCTTTGGAGAGGCTTGGTCAACGATCAGAAAGAGCACCCATTTATGCGATAGACAGAGAGAAACAATCTGATGATTTAAACCCACCGATTTTGGGCTCATTTAATTAGCTTTTGCGTAAGTTTGTGATAATATAAAAAAAAATAGGTCACTTGTCTCAAAAACCTTTTTTTGACAAGACATTATTCCTTTGTATTTTCGTACAGTTTGTTCTGAGCTAAAGTTATGGTACTCGGTGATGCGCTGCGCTTGCGCCTGTCAGCACTGGCTCGGCAATACAGCGTGACATACGATACGCGCTACATAAATAAAAGTGATTCATGTCTCCTTGAAAATAACTAGGTACTTATGTGTTCAAACTCATCAAAGGCTAGGCTACCTGCAAAATTAAGTAAGTAGGTACGCTTTAAATTGAAATATTTTGTTTGATCACAAAGAATTTATGATCCAGATTGTTTTAGTCCTATTATGTTTGTATAGGACATTCGCAGTTGTCTGCACCTTAGTCAGTCTTAATAGGCTGCAGTCGATTCGGCAACCGTCGGGTCAAAGCCCGCTATCAGACAAACGATAAAGATATCAGGTGTGTATCTATCAGAGTCGACGCCACACCTAACTAGTACGGTTGTCTTTGTCTCGTTCGTCACAAGTGCACAGTGGAACCGGTCCGAGATTGAGCTGAAAAATTTAAAGGTCAGTACGCCTTTACCATAAGTCAAGTTGCCAGATGAAAAAATGAAAATCCCAAAAATGCCCCTTGTCTCGCGTAAGTTACGACTTACGATCAAACGAGCCAACTTTGAGAGAGGTTCATCTCTCATTATTTTTTTTCTACAGCGATATTATCAGAAGCTTTTGTTTATATTGATTGTAAATTTTTATAATAAAATAACGTAGACAGGTAATTGAAACGTCGAAAATTCTCAAATTTTCAAAGTCTGGCCGCAATTTTATCACGAAATCAAAAATGCTAAGATTTTTTTTTGAATCTAAGATCTCAGAACAAATCCTGAGATTATGGTAACCTTATCTATTAGGGCACAATAGGGACCTGGCCCAGATTTACAGGACCGAAAGGTCAATTCGTTATTTTTTCCGTTTTAATTTTGTATTTTTTTTACGTAGGTACAATTCTGGGGCCCAGTGGCCCCAGAATTCGGTGTGACTAAGGGCATCATAAGGGAATGGCCTGAGACGACTGCTGATTTTTTTCTATAAAAAAACTGACTAGTAATTTATGGGGATAAGGTTTAGGTTAGGTTAGTAGGGTGTTGTCCATTAGGACAAGTCCCACTGTGACAGTAAAAAGTATAGAATGGAGAGAGCTATGTTGGGAGTCTCCTTACGCGATCGGATTATTAATGAGGAAATCCGTATAAGAACTAATTTGATCGACAGCTGCCAGAGTTAGCAAGATGAAGTGGCAATGGGCTGGGCATTTATAGCTCGAAGAACCGATGGCACAGAATATTAGCAGTCATTTTTCTTCCTACCAGAGGTACCTGGGCGTTTTCCAAAAAAACGTGTCCGAAAATTTGTATGGATTTTTTTCCACTACGTCACGTTCATACAAACTTGTACATGTAAAAAGATGCAATTTTCGCAACGCAGTTCTTGTACAACAAAAAAGTTTTGAGATCTAATGTTAAACCAAGTCAGTACCGGGCGGAGTACCCACAGAATTCTATTTCCACCGACTAGGTAGCCTATATTTACCCGTGGAGGATTCTTTATTTGAGAACTATAAAATGTGTTCCTTCACGGTTAAATGATGGTACGGCCGTGCCTTTGTTTTGCTCAACTTGGCGGGGGCACTGCGGTGCCCCCAGATATTTACCATTAGCTTTTCGGTGAAGGGAAACATCGTGAGACAACCTGTATTCATCCGCGAAAAAATTGAAATATGTATGAGAAGTACCCAACCCACATGAAGCCAGCTTCCTACAGCCCATTCACACTCATCTATGAGAGTAAGCCTGTGCCCAGTAATGCGACGTCTATAGGTTGTTGATGATGATTATACCTAATAATACCTTTATTGTTAGGTTATTTATCACCCATTGTTGTCATGTCCTTTAATGAATTAGCAGACGATAAGAGACAAACATTTCTGTATCACTATCAGTAAGCCGCGCTATCAGCATCCAATCTCGGAGCCGTGGCTACGTAAATAATAATATTGTTGTTGCGACACCGGGTGACGCCCGTGTTACGCAACACTTTCCAATAAACGAGAGTTATGATAATAGCTAAAGTAAAAGAATATTCTTATAAAACTACTACAGGTCCATTCACGAAAGCTGGCGCGGGATTTGTACTGAGTGACAGCTATTTTCGTAGAAATTCTGTCAAACCTCGCGCCAGCTTTCGTGAATCGACCTGTAAGTATTGTATGATTCCGGGTCGTTGTACTACAATGGCTAACTAAACCAGTTGGCTGCCACATAGAGATTGTATGCGCTGACGCTGCGTTTAGAATGTTATGGTAAACGCACTCAGCAATACCGATTCAAACACACGCTGTAAAAACATTTTAAAAGTTATACTGGCGTCTTAAACTTCCCACTCGTACCTACTTATCGGTTTAAAGTGAATTGAAGTTACCCTAATGACTACACAACACTAGCAAAACAGCTTTTTCAGTCTATTATTTTTTTAAACCTATATAAATCTCGCTGTGACACCGTATCTAAAGTGAACCGTTTGTGTCCAGGCCAACATGACGAAGCGAACAGTCCTGAACGAAGTGTACAAGGGGCTGGTGGAGTCCATGTCCATCCCCGCGGAGCTGCACGAGCGGGGAGGCCGCACCTACGCCAGCTTCGGTGGCGTGATGCCCATACACTGCGCCACAGAGGAACAGGTACGCTACACACCACACTAGAACCACAGAATAGGGAACCACAGAAAAGAGACACGGGCGGACAATACAGGAAACTATCGCCCCTGTCAAATCAAGCTGTCAATGTCAATGATAATATGTAAGTGTCAACGTCAAATATAGTAAGTCGTAGCTACACTGACGTTAATCATAGGTTTCTTCATAGGTTTTATAGGTGATTGACGTCATCGTTTCGAAAGAAACAGTGACTGGAAGATGATTGACGTCACAGTTTCACAAGGAAACAGCGACAGTAAGGAGGAGATTTTCAACGTGTGAATCTTCGTATTCAAGTTCCATCTTCATCTTCAAGCACCGTCCATCTTCATCTTCAAGCACCATTCATCTTCATCTTCGAGTGACGAGTCGATCTTCAAGACGCAGAGCAGCGTGCGCACACGACGACGGCCAGACGGCGAAAAGGAACGAACTAGCCCAGAGCGCGCTAATAAAGACGACCCGGAAGCGATTCCTGGAAATGGCGTGACATCGCGCGATGCGATCTCGCCGCGCCCGCGCTCGCTCCATCTCTCTCGCGCGCGTCTATCCTTGTCGCGCGAAACCGTCGTACTACCTAGTATAATTGTAACCTCTTATTCCTGTATATATTAAGTGCTTTTTGTAAATAAAATGATTATCTTCTGACTACGATCGGACTTTCACTTCTAACCAACTCTCTTCCCTAAAGTGGTGACCCCGAAGAAAGAACAAGCCCCCGAAGAAAGAACAAGCCCCCGAAGAAAGAACAAGCCCCGAAGAAAGAACAAGCCGCCGAAGAAGATCAGCCTGAAGAACCAAGCCGAACCAGAACAAGCAAAGAAGATGCCAGCTACTAACGAACAGCAACAGCAGCCCGCCGGAGCCAGCACGCCAGCAACTCCACCCGTTCCGGAACCTGCACCCCGCAGCGAAGTTGCCGGAATCGCCCTGTCGTTACGCATCCCAGCTTTCTGGCGTGACAGGCCACGCCTGTGGTTCGTTACGTTCGAGTCCGCGACCGCCGACCTCAAGAAGAGCCAAGACCAGCTTGCACAGATGGTAATCGCCCAGCTGGACAAACAGGACATCGAGCAGCTGACCGACATCCTGTACAACCCGCCCGCAAACAACTACTACAGGGCAATAAAGGAGCGACTCATCACAATGTACGAGGAATCCGATAGCCAGCAAGTCCAGAAACTCCTGTCCTCGATGGAACTCGGCGACCAAAAGCCTAGCCAGCTCCTCAGGAGGATGCGCGACCTGGCACGAGATAAATTTGCTGACACAACCATCCGCATCATGTGGACGAACCACCTCCCACAGTACGTCCGTTCAGTACTCGTCGTCAGTGAAACCTTCAGCCAAAAAGCTACGCTCGATGAGATAGCCCTGTTAGCCGACAAGATGATGGAAGAGACGCAGCCTACCCATCACATCTCCGCCGTCGCATCATCACCATCCACCATCATCCAGCCACAACCACCTCCGCAACCTCCACGACCACAAATACCGCAGTGTCAAGGTCACGTCGACACTACCTTCCTAGTCGCCGAGATAAGGAAACTCTCACTCGAGATCGCCGAGCTACGAACACGACCTTACGAAAATCAGCGAGACAGCCGCTCACATCACCGTTTCCACTCACGGTCAAGAAACGCATCACAATCGCAAAACCGAAGCCGCAAGAACTCGCCCATGCCGTATTGTTATTACCATCGTCGTTTCGGCATGGATGCGAAAAAATGCGAATCGCCGTGTAGTTTCAAGCCGATTACTCCCGCCCCGTCAACGTCGGAAAACTTACATTAACGTTGGCCGCGGCGGAATCCGGCGTTAATGAAACTTCTCACCGCCTCTTCGTGACAGACAAGACATCGAAGCTCACCTTCTTGGTCGACACGGGCGCAAATATCTCCGTACTACCTAGAAGAAAAGGCACGCAACAGCAACCACTACCGTTTCAACTATACGCCGCAAATAACACCGTCATACCTACCTACGGCGAGAAAACATTAGATCTCGATCTCAACCTCCGACGATCTTTCAAATGGAAGTTCATCATCGCAGCCGTATCGAAGCCTATCCTGGGAGCCGATTTTCTGAAATACCATCACATCATCGTGGATATGAAAAATCGACGACTCATCGACGGCAAGACGCAACTCTCGACTAACGCACAAATATGCTCTGAGAACATACCTACCGTTCGCAGCATAGATGTGCAACAGTCATACCACGACATCCTTGCCGATTTCCCCGGGATAACTCGACTTACATCAATGAAGCTCAGTCCGAAACACAACGTCGAACACTTCATCGAAACAACCGGCCCGCCCCTCCACTGCAGGCCACGCCCCATCGCGCCACACCGATACGAGCTAGTAAAAAAAGAGTTTCAAAACATGCTTGACCAAGGTTTATGTCGCCCCAGCAAGAGCTCGTGGTCGTCGCCGTTGCACGTAGTACCAAAGAAAAATGGAGACCTACGTGTATGTGGTGACTACCGAAGACTCAACGCAATAACGAAACCGGATCGCTACCCCATACCACGCATACGCGATTTCACATACCAACTCGCCGGCAAGAAAATCTTCTCGACTCTCGACCTGAACCGGGCTTACCAGCAACTCCCGGTCAGCCAGCAAGACGTCGAGAAAACCGCCATAATCACTCCATTTGGATTATGGGAGTTCCATCGTATGGTCCCGGGACTGAAGAATGCAGGGCAGACCTTTCAACGCTTCATTCACGAGGTCCTACGGGGACTAGATTTCGTTTTCCCGTTCGTCGACGATCTCCTCGTCGCGTCAACATCGGAAGAAGAGCACCGAGCACACATACGAACAATACTGCAGCGACTCGACGAGTATGGCGTAACCATAAACCCCGCCAAATGTGTGTTCGGCCAGCCCACGGTGAAATTCCTCGGACACCAAGTTAGCGAAGACGGAATCCAGCCTCCCGCCGAAAAGGTCCAGGCAATAACCGACTATCCGAAACCCGACACCGTTGAAGAACTACGACGTTTTCTCGGAATGATAAACTTCTACCGAGAAAATATCAAGGACGCCGCTACCATCCAAGCGCCGCTACATACCTACTTACACAACGTCAAGAAGCGCGACAAAACAAAAATCAACTGGACAGCTGAAGCAACGAAAGCATTCGAGGCGTGTAAAGACAGCATAAAAAACGCCGCTTTACTCGCACATCCCTCACACGACGCGGCACTAGCGATCTTCAGCGACGCCAGTGATAAGACAGCAGGAGCCGTACTCAGCCAATTCGTCAACAACTCGTGGCAACCGCTCGGGTATTTTTCCAAGAAATTCACCGACGCCCAGACTCGCTACAGTTGTTACGATCGAGAGCTGCTTGCAATCTACATGGCAACTAAACACTTTCGCAAGATGTTCGAGGGAAGAGAAATAATAATATACACCGATCATCGCCCAATAACGTACGCCTATACAAAAACAAGCACCAACAGCGAATCGCCAAGACGCACCCGCCAACTACTGTATATCAGTGAATTCACTACTGATATACGACACATCAGTGGATCGCAAAACGCCGCCGCCGACGCATTGTCCCGCATCGAAGCAATCACCTGCCCATCGCCGATTGACTACGAGCGACTTGCCGAAGCACAAGAGCGAGACAGCGATACCATCCAAACACTCGCACAGCAAGACAACCTAACTATGAAAAAAGTTACCTTACCCGGATCCGACGTCGAACTCTTCTGCGAAGCATCAACTACGTACCTACGTCCATACCTACCCGAACAATATCGACGCATCGCATTCAACGCAGTTCACAACATAAGTCATCCCGGAATCAAAACAACACGCAAACTCATCACGCAGCGTTACTTCTGGCCCGCCATGAATGCCGACATCGGACAGTGGGCTAAGGTATGCGTACACTGCCAGCGCGCGAAGATCGTACGACACACATCGAGCCCGATTTCGTCGTTCCCGCCAACCGATCGCTTCGAGCACATAAACTGCGATATCGTGGGCCCGCTTCCCACTGCCGCCAGCGGACATCGATACCTACTCACGATGATCGATCGAGCAACTAGATGGCCCGAAGCATACCCGCTGTGTGAAATAACCGCCGAAGACGTCGCCCAGACCATCTACAACGGTTGGATTTCCCGATTCGGCTGCCCTGCAACGATAACGACGGACCAAGGACGACAGTTCGAAAGTCGAGTATTTGCGTCTCTCTCACGCTTACTCGGCATCGAACGTACGCGGACAACGCCGTACCATCCGCAGTCGAACGCCGCCGTCGAACGTTGGCACCGCACTCTCAAGGCCGCACTAAAAGCAAGACTACAAACTACAAGAAGCTGGATCGACGAAATACCTACCGTCCTACTCGGAGTTCGCGCCGCGTTACGAAGTGACACCGGTGTAAGCGCAGCCCAGCTTACCTACGGATGCAACGTACGCTTACCGGGCGATTTCCTAGTAACAACGCCCGATGACGTCATAATGGACTCCGCCTACGTCAATAAACTTCGAGACACGATACGAAGCCTCAAACCGATTCCGAACCGATCACACGGCAACAAGGTTCCCATTTTCATCCACCAAGACCTGCGAACGTGTGAACAAGTGTTTATTCGGGTCGACGCCGTCAAGAAACCACTGCAACCACCCTACGATGGCCCATACCGAGTTCTGAAACGAGGCGAGAAAATATTCACTATCCAGCTGCCAACGCGAGAAGTGAATATCTCAATCGACCGTCTCAAGCCCGCCTACACCATCGCCGACGCCGATCCGACTCCAACGCCGAGCAAGAATACCGACGCCGACTGTACTCCAACGCCGAGCAAGAATACCGACGCCGACTGTACATCAACGCCGAGCACCAATACCTACAACATTACATCGAGTTCCTGCAACAAGAAAAATATTACAACAAGTTCCTGCAATAAACAAACGTCAAACAACAACAATCAACAACAAGACCGCCTGAAACAAATAAGCGACAATCAACAACAACCGAGCGCTAAGGACAACCTGAAATCACCTATTGACCAGAACGTGATGACCCGCCGTGGACGTACTATCCGCCTGCCGGTACGTTTCACTTGAGGGGGAACCCTATAGGTGATTGACGTCATCGTTTCGAAAGAAACAGTGACTGGAAGATGATTGACGTCACAGTTTCACAAGGAAACAGCGACAGTAAGGAGGAGATTTTCAACGTGTGAATCTTCGTATTCAAGTTCCATCTTCATCTTCAAGCACCGTCCATCTTCATCTTCAAGCACCATTCATCTTCATCTTCGAGTGACGAGTCGATCTTCAAGACGCAGAGCAGCGTGCGCACACGACGACGGCCAGACGGCGAAAAGGAACGAACTAGCCCAGAGCGCGCTAATAAAGACGACCCGGAAGCGATTCCTGGAAATGGCGTGACATCGCGCGATGCGATCTCGCCGCGCCCGCGCTCGCTCCATCTCTCTCGCGCGCGTCTATCCTTGTCGCGCGAAACCGTCGTACTACCTAGTATAATTGTAACCTCTTATTCCTGTATATATTAAGTGCTTTTTGTAAATAAAATGATTACCTTCTGACTACGATCGGACTTTCACTTCTAACCAACTCTCTTCCCTAAAGTTTGCACACAGGCGCTGCCGGGGGTCGGCGCGGGCCTGTATCAACGTATAGGTAGCTTTGCCTCAGAAAATCATACACAAACATCTCAGAAACTTAGCCACAGCTGTGCGGACGGTTAAAACGATACCCGTGAAGGGCTTCCTAACTTTCCGTTGACCCTCTCTGTTTGTTGGCAGGTGACAGAGCTCGCGCGCACGACGCACCACTACTGCGGCGTGTTCACGGACGAGCTGCTGGCGCCGCTCGGAGAGCTCGCGTACGTGCGACTTGACGAGAACACCGCTGAGAAGGTCTGTACTTCTATCCTCAGTCTCTCTTTCGGAAAAAGGCACCATTTTCGATTACCCAAAATGGCCATTCTGCTGACCAAATAGGATCCTGACAAACAAAAAAACGCAGGGAAAGTCAGTATATATGGCTAACATAAGCTGGAGCGACACGAAAGGACGTCATCATAGCATATATTTTCTACCACTTTCTGAGTAGTCTCCACGCAAAAAGCGGCAGACTGCTCTGTGACAGACACAGCACATAACAGCCAAATCATCAATTCCATCCAGGTTCTGCACGCCCTACCTGATACTTCAGCCAAATGGTCGGTACAGGAGTACGGTGGAACAAAGGGAGCCCACAATACCCACATCCAATTCTAATTTCAATTTGTCACACAGGTTGGTACTTACTATTCTACCGGCATTAACCGGCCAGCGACCATATGGCGACAAAGTGTATAGGAGCCCTATAGTGACAATATTCTTCGGAAGTACCCCTACGCCTTTTAGCTGATGTTACAACATATTTCCAGGTGTTCATAAACCGCAGCAAGCGCATTCTGCTAACGTCTAGCGACGGACAATTGGCGCAGTGGCGCTGCGCCCCCAGCTTCGAGTCCAACAACCTCTACTTACCCGGCGCACCCATCGTCAACCAGGACGGCGCCCTGGTGTCCGTGGTCACGGCTAAACGCGGCAACCACTATGCTGTATCAGCGTTCGAGGTCAGTAGACAGCCAGCCAGTCCGACAACCACTAAGTATTACCTGGCGCACCCATCGTCAACCTCGATAGCTTGGTGTCCGTGGTCAACGCCAAGCGCGGCAACCACTACGCCGTGTCGGCGTTCGAGGTCAGTAGTGACAATCCAGAAATTAGGTCTGATCAGAAATAAGGAAATCCGTAGAACTAAGGTAACCGACATAGTTGCCAGAGTTAGCAAATTGAAGTGGCAATGGGCGCATACAGCTTGAAGTATCGGCGGCCGATGAGGTGTAAAATTTCTTGAATGGAGACTACGAACCGATAGACCAGCGTGGGCCGGCTCCCATAGGATGGTGTGACGACCTGTTTAAGGTCACCGGAAGTCGACGGAGGCAGAAGGCGTGCGATGCGTTCGCTGTGGAATCTTTGAAGGAGACCTATGTCACGAAAAATACTACTAAGTAGTACCAAAATAGGACACTGTTGATCGCGGTTATTACGAAGAAAAAACCGGTTTCTCTTGTTTTTCAGCCAAGCTCGAGTTTCCACATTGCTAATAATGACGTCCGTCGTATGCAACCTGCTCCATTTCATTTCAATGTGATCGCGCTCCATGATAAACGGCTCATTTTGTTTTCAACCACCGACTAAGGCCCTCAGTTCAAGCTCATTCGTGGGTAAATAACTAAACTACGCTATGGATGATTGACTAAATACCCAATATTTACCATATATGAGGTAATTATGGTCGCCAGTGGATATCTCGCAGTTAACTGGTTTAATTAGCCATTTGGTTAACTGCCTAGTATTTTCACTAAACTATGACCCGCCAGCAGGTCGACAAAGCCCCGCTGCGCGAGGCTTCTATTTCTGCTCTGAGGGACACAAGCTGATTAACAAACCTAACCTAAAATTTTAATGAGAAGGCTAGGCAGCTAACCAATAGCTAATGAAGCTACGAGTAGTTGGCGGCGACAGATACATTTGATCCACTGGCGGCCATTACATCTTTTTAACATCATGTTTTCCCACAGGGCGAAGGCGGGTACTTCGACACGACCCTCCCCTGGAAGGTCCTGCAGTCTACAGGCTACATCTACGGCGACCAGACGTTCTCCACGCGCGAGGCCCTCCGCAGCTTCATCTCGTTCCTCCCCCCCGCGCACCAGCTCCCCCCCGCCCCCCCGCAGCCCGTGCTGCACGTGACGGCGGCGCCCCGGATCGCGTTGGTGGCAGGGAATGGCCGACAGATGGCGCATATCTATTTGCAAGGGGTGCACGCTGAAGGGGTCGAGTATTTGTAGATTGCGGTTTTATAGGGAACGTGCACGAACTATAGGTGGCAGCACTAAACGACAAAAGAGACGCGGCTGGACAATAAAGGAAACTATCACCCCGGTCAAATCAAGCTGTCAGTGTCAATATGTAAGTGCCGATGTCAAATATAGTAAGTCGTAGCTACACTGACGTTAGTCGTCCTTCATCGCAATAAATTACAGCGTTTCGGTCAATATTGCCGCAGCATGAGAGGGTACATGAGATTGGCGGCACCAGTTCAACGTTTGACACTGAATGTGTTAATTTGTTGCTTAACCTAGGTAACTACATAATAGCCGAAAATGCTATTCTAAAGAGGCGAGATCTTCTGAATATTCGCCAATATTTGTGTGGACAGGGAATAATCATTTTCAAGAATGATTGTTTTATGTTACTACAAGAAATGCAGCGACTTATAGTTTGTTGCTTTGTTGTTATTCAGTGTTTTATATAAGTTTTACTAGATTACCTAAACATTTTTATAACAAAAATATACTCATAAAGTCAATACTCTGTGACGTCAATCTTTTTTATCTGATACTTCGTAAATTATTATTTTGTATAGTGGCGTATTTAAACACTTGAGATAAGATGTACATTAATTGACCGATAATGAAAATAATACATACCTACGTAAGAGTTTACTTATAAAACGAGATTTCATTTTACCGGGTCACCTATTTTTGGCATAATTTTATTTGTCCGAATGTTCTATTTGCCCGAATACTATTTACGCATAATTGTTATTTTACAGATAATATTGACTTTTCAGAATAACTATAAAAGAAACCTAACCTAATATGTTCTAAATGGCTGATGTAAAAGATTTTGCAAAATATTTTCCGTTAAAGCTAGAGAAAAATTATGCGAAATAAAATTCGGGCTAAACAATACATTCGGACAAATAAAATTATGCCAAATAAAGGGCACCCCATTTTACCTCATCCCTGGCTCCGAGCTAATTACCGCCCGCTGCGTGGAGGGAAAATCCCCATGCAAAATTGTATACAGGACGTAAAGTTTTACGAAAACTCTACTTTAAAAGTAATCCTTAAAAAACTCGTGTGATCTTATTATGAAAGTCTTCTTCAACTGCTTTCATAAAACCACACTCGTGTTTTAAGGCCATTATGGCATCAGTTGCATAAACTATGATAACAATGAGTGATATTACATTGAGTTATTTTAGAGGGAGTCTAAACTAAATGTTGAATGTGTCAATAAAAAGAACATCATCAATTTAACGTTTTATTTACAAAACACCTTTACCTCGAAAAAATACTTATTCCAAACCTTAGCCCAATTAAATAACATTAGTACCGAAGGTACGCAATTTCAGTCTTTAATAACCATAAAAATATTATATTAAATAACAATAGATAGCACATTTATTTATTTCCGTTCTCAAATCATGCCTATCCACTAGTGGCCAGTCGCGCCCACTAAACGCGACCACAAGTGGCTTAGAGCGGTTGCACATTGAGCCACTAAACGCGACCACAAGGCTTAGAGCGGCCGCACATTGGGCTACTAAACGCGACCACAAGTGGCTTAGAGCGGCCGCACATTGGGCTACTAAACGCGACCACAAGTGTCATAGAGCGGCCGCACATTGGGCCACTAAACGCGACCACAAGTGGCTTAGAGCGGCCGCACATTGGGCTACTAAACGCGACCACAAGTGGCTTAGAGCGGCCGCACATTGGGCTACTAAACGCGACCACAAGTGTCATAGAGCGGCCGCACATTGGGCCACTAAACGCGACCACAAGTGGCTTAGAGCGGCCGCACATTGGGTCACTAAACGCGACCACAAGTGTCATAGAGCGGCCGCACATTGGGCCACTAAACGCGACCACAAGTGGCTTAGAGCGGCCGCACATTGGGCTACTAAATGCGACCACAGTGACATAGAGCGGCCGCACATTGGGCCACTAAACGCGACCACAAGTGGCTTAGAGCGGCCGCACATTGGGCCACTAAACGCGACCACAAGTGGCTTAGAGCGGCTGCACATTCCATATTTCGTCGAGCTGTCATGTTTATAAAATCGCTTTCACAATCGTTATTTTCATTCCATAATTCCGTTTTCATATTTATCAGTAAATTATGCGTTTAGGGTAATAATATTAATAAATATACTTGTACATATTCAACCTACTTCGTTGTTCTTGAATGTTGCGCCAACCCTGGCATGACGTAGTTCCTGTCATAGGCGGCCGTGCCTGTCAAGTGTATGAGTGTTGGACAACTGTTAGTCCTTAAACTGTGCCGGTTGGCGTCAGTCGATATACATCCGGACGAGGTCCCGCTCGGCGGCCGGCAGCCGCGTCGCCGGACAGCAGCCGTGAGACCGCAGCTGCCGCGAGATGCAGCCGTAGCAGAATATCAACCTACAACAATACTACATTACGCAACTAGGGTGGTAAGACAAAGAAAGGCCGAGATCGCAGATGTTTGCGGCCCGAGCCGCAAGCGACGGACGTAAATATGCGATCGAGGGCTTTCTTTATTACCTCCCGTGTTGTGTACATCATTTTATGTCTACACTTGGTTAAAAAGCGGCTTTATTCGTACGCGTAGCGCGTCAAATTTGATTCAAAGTGATACTAGTTAATCAGATTTGAATTGTATTAAACTGTATATTTAGTATTAGATATAAACTTTGATAGGCCCTTTTGCCTGAGACACAGGGAATCCTAGTTCAGGCATAAGTTCAACTCTCTAATTGTATATCTTGGTCTTCAGATGTCATCGTTGTATAATACGTTGTTTAAAAGTTTATTCTTATTTTTACCCGACTGCGGCGAAGCCCGAAGGAGGGTTATGTGTTTGACCAGTATGTATGTATGTATGTCCGTTCCATACATCATTAGATACGTCTTGATGGTGCGAGTGTCACTGGGTATGAAGTTTGTTAAAATAAACAAAATGGCGGATTTTATGCAGTTTTAAAGTGCACCGCGATCGAGTTTTTTTAATAAAAACGTTTTTTATTGAATAGTTGGTATACATACCCGGAGACCGGCAGCGCGGTGGGCGTCTTCCACGGCTGCAGGCACACGGGACACTTGTTCCTCCACCGACCGCAGTCGGCCGCACGCTGCGGATATCACCATACATACTTAATCATTGTTCGAAACCACAAGTGTGCGAAATCACCAATCTGACTCGCACTTGGCCGATTTTATCATTTTTATGCCAGACCTGGCCATAAAGTGGCTTTTTCCGCACGCTACGCGTTCAGAAAAAGTCACTTTCTGGCCAAGTGTAGACATAAAATGACGTACACAACACGGGAGGTAATAAAGAAAGCCCTCGATCGCATATTTACGTTCCTCGCCTGCGGCTCGGGCCGCAAACATCTGCGATCTCGGCCTTTATATTACTACCCTAGTTGTGTAATATACTATTTCCTAATCGGTCCAGCCGTTTTTGAGTAATCGCGTAACAAACATACAAAAAAGACATCCCTTCCTTTAGAGTCAGTTAACCTTTCGTCTGCGTGATTGGTAAAAAAAACGCGGATTCAAGCCTCATTTGCGCCGTATTGAGCAAAAAAATCTATTTAAAAAAAATGCAAAAAGACTGCCTAAAGATGTGTCAGCAGGATCCTTATCAAACCCAGACCAAAGGTTAAAACAGTCTCCGGGACTGACCTGTGGCGCCGGCGGGCAGACGTCGGGCTGCACGGGCCCGGGCCCCCGGGACTCCCACCAGCGCAGGAACTGCACGGCGAAGGCGCCGTACTCCACGCAGCGGAGCGCCGCGCTGCCCAGCATTGGGAACGTGATCGCCGCACTCCTGAATAACATTACAATCTACCATTTAATTAATACTACAACTAGGGTGGTAAAATAAAGGGCTTTCTTTATTACCTCCCGTGTTGTGTACATTATTTTCTGTCTACACTTGGCCAATAAGCCACTTTATGGCCAGGTGTGGCATAAAGGAATACGCTACTTGACCCCTTTTTAAAGTTTGTCTTATATTATTAATAATTATCTGATTAACGGAAGAAAATATTACCCTATTTTTTTACGACCTAGAAAACCGCGAAATTATAATTTAAAATTTAAACTTTCGTAACCGGGCGAAAACGATGCTAGCTATGTTAATCTTTAGATTATCTGTGGTGTGACGTCATTCCAACCGAAAACCAACATTTGACATTTATCCAGCGTTTATGGGGAATGCCAATAGTAATCAATCAATCAAAACGAAACGATTACGATCACAACCTCAAAATAACTGGCCAAGAGCATGTCGGATCATGCTCAGTGTCTGTAGGGTTCCATAGCCGTAACTATAAGGTAATATTTTTTACCTTATAGTTACGGCTATGGAACCCTATTTAAAAAATTACAACAACAAAAGAGCGTATCTTCATAGCAATTACGTCCTTTTGTTGAGAAGCGCAGTTTATCGGCAATAACTCAAAAACGGTACATTCGATCTTGTTGAAAATAATTTTCGTTGAAAGTATTAATTAAGCGTTATCTTTGCTATTTTTTTTTGTATTTTTCGGAAACACGGTTTAGAAGATAGAGGGGGGGGGGGGGACACAATTTTCACAACTTTCGGAGCGATTATTTCCAAAGGTATTCACTTAATCAAAAACATTACTTAAGAACCTTAAAATGTTTTTAAAAGAGCTGTCGGACTATGTACCACACGTTGATATTTTCAGAAAAAAATTTTTTTTAGGTTCTGTAACATGTATGGAGTGCCCCCCCTAAAAATAATTATTTTAGTTATTAACTACCAAACTAAGTAGCGGCTCATACAAGACACCTATATTCCAAATTTCATCAATATCCATCGTGTAGTTTTTGAGTAAAATGCCTGTGACATACGGACGGACGGACGGACGGACGGACATGACGAAACTATAAGGGTTCCGTTTTTGCCATTTTGGCTACGGAACCCTAAAAACACCGAGTAAAAACAAAGCTACATGGCGAGTTTCACTCGTATAAGATTCGACATGAAGTTAGATTACGATCCTGCGACATCACATCATGGCCGACAGTCCGACACCGTTTTCAGAGTTCAAAATAAAAAAAAAATAGGACAAATTTTCAATTAAAAATATGTATCCATCAAACACTTTTAATAAACCGTACTCGAAAAATATTGATTTCTTAAATAAATACCACAGAAAATAATCATTTATTGCACCAAATTTGATATGAGTCTAGTAGCCTATTTTGACTTATCCACGTTACGTTTTTTTTTTTTTTTTTTTTTTTTTCTTTAAACCTGACAAACTCACAACCCATAACCGGTGATTGTCGGGCCGGGTGGTTGGCCGTTGCGGTCCCTGGGCTCGAACCAGGTCGCTGGCCAGACCACCCAAGGGCGTCCGACCGTGTGCCGTACACACAGTCGGCACGCACATCGGGCTGGGTAAGTGCCGGGGGGTGCCTACCCAGCCCGATGTGCGTGCCGACTCACATTACGTGTGTATGAACAGAGATTTGAGGAGAATAAAAGTTTAACCGGGTCAACTGGCCTGAACGGCTGGTCTCCCAGCATCATTCCAGTTTAGCGATGATGAGTCCCAGCCGGAGCATAGTGGGTCGGTGAGGAGGCCAGGCTCACATAAACTGTAGGTCCACAGCAGGTCTCATGGTAGTGTTGTGATGAACCCGAACTGTCAGCCAGCAGGCTCCGCAGGTCTTCCTAGGTGACCTAGAGAGGCTTTGACTCACCCAAAGTGTCCAGCCACAAGGCTTTTGATCAGGTCCCCCCAGGTGTCCTCGTGCCGCTGCGGCGGCGCGTCGCGCAGCGTCAGCCCCAGCATAGCGAGTGAAGGTGTGGGGCTGCGCGCGCCGAGCAGGTACCGCGCCAGCTGCAGCAGGCTGGCGGCCGAGCTGATGAGGTGGACGGTGGAGTATATGTGGATGGCTGCCCGCCGCAAGGTAGCAGAGTGGCCCTGGAATACTCAGGAAGTAGCATTAAGGCGATACTTATACAGGCTGTCCGGTTAGGTTAGCCTGTGAACCGGTTATGGAGGTTGTCGGGACACAAATTATGTAACACGGCAACATAGAGGCGGTTGCATCGCCGCATAAGTTTAGTTCATAAGTAGTCTGGAATAAATCGTCTTACAGTTTACACGTCTCTTCTCATTTACGCAACCTATAGTATCTAATTCGTACAGCATATACAACCGCAACCGAACTGAAAAACTCCACCGGAAAAGGTATTGTGAGGTTTGTATATCATGATACAAACCTCACCGTCTTAAGTGACAGACTGGCAGCCTTTGGAACTATCAAGTATTCAAATACATTCGAATTCAGTCTGTCTCGCTCTAGGTAAGAGCGAATGTTCTCAGTCTTTTGGTAGCCATTGTAACGAGCACTTGAATAAACCGAAGTTTAAAGCCTCACCGTCTTTTATCATTGCTACCAACTCAACTCCCACAGTATCCATTTTGAGAAAAACTAACTCGGAATATCTCATAAATAGTGACACTTTTGTTGCCGTGGAAGTCTTTGTTTTTATGTTCAGCAGTGTACGTCTCCAGGTCGAAAAAATGATGGAATCCTACCGTCCCCAGCTTCCCGTCCTCATGATCCTCCCTCCAGCGCTGCACCCGCCGCTCGAGTCGGTCCCGCACGTAGGGCGCCAGCACCAGCAGCGCCAGGGAGCCCAGCTCGGCGGCGCGCGGCAGCCGCGGGGAGTGGAACTCGCCGCTCGGGGCCACCGGGGCCCGCACCAAGCCGTAGAAACTCTCCGAGAACGACGCAGCTGAAATGAAATGAAATTATTTTTTTAATACTGTTGCTCAAAAGGAAACGGTACTTTTCATTGGCTTGAAATTTGTGTTGATGTACTTTATTTGTGCGAAAAGACATGAGAACACTCAAAAAGCCAAAGAATATATAATTTTAGCAAAAACCGTTTACCTTCGGTTTCCGCGATTATCACTCATAGTAATAAAACAACTTTAACAGATTAAATCGCATATATTACTACATTTTAAGTCTACCCGCGACCACGAACGCTGAAAAGGGTTACGAAACGTCGGGACTTAAAATGTAGTAATATACGCGATTTAATCCGTTTAAGTTGTTTTATTACTGTGCCCAGGATAACTCTCAGGACGCGACAACGCGAGTTATTAGCGGTGCCAGAGGCCCGTACTGTGTTCCGCAGAAATTCGCCGCTGCTTCGCGCTCTCTCCCAACTTAATGCGCTCATGGCATCGGCACCCGAGTGCGACCTTTTTGCGTGGCGATGGGCGGCTGTGTGTACGGAATGTCTGAGATTCAGTGAGGCGATGGATGCCAAGGAATCAACTGTGCCATTGTAATATTTAAGTATTGTTATTTACTAGTTATAAGTATCATGACGCATTGGATCGTCTGTAATGTCATGGTTACTCAATTAAATAAATAAAATAAAATAAATAAAATAAATTACTAAAAACCGTTTAGTTTCAAGTTATGCTAAAAGGTGGCGCTAACCTCAAAAACAAATGCCCAATTGCACGTTAATTCTGGTTTTTTGAGACTTCTCAGGTCATTTTGTGCAGATAAAATGTATAATATAAAACACATTGTAAATATAATTGATACTGTGTAAGCAAACAATGACCCTCTTTAAGTTTGTGTCGACATGAATACTTTAACAGTAGAAAACAAATGATTAGTTAGTTGCACCCACCATAGTGCTTGAGGTAGTGGTATTGCAGAAAGCAGTCGGCCACCAGGAACAACTCATCGTACCAGTGGACACACCATCCCCATCTGTCGGGGTATACTGCTGCTAGGTACTGGAATATACAGGCTTAGATTTTAGGAATACCTTAAAGATGTCACACACGGCAAAGATACTATAATATCTTAAGACACCTGGATATAAAATATTATAGTATCTTAAGGTATCACACATGATTAAAGCAAAAATGGGCACCTTACAACATCTTTTGGCATTTTTTTCCTAATCATTTGGACAATTGAGCCCCGAGGAGGCGTTAAAGGGTTATAGTACATTACACAACTAGGGTGGTAAGACAAAGAAATGTCGAGATCATAGAAGTTTGCCACCCGAGCTGCAAGCGAGGGACGTAAATATGCGATTGAGGGCTTTCTTTAATACCTCACGTGTCATGTACATCATTTTATGTCTACACTTATCCAGAAAGTGGCTTTTTTCGTACACGCAGCGTGCGGAAAAAGCCACTTTATGGCCAGGTGTGGCATAAAATCATTTATTTAATATTTAATTCAACAGAGTTTAACTCAACAGAGGCACAGAATAGGGTAATAGTACTATATATGTACAGAAGTATCTCTTTCTAAGCCTACTTCAACAAGTTTCCCGAAGGCAGGCTTGACGGTGGCCCCGAGCGCGTCCTGTGCCACGACCTGGAACACCGACGGCGCGCCCTGCAGTGTCCGTGTCAAGTGTGCCGCGTACACCGCCATGACCCTTCCGGTTCAGTTTCCAGAGTTCCTTCCCCTGCACAGACACGTTAAACCCACCTCCGTAAAATCCCTAATTAGAACTATTAGCTATAATATCTATGAAGCTGATGTTCAAGCCACAATGCAAGAATCCAAATTGTCTTGAGAGCTGGAGAAAACTAGCTTTTTCCTCAAGTTAAGGTTTCTAAACTGAACACCTACCTGAAATCACTATTTACAATTTTTCGCAATAATGTTTCTTTCACTTATTCACAGGTCATCGTCACTGAATAGAACTAGGGACAGCCATTGGTAATTTGTTGAATATAATATTCTTTGAGTATTTTGCAACCACAGAGTTCGCAATAATGTTTCTTTTGAATTTGAGGTTATGTTTTCTTTATCTTAACCTGTCAAACCAATATAAAATGTCAAAAGTCGGCGTTTCGTTTCGCTAGTTTCGTACTTCATTCTGTCTAAAACTGATATACTACTCATGTTCATACTCTCCTACAACGCTAGCGCCATCGTGAATTATTATTTACTCCTTTTATATAGCTGGGCACTTTTTTAACTGATCCCTCATTTTAGTCATCCTCATCTCTCATATAAGATTGTATTCCTTACCTCTACCCTCCATTTTTTTTTTCAGATGATAGGTTTTCTTTACTGTCCGCATAGTGTCTTTTGTCGATTAATATAGTTCTGCTGTCCGCATCGCTGTGTCAACGATTTTTGGCTTTTCCAGTAGGTACCTTATTTATAGTTTGGCTGATACACTGGTCCTTCACAGAAATGGGATTGATTGGCATTGTAAAATATTTTTGCCAAAACTGTTTCTTTTTTAACCGACTACCCAGGTTACTGACACCAACCAAAAAATAAATGAGTTGATGCTGAGCAATAAAAAATCGGTTTAGCCGTTTCTGAGATATTCTAATTTGAAACTTAAGTCGGAGATTTTTACGTCATAATACTGTAGTCATAGTACTGAATTCCGTTTGTACAAACAAACGGAATTCAGTGCAAAATTAACATTTAAAACGTATGAAATAAAATTACAACTGATAATTTCAAAACGGGTAGGTAGTGCGGTAGATGGGTATCTTGCATACTGATGGACAAAAAAAAGTAAATGTGCGTATTTAAAATATTTTATTTGTATTAACCTATTCTTACAAAGAGCACCGGAGCGAAAGGCGGGGTATTCGTGAGGCGAAGCGCGGTGCGATCGCACCCTGGCCATAGACTACAAACTAGACATGTGGAGCTCGCGAGTGAGTCATTCAAAAGAGCTATATCAGGTGGTCTATAGCTTGGCAACTTCGTTGGTGACACTCACATGTGTGCTTTTTGTTGTAGACGAGACGACGATTGAATTGAAATTTGTATCAAGTTGCGCGATGCGCGAGGAGAGGATTGAAAACTTCATACAAATTTCAATTCAATCCTCGTCTCGTCTCGCCCTGCCGGTGGAAAACCACCTTCACACCGCTCCGCTACCTCGCACGGCTCTGGTGGAAGCGCAGCCTAAATGAGAATGGCCCAAATAGGGACAAACGAATTTTGCGATTTGATTCTACAGAATGTTATAATAAGTCATCTGAGTTGAGTCCGTGGTCAGAGTAGTAATATTATGATAAGATAATATTTACACCGATAACAGTCAACCGCTATTAACCGCTATAATTCACAAACAATTTCACTTAAATAAAAGATTAATATTAATTAATATGAGTTACCTTTAAACTGACATTTGCTATACATTAAATGACTCACAACAATATGGCTCGCATTTAGGAACGATAATTTAGCCGTACATTTGCGATATTCGACACTAATCGACATTTCGTCACTTTCCGACACGGACGCTTCATGACTTTATGTCACATATCAATAGGGATGACGACTGGGTTAAAAATATATCGTTCTATTTAGTACGGCAGTTAGATTATGGAAAAATATGGGACACATACTTTTTGGTTTATCAAATTATTGAAAATCGATAAAGGTATAGATCATCAAGCGTCCGGAGTGGGGGCGTGTGACGTCACTACTAGGTGATAATTGTACCAAAGAGTGACGTCACTCAAACCTTCTAAGCACTGTATCCTCGTAATTTTTTCCTTTTTTGTTCTCATAGTCTTTTGTCGCCACCTATTCCTGCGCGTTCCCTATACTGACGTCCTATAACTAAAACGTGGCTAATTTTTATACAACCTAGCATTTAGCCGGGTTTTAGTCAAAGTTACTGGCAAGGAATATTGCCAGTGAAATTACAAGTACGATACGCAGCTAACTCACGCCCAATTGGAATCATTTCTGTTGAGCAAACTATTTATTTACAATCAATGGTTACTTTACAAATTTATAACCAACTAGCTGTCCCAGCGTACTTCGTTCCGTCTCAGAATTTTGAATTTTTTAGATGTTCTAATAGTTATTCTGTTATTCGGGGCAGAGACAACCCCAAAACTTCAAAGATCATAAAAATCGGTCCACCCGTTCTCGAGTTAAAAATGGTGTAACTAACCCGACTTTGTTTTATGTATATTAGGCTATCCCAGAAAGCAAATCTCCATACAAACTTTGAAGCCTAGTCGGTACGGGTTCCCATCCATCACAAAGAACTGAAATTTTATATACCATAATATTTTAATAGTTACAACTTTTTTTGAGTTGTTGCCCATACAACAAAAACATTTTTTTTTACTTATTTTGTAATGCATACCCCTTAAATATTTTTTACCTTCTCAAATATGCTGGTATATAAAATTTCAGCTCTCTGTGATGATGGGAACGCGTGCCGGCTTGGCTTCAAAGTTTGTATGGAGATTTGCTTTCTGGAACACCCTAATCTAATGTATATAGACTAGCTAGCAGCAACATTTGGTAATAGTATATAGCCGCGCGGCGCAATCGCGGAGTGACCCACTCCTAATACTTAAAGTATGCGCTTCTGCACATTTGATTTCAGTAAGTACAAACGAAATAAACAACCCAAATTAGAATACGCAAATGTAATTTTCAGCTTTCACATTTGGAAGCACCTAGTTACCTACAAGACAAGTATTCAACCCATAAAAAGTGATTCATCACTGAAATGTCAATATTTAGTTTAAGCAAATTATTTAAAATATATATTCACATTTTTAAAATAAGATATATACCTACTTTTAAAATTGGTTCGTGCGTTGAATATTTTTCCTGTAACTAGGTTAATTTGATTTAATTTCTACATTTCATTTTTTTTTCATTCTAAAGCTGGTAGTCACGCTACCTTATTCAACAAATAACTTACAATATACTTATAAATTAAGTTTCCAATCTAAAATAATCATTTTACCCTTTGCCATAACATTACAAAAAGGGAATTTGGGGCTTATCATACCAGCTATTTGCGGGCGTTTTAAAGAGAAACTTTCCACTTGGGAAAATCTGTCATTTCTCAAAATTTCCAATATTTAATGTTTTCGTTCGTACTCGTACTACTACCGACGAGTAAACGAGTAGCGTTACCACAGAAATATACGAGATAGAAGGATATCATTCATCGATTTGTATGGCAACCAAGCGTGTAACGTTTTCACTTGGCGTTTGACGCCAAAAGAATAGAACAGAATCATTTATTGTCAGAAAGTGAGTAGTTATATTATAAATAGATGTTAACAATAGTATTTTAGTTCGTCACTATCAGCCAGAATATGGCGTACAGTATTTCCTATTCTCATTGCATGTCATTGATGAAAGCATTGTTATATTGGAATTAATTAAAGTAAAATGATAGAAAAAATATAATAAGTAATGAAAAAGTCAAAAGTAAATAATTATCAATGTCATGCAGGGAAAATAGTGAGAAGATGTCAATGTACAATATTACAAAAAAAAAACAGATTAATTAAAAATTAAATTAAAGTGTAATTATCCATTTCATTTGGTGGTATTTGAACAATTAATCATACCATTATTGTCAGATTTAAAAATCTGATAATAATATTGATGGCAACTGACGTTAACGGCGTGAAAAGTAGGTCGTTGCCACTTCATTTTAGCACTCGATGTCGACTTTTTCTTCTACCTCGATATATTTCTGTGAGCATCAATGCGGACTTGGGAAGTGCTACCGGTTCGATAAAACCAAATATCACAATACCTTATTTCCAATACAGCTAGATCTCAAAAAGCCCTGGTATCAAAATGCATAATTCTCATAACGACTATTTTTTTTTGTCACAAAACATTTTATATTTAATCTGTACGAAGTTTAAATTGACGTTGTCATATAAATACTGAAGTTATTAACATATCTTTGTCTAAATGCATGAATATCATAATGAAACATTCTCGAAATGCCTAAATTTTAATGTCTCATCAAAAATATACTGAATTCCCACGTCAGCCCTTTTTAATTACGTGTTTATAAAGATAGCATATGCCCTAAAATCAATTCATTATCATTTAGTCTCATGGTACTCCCGCCTTATGTATTTTAGGCATTCTGAGACAGTATGGTAATCATTTCATTTTATTTTGACGATCTTTTTTGAATTCATTGTAGTTTCAATATCTAAAACACTATGTAATTTTCAATAAGAAATAAATGAATGTAATCTAAATCTAATCAGACATTTAGATTTTCAGATGTTTTGAATTCAAGTCTTCATTAGATTTAGGCATACTAATATTTAGTCATTCTGGGAATTGTTCGTTTCAGGTCAATGTCTTTATGAAATTCGGCTTGTTTTGAGAATGAGACAATTATGAATTTCGGTGCTATATGAATAAATTAATTCGGAATTTAGTCCAAATGACTACATCCTTGACTGGTATATTATACGTGGCGAAATGACGTAACATGGAGGGTCCGGCATAAAGACAAAGAGACAATTTCTACCCTAATGAGGGTAGTACAGTAGAAATTAAAAGGATAGGTAGTGGCCTACCTAATTTCAACCCTCGTTTCCTCCCCAATGCACAGGGCTTGCAGCAGTTGCTACATCCACTCGGTTAACCTTTCGGTGCCCGATGGCTCCCCGGGGCGCCAACAGTAACAATCTATTTATTGTTGATTTTATTATAGATTTATATAAAAATCAAAATTTCTGTCTCAGGTGGCGGAAGGGCAATGGGTCATTTTTATATAGCTTAACAGATGTGTCACAACCTTGTACAAAAGTTAAGGGTTTCGAGGAAGTTAAATACTCTAATATTTATATACGATATTAAGCTAACTTGGTCATTCACATAAACTACCATTAACACCGGGATATTTGAGTTATATCCACATTTTTTTTTCATCTGTTACCACTAAAACCATACATTGAATGGTGACAAGTGGGAAAAAAATCCCAGCTGTTACCACTAAATTAATGTGGTGGTAACATAACCCGGATACTTACCATATGTTTGTTTTTACGAGTTTCCGATATTTTGGCACTGTTGCAGTGTCACTCCCACTAAGCTAAACGTGTTATCAATATAAATGAGTCAGTTTCGATATGACCGCGAAGTTTCATTGACCCCTTCATGGCGCAGTCGGTAGGATCCGAACCTAGAGTAGGTAGGTAAAACAAACACACTTGGTAAATATCCCGGTGTTGTACCTTATACTCAAATTAGCCCCGTAGTCAAGCTTTCGGTACGAATATAAAAAAAAAGGAATTTTTGACTTTCTGAACATGGCTGTGACAATTCATTAATTTAAATGAGAACGACCCTAATCCGCCAGACCCCGTAGCCACTGTTCCATTATGCCAGAGCCGCTAGCAGTGGGCACTAGGGCTTCTAATCCCGGGATTTTTCGCACGGCCGATACCGGGATTGACCATACGGGAAAATCCCGGGCCCTAGACTTCGCCTTCGTGCGCACTAGTTAGCTAGCGGCCTAGTGTGCGTCCTAGCTAGCCGAGTTGTTGTACTGGGGGCGGCCGGCCAGCTCCAGCAGGTAGCGGTCCGGGTGCTCGATCCAGTCTGCTGCAGACAGCTTCACCTGCAACACCGAAATCAGTTTCCTGTAGTAAAAATAAATTAACAACTCGGCTAATTGAACGCTAATTATCAAATTTTGTTTCCAAAAGATTCTGAGACTCCCTGATTTTAAAATGAAAATAAATTCGACCACAAGAACTAGAAAATTGAAAAATCACATGGTCCGGAACAGCAGGAAGTTTTCAAAAGCTTGGGGAAATACTCAGAAAATTAATCCACTTTATATAGCACCATGACGTATAGATTAGTGTCACATATTTAAGTCAAGTTATAAAGTGCAGATTCTAGAATTTAGTGGTCTTTGTGTTGTGTCACAAAGTGTAGATTAGTGTCGCCGGTATACCTGTCGTTGACGCTCGGCCTCCCGCACCTGCCACTTCTTCACCTCCAGCTGGTTCTCCCGGGACGCCTGGTCGCCGCAGCCCCACACCTGGACACCAATTAAATTACACGTCATCCAATGATATTTTATAGGTAGATAGGTTACAAGTAGGGAGTTGATGTACACTCGCAGCGGGTGGGGCACGCCGTTGAAGGTCATCTTGTCGAAGGCCTCGTCGATGAGCAGCCGGCGCGGTGAGGCCCTACACAATTGTACACACGTGACCCTGACCTCCATGGCTCGCAGCGGGTGGGGCACGCCGTTGAAGGTCATCTTGTCGAAGGCCTCGTCGATGAGCAGCCGGCGCGGTGAGGCCCTACACAATTGTACACACGTGACCCTGACCTCCATGGCTCGCAGCGGGTGGGGCACGCCGTTGAAGGTCATCTTGTCGAAGGCCTCGTCGATGAGCAGCCGGCGCGGTGAGGCCCTACACAATTGTACACACGTGACCCTGACCTCCATGGCTCGCAGCGGGTGGGGCACGCCGTTGAAGGTCATCTTGTCGAAGGCCTCGTCGATGAGCAGCCGGCGCGGTGAGGCCCTACACAATTGTACACACGTGACCCTGACCTCCATGGCTCGCAGCGGGTGGGGCACGCCGTTGAAGGTCATCTTTTCGAAGCCCTCGTCGATGAGCAGCCGGCGCGGTGAGGCCCTACACAATTGTACACACGTGACCCTGACCTCCATGGCTCGCAGCGGGTGGGGCACGCCGTTGAAGGTCATCTTGTCGAAGCCCTCGTCGATGATGAGCAGCGGCTTGCGCGGGTCGCTGCCGGCGCGGAGCCCCTTCGGGTAGCCGCGGATGGACGTGTTCAGGTATATCATCTTTGGCGCCTGCTCGATTATCGAAAACCTGCAACGGGTATACTTATCAACTTTAGATAAATGAAGTCGGGCACAGTGGCGACGGGAAATCTCCCAGTTGGGGGGCGGAAACTAAGGGTAAATTAAAGGCAAAAGGAACTCGAAACTGCTGTCGTAACAACATGTCATCTTCTATGGTCTTTTAAAGTTTGGCACTGTCACCAACTGATTCTGTGGTAGCTTGACTACTAGGGGCAAGACGGGACTCGCGTGGGGAACAGCTAGAAGAACACGGAATCTGCGCTGCCCTAATACACATGTCGACTTTTATTGCTTTTTATAATCTGACACTGTCATCAATTCTGGGGTAGTTTGACCACTAGGGGCAAGACGGGACTCACGTGGGGAACAGCTGGAAGAGCGCACAGTCGGCGCTGCCCCAGTATGTGTGCGTTTCGCGCCACTCCTGCGGACACGCCAGGACTACCACCAGGTCGTCGCTGCCCGCAGCCACCACCAACGTCGGACCCCTGAACACCAAACACGGATATTATTACTGTGGATAGTCTAGATGTGCATGAGGGTAGGTAAACAATAAACGAGTCAGTCATAAGCAGGCTTCGGAAATTGCGCCTATTTACCTAAACTTCGGCGTCGGCGTAGGTAGTTGTATGGAGGCGGACTCAATTTATTTTTTTACTTTTGTTAATAAATTTACCGGGATTTCCTGCTGATTGTTGATCTCATAAAATTGTATAGTTTATGTAATAATTTAAGGTTTTATGAAAATAAATGTTAATTAAAAAAATTGTCTTCCTGTACATAAGTATTACAAATATCTCAAACTTGTCCCTAGAGTTAAAGATATTTAGTAAACCGAATAAATTAGCTACTGAATTCATTGATACTGCTATAGCTACTCCAAGTGGCAAGCGCATACATCTGTATATCAACTTGAGTACTTACAAAACTAACCTAAAAAAAGCTGAAATCTAAACATTTTTGCGATATATTACATTCTCGTAACGTTTTATGCAATCCCGGAACTTATATTATTTAGAAACATATTTTTAAGAAGCCGACTTCATACTTGCTTAGCTTTTCCGGAAATTCGCCAACTTTACGTAAATAGGCGTCGCAATTTCCCAAGCCTGGCCATAAGCCGCGAAGTTTCATCGACGCGTCCCTTAACCTTAACATGGCGCAGTCGGTAGGATCCGAACCTACGCTGCTCCCGAAGGCTAATCAATATTGTGCGTTACTACAATTATGTATCTCCACCAGTTTTATTTAAAGGTGGAAACATGTAATTTTCTAGGGTTTCCGCGGCTATCACGTACTGTAATAAAACAATTGAAACAGGTTAAATCGGCAGCACAGTAGCCTTGCCAAGGTCGTGCACACCTGTAGTTGAGCGTGTGGTGCAGGAACCGGTTGGCGCCGAGGCCGTGGTCGCGGGAAGCGTACAGCGGCGCCCAGTGTGAGGGCAACGCGCACACCAGCTTCGCCAGCCACGCCGTCGACGCCAGGGTGCCCCCCACTGCAACCATTCATTCATTATAACCAGGCTTTCTACAGGCTGTTTGGATATTGAATACATTCCTTTTAAGGGGTTATAGTACAACTCATTTGCAACAAAAAAGTCCTATAGTACCCTGTCCGAAAATTATTAGTTTCTGAGATATTAGCGTTATTGGATTTTAAGTTTTATATCCAAAATTGCCGAATTTCTTTGAAAATAACATGTAATTATTTATATGACTAATTATTTTTGTAAAGTTTGTAGCCTCATTAGAAAGCTAATTAATCAAGGATGTTTTTTTGTTTATTTGAACGCTGGGTGTCCTACATTTTTTTTATTTAATCACCGTCTCGCAATGTAGTGATACATTTTGAGTATTTTTATGCGAAATTTATTAATTTACATACATTTTGCAGTATTTCATGAATTATTTGTCATGAAATAAAATTAGTTGAAATCTTAAATTTTGGAAAATACCAAAAAAATACACAATATAACTGAAATTCAATTTTTAGCACTATTATTTTCAATGAAATTCGGCAAACTGAATTCGCCAGTAGGTATCTCAGAAACTAATAATTTTCGGACAGAGTACTATATGACTTTTTTTGTTGCAAATGAGTTGTACTAGGTATAACCCCTTAAAAGGAACCCGTATTCAATATCCAAACACCCTGTATAGCTTGGCTGTTGGTGACACTCCCATGGTCCGCGAGCGGTATGGAGTGCCGCGGGGGCCGACAACAACGTCGGTCGGCCGCCGGTCGTGGGCGGACGTAACAAAAAGCACACGAGATAACTACGCAAATATGCGTCTGCCGATTGGCAAAGTTATTGGATGTCGAGCCAAACAAATTGTACATAATGTATACCTATTTTAAAAATTGCGTGCTGCAAAAGTGCAGTTGGAGGGCCGTTTTTTTCCGGGTGAAATAACTGCATCAATGCAATGCTGGAATAGCCGTTCCACGACAGAGTGTAACGTCACGTAAGTTATTGGTAACAAGTTCTTCGCGACTTTTTTAATTGATGGTGCAAATTCAGGTGTCAATGCAGGGATTCAAGTTATACTTATCTAGATTAAGACTAATACTTAAATTTACGCCATAAATAAACACGCGATGAAATGGTAACTCTTGTTACATTTTTATACAATTACCCAACTGCGCAGTCCGCTTGCAGTCGGCGTGCAGTTATTTTAACTGCATAAAAATCTGCCTTCAAACTGCACTTGCAGCCAGAAAACATCAAGACTGCTTCGGCATATAGGGATATCGGCAGACATATCCCTAATTCGCATCGTGTGTGCTCAATACGTCATCGTCCCCCGCCCCCCGCGCGGACCATGGGAGTGTCAGCAACGAATTTGCCAAGCTATAGCATAACTAGCCGCGACTTCGTTTTTCGCGCGATAGAGCATCATCTGTCACTGTTACACTATATTTAGTGGAAAGAGACCGGTAGCATTTGTCGCGCGGCAAAGAGTCGCGTGTCACGGTTGTGCTAGAGGTTCCATGAAAACATCAACTTTTTGTCCCTTACGAAACGCTATGGTAGCTACCCTAACAAAACGTATTAGCTGCTAAGAAACACTACCAATCTTAAAGCCGAGTTATGATATTACAATGCTGATAATTAGCTTACTGAATTTATTTCTCGGAAGTATTAGAACGGTGGTGTCCCTTACGAAATATTTTTATGGAATGACAATGGAGTAGAGTGACAGGCAAATGACGTCAGCCGACATAAAGACTGATTCAGTTTAGGTTTTACATTGATTTACCGTTACCGTAAATTACCGATAAAGTTTGTTAAAGTCATGAATTAATTATATCACTATTTTCATTGATTAGTGTCAATGGCAGAAGACATTTAATAAGTAAAAATGTCTGTGTGTTTTTATTTAATCAAATGGAAAATTGGAAATATTATATGTGATTGGATGTGCATACTTATCCGAATCGGTGTATTCCATGGTGTCCCTTTTATATCAAAATGGAATTCCGATTATTTTTCCAAGTTTAAATAAATAAGATATCCATAATTTGGATACAAATTTAGAAAAAACAAAAATTATACAATTTAAACCCATACAAAAACAACCCTTAGACTTAAAACTGCATTTCAACGGTAACGAAATAGAAGAGGTAAATGAGTTTAAATTACTAGGCATAACAATAGATTCAAGTCTTAACTGGAAAGCACATATTGAACGCACAAAAACAAAGTTAGCCAAGTTTATTTACGCTCTAAGCATATTAAAAGTTAACACGGATTTTGAAACCACCTTATCTATGTATTATTCTCACGTTTATTCAAGCCTCCGATATGGCGTGGTTCTGTGGGGAGCGAGCTCAGAAGCTCACCAGCTTTTCGTCACGCAAAAAAAGTGTGTTAGAATACTAGCGAATGTGCGCATTCCAAACAGCTGCCGCCCACACTTCATAAAAAATACACTTTTAACGCTACCCTCAATATATAAGGTCCTAATTTATTAGTTGCAGATATTTTTACAGCTGATAGTACTCGGTCTCTGGAGTATATTAAAGCATGAAACATTATAGCTTTTACGATGTTTTTTTGGAGAAAAAGGAAAAACAAATTTGCTACGTAATAACACCCTGTTAATGTGATTACTAAATGAAAACTCATTGAAGAGATTCTAGTAGCTCTTTTACGTACCACTTAACTGTAACTGGCCACTTCACAATGACATTTGCAGTTTTCCCGCCGAACCGTTACGATATTTACGACAAACAATTGTTGACATGACAGATAGTGTTATTGTGACATGTGATAATGCACGTGGTGATTTTTTTTTGACGAAATTATAATTAATTTTTTTGTTAGGTAACTGAAATCAAAAAAGTTATATGAAAAGATTTCTTAATTTCTATTTAAAGTTAATTATTTTAATGTAAAGTATAATGTGTTAAAATATCTGCAACTAATAAATTAGGACCTTATATATACTCGAGGTGGCACTTTTCGTTCGAAAGCATCCAAACCTATTTCCGGCTAAAACAGATCTTTTTAAAACTAGAAGCCAATATAGAAATAAATTGCTGCTACCAGAATCTAATTTAGCTATCTTTAAAAAAGGACCGCAATATAAATGCATATCAATATTTAATAAAATTCCCAATGTAATCAAATTTGAACCTAATGATAATATATTTAAATCTAAATTAAAGGCAATATTAATAGAAAAATGCTACTACTCGGTAGAAGAGTTTTTGTGTGACGAAAAGTTATAATACGAAAATTTATAATACTAAAGTAATATGTAATACTAATGTAATGTATTAAATTTATAATACTAATGTAATGTATTAAACTGCATATTTAGTATGTAAATATTTAGTATTAGATACAAATGTTTGATAGTCCCTTTTTGCCTGAGATACAGGGAATCCTAGTTCAGGCATATAGGTTCAACTCTCTAATTGTAATATCTTAGTCTTTAAATGTCATTGTTGTATAATACGTTGTTTAATAAATTATTCTATTCTATTCTATTCTAATAAGATATATGAATTAATAAAATTAGGATTATCACTTGTACCTACTTCCTTAAGATTATGGCATGGACATTCCAATGATACTTACCTACATACATACCGTAAAACCTAACACGGAACCTGACAATTATAAATAATTAAAGCGATCTATAATAATACAAAATAAACTGACTTACGTTATACAGATTCAGAAATGACATCCTAAATTTATTTATTCAATTTACATTACTTATATATATATAAATAATGCAATACATACATATTAATTGTAAACTACTTATAAACTAGGTTAAGTAAGTGGTTTTGTATATTGTGTGCCCTCACAGGGCGTCATGAACTGACTTTTAAATTGTAACACCTTTATGTACATGACTATGCAATAAATTATGATTATGATTAAGATAACACAGGCGGAAACAGTTTGATTAATAAAATGTCTTCTACCACTAACACCTACCAATGAAAGTAGTCATGGAATTAATTCATAGCGTTTACGATACCGGTAAATTCCGGTAACGATAAATCAATGTAGAACCTAAAATGTATCATGATGTATGTAGCTTGACGTCAATTTTACGTCATCGGCACCAAAAGTACGCTCCTGATTATAAGACATCAGTTACAAGCTAATTCTGGCGTCAGTTTAGGTTTGTATCATTCACAACACAACACATTATTTAATATTTTTCATTTTCATCAGTTTCGTCAGTTTGTCAGTCCGAGACTTCACACGATAATAGACACCAAATCAGCCGGTAACCGATGTATAAGAGCTATGTTCTTGTCGTTGGAGTAATCGCCACTCTATTCACTACGAACTACGACAGTACAACACCGATATCAAAACTAGTCAATCACACTAAAGGCAGTAAAAAGGGGCTTAAACTAGCAATAGTTATACGTACATGGAATATCATGTGTGCCCAAGGACCTTTAAATAAATAGCCGGACGGAGCGTCGCCAATAGAGAACTGAAGCATTTTTAGTCGGCCGGCTGCTTGTACTTACGTGCCCGCACGCACACATCAACTAGTTTTTTCCTACTACCCGCAGCGCGCACACATTGACCTGACCAATCAACGTTAAGCTAGCCGGCGGACTATTGATGCTTCAGTTCTTTGTTAGCGACGCTCTGTCCGGCTATTTATTATAAGGTCTTTGTGTGTGCTTAATACTTTTAGACTTGGAACCTCCTTCCGAAATTTGGTTCGAGAGTAGACGAGGTCTTGAGATTTTTTACAACTAGGGTTCCTACCAAAACATCAGACAGACGCGATAGACGGCACTCAGATTATCTGACAAAAAAACATACAAACATAGAACGCAGATTGTTGCTCGGTCGACGAAAAAAATGGGACTCAATTTCTATTTTTGTTGTTGATGCCTGTATAACTCTTCCACGGGTTACAAAACATAGTTTAACCCTTTAACTATCCCACTGTAAATTCATGTACAGGTTAAGTTTAAATCCTTCATGCTATTTACAAAAAGGAATGTACAACACTGCGCATGCTTACGAACGTTCAACGACAGTAAATAAGTACAGGTTATTCACAATATCTATTGAACAGTCGAGTTCATTTACATCTACACACTTACGGGATCAAAAATATCTGAACACGACCCAGGAGGTTGTCAGGAGCATAAAAGCGTGTTCAGATATTTGTGTAGATATATGTGTAGATGTAAATGAACTCGACTGAACAAAGTTTCTATGATACAACTGAAATTTACAATCAATTACTAAAATTGTTGTGCAATAAAAAAAAATCCTAGGAAATTAAATAAAAATCTAGGACTAACTCAAAATTACTCATTGTTTTTACAATTTCAATTCCACTTTTGTTGTACTAGTCTAAAACCCAAAAATATCTGAAAAAAAATCTAATACGATCGCCAACAGAAAAACGCTTGTTAGTCATTTCGAAGTAGGGCTTCAGGAAATGTGAAATGTTTTCAATAGAGAGACTATGAAAAAGTAATCGTAGATTGCGACTACGATAACTTTGCAGAGCGGAACATGGCAACACCTCCATTTAAAAGTAAAACTTCTATGAAAATGTGACATTTTAATGGAAGTGTTGCCATGTTCCGCTCTGCAAAGTTATCGTAGTTGGACTCTAATTATAAGTTACTGCTCTTATACTTGAAGGGATATTTACAAAAACGACTTAACTAAATTGGTTGACACCTACTGACTCATTAATAAATATTTGTACTAAAAAAACCCGACCGCGGTGCACTTTAAAAGTGCACAAAATCCGCCATTTCGTTTATTTTAACGAACTTTATACCCAGTGACACTCGCGCCATCAAGACGAATCCAATGATGTATCATTTATCAAAACCGGATGTGCCGTTGAGTAGTTATGAGAACGGACATAGGAACGGACATACATACATACTTACATACAGGTCAAACACATAACCCTCCTTTGGGCTTCGCCGCAGTCGGGTAAAAATGTATCTCTATAAGTATCAACCAGTCTAGTCAGTTATGTTGTTTTTGTAAACATCCCTTCGATTTATGGTATAGTACTCTTTTCGTGAGCTGTCAAATATTATTCAATAGGGTATTTGACAACAATCAAAATAAATTCATTAACTCTAACCAGCAAATTACGCTTCCAAAACAGCCCGGATAAAATCATTCAGACTTATTTTCGTGCCATCAACGATTTTACAATGACGAAAACTAAAAATAAGGCACCATGTTGAGCATGACGTCACAAGCACGTCACAAGATAGTATTTCATACTAAACTGCATACTTTCGGAGCGTTTTGACACTTCATAAAAAGAAGCTGATTTGAACTGTCATCAAGTAGCCTATTACTATTATTATCAGTCAGTCATGCACAATGTCAACGCAAGGTGTTAACCTATTTGTTGTACTTTAGTAGTATAGTGTCTAATTGACATCGTCTAATAAAATAAAACCGGTTTTACAATCCCTGGTACGAATACTCCAGTCGAACGAGGATGAAAATTGGTTAGATTACGTTTTAAATTGGCGATCGCTACACACGTCTAGCAACTAGTTGGGTGCCAAACAGAAAATACTACGTCCAACTTAACCTTCAAGTTCAACTTACTCTGCGCATCACTTGCCAAGTCCACATCTGCAAGATATTCAATAAGTCACACCTGATCATCACGTTAACACGTTCTCAGTCCGTGGACCCGTATATGGGTCACGGCAAGCCTCTATTACAACACAGGCCATATTTCTAGGATTTGGGGATTTCTTTATTACCGCCCGTGGCGTGTACACTACGTTTTCTCCTGACCAGGAAGTGGGATCTTCTCTCTAGTGGGCGGCAAATGCCATTTACGGCGTAAAAAATAATGCAAGACCCGCTATGGGTTTTATCCCCCGGTTGCCGGGTGATAGAACTAGAAAACTCGGCCGTAACGTAATTTATCTTGTCAGGGCACGCCATATCTCGTCTCTCTCGCTCTGTACTGAACGGAACGAGAAAATTGAGAGTCTCCGCACATTGGGCCACTAGGGGCGGCCACAGCCCGGCCCCTGGTGGCCGCCACGAGCTGCAGGCGAGGTTTTCTTTCATAAATTTAGTATGGTGGTGGCGCACGGTGGGCGTGCTCGTGACCTCGTTCGGGCCACACGTCGCGGGATTGGCGCGCCGAGCTACAAATGGCCGCCACTAGTGTCCCAATGTGCGGCCGCCCTGAGTCACTTGAGTCGCATTTAGTGGCCCAATGTGCGGCCGCCCTGAGTCACTTGAGTCGCATTTAGTGGCCAATGTGCGGCCGCCCTGAGTCACTTGAGTCGCATTTAGTGGCCAATGTGCGGCCGCCCTGAGTCACTTGAGTCGCATTTAGTGGCCCAATATGCGGCCGCTGTAAGAGAACCTGCAACGTATACTGACCGTGGCTGGGCGGCTTGGGCGGCTGCAGCGGGCGCGAGTAGAGCGGCGGGGCGGTGCCGGCGAGCAGCCACGCCCCCGAGGCGGGCAGCAGGTCTGTGGCGCAGCGCGCGCGCTCCAGCACGGGCGTGGCCAGCTCCAGCCCCGCCCCCGACCCGTCCGACTCCACGTGCGCCGAGATGTCGCGGTGCCGCGTCGCCAGCATGTGCACGCAGTATCTATACCACGACTCATTATCTATTCTATTCTATTATTCATTCATAAATCATTGTATATTACACAACTAGGGTGGGGTTGTAGGTTGTAGGTGAGGGTTTGCGGCCCGAGCCATAGGCGAGGGACGTAAATATGCGATCGAGGGCTTTCTTTGTTACCTCTCGTGTTGTGTACAGCATTCTATGTCTACATTTGGCCAGAAAGCGGCTTTTTCCGTGCGCGTAGCGTGCGGAAAATAGCACGGTATGCCCAAGTGTGGCATAAAATTCATGCCACACCTGGCCATAAGGTGGCTTTTACCACATGCTGCGCGTACGGAAAAAGCCGTTTCTTGGCCGAGTGTAGACAAAAAATTATATACACAACAAGGGAGGTAATAAAGAAAGCCCTCGATCGTATATTTACGTCTCTCGCTTGCAGCTCGGGCCGCAAACATCTGCGATCTCGGCCTGCAGTACTATTATCTGTATACCTGTGCACGGGGAAGATGAGGCGATGGCAGTGTTGCTCCAGCCAGCGCACCACGAAGCCCACCGAGTGCGCGTCCTTCTTGTTGAAGCAGCCGTTCACCACAGAATTCAGCACCTTGTTGATCTGAACACGACAAACCGGTTATTTCTAGTGTTGCCAGTGCTAGTTTACCAAATATTGGTGTCCGTCAAGATAGCGTACACCGTAAAGATATTCAGAATCTGATGCCGCCAATAAATAGTACCCTAGGGCCCTAAAATTTCATTTCTGTAGCTATCGTAGAAGCCGAGATATTCCATGACTTAACGGTGTACAAAATTTCACACCGTCAAGCTGGCGTACCCAAGAATCTGTTATAGAAAGAGCTCACTATATCTCGGCTTCTACGATAGCTAGAGAAATTAAATTTTAGGGCCCTAGGGTACTATTTGGGTACTATTTTTTGAGATATAAAGCGTTTGCAAAAACTAAGCCGTTCCAGGGATACAAACGGTGTACGCCAGCTTGACGCCCGGTAGCGTACACCGTGAACAGGCCTTATATTTCAGAAAGTTTAAGGGTATTTTTTTTCACCTATGTATTTCGTCGGTACTATTTGGGTACTATTTATTGGCTGCATCAGATTCTGAATATCTTTACGGTTTACGCTATCTTGACGGACACAAATATCGGGGTTTTGTGCACTAAAATCGGGACTTTGTTAATCAAATGGGGGCAAAATATATGATTACGCGCAGTCAGAGCGCGGTCTGGCGTTCCGAGTTCTGCGTTTTGACCGCTTGAGACTTGAGCTTGAGAGTATCAGTAACATCAATTCCTTTGGCATTTTACTTGACACTACTTTTTAATACCAATTTAAAAAAAACTTTTATGCCCCAGACAATGTGACAATAGGGTCGTGTTCAGATATTGTTGGTCCCATAGTGTGTAGATGTAAATGAACATCGTCAATTCGTCACGTGCCCTCCTCCACAGACAACATGTTATACAAAGCTATACATAGTGCTCACAGCCAGGCAGGTCTGCGGGCCGTCGGGGTAGTGGTCCATGGACAACTTGTAGCTGGTGTACAGCAGCCGTCGTCACGTGCCCTCCTCCACAGACAACATGTTATACAAAGCTATACATAGTGCTCACAGCCAGGCAGGTCTGCGGGCCGTCGGGGTAGTGGTCCATGGACAACTTGTAGCTGGTGTACAGCAGCCGTCGTCACGTGCCCTCCTCCACAGACAACATGTTATACAAAGCTATACATAGTGCTCACAGCCAGGCAGGTCTGCGGGCCGTCGGGGTAGTGGTCCATGGACAACTTGTAGCTGGTGTACAGCAGCCGTCGTCACGTGCCCTCCTCCACAGACAACATGTTATACAAAGCTATACATAGTGCTCACAGCCAGGCAGGTCTGCGGGCCGTCGGGGTAGTGGTCCATGGACAACTTGTAGCTGGTGTACAGCAGCCGTCGTCACGTGCCCTCCTCCACAGACAACATGTTATACAAAGCTATACATAGTGCTCACAGCCAGGCAGGTCTGCGGGCCGTCGGGGTAGTGGTCCATGGACAACTTGTAGCTGGTGTACAGCAGCCGTCGTCACGTGCCCTCCTCCACAGACAACATGTTATACAAAGCTATACATAGTGCTCACAGCCAGGCAGGTCTGCGGGCCGTCGGGGTAGTGGTCCATGGACAACTTGTAGCTGGTGTACAGCAGCCGTCGTCACATGCCCTCCTCCACAGACAACATGTTATACAAAGCTATACATAGTGCTCACAGCCAGGCAGGTCTGCGGGCCGTCGGGGTAGTGGTCCATGGACAACTTGTAGCTGGTGTACAGCAGCCGTCGTCACGTGCCCTCCTCCACAGACAACATGTTATACAAAGCTATACATAGTGCTCACAGCCAGGCAGGTCTGCGGGCCGTCGGGGTAGTGGTCCATGGACAACTTGTAGCTGGTGTACAGCAGCCGTCGTCACGTGCCCTCCTCCACAGACAACATGTTATACAAAGCTATACATAGTGCTCACAGCCAGGCAGGTCTGCGGGCCGTCGGGGTAGTGGTCCATGGACAACTTGTAGCTGGTGTACAGCAGCCGTCGTCACGTGCCCTCCTCCACAGACAACATGTTATACAAAGCTATACATAGTGCTCACAGCCAGGCAGGTCTGCGGGCCGTCGGGGTAGTGGTCCATGGACAACTTGTAGCTGGTGTACAGCAGCCGTCGTCACGTGCCCTCCTCCACAGACAACATGTTATACAAAGCTATACATAGTGCTCACAGCCAGGCAGGTCTGCGGGCCGTCGGGGTAGTGGTCCATGGACAACTTGTAGCTGGTGTACAGCAGCCGTCGTCACGTGCCCTCCTCCACAGACAACATGTTATACAAAGCTATACATAGTGCTCACAGCCAGGCAGGTCTGCGGGCCGTCGGGGTAGTGGTCCATGGACAACTTGTAGCTGGTGTACAGCAGCCGTCGTCACGTGCCCTCCTCCACAGACAACATGTTATACAAAGCTATACATAGTGCTCACAGCCAGGCAGGTCTGCGGGCCGTCGGGGTAGTGGTCCATGGACAACTTGTAGCTGGTGTACAGCAGCCGTCGTCACGTGCCCTCCTCCACAGACAACATGTTATACAAAGCTATACATAGTGCTCACAGCCAGGCAGGTCTGCGGGCCGTCGGGGTAGTGGTCCATGGACAACTTGTAGCTGGTGTACAGCAGCCGTCGTCACGTGCCCTCCTCCACAGACAACATGTTATACAAAGCTATACATAGTGCTCACAGCCAGGCAGGTCTGCGGGCCGTCGGGGTAGTGGTCCATGGACAACTTGTAGCTGGTGTACAGCAGCCGTCGTCACGTGCCCTCCTCCACAGACAACATGTTATACAAAGCTATACATAGTGCTCACAGCCAGGCAGGTCTGCGGGCCGTCGGGGTAGTGGTCCATGGACAACTTGTAGCTGGTGTACAGCAGCCGTCGTCACGTGCCCTCCTCCACAGACAACATGTTATACAAAGCTATACATAGTGCTCACAGCCAGGCAGGTCTGCGGGCCGTCGGGGTAGTGGTCCATGGACAACTTGTAGCTGGTGTACAGCAGCCGTCGTCACGTGCCCTCCTCCACAGACAACATGTTATACAAAGCTATACATAGTGCTCACAGCCAGGCAGGTCTGCGGGCCGTCGGGGTAGTGGTCCATGGACAACTTGTAGCTGGTGTACAGCAGCCGTCGTCACGTGCCCTCCTCCACAGACAACATGTTATACAAAGCTATACATAGTGCTCACAGCCAGGCAGGTCTGCGGGCCGTCGGGGTAGTGGTCCATGGACAACTTGTAGCTGGTGTACAGCAGCCGTCGTCACGTGCCCTCCTCCACAGACAACATGTTATACAAAGCTATACATAGTGCTCACAGCCAGGCAGGTCTGCGGGCCGTCGGGGTAGTGGTCCATGGACAACTTGTAGCTGGTGTACAGCAGCCGTCGTCACGTGCCCTCCTCCACAGACAACATGTTATACAAAGCTATACATAGTGCTCACAGCCAGGCAGGTCTGCGGGCCGTCGGGGTAGTGGTCCATGGACAACTTGTAGCTGGTGTACAGCAGCCGTCGTCACGTGCCCTCCTCCACAGACAACATGTTATACAAAGCTATACATAGTGCTCACAGCCAGGCAGGTCTGCGGGCCGTCGGGGTAGTGGTCCATGGACAACTTGTAGCTGGTGTACAGCAGCCGTCGTCACGTGCCCTCCTCCACAGACAACATGTTA
Organism: Eudemis profundana; assembly: GCA_947034925.1. Taxonomy (NCBI): domain Eukaryota; kingdom Metazoa; phylum Arthropoda; class Insecta; order Lepidoptera; family Tortricidae; genus Eudemis; species Eudemis profundana. The sequence continues at coordinate 19,368,185 of OX344812.1, forward strand.
TACAAAGCTATACATAGTGCTCACAGCCAGGCAGGTCTGCGGGCCGTCGGGGTAGTGGTCCATGGACAACTTGTAGCTGGTGTACAGCAGCCGTCGTCACGTGCCCTCCTCCACAGACAACATGTTATACAAAGCTATACATAGTGCTCACAGCCAGGCAGGTCTGCGGGCCGTCGGGGTAGTGGTCCATGGACAACTTGTAGCTGGTGTACAGCAGCCGTCGTCACGTGCCCTCCTCCACAGACAACATGTTATACAAAGCTATACATAGTGCTCACAGCCAGGCAGGTCTGCGGGCCGTCGGGGTAGTGGTCCATGGACAACTTGTAGCTGGTGTACAGCAGCCGTCGTCACGTGCCCTCCTCCACAGACAACATGTTATACAAAGCTATACATAGTGCTCACAGCCAGGCAGGTCTGCGGGCCGTCGGGGTAGTGGTCCATGGACAACTTGTAGCTGGTGTACAGCAGCCGTCGTCACGTGCCCTCCTCCACAGACAACATGTTATACAAAGCTATACATAGTGCTCACAGCCAGGCAGGTCTGCGGGCCGTCGGGGTAGTGGTCCATGGACAACTTGTAGCTGGTGTACAGCAGCCGTCGTCACGTGCCCTCCTCCACAGACAACATGTTATACAAAGCTATACATAGTGCTCACAGCCAGGCAGGTCTGCGGGCCGTCGGGGTAGTGGTCCATGGACAACTTGTAGCTGGTGTACAGCAGCCGTCGTCACGTGCCCTCCTCCACAGACAACATGTTATACAAAGCTATACATAGTGCTCACAGCCAGGCAGGTCTGCGGGCCGTCGGGGTAGTGGTCCATGGACAACTTGTAGCTGGTGTACAGCAGCCGTCGTCACGTGCCCTCCTCCACAGACAACATGTTATACAAAGCTATACATAGTGCTCACAGCCAGGCAGGTCTGCGGGCCGTCGGAGTAGTGGTCCATGGACAACTTGTAGCTGGTGTACAGCAGCCGTCGTCACGTGCCCTCCTCCACAGACAACATGTTATACAAAGCTATACATAGTGCTCACAGCCAGGCAGGTCTGCGGGCCGTCGGGGTAGTGGTCCATGGACAACTTGTAGCTGGTGTACAGCAGCCGTCGTCACGTGCCCTCCTCCACAGACAACATGTTATACAAAGCTATACATAGTGCTCACAGCCAGGCAGGTCTGCGGGCCGTCGGGGTAGTGGTCCATGGACAACTTGTAGCTGGTGTACAGCAGCCGTCGTCACGTGCCCTCCTCCACAGACAACATGTTATACAAAGCTATACATAGTGCTCACAGCCAGGCAGGTCTGCGGGCCGTCGGGGTAGTGGTCCATGGACAACTTGTAGCTGGTGTACAGCAGCCGTCGTCACGTGCCCTCCTCCACAGACAACATGTTATACAAAGCTATACATAGTGCTCACAGCCAGGCAGGTCTGCGGGCCGTCGGGGTAGTGGTCCATGGACAACTTGTAGCTGGTGTACAGCAGCCGTCGTCACGTGCCCTCCTCCACAGACAACATGTTATACAAAGCTATACATAGTGCTCACAGCCAGGCAGGTCTGCGGGCCGTCGGGGTAGTGGTCCATGGACAACTTGTAGCTGGTGTACAGCAGCCGTCGTCACGTGCCCTCCTCCACAGACAACATGTTATACAAAGCTATACATAGTGCTCACAGCCAGGCAGGTCTGCGGGCCGTCGGGGTAGTGGTCCATGGACAACTTGTAGCTGGTGTACAGCAGCCGTCGTCACGTGCCCTCCTCCACAGACAACATGTTATACAAAGCTATACATAGTGCTCACAGCCAGGCAGGTCTGCGGGCCGTCGGGGTAGTGGTCCATGGACAACTTGTAGCTGGTGTACAGCAGCCGTCGTCACGTGCCCTCCTCCACAGACAACATGTTATACAAAGCTATACATAGTGCTCACAGCCAGGCAGGTCTGCGGGCCGTCGGGGTAGTGGTCCATGGACAACTTGTAGCTGGTGTACAGCAGCCGTCGTCACGTGCCCTCCTCCACAGACAACATGTTATACAAAGCTATACATAGTGCTCACAGCCAGGCAGGTCTGCGGGCCGTCGGGGTAGTGGTCCATGGACAACTTGTAGCTGGTGTACAGCAGCCGTCGTCACGTGCCCTCCTCCACAGACAACATGTTATACAAAGCTATACATAGTGCTCACAGCCAGGCAGGTCTGCGGGCCGTCGGGGTAGTGGTCCATGGACAACTTGTAGCTGGTGTACAGCAGCCGTCGTCACGTGCCCTCCTCCACAGACAACATGTTATACAAAGCTATACATAGTGCTCACAGCCAGGCAGGTCTGCGGGCCGTCGGGGTAGTGGTCCATGGACAACTTGTAGCTGGTGTACAGCAGCCGTCGTCACGTGCCCTCCTCCACAGACAACATGTTATACAAAGCTATACATAGTGCTCACAGCCAGGCAGGTCTGCGGGCCGTCGGGGTAGTGGTCCATGGACAACTTGTAGCTGGTGTACAGCAGCCGTCGTCACGTGCCCTCCTCCACAGACAACATGTTATACAAAGCTATACATAGTGCTCACAGCCAGGCAGGTCTGCGGGCCGTCGGAGTAGTGGTCCATGGACAACTTGTAGCTGGTGTACAGCAGCCGTCGTCACGTGCCCTCCTCCACAGACAACATGTTATACAAAGCTATACATAGTGCTCACAGCCAGGCAGGTCTGCGGGCCGTCGGGGTAGTGGTCCATGGACAACTTGTAGCTGGTGTACAGCAGCCGTCGTCACGTGCCCTCCTCCACAGACAACATGTTATACAAAGCTATACATAGTGCTCACAGCCAGGCAGGTCTGCGGGCCGTCGGGGTAGTGGTCCATGGACAACTTGTAGCTGGTGTACAGCAGCCGTCGTCACGTGCCCTCCTCCACAGACAACATGTTATACAAAGCTATACATAGTGCTCACAGCCAGGCAGGTCTGCGGGCCGTCGGGGTAGTGGTCCATGGACAACTTGTAGCTGGTGTACAGCAGCCGTCGTCACGTGCCCTCCTCCACAGACAACATGTTATACAAAGCTATACATAGTGCTCACAGCCAGGCAGGTCTGCGGGCCGTCGGGGTAGTGGTCCATGGACAACTTGTAGCTGGTGTACAGCAGCCGTCGTCACGTGCCCTCCTCCACAGACAACATGTTATACAAAGCTATACATAGTGCTCACAGCCAGGCAGGTCTGCGGGCCGTCGGGGTAGTGGTCCATGGACAACTTGTAGCTGGTGTACAGCAGCGCCCGCAGCGCCGCCGCCGATACCGTGCCCTCCTCCTCCTCCACGGAGAACATTCTGGAAAGGTATGCACGAAACTTAGAGGTTAGGTAATATGACAGATGACTACGCACTACGCAGTTCCTTAGGCGATAAAACTCTGTATTGTTAAGAGCCGCCACAACACAAGCTGCGGCAAGTTTTTTCATAGATTTTGTATGGGACCGCACACTGGCCGTTCGAGTGGCCTCGTTCGGACCACAATCTGCGGGAGTGCCGCGCCGAGCTACTTGTGGTTGCGTTTAGTATTGTACATTATAAATATATAAAAGAAACAGAGAAGTGCGATGGTGATCTATACGACTTTCCTGTAATCTATAGGTAGGTATAAGTGGCGTGGCGTCCAAACAACTCGATACCTACCGGCTTGCCTAATATCAGGCTTTTGACCACCTTATTCTAGAGCTCTTAACAAAAATGTAAGCCAAATCTGCACCGGCTTGCCCTAGGATATCTCTTACGCCACGCCACTGGTAGGTATAGGTATAGGTCGGTAGGTATAGGTAGGTAAGTATAGGTATAGGTATAGGTCCTGTTCGTTTTTAAAAATGTAGGCCAGGCCAGGAGTTTCGTAGATAAGAGAAGGTTGGAGGTACCTGACATAGGTCTCGATGATGGCGGCATCATCCAGCATGGCCAGCACGCGCTCGCACTGCACTCGGAAGGTGGCGAGGGGGATGTGCTGGTTCTTGCACTTGCCCACTTTGTGCACGTACGCGTAGAACTGGTGCGCCAGTTCCGGGTACATCGGGAACAGGTATTTCTGGAACACATTTATGATACAGTTAGCGACAAATAGTCTGTAATATCCAAAGTGCTATACAGTGGAGTACACGCCACTCCATAAAGATAAAAAGACACTGTCTACCCTATAATGTCTTACTAAGGGTAGGAGGTCGGAGGGTAGTAATTACTAGCTTCTCTACTAATTTCTACGCTGCTACTCTTAATAGGGTGCTAATTTGTACCCTGCTTCCCTTAAAAGGGTAGAAATTAGAGTATAGGTTTCCGAAGTGGTCCCTACCGCCTTCCAGTGGGTGCTGAGGATTCCCAAGGGGGCGGTAAAGGCATTGGAAGAAATTGGGGGGCGTTATTATTCTTAACATTTAATGATCTTAACTTCCAGTAAGCGGAGTTTACAGTTGAAATACTACAATATGCCCGCAACCTCAGCGAAGTCGAAATAGTACATTACACAACTAGGATGGTAAAAGAAAACAGATGTTTGCGGCCCGAGCTGCAAGCGAGAACCGTACGCGTAGCGTGCGGTAAAAGCCACTTTATGGCCAGGTGTGGCATAGAATTCATAACTAAAAGAGTAAAATAGAACTTACTGTAAATGATTTCTCTGTAACGCCGTTGACTCCATCTTCCTTTTGAGATCTTTGTGCAAGCAACTGCAAATAAAAATATCCAAGTTTTTATGTTATGAGTAGCAAACGAGCAGACGAGCTGCCTGATGGAAAGCAGTCATCGTCGTCCATGAATATCTGCAACACCATGCATGTTACTTATACGTTGCCGATCTTTGAGAGCCCTGTTTACTCGCTTCGTGAAATACTCTTTGTCATAGCTCAGGATGGGAGTTCAATCCACAACCTGCCGGTTCGAGGCACAAATGGGCCTAAGTAAGTCATATCTAGTGTCTTTTCTACAAATAAAAAACTATTGATTATTCTCGTGTCTGATTCACAACACTTTCTTGCAATCCACTCTGACTCTTCGCTTGAGCAAATATTTTTATTGCTACGTTAATTTAGGAGTGAATTAATACGATAATGTCTTAATTAACTCCTTTTCCGTCATATTTTACGCCGCTTTTAATTGCTCTGCACGTGTTATGTCATAGGATACGTAACTAGCAATTAAACCCACCTAATGACTTTCGCACGGAATAAAAGTCAATACGAGAATACGAAATCGACCATTCTAGAAAATTCGAAAATCGAAAGTAGTTGTTTCGAAGCGTTTTACTTCTGTTTTAGGCTTCAGATTCGGTTAGGACTAGCCAACAGGCTAACTCCGAGAGTCCGAGGCTATGCCCGCGTTATCCTCGATAAATCGTAAAGGAACTCCCTACTGTGATATTAAATTGCCTATTTTTTTACCGTGGAGGAACATTTCATACTTCTCAAATAAAGAATCCTCCATTCACGGGTAAATAATAGGCAAGTCGGTGGGAATCGATTACTGTAGACACCCCCCCGGTACTTGGTTTAACATTAGGTACATCTCAAAACTTTTTTGTTGTAAGAGAACTGCGTTGCGAGACTTGCATCTTTTTACATGTAATGTTTTTGATGGGATATATACTATATAAAGTATTCTGTGTAAGCAATATAAAATATTCTGCTTCAATCCAGGACTTGGTCTACTTATATGTAATTTAATTCATTATAATCCGTTCAATCGTTACCACGTTTTTGAGTGAAAAACTTCCAAACCTCCCAACATCCAAACATCTTCAGAAACTTTCACATTTATAATATTAGTAGGATTATAGTATATCTGAAAGTGAAAAGATAAATACTTGGTTAAATGGCGACGGAATAGGCCATTTATTGTATACCGTAAAACGGTTTATTGTGACACTCGCTTCATTTTATTTAAACACCTTGTCTGTATATGCACAATTATGCAATAAATGATTTCTGATTTAAATGTGTACACCCGGATAAAAGGTCGGTACAAAGTCAAGAAAGTCGGCATGGCTTCTAAATCAAATGACAAATCAATGAACCCACTGAATTACATTTATATGACAAGGAAAGAGCTGTCGCGGTGGCCTCACGCATACACCATAACCCATAACCACGAACATTTGTGGCGACGTTTTCCAAGATTTTTTCCTGGCATTGACAGAACGTGTGACGTCACATTGGAGGCCTCATCCATTGTACTTTGATTCAGCTTTCATGCATGCGTTCATTATAAAATATGGTCAATGTTTATGCTACATGGATAAAAAATGAACCATAGAAAACCCTTGACCTTTGAAAGGGAAAAAATAAATTATTTGACTCGAGCCGAGCGTTGGTTGATGCGAAGTTTCTCTCAGCCTTTCGCTCCTTATTTTTAGTCTTTTAGCATGTAAAATCGATGGATGCACTATAGAAGTGAATTATAGCTACTTTTTTTTCCATATTTTGGAAAACCGCATATAACGATTAGCGAGGAATAATTTGTAGTGACTACATCAAGTGCCCAATTGTCAGCTCCAAGGTTGCCGTTCGTTAGTTATCCGCTTCGGAGGTCGCCGATTAATTCGCGTATCGATCATAGCGTCACGTCTGTCCAGTCTGTACGTAGAAGTTGCTGAACAATACGCTATAACGATCTTTTGAATAGGCGTAGCAAATACGACATTCATATTTTAATCATTCATGATTCTATGACACCGTTTTAACATATGGATATCGATCGGCAACGATCACCTCAAAAATCCAAATCTAAACTAACATTATAAATGTTTTTCGGACGTGCCTTTTAGAAAGTTTAAACGCAATACAGTCGGTACGTGGTTGTTTTGAGTAAGTACATACGTAAATTAAATCATGTGAGCAAGTCAGAAATAGATTACAGGTCAGAATTAGATATTACTGATTGAATTATATTGCAGCAATATGAATAACTTAAAAGCTATAGCGACTAACTACTAACCTAAAAGCTATATACTAACAACATGGATCATATCATAATATATCATAATCTGAATAAAAATTTAAATTATTTTTGACGGACCCCCTGGACGCCCCGCTATTTCTTCTGAGGCCCCTACCGCCGCCCTGGAAATCCTCACCGCCCATTAGGGGGGGGTGGTAGGGGCCACTTTGGGAACCTATGACGTAGATTGTAAGGTCAACAAAGATGTGTCCTTGCACCTTGCAGGTGGGCTTGGCGGAGGCGCGCTTCGCGGCCCTGGCTGGGCCTGGGCTGTCCTGGGCCTTCCCGCCCGGCCCCCCGCTGTCCTGGACGCGGACGATGGTGAGCTTCAGGCTCTTGCGCCGCACTTTGTCGCGCAACTTCTTCCACTGCTCCATTTACGGAACCACCGTATCGCAGAAGGAGAACAGAGAATGGCAGAGCACCTAATCTAAACGGCTTATGAGGTAAATTTAATTTTGCCCCATTTTTTCGAATTCATTTATTTATCAACTATATTGCACAAAAGAATACTTATCAGTTAATCTTAGGGCAAAGTAGATAGCTTGTGGGCGGTGCAACTAACGTCCTTAAATTATTCGTTCAATTCAACAACAACAACAACAAATTGCAGATTGCAACAACCAATCCATAAAAGGACGTTGGATGAAAGTTTGTCTGAAATCATAGCGGTAGAAGTCACGGGGCGTCATGCATGTAATCATACATAAAACAAAAAAGTCGCGCGTGCACCGAAAGATATTCGAATAATTCTGTCAACTCAGATTGCGCGTGATAACAGATAAGCCACAGCGATTCCTTTATCTCAGTACAAGGAAACGCTTGAACCAAGATCAAGATCTTGGTTTATTTTTACAAGACTAATTAATTAATATAAACTATTAGATACAAATAAATATTTCAGTTTGTTCTAATTTTATAAATTTATTAATTTTGCCCCAACTAAATCCACTTTTCGCCAATAATTTAAATGTAATAAACAAAGAAATCTTAGTTGCATTACGTTAATTACTTGTTACTTGTTTGTTTTAATTTAACCCATTATTTCAACAGAGCGATAGAGATTTTCGAGATCTACTGGGTTCACAATCTGATGATTTTTAACCTCCAGAAACGTTAGATATCCCTTACATTCTCTGTTGCTTTACACAATTATCACCAAAACAAATAGAATCACGACTCGTTTGCACATTAAGAGACAGTCGACTAATTCAGTCAGCCCAGATTGCGATAATGATGGGCGATAAGAGCGATTACCAGTCGTGATCTTGACAGATTAGGCCCTATCACATCCATTAGCCTGCAATCAGTCTTGTATGTGACTTTTTTAATTACTCTAACAGTTTCCTCGGCGTTCCCATTGCCACACGTGTGAACATTTAGCTTACATTGTATAAACGGAGTCACAGTTAAGTGTCTACGATGGTATCAGTTAATTTCGCCTACGCATTTCGATCACGCGTCTGTGTGAGTGCGATCCATGCTGGAGCAGTCTTACGCAGTGCTTTCAATTCAATTCAAATTCTTTATTTCGGACACACAATCCATAGTGTGTTAGTAAAACTTAGTCTAGTGTTAGTATGAAATTAAATGCAATGCTTTGCATGTGGTGCGTTCGTACACGGCACGCACACATACTAGCGCGATATGTACCTTTTGTCTAAAGAAAAATTCTGCTGTAATACTGTGTCACTGGTAACGTTGACGGCAGCAGGTCAAGAGGTAGTCGGCTGAGATGGTTAACCATCACTGGCTGCATCATACCCTTCACCGCTAAAGATAGTTCTAAGTCAGACGCAATAGGGAATATGCATGATATTTTTTATTCCTCCAGGACCACAAGGTTGAATTCCTAAAATGTTGAAATCCCGAAATGTTGACTTTCCCAGAAAGTTGAATATATTTAGTTTCGCAAAATGTTGAATTCTTATAATGTTGAAATATTAAAAAGTTGAATTATCAAAATGTATAATTTCAACATACTGGGAAAGTCAACATTTTAGGAATTCGGCTTTCATTAGTTTACTGGTAGATAATGTTTTAAAGTATACGACCGCTTTAGCCTAGTTGGTAGTGACCCTACCTACGAAGCTGGAGGTCCCGGGTTCGAATCCCGGTAAGGGCATTTATTTGTGTGCTTATCACGAATATTTGTTCCTGAGTTATGGATGTTATACATGTATATAAGTATGTATTTATCTATATAAGTATGTATTTATCTATATAAGTATGTATATCGTCACCTAGTACCCATAGTACAAGCTTTGCTTAGTTTGGGACTAGGTCGATTTGTGTAAGAATGTTCCCTAATATTTATTTATTTATTATTTATTTAATTATAAAGTCCGTCAGTTACTTATACTTCTGTATTGAGAAATAAAGTTTAAATAAATAAAAAATACCCAAATACATATGTAGGTACTAATTTAAAATGATCCAAGACACTTTCTTCATTTTCACAAAACAAAAACACGACTAAGTATAGTTTGATATATCTACCTATGCTATAATGTTTATGATGATAAAGATGAACAGAAAGTACTGCAAACCTTCTTTAGATAAGATGATAATACTCTTTAGAAAACAATTAATTGTCATTGTCAATGCCAGACAATGTCAATGAATTATTGCGAATTAATGTTCTAATCAGTAAATAAGAATTTTAAGTATTAAAATCTTGAGAGAATAAACGAAAACATAATTAATACACTTTGGATTCAAAATGAATCCTTTTAAAACAGTTTCCTTTATGACTAATAAAAAGAAACGCAAACTTCTTGTAATCAGAGGTAAATATACCCTGACAAAAGATGGAAGATCAAACCAGAACGGTACTTCGCGATGGAAGTGCACGAATCGGGAAGTTTGTCATATGGAGTACTGTTCACATCTCTGGGCTGGAGCACCAGCTTATCAGCTTGACCCCCTCGACGCCATCCAGAGACGCGCCGTCCGCATTGTCAACGATCCCATGCTTACTGACGGTTTAGAAACGCTTAGTCTCCGGAGAGACTTTGCATCTCTCTGCGTCTTCTACCGTTTGTATAATGGGGAATGTTCCAAGGAACTGTTTGGGTTGGTGCCTACCGCATCATTCTACCATCGCACTACTCGTCATCGGCAGGCGGTTCATCCCCATTTCCTTGAATCATTACAATCAACAACGCGCCGGTTCTCTAGAACCTTTCTAGCGCGTACAATAAGGATCTGGAATGAACTTCCTGCTAAGATTTTCCCACTGCGCTACAATATGGGATTTTTTAAAAAGGGTGTCATCAAATTTCTTCGAGACCGGCAACGCATTGGCAATGCATCTAGTGTTGCAAATGTCTATAGGCGGCGGTGACCGCTTTCCATCAGGTGGGCCGTCTGCCTGTTTGCCAGTCTTTAGCAATAAAAAAAAAAAAAAAAAAAGTTTGTTCTGCCACAGTGACATTAAGTAAGGATGAACGTGAGATAAAGCGGGAAACTAAGCATTCATGTAGACCGGACAAAAATAAAATTAAAATTACAGAGCTAATAAATAATATGAAGCGGGAAGTATGTTTTAATTTACACCCAATAGAGCAAATATATGAAGGAATGGTGCAAAAGTTTGTCGAAAGTAATGTTTTTTTTCCTGTGACCGAAATTCCATCATTTGCCTCGATCAAAAGTACTCTATACAGGACGCGAAAAGAGTACTTGGGTACTAGTTCGCTTGTTTACAAGAAAATAGAAGACGTAAAAATTCCAAAGGAAATACCTAAACATTTCAAGGTTATAGAAGATGGAGATCAAGAAAAAATTATTATCCTCTGCTCTGAAACGGCAATATCGGCAATAAAATCATCAAAACGTTGTAGTTACAGTGGTGACGGTACATTCAAAACAGCTCCGCGTCCTTTTAGCCAGCTTTATATTATTCATCTAGACATATATTCAGACCAAAGAACGGTTAACGTATTCCCGGTTATATACGCATTTCTTCCTAATAAAACACAAGAAACATATATGAGATTATTTAACTTGATAAAAGAAAATCTGCCTGTCGTCATAAAATCCTATAAGTGTGATTTCGAAATTGCCCCGATCAATGCCGTAAAGTCTACTTTTCCAGGTGTTAAATTAACTGGCTGCTATCAACACTTCAACAAAGCCATCTGGCGAAAGGCAAAAAAAATTAAAATAGCAAAGATCCGAAGACCTACTAGTGATGACAGGAGTGCAAGAAATATTGTAAGAATTTTCTCAAATTTTGTTTTACTTCCACCCACTTCTATGTCACAAGCATGGATTGCCATTCAAAATGCTGCACCGACTACAACGAAAATGAAGTTATTTTTTAAATACTTTAAGGATACATGGTATAACAGCAACCACAGTTTGATAAGTTGTGCAGGAGACACTCATCGCACAACAAACAGTTGTGAGGGTTACCACAGTCGAATTAATTCAAGATTACCTCTAAATCCAAACTGGTACTTGGTATTCAACACACTTATAAAAGAAATGCAACATTACGACAGGAAAATCGAACGATATATGTTGTTCGTGCCTTTTAAAAAGAACAGGCGTATAAGAGATATCCTTTTTGATAAAAAATATTTACATTTATTGAAAAAGCTGGAAAAAAAAGCAGTATCACCTATAAATTTCCTCAGAAAAATAATTTTTATTAAATTGAAACTAGGTTATAAGAAGTAAACAAGATATGTGTAAGAGTATATTTATTTTGCTACCCCCTTATTCATAAACGTATTTCAAACTTATTTCAGCTAAAATATGTTTTGGGGGCTTTGAAAGCTTTTAACACCACTTTTTAACGCCGTTCTCCTGTCAACTCCATACTGTGGAGGCGATAAAAACGGTGTTAAAAATTTTCGTGCTACGGGGCTTTGTGTGCATCTAACAAACACAATTGTCACGGTGACAAAAAAGGGCAAAACATATTTTTAGCTAAAACAGGGTTGAAGTACGTTTATGGTAAGGGGGTTAATTGTTTATTGTAAGTTGGTTTAAAGGAGGAACGATGTTTTGTTTTTTCTTGTTTGATTTACTATTTAGGTTTCAATAAACCCCATAAGTAAACCTTTTTTCTGTATTTTTTTTGTATTTTTACACTTTTAGCTGGTCATATATGGTCGGGCATTATCTTATTGACTTTTAATATAATTTAAATGAAAAAATACTTTACAGTTGGTAAGTACCGCAAATTCAATTTTATGCAAATTCAACATTTTAGGATTCAACATATCGCAAATTCAACTTTCTGCAAATTCAACTTTATGCGAATTGGACATGAAAAGAACTCAACATTATGCAAATTCAACATTTTAACATTCAACTTTCTGCAAATTCAACTTTATGCGAATTGGACATAAAAAGAACTCAACATTATGCAAATTCAACATTTTAACATTCAACATGCTGCAAGTTCAACTTTATGCAAATCCAACATTTTAGGAATTCAACCTTGTGGTCCTGGAGGTTTTTATTTACTTTAATAAAAGCTCATTCGTATGAGAAACAGCAGGAAAAAAATATTTTTCAAATAACTATAAAAACAACCACGATATAAGAGAACAAAGATTTATCTCTATCTCTTTCTAGCAAAACAGAATATAGTATGGAGATTGTATGCCGGCCGTGTACTATGACGTCATAGTCCATATCGGATCCCTCTGTCTAATCGCTGTCTGATTAGTGCTTTAAAATGTTTATATCTTCCGTATTAAATTTTATTAGAAGAGAAAAAAAAAACTTTTTCTCTTCTAATAAAATTTAGAATTCGTTGGCAGTCGTTAATGCTTTAATAAAAAATCATCTTCCGTATTTCTCGGTCGATTTTAATTTTATTTTAAATTATGTCATCTTTTTTATTTACGGTATTTTCAGATTTTGTTAAGAAATGTGTCAAAAAAAATTCATGCATATTCCCTATTACACTGGAGGAATCCCGACTTCCAATGATTAAGGAATCCACGAGAGGTTTACGTGGACTATGAATCACTACATAGTATAAAACAAAGTCGCTCTCTCTGTCCCTATGTATGCTTAAATCTTTAAAACTACGCAACGGATTTTGATGCGGTTTTTTTAATAGATAGAGTGATTGAAGAGGAAGGTTTATATGTATAATACATGCATAATAGGTATAATAGAGAAACAACGTGTGAAGCCGGGGCGGGTCGCTAGTCTAGTATAATTGTTATTCTAAATTACCGTGTACTGTAGCGGTTCAATCTTCCCTTACTGTATGTGTGAGATAGAACTAATAATGGTGACAAGTGTTTTGTGTCTGATTGGACTAGCACTTCGAAATGTATGACTTCTGGTGTGAATGAACCATTCAATTAGATAGCCCTATGTTTATAAAATCAATCAAACATAACCATCTCTATTTGAAGATATTATTTGGAGCTGTGAGTCAATATTTTCAGATTAGTACATATCTTGTTTGCTGTAGTCACATGAGTGGAGAGTACTCGTATATTCGGGTTTGAGTCACAGAGGACCTAGTTTACACGCTATTGTGGAAAGGTTTCTTATCTTCAGACACTGTCAACAAATGTTAAAGATTTACTATCTTTACATTTATTACAAGATTATCTTTTCTCTGCTCATTATTTTATATATAAGGCAACACCTATTATATCCACCATTTTCTCTGAGTCATTAGTCAGCTAGTTTAAAAAGTTGTCTTTTTAACTGACTTCAAATAAAGGAGGAGGTTCTTATCATCATCAGCCTGTATACGTCCCACTGCTGGGCACAGACCGAAGTACACTCATAGATAACAATGGGCTGCAGTGTAGAGGAGAAAATTATCAGTTTGTTGGGATCTTTTCTTATACATATTGATTTACTGCTCTCATAACATATTAATTTCTTGACAACCACATGGCAAATCAAAAAGTGTTTATGGTTTTGTGGAAGAGAGGACAATAGAGAGATCTCTCTCCAGGCGTGTGTTGTGCCTGGGGACCAAAGTCCAAAGGAAGTTGGTTGAAAGTGGTATATGTGTGTTAGCATTATAATAAACACTTTGATAGTGTGATGCAAAACAGTATGGGAATTGTGCCATTTGTATGGGCGTTGATGTAAACGCCATCTGTCGTGGAATTGCTGTAACCGTCTTCTTCTTCCAACGAGTGTCGCTAGGTGGCAGTGTCGCCACAGTTTGAACAAAGCCTCCAAAACCTCAGTTTTTCAGTTAAAATATGTATAACAAAAGCAAAACAGAGCCTAACTGTTAAGTTCTTTCCGACACAACATTGAGTGAGTTTAATGAAATGTAAAACATATGGCTCTAGTAATACAGATCAAAATGAGTTGACATGTTTTGAGTGTTAATTTACACAATATGAGGTGTGAGCCACGCTGTGGAATTGTTTTGTGTTTGATTAGCAATTCACAATCAGCGTTCTATTTATCAAAGACTGCAGGACCCACTTGCAACTTTGCTTGTTAAACCTGCCTTTTGCTTCACCATTGTTGGTAAAAATTTCTCAAATTTTAACCAGGGTTATAATTTATCTGTATGCCAAATTTCATAGAAATCTGTGTGATAGTTTTTGCGTGATTAACACACACAACAAGCAGAGAAAATTTACAAAAACTGTTTACCTATTTGTTATTTTTGACCCTCCCCAGTTACCTTTCGAAAATACTTAAATGTGTAACAATAGCTTTGCTACAATTTTATTATATGTATAGACTAGCTGTCCCGGCGAACTTCTTCCCACCTCAGAAATTATGATTTTTTAGGTGTTTTCATAGTTATTCTGTTATTTGAGGCAGAGACAAACCCAAAAAAATCTAAGTCCATAAAATTCGGTCCACCTATTCTCAAGTTATATATGGTGTAACTAACCCAAATTTGTTTTAAGTATAAAAATAATAAATATATAGAAATGTTGTCTAATTTATCCACATCAGAAACAAATAAAAATTCATCATTTTCTTTACTAGGTATAATATCATAAAATATTTCTTATTCTCGTATTTCTTTTATAAACTGATGAACTTCAATGTTTCTCTTGTTTCTTCCATTTAGATGTTACACTTAAGCAAATAATAGTAGTTTCAATTGTGTTTAAATTATAAAAATGTCTATTGAATAGAATATATTTTATACAAAATATGTTGATTGTTTACAAACATTACCTGTAAAGCTGAGTAAATAAACGATTCCACGTAACTTTATCAGCACTCGTCATTATCTTGCGACTACTGTTTGATGACACATTAGACAGTATAAACATAACTCCACTTAAATTACAGAAACTCGCAAAAATGCCAGTCGAGGCTATTTATGGTGTTTTAACAACCATAATGAGAATAACAAATGTTAATAATTAGACGCGGACACTTCGCATATTCTGCGAGGTCGTTCTTTATAAGCCAAAGCAAACAAATCGACCTCCGTCACGAGGTGACGGTGCAACCCTGAACCAGCTTTCTCGCCGCTTCCTGGCGTTTGCTTACCTTGCCAAGCTTCTCCACCGGCACCATGGAGGTTTGTGGTTTCTCTGGTTCCTGTATATCGGCCCCAGAGCCTGACCTAGGCACAGCTGTGATGGTGCCGCGGCGCGACCCCGCGCGAGGCGTGCTCAGGCCGCTGCCGCCGCCCGGTTTCTCCTGCTTTTCTCCCTCGTGGCTGTGGTGGTTCCCCATCGCGCACTGCACTAGTTATATAAGGGAAGGCCACAGGTGGGCTCCAGCGAGTCCTTTTTGCTTTGCCAATGCAGGCAGTGACGTCGCGATGACAGATGCGTGATGTGACAGCGACAGGCCGACAGCTGTCAGTTGCCGAGGTAACGTGAGGCGTTTTACGAGTTTAACTATCCCACCAAAAACATAAATGTAAAAAAGGAGAGCCAAGTTCAATACAAAAATTATGCTAGGCTGTGGGCTTCGCCGCAAAAAGAATGGAGATCTAAATGAGTGCCAAGTCCTATGCAAAATCCAAATATGTATTTATAGGAACAAAATAAAAAATAACATTATGTACAGTACAAGTATTAAACTCTATTTCTTTGCTTTATTGGATACCTATAACAATTGCTGTTATTTAAAAATGTGAGATCTTAAAGTAGGTCAGATTTGACTTGGCCAAACCTAACCTACTTTAAGATCTCACATTTTTAAATAACAGCAATTGTTATAGGTATCCAATAAAGCAAAGAAATAGAGTTTAATACTTGTACTGTACATAATGTTATTTTTTATTTTGTTCCTATAAATACATATTTGGATTTTGCATAGGACTTAGTGTAGTGAATAAACTATAAATAAATCACACACAATAACACGTATAATTTTATTTTATTTATCCTGGACAGAAACAAGTAAGAATACAGAGTTCGTAATTATGTTAAAAAAGCTAACAAGTTACAGAGCGCGTTAATAAGGCACAAGACCAACTTCACACTAGTTTTACTGATAACATTGTCTTAAAACCGGAAACCATTAAATAATTAGAAACACGAACACTTAAGTTTTTATTTGACTCACGAGCTGAGACGCGGGAGGACGATCAGTAGTAGCAATATTAGCAAAAGGCAAATACCAAGTCAAAGTAGTCAATAAACAAGACCCAGCGAGTACGATCGGTGTTGGGACAGAGCTCCGGGAGCAGGACATCCGGGCAATCCCAAGATCGAACGTACGCGTGGAGTACCGACGGTACCTAGGGCTGAAAGTGGTGAAGTAATGGGAGGATGGATGATTTTAATGGGCCCTAGGGTGTCGCAAAGTGAAAAAAAGACCGAAAAATTAAATACTACGCTGGCGAGTAGAAGCCTTTCTGAATTTAGGGAACGGAATTTGATGTATTTGACTGGCCGCGCATGGACAATAGAAATAAGCCCTGCGTTGGGCGTATATTAAAGCGTCCAAAGACGATCACAAACACGCGAATGTCTCTAATACTACAGGGTACCTGGCTAACACTAATAACTCTTAACGTTGTCAATCCTTCGTCACGACCGACTTTAAATACGCCTTAGGCTTGCTCGTGTAGCTGTCTTCCAGAGGCACCTTAGAGCGGCGAACCGTAGTCAACCGCCGAGATGGCCGCTCGCGAGGGCCGCCTGCGCATATCGTTCTCCAGGTCAGATCGGAGCCTTATGTAGAAGCTAAAACAACGAGACACAATAAACACAACCACTCCCCACGACTATTCGAAATGCTACACAACGAACACCACCACTAGTATACGTACCCGGAACATTTGAGAGATGACCGGCTTTTCTTTAAATAGACCACACCGGGTCACTAAAACCGTGGAAGGTTCACACACCACGCACAAGGCTGTGCGTCACGTCCTCTAGCGTACGGAACAGCACTAGACCGAGCTGCGCTCATGTAACGCGAACTCGCAACGATCAGAAATGGTATTGTTCACGGTTATTTCGAAAGTAAAACACTGCGATAATATTAGCACTTCAACGGGCAAGGAAAACAAGCAAAACTGCAAAAATATGCAAGGCTAGGTAACGTGCCTTCCAAACGAAAGCCAGATTGAGAATGAAAAAAGGCTCTCTGGCGTTTGTTCACAAACCCAAATTTCAAACCCTGCGAATTTAGAAATCACAATTCAAAAAAACCAGCCAGCGTGGTGAACACCTCATACATAAACCAGTTGAATACGCTCGAGAAGAACATATAGTTAATTAATTCCACATTAATTCCACTGCCACCTATACCCAAATGGTGGAACTAAAAGAACCGCTACTAACGCTAGCAAAAACGGGTCCCACTCTAGTGCTTATTGCAGCCAACAGATGTCCCAGAAAAACAATCAGCATGCGACTGAGCCTGTAGCCATTATGCTACATTAGGAAGTAGGTACAATTAAAAAAAAAATTGTATGGGGACCCCCCTATTTTTGAACCTTTTTTTATTTTTAGATTTTTTCCTACGCTTACACACAATTACCCAGCTGGATTCCAAATTTAATTTCATCCTTCTAGGTCATCTGGAACTAGGTTAGGTTTAGGTCCTCAACGATACAAATAAAAAAACAAAATTTTGTACGGGGACCCCACTATTTTTTAACTTTTTTTTTATTTTTAGATTATTTAGTACGCTTACACACAATTATCTAGCTGCATTCCAAATTTCATCCTTCTAGGTCATCTGGAAGTAGGTTAGGTTTAGCTACTATATGTCAGTCAGTGAGTCAGTCAGTCAGTGCTAAAATTTACGACTTTTTGACCTTCATATCTTTATAACCGTTTGAGCTAGCTTCATGAAATTTGGGCTTCTAGATGTCCTTATGGATATAATTAAACACACGTAGTTTTATGTGTTTACGTTCAAGAGGTTTTGAGTAATGGAAGGGTAAAAAGTGGCACCAAGTGGTTCGTGTAATATTACACTCGGCGCTGGCTAGCCAGTTTTGCTTGAACTTGGCTTGACACGCTGCCGCGTGTCTAGATAAACAGTACTCATGGGGCATTATTTGAGTCAATCAAATTCTAATGATTTGGTTAATAATACTCGCACAAAAAAAAACAACAGAGTAAAATGATAAAAACATAAATATTTTTATCGTATTTCGTGTAATATTTTCAGCAAAGACCTTAAAATTACAAAACAACAACACATGAAACGCGCCTATTGAATATTGAGAGAAGTATACTTACACGTTAATAAATTAGCTATTAATAATCTCCAGGCACTATGCAAACCCCAATAATTATCTATCAAACCGTCTTATCTAATTTACACCATCACTTTCCAATAACGACACACTTAATTAGATCGCTACAAGGTTTTGCTTATATTATCTATTCTCGTTTTGCCTACAGGCCGTTGCGCCAACGCTAGGGCAGTGTGTCGCCGTGACGTAACCGCGCCGGAGCAGAACTGGTCTATTGACCTAGGTCGGTGCTTGCGGCTGCGCAGACCACCCGACCGGCAAGAGGCTTATGTTACTTCATATACAAATTACAATCAGCTTAAGCCATCTGCGAGCTGTAGGTAACTGTAAGCTGTAACCAAAAAGCTTAGTGTTCTTAGGTTTTTGGTTACAGCTCGCAGATGAGTACCCGGCTTTACAGTTGAGAGCGCTATCTCAAAAAACCACACTTAGCACTTAGTATATGGATCACCCTAAGGCAGCGGTCGGCAACCTAATAGCAGCCAAGGGCCACATAGTAGCTAAAGAAATTGACGCGGGTCGCACTACGTTAATAATTGGTGATTTTATACAATTCTGAATATAATTGACCTTTACATACAAAATAACCAGCGAGGCTCGCGGGCCGCAAGTGAGTGGTTCACGGGAAGGGCTGCCATACTGTAGAGATGTCCGGGTTTTAAGCTCCAAAATCCGGGGATTTACGCTTTTTGTCCTAGGTGTCAAATTTTGGAGATGGCATGGCAGCCCTATTCACGGACAACCTGCGCCGGTTGCCGACCACTGCCCTAAGAAATTTATTCAACTAAGGACTGCTAACTATTTTTATTATGTATATACAGCTACATTTCCATATTATTCCTCGCACACCGCTTTGTTATCGCGCACAGCTCTCGTGGAAACACAGCCTTAAAGACTAAAACATCAAATCCCTGCATTTCACTCGCCCAGGGCAAAGAGCCAAGAATGCACACGGCGTTACCTCGTTGAATAGCCAGGCTCAGCCTCTGTGCGAAAGCCAGCTTATCAGACACCTCGCGAAAAATCTTGTTGGTGTAGGTAACTAGGTACAAAAAACAGTGTCACCAAAATGTGAACATCTCAGTTTTGCAATGGATTTCAACTCTATGCCCATAGAAAGAATTTGGCATTTCTCCGGTGATTTCAGTGGCATTGACTATGGTGGCATCATTAATATTGAAGTCCTAGGAGATTTACACGATATTTTCAGATATCTTGTAGACGTCAAAGTTGTCTAGTTGTTCTACCACATACTTACACGAAAATATCGTGTAAATCTCGTAAGACTTTGACAATAACTCAAAATCAATGCCACTGAAACCATCGGACAAATGTCCAATTAAAGTGGACTTATTTAATGACCTAACACTCTGCTGTTCTTGGTTTCTTCCTCAGTCCCTACGTTTAGATTAATGGATAATATTTCGCGTGTTTCAGCTGATTTCACGTGTGTCAATCGGCATATTGACACACTTGAAAAATAACCGAACCGCGACTAGTGCGACAACGGAGCACTCGTCATGTCATTCACCAACGCGTCATATAATCGTTGTTTATATTTTGGGCCACTGGTTGCTGTCCATACAAATAAAAAGGATAACTTCAAATGTACTTATTTTAAACCTACATTTGAAGCCATGCTTTGCGCTTTGCCTTTCTTACCCTATTGTTACGCGACTTGTGAAAACTATTAAACTACACTTAACGAACTCAATGCTCAAATGGAAAACTGTCCGTAAGTAACAGCTTTCATAACATGCATGAGTGATACTCCAACCATAGCCAATGCGAAGAAAAATAATAATGGCAATATATTTAAAAAGTGCTGGAAACATAGTTCTTATTTTCTTTGCAATAAGGCGTTTGTCCATTGTCAATAACTGGCCAGTGGCCAGGCGTGTGGCGTGTAGGCTAATGAATGACTAAGTTTGACTAAGTATAATGTTGCTTTGATGTGCACTATTTGTTTATAATCTTTAGTTACCTATTGTAACATCTGTATAAAACTAAAAGTAACTGGGTCTGTGTGCCAACAATAAGGGCGCGGCCCCATGTCCACGGCACGGCGCCAAACGGCGCCGTACCGTACGCCGTGGAACGGAACGGCGCCGCCACCGTGAGACGGTACGGCGTCGTGCCGCGGCACGGCGCCGTGAACGGTGCCGTGTACGGTGTGATGGCACGGCGTCGTCTACTCTCTAACATATAATATAAAAAAACTTAAACTAAGAACCAAAAAATAATACTAGTTTAATTTTAATTATGTTAATAATATTAGTTTAAGTTTTTGGAAGTCGGTTTTTATTTTTTGTTTTAAAAATTTACTTTATTTTTTAATTTTTAGTGGCGCTGGAAAAATATTGTTTTGACCAAATAGACTTAAGTCTATCAGGGCCGAGCCGACCCCCAGCAGCGCCTGTGTGCGAAACCTACGAAGCGCCTCTTTTTTTTACGAATCTTCGTGTTTTTTCAACATATTTTTTTTGTTAATTTTGACCGAAATAAATGTTCTCTGTTTTATATACTTATATTAACAACTAGGGTGGTAAAACAAAGAAAGGCCGAGATCTCAGATGTTTGCGACAAGCGAGGGACGTAAATATGCGATCGAGGGCTTTCTAGTTTCTTTATTACCCACCGTGTTGTGTACATCATTTTATGTGTACACTTGGCCAGAAAGCGGCTTACGCGTACGCGCAGCGTGCGGAAAAAGTCACTTTATGGCCAGGTGTGGCATAATAAATATAAATAAAATAAATGAATATTTCTCGACAATCAAAGGGTTCCGTAGCCAAAATGGCAAAAACGGAACCCTTATAGTTTCGTAATATCCGTCTGTCCGTATGTCACAGGCATTTTACTCAAAAACTACACGATGGATATTGATGAAATTTGGAATAAAGTGAGCCGCTACTTATAGTTTGGTAGTTAAACAACTAAAATAGTACATTACACAACTAGGGTGGTAATACAAAGAAAGCCCGAGATCGCAGAAGTTTGCGCCCCGAGCTGAAAGCGAGGGACGTAAATATGCGATCGAGGGCTTTCCATATTATCTCCCGTGTTGTGTACCTACATCATTTTATGTCTACACTTGGCCAGAAAGCGGCTTTTCAGAAAATATCAACTTGCGGTACATAGTTCGACAGCTCTTTAAAAATAATTTTAAGGTTTTTAAGTAATGTTTTTGATTAAGTGAATATCTTTGGAAATAATCGCTCCGAAAGTGGTGAAAATTGTGTCCCCCCCCTCTATCTTCTAAACCGTGTGTTCGAAAAATATAACAAAAAATACAAAGATAACGCTTAATTCATATATACTTTCAACGAAAATTATTTTCAACAAGATGAGATTAACCGTTTTTGAGTTATTGCCGATAAACTGCGCTTCTCAAAAATAGGACGTAATTGCTATGAAGATACGCTCTTTTGTTGTTGTACTTTTTTTACATCGTATTTTTTACCTTATTGACGGCTAGGGAACCCAACACAGCATGGCCCGACAGTCCGACATGCTCTTGGCCAGTTATTTTTGTCTTGATTAATATCACTAATCGTGAAAACACGTTAAAACAATCAGTAACACACAAACTATATTGTTTTTACTTAGTGCAAAAACTTATTCTTATTTTAACTATCAAAATTTAATGCGCACCTTGCACTCACTTTGGATTAAGAGATTGTTCAATTATTGTTTTTGCTTATAGTTATCGTTGGTATGTTGTCTTGTAATTCACTTTTATTTTCTTCCAGTAGTTGTGTTTTGTATGTCCCACTGCTGGGCAAAGGCCTCCCCTTTTTTCAGCCACCCGTCTCGGTTTAATGCATGCTCCTGCCACCCTACTTCAAACCTACATACAGCATGATTATTTTTAGGTTTTAGATTGATTTATCGTTACCGGAAATTACCGGTATCGTAAAAGCTATGAATTAATTTTATCACTAATTTTATTAGTTGGTGTCAATGGTAGAAGCCGTTTTATAAATCAAGATGTGTCTGCCTGTTTTATCTTATTTATTGCAACGGGAAATTGGAAAATACATATAACTGAAACGCATTTTGATATAGAAGGGACCGCATTCGGATAAGTATATGTCAAATCGCATATCCGATGAATATTACCAATTTTCCGTTAAAAAAAAATAAAAAAACAGACGTATACATTTTTACTTACGAAATATTTTCTACCATTGACACGAATCAATGAAAGTAAAAAAGATAATTAATCCATAACTTAAACGATACCGGTAATTTACGGTAACAGTAAATCAATGTAATATCTTAACTAAATCAGCCTGTATGTAGATAAACGTCATTTGTCTGTCATCGGCACGAAACTTACGCTCCCATCGACAATAGAAAACCACACCCTTCCAAATATTATGTTAAATTACAAATACTTTGTTTAACGCTGGAACCGCCTCAAAACCGCTAAAAAAGTAAACAATCAGACATACGTTTGCTACGGTACCGCCTCCCAAACTCATAATTTTTTTATTATTATTCACAAACTACGCTGTACAGTCGCCATCAGATATATCTGAGCTGTCAGTGTACTCATAAATATCTGAACACGGCTCTAATGCTATGAAAATAGAGCCGTGTTCAGATATTTATGAGTACACTGACAGCTCAGATATATCTGATGGCGACTGTACGTGGCTGTACTATGGAAAGCTATGCTTGGAGTCTCTTTACGTGATCGAACCAGAAATGAGGATATCTGTAGAAGAGCTAAGGCAAATTATAAATACAGAGAAGTAGTCACACTCCGGCCCTTTAGGAGCGCGCAATACCTATTCAAGGTCAAGGCGCAAACGGTGCGATCCATATTGGGGCATTCTTACGTATTCGTAAAACTGCTTGTAGTAGTTGTAGTGCGTTCGTTCACGGCGCGTACACATACAGGCCGCGCGATGTACATTTTGTAGGAAGAAAAATTACTGCTATTATATTGTGGCGAAGGTGACCAAGTCAGTAAGTTAAAGTGGCAAGCTTACAGGGAATTCCCGTGCTCTCGCGTCTCGTGTTCCCGCGCTTGCGTCGCACGCATCGTATCGGGTTGCGTTCAAAAACTCACTCAAACAAACTCACGGTGGTTCTTTTGATTTTAACGCTGAGCTCGTAATTAATGTAAACTAAAACTCAAAGCGTAAAATTAAACAACAAACGTTAATATTATCTTGGGAGATTTGTACAATAAGCACGCACACAGGGGCGGCTCGGCCCTGAAGTCTATTTAGTTAAAAGAAAAATTTTCCAAATCAGTCCAGCCGTTTTCAAGTAATCGGGGAACAAACCTACATAAAAATTGCTCTTTGTTTTGAAGTCGGTTAACTTAACACTAAAAACTTGTTGCTAATAAAAAATAGACGAGAAACTAAGAAAAATACCAAAATCGCTATATGTGTACCTATGATATTTGAACAGTTCCCTCGATTTCTCCAAGATCCCATCATCAGATCCTGATTTGGTTGCAATGGGACCACCTCGGAGGTATACCCTTTAAAACAAAAAAAGAATTTTCCAAATATGTTCAGCCATCTTCAAGTAATCGGGGAAGAAACATAGATACAAATTTACCCTTTGTTTTGAAGTCGGTTAACACTAGAAACTCGTTGCTAATAAGAGATGGACGAGAAATTACGAAAAATACTGAAATCGCTATATGTGTGCCTATAATATTTGAAGAGTTCCCTCGATTTCTCCAAGATTCCATCATCCGATCCTGATTTGGTTACAATGGGACCACCTCGGAAGTCTACCCTTTCAAACAAAAAAAGAATTTTCCAAATCGGTCCAGCCGTCTTCAAGTAATCGGTGAACAAACACACAAAAAAAAAACATACAGACGAATTGAGAACCGTCCTCTTGTGGAAGTCGGTTAAAAATAAATCAGATCGTTGCCAGACAGTTGGGTACCTTTCCTTGTAAGTAGAAATGTAGACGAAATAGAAAATTGGTGTATTGGGAATGTGGACGTAGTGAGCCCAAATGATTAAGAAATAATTTTATGTCACACTTGCCCATAAAGTGCCTTTTCCCGCACGCTACGCGTACGGAAAAAGCCGCTTTCTGGCCAAGTGTAGACATACAATTATGAATACAACACGGGAGGTAATAAAGAAAGGCATGGTGTATAACTAGCACCTATAAGAGAACCGGGGATTCCTGGTACTTACTGCTGTACTAAAATTCTGGTTCTGCACACACCAGTTAAAACGGGGGATGAAAGATAGGGCTGACGCTACCTGACGCGGATTGCTCGAAGCGGGAGAGAGTGAAAGCGGACGGACAGACTCTGTCTGTCTGCAGAGTCGCATCATAAGGGTTCCTTTTTTACTATTTTGGTATGGAACCCTAAAAAAACCGGAAATACTCGTGGACGACGTCGCAGGGCATTATGTACCACCTTTTCTGAAGTCGTGGGGTGGCTCCGCAGTCCAAGGTCGCGTTGAACGTGCCACCGGCAGCCCTTCCCTCGGCCAGTCGCTACCATGCCGCCGCGTGCCGTGCTCGTGTGCGCCTGCGCGCTCGCGCTCGCCTGCGCCCGCGCCGACGCCGCGCTCAGCGCCGCCGACCTCTCCGGTAGAGTGCACCACCCTTACTGGTCAATCTTTACTATGGAGCTTGGGAATTGTGATTGTGTTAAAAGATTACCGCCCTAGGTTCCTTAGAAACATAAACCAAAATAAAGGGTGATCCAGATCGGTGTTTGTGGCCCATAGGGTTACCAGATGGTCGGGATTGGTCAGGATTCTCCCGACTCATGTCATGTCCGGATTCCCGGCAAAATATAAAATGTCCCGACAAAATTGCAAACGGAATCAAAGATAGTGCGCGTAAGTCGACTTAATTGTACCTAAAATATATTAAAAGCAAAAAAAGTTTATTTATTGCGTTTACTTTTCCCGAACCCGACATTTTAAAATTTTGTCCAGATATTTTGGTCCAGCCATCTGGCAACCCTAGGTCCTAACCTAACCCTAAACGTAGATGAGGGCCATCAATGCGATCTGAAGCTTTCTTTATTAGAGTGTGGGCTGTATATAATTTTACGTCTTTTCTTGGCCAAAAAGTGGGATTTTCTCCGGATAACGCCACTTACCGCCTGAGATGACGATAATTTATATATTGCACTGGTAAAAGTAACAAATGGGATAAAAGCTAGGCAGTGGTGTGTTGTGAACTTGTGATTGCTCCGAGGGTAAACCGAAGCAAAATTGGCTTTTAAACATTCTTAAAGTCTAGGAGAAAGTCGTGCCTATATTATTGTTGTTATGTTTGTTGTTTTCAAGTAATACAAATTTCAACCGAAACAGATTTTGTCAAACTGGACCCTTTTTCATTTGTATGGAAACTGGACAACCTGAATCACCTCCATGCCTCAAAATAGGCTAGGTGGATCCACACCACTGCCAGGCTTAGGGTCGAGAAAATACTGGAGCTTCTCCTTCAGTATAATATCCTTGTTTTTATATTTCTTGACGTTTCGACAATGACCCGAAAATATTGAAAGAGACACAAGTCCGCAAAAATCCTGAAAGTTATACTTACATCGTTTTCACGCATCCATTGTAAAGGTCGACCAGTATTTATATAAACATAGTATTTAGTCATTGTAATGAAACAGCTTAAACAGATCAAATTGCGTACCAATATTACGTTATTTTTTCGCCCCGACGTTTCGTAGCCCTTTTCAGTGTTCGAGGTTGTAATATACGAGATTTAATCCGTTTAAGTTTTATCGCAATGAGTAATAATCGCGGAGACTGAAGACAATATTATAATGTTAGATAATCGCGGGGAAAGAGGTGAGCAGAACGCACAGTCAGCGGTAATGTGCAGCTAACGCGGTCAACAACATCTGACGCAGTTTAAAAGGCGTTATTGTTGTGACTTGCGATCATTCGGCTGACACTGTTTCCCAGAGTTTCTGGTTATCCACCCAGAATAGGAAATCTGCACACATGCGCGAAGAAATTTAAAGAATGAAATCCCCAATCCGCAGTGGGCTAGCGCGGGACAGCCTATACACTAGAAATATGTCTGCGGTCACCTCATTCATCTGGCCCTTTTTCATACTAAATGTATGGAGACAGATGAATGAGTCGCAGACATATTTATGGAGAAATGCCCAGGCCTGTGCCCAGCAGTGGGATATATCGGTTGATCGGGTGAAGTGATCCAGAATAGGGTAATTCCGGGGTA
This sequence comes from Eudemis profundana, assembly GCA_947034925.1. Classification (NCBI taxonomy): domain Eukaryota; kingdom Metazoa; phylum Arthropoda; class Insecta; order Lepidoptera; family Tortricidae; genus Eudemis; species Eudemis profundana. The sequence continues at coordinate 19,395,011 of OX344812.1, forward strand.
CTTGGCCATACGGACCAAATGGAAAAAGATTAACTAGTGATAAAAATGGCACTATTTTCAATTTAGTTTGCTTCGTATAAACATTTCACCATGATAATAAACCTTTATGCCACACCTGTACCTCTAGCACAACTGTGACACGCGACTCTTTGTCGCGCGACAAATGCTACCTATCTCTTTCCACTCAATATCGTGTGACAGTGACAGGTGATGCTCTGTCGCGCGAGAAACGAAGTCGCGGCCAGTTATGCTAGACGTACTGGCCATAAAGTGGCTTTTTCCGCACACTGCGCGTACGGAAAAAGCCGCTTTCTGGCCAAGTGTAGACATAAAATGATGTACACAACACGGGAGGTAATAAAGAAAGCCCTCGATCGCATATTTACGTCCCTCGCCTGCAGCTCGGGCCGCAAACTTTTGCTATCTTGGCCTTTCTTTGTATTACCACCCTAGTTGTGTAATGTACTACTCTTTAACACGTTCACTGTCCCTATACTAAACTATCCGGCAATTTCACAAGTCCCAACTGTGTAATCAGTATGGGGAAGTGACCCCATAGTACGGACTCCTAAAAAAAACCTTCATGACCCCACATTGGGGGCACCGAGACAGGGAACTTGTTAAGCGAAGCAAACTAGAAAGTAGTGTCATTTGTTTATTTTTAAAAATAAATAAATAAAATAAAATAATTTATTTCTGCAAGTAGGCCCTCAAGGACTCTTTTACATGTCTCATCTTTTCCCTAGCCCGATTCTATCGAGGTGGACCGGGACTAGGTGACCTGGTTCGACCCCAGGGACCCCCGGCACCCACCCAGTGTGGTCCGGACCAAACTCAGGGTGGTCCGGCTAGCGACCTGGTTCGACCCCAGGGAACGCCACGGCCGACCACCCGGTCCGAAAATCGCTACGCCCGTGCATGGGTTGCGAGTTTGTCAGTTCTTAAAAAAAATAAAAAATAAATGTTTCATCTCTAATTCTTTTCTTTTGGCGCTTCGGGTAATTGACCTTCTGGTGAGAAGAAGCGCCGGAAGAAACTTTAAAAAACTTATGTCTGCGCGTATAGACAAGGTTGGTGCCTCTGAAGGTGCCCAGGTCGGTTTGAAGATGCGGATGGCAGGTGATGCAATGACGAAGACAGCAACTCGGCGAATTAAATTATTTAATCCGGGTTTTTACATGATTTTTGCGTACATTAATGAAAAATATATAATTTTAAAAGATTGGTTAAACTAAGGGTGGTGTGCTTTTGGGACCGAACAAAGACGTATTTTCCATTGGCCATCTCTCCTGTATGTTCAACTACCCCGGAACTACCCCAATATGAATCTAATCTTCAAATCTAGTGACAAGTCACATATTAAACTACTAAAATGGTTGCAATTGGCTGTGCGTGAAACTGCTTTCTTCTCTGCCCTCATCAATGTCATCATATACCTAGTGCTTTATATTTTTATTTAATCGTAATCGTATGTGCTGTGGTGTGATCTTCGGGACGTGGAAACATATAAACACGTGGAGTGCAAAGATGCAGGTTTGATAGGATAAGTTACATGGGGAATCTTTCCTTGGAGTGCGTTTAGCCTGCGTTTCCAACAGAGGTATCGAAGCGGTGTGTAGTGTAGGGCATGCAATACCGGAATTCCGGAATCTCGAAAAACCGTAATTCCGCCTTATTTTTTCGTTATTACAATACCGGTATTGAAAAGGACTAATGACGAAATACCGGTATTCTGGTTTTACATTTTGTTATCCTCATTATGTCAGTAAGTTGTATTTTCTTCATTATATTGTACAAAATGAACAGTGATTGCTAGTATTTAGTTAAACATCCTTACCTATGTTATAGTGTGTTACCCGGCATGCGGGCTTTTATTAAAACTGATAATAATATGTTTCATTAGCAATCGTTTGCAAGTATTTGCAAATCATAATTATGCGAATTAACTGCACAATTCAATTTCCTAAATCCGCACTTTAAATGTAGCATAATTGGCTACTTGACAACTTTTTTCTTTCATATGTTATAGAAACACCTCTCAATAATAGAAATATTAGTGAAAAAACCACTTCAATATCATAAAAACTCACCGAGATACTACAATGTTAAAATCACATTTATAGACTTTCCCAAATACGTGCCGAAACGCTCCCTTCTGAAGCCCGTTATACAGTGACGTCACTGCTCATACGTTGTTTGGGGAAATCAATAACTTTGTTCTGCAACTATGTTAAAACTTGCGTTTATAGTGACGGTTTCGTAACAAAAGTTACTATAAATTTTATGATTTATTTAATGATATTAATAGTTTTTAATAATTTTACACTTTTAAAATGGACTTTCCCATCCAACTTTGGAGGCTCATAAAAAAAGTTACACGTTAGGTATCAAACTCAAAACTTGAACATATTTCCTTATTATGCTTATTTTAACAGGATCTTATATCATTTTTACAAATTTCAGTTACAGTCAAGTACCCAATTGTCGTTATTCATGTGGCTGATGCACTTGGTACAAGGCATGTCGTGGTACGGGGGCAAAAAGTTGAGAAAATCAATCCCATAATGAATGCCGTCCTTATCATTATGTTTATGTATGGAGTTTTTTACACAGCTCAAAGAGTTTTTTCTACATTTTGACATGACAATTACAAAAGTATTGACGTTGGCTTGTCAAAATACAAAACAAACATTTATTTGCAAAATTTATATTCTTTTTTCGTTAAAATGGCTAAAGATACATGAAAATTATCTGACATGATTTTATTATAGTGGGACACGTGGAAATGTTCCTTAAGCCTTGAGACATTATCGAGAGTGATTTCCAAATCAACAACGGCATCCACATAATCTTCGTTTGATAACAGTGGCTGTCCAGCGAGGTCCAGAGAATGGTCATATCTGGTTAGTCTGAAAGGGGGTTGGACTAAAGCAAAGGGGGCGCAGAAATTTTGATGGGGTTGGTGTCATTATGACACCTATTTTTTATGATGCCATCGTACCTATAGAGAACGCTAAAATAAGCTTGTTTTGTATGGGCAACTTTTCTCTAAACTTGATAATTACCGAGATATTGGCTCCTAAATGGACAGATTTTTTTGGACTAAAAAATAACGATGGGGGTGGTATCATTATGACACCTATTTTTTATGATGCTATTGTATAGAAAACGCTAAAATAAGCATGTTTTGTATGGTCAACTTTTCTCTAAACTTGATAATTACCGAGATATTGGCTCCTAAATGGACAGATTTTTTTGGACTTAAAATATAACGATGGGGGTGGTATCATTATGACACCTATTTTTTATGATGCTATTGTATAGAAGACGCTAAAATAAGCATGTTTTGTATGGGCAACTTTTCTCTAAACTTGATAATTACCAAGATAAATTACAGATTATAAAATGTACAATTTTCAATTATGGAATATTATGTATATCTCTTCCTATTTTTAAAACCAAAATTAAAGAGCATTACCTATCCGTCCCGTAATATTTTTAAATTGTGTACTTTTTGGAAACTGTTTCTTTGTAAAGCCTGCTGACTGTTTTGCGGTTAATTTTTTCCCCTATTTATTTATTTGTATTTATGTATGTATATGTAGGTTTATATATCTATTTATTTATGTATGTTTATGCCCCTGCGGTTATTTATTTTTGGTACCAAATTAGCCCTCGCTCTTGTTACCCTTCGCACCACCTACTGTTTTTTGGTTTATTTTTGTGTCAATTCCGCCACCCAAAGGTTGTCTGGAAGAGATCGCTCTTAAGCGATAAGACCGCCTGTTGTCTACCTATTTAAATTGTTCTAATTATGTAAGTACCTCTTGTAATGTGTTTTTCTGGTGTGCAATAAAGTATACTTGTATTGTATTGTATTATATACGATATTAGCTTGCGAAAGTCCGAATTTAGGGCTCTCGCTGGTTAGGACGCGTGCCGACACTGCGCGCCCTAGAGTGTTTTTATAAAGCCGGAGGCGTGGAGGGAGAGCAGCCCTCGCCCGCCATGACGAAGCGCGGGAACGAGTAAGGCGAGCGGCTGAGGCTGGTCGCCGAAGGCGACCAACAAGCCGAAGCTGCGGAGCCGAGCGAAGTGACCGTGCGCCGTCATGCAAGGGCGGAAGGGCTGCTGTTCCCGCAGCGCCGGAGATGGAAAGTCACTATTGACATTAAAAACGAGCTGCTACCAGAAAACTGTGGTGTGCGGATGTGTTCCGATTTAAAGTCATTCGTCGAAAATTTTACAAGTGCTAGAAATTTGCCAACTTTGAAGTCAATTATCTCGGCTATTTTTGATTTTAGAGAAAAAGTTGTTTCTATAAAACATGCTTATTTTAGCGTCTCGAATGAAATTTTTCTAAGTGTTTTATGATTCCTATATAATTTTCACAAGTCCTTATTTTGCGCCCCCTTTGCTTTAGGCGGACCTGAAAGGGCCATAAACGGAATTGTGCACGTACAACTTGAAGAAAGGATTCTCGGTCACTTCAAACAGGTCAAAATGTCTAGTACTCCTATTGCTTTTTAAGTTCTATTTTGTTAGTTATAAAGTGTTGTTTTTCCGTAGTTTTCTTAAGTGTAGCAATTCTGGTATCTCTAACTGTTGAAATCGGTAGATGCAGGCATTTATCTTGATGACTTCGTTATGAACAAAGAATGAAGGGCTGGCATTTACATCTAAGTGTCAATTTACTTTGCTGTACATTTCTTGCAATTTAAATTTTGTTAGAAAATTAATTAACTCGGAATTTTGGCCGATTAATTAAATGAAGGTCATGATTAGGTTAAGAAACAATGTAACTTTACCCTACTTTAAAAAAAGCCTACTTGCTGGTAACGCACTGTATATGCTATACATGCTATACAATACATGCAATTTCAGTAATTTTTTTATGATACCTAAGCTTACAAAAAATATAACCTACAGAACCGCCTTTTTGTGAAGTCGGTTGAAACGTGGACAGTGAGGCACATTATCATAAGCTTGTTGCTCTTTAAGTGTTACTTTTCGAAGGGAACACCAACGCAACGCGATGCAATCACCTCAAGGACTTACTCGCATACACGCACTGCCATATTTCATATTGATGGTTACTTACTTGCAAGTGATTATATTAGTCTTTTTGATTTTGGTGGTAGCGTTCGTTTGCATTTTCGTTCATAAGTTAGTTGCTACACATCAGTCAAGTTAATTTAACAAAGTCGACAAGTATTTGTAAATGATTTTTATTCAGTAATTAAAATTGGGTACAAATAAAATATAGCTACTTACTAATCTAAACCTAACTAAAAAAATTAAACTAATCTTACGAAAATAAACCTAAATTAAAACTAAATATAATCTAAATAACAACATTTTTATAAAACAAAACCCGACCGCGGTGCACTTAGAAACTGCATAAAATCCGCCATTTTGTTTATTTTAACTAACTGTAGAGTAAACTTCATAGCCAGTGACACTCGCACCATCAAGACGAATCTAATGATGTATCATTTATCAAAATCGGATGTGCCGTTGAGTAGTTACGAACGGACATAGGAACGGACATACATACATACAGGTCAAACACATAATCCTCCTTTGGGCTTTGCCGCTGTCGGGTAAAAATTGGGCCTCCTTGGCATGGTGACTTCGTCGGTACCTCAATGTTTTGCTCCCATACCGTACACTCGCTTGACCCTTTCGAAAAAGCTTAAATGTTCATTAAAAAAGTCCGATTTTTTGGGGGGCGCTTGTGCAATCAAATCAAAACCCTGGGGCCCTCTAATAGTCGAAAGGATGCAGTACCCTGCACCATAGGTAAAACCGGCACTGTACCAAAGTATAAAGACAACCAAGTAGTACGACTTCGGCCGTTTAGGATCGCGCGAGACGTATTTACACAGACGCACGACGCGCGTCTAAATCTAAACAATGCGATACTTACCTAGTTATGGTTTTATTAGATAACCCTATTGTTACGGTTGTCATCGGTAACCTCTAACTCCGCTTGAGTAACGGTTAGACAACCAGTAGTGATGGTTGCGCAACCAGACCGGCCCCAACACAACAATCGCGCGAAATTGATAAAAAGCGGTCAAGTGCGAGTCGGAGCCGAACACGAAGGGTTCTAGACCACTTTTGGAGTAAACACTCCAAAAAACAGTCATGTTTATTGTTTGCGCCTCCTTTGGTTTTTAAGTTTATTTCGTTTTTACTATTTACGTCACACCTGGCCATAAAGTGGCAGTAACGGCCTAATGCGAGTGCGGAAAATCCTACTTAATGGCCTGGGAGAGACGTAAAATTTTGTACTTACACGGGCGGTAAAATAGAAAGCTTCAGATCGCATATTTATCGCCCTTGCCTTCGGCTCGGGCGTCAAATGCCTGAGATCTGAGACATTCTTTGTTTTACCGCCCTAGGTAGGTAATGTACTATTGTTGTTATTGCGGCATTAGAAATGCATATTCCAAGAATTCTCCACGGGTAAATAATAGGCAAGTCGGTGGCAATCGCGTTCTGTGGTCACTCTCCCAGTAGGTACGTACTGACTTGGTTTAACATCCATCTCAAAACTGTTTTGTTGTAGAAGAACTGCGTTGCGAGACTTGCATCTTTTTACATGTAATGTTTTTGATGGGATATAATACGTATTAGAAGAGTAATGCCAACGATTCGAAAATTTGTACACGTTGTCAGTTAGTTGATTGGTGTTTTGTAACAGGTAGTTTATGAAGCGCATTCATATTTTTGGAAATAATTTGACGACCGCTTTAGCTTAGTTGGTAGTGACCCTGCCTACGAAGCAAGAGGTCCTGGGTTCGAATCCCGGTGAGGGCATTTATTTGTGTGATGAGCACGAATATTTGTTCCTGAGTCATGGATGTTTTCTATATATTTAAGTATTTGTATCTATTAAATATATCGTCGTCTAGTATCCATAACACAAGCCTTATTGAGCTTACTATGGGGCTAGTTCGATTTGTGTAAGATTGTCCTCTATTATTTATTTAATTTATTTATTTATTTTATCCTTAAATGGACTAAAGAATTGATTGACGCGGTAAATGTTTAATTTTCGGGTTCAATATTTGAGGGTTTTGTTAATTTACAACCAAGTTTATCAACCAAAATCAGAAACTATTTATGAAGGCTAATTGACTTATTATATTTACACCGCAGACGAAGTCGCGGGCATAAGCTAGTAGATAATAGAATTACAACTAAAATAAAAAAGTTAGGCTGGGCCCCCTCGGCTAGGTGCCCATGCCTCAGGCAGCGTTACCGCACTGGTTCGCTATTTTGAAGATGGTATCTCGCGGTGTTGCCATCTTTAAGCTACACGTTAACGAAATAAAAGGTTATGGCCGTGAAATTCCGCCATACTTATGTAAATCATGCCGTGAAATCGATTTATGAAACCACCGTTGCATTGCGATATCCCATTGGATTACATTTATGCTTTTAGGTCATTATTTACAATTATTATTCCACTGTGAATATATCTACCTACATATTAACGAATATTCTCTTTATAATTACATCTTTGTTTATTATGCTCCAGCCATCATGTAATATTTAAGAGCTTGGCTCGTGTCCGTGGAGTTATTGCCAGCTTAATCTACATCCTGCCCTTTCTTTCACTTCTTTATACGATGAAACATTATTTTTTTTTTATTTGCTCCATGTAAGTTCTCCTTTTCCTCTTCCCTTCAAGCTCCGGCCATGCTCTACAAATTTACCAAAAATGCCATTCTGTTGAGGTGGAATGTCTGAATATGTGTAGCCAGGAGAATGATATCCTTCAAGAATCACCCTTTTGCCAACAGAGACTATGTAGGGTAAAGTGGCCCAGACGATAGCATAAATTATCGTTTTATGGCAAGTGCGGATTCTCAATATAATGCGAAATATTCGCAACATCCATGCGTCAGAGTCAGAGTGGTGTACTTTATTTGCTAAGCACCAGAGAAAGCCACTGTTCGTAGCTCATCGCTATTTCATTACCAACCTACGACGGTCACATATTGATTTGTTTTTATTGCGCCGTGTCTGTTTCTTTTTACCCGACTGCGGCGAAGCCCAAATGAGGGTTATGTGTTTGACCTGTATTTATGTATGTATGTAGGTATGTATGTATGTCCGTTCCTATGTCCGCTCGTAACTACTAAACGGCACAACCGATTTTGATTTTGTCACTGGGAATAAAATCTTTAAAATGGCGGATTTTATGCACTTTTAAAGTGCACCGCGGTCGGGTTTTTTTAGTAAAAATAATTATTTCTTATCTCATTAATACCGTGGCCCGATTCTAACCGGCACTGGTTACATTCTGGCAGTCCATCATTCTGGTAAGAATGACGAGAGAATTATTGTGTAACCCTTAGACTGATGGTGCAGACTAATGATAATGAAATAAAACTGTAGGCTCATGATGCTACGCTTTGTCGCGTGATAAATAAACGATAAAGCATCCGTCACTCTCACACACATTGTCAGAACGTGACGGATGTTTTATCATTTATTTATCACGTGACAAAGCGTAGTATCATAAGCCTAGGTACTGGTGTCAAGACTGAACTGACGCCAGAATTAGCGTGTATCGATGTCTAGATCGGTAGAACGTGTGGAGTCTATACTCCTTTTTTGCAGATTAGAAAAGTCGTGCCTTATCAGCCGTGCGATTTCAATGAAAACAATCTTAAAACGGGAAAATATGCGTCGTGCTATCTTTAAAACCATTTAAAACGCAATAATTTACTGAAATAAGATTAGTACAAAATTACACACTAATTTCATAGGGAATGGAAACTAAGAAACGTGATCGAAAATGGCCGTTATGGCCAAAGCAACTATACCAATATTACGACGCGTGTTCGAAATATAAGCAAAAGTGTACAAAAAATTACGTTTAAACGACAGTCCTGACGTTACCACAGAGTCATCGAGGTCAAAAACTTAGGATACTCTTCCTAGTGTATCCCCAAACTACAATACAATACAAGTATACTTTATTGCACATCAGAAAAACACATTACAAGAGTTACTTACATAATTAGAACAATTTAAAAAGGTAGACAACAGGCGGTCTTATCGCTACCACTTATCGTTACTACTTATAAAAGTTCCATTAACTTCGCAGTACTTTCCAGCTCCTCTTAATTATTTTCGACATGTCGGCTGGATTAAGGTATTTCTTAAAGGACATCAATCCCCTGACCACAAATATATAAAATATTCCACCTCATCTGAATCGCATTTTTTTTACTGACTGTTGCAAAAATCGGACCAGGTGAGGGCCGTGGCGTTCCCTGGGATCGAATCAGGTCGCTTGGCCGGACCACCTTGAGAGGATTGGGCTAGATGGGGGCCGGGGGCGTCTGGGATCGGACCAGGTCGCTAGTCCCGGACCACCTCGAGAGGGTCGAATTAGGTGGGGGCCGAAGCGCTTGCGATCGAACCAGGACGCTAGGCCAGGGCCACCTTGAAGTTACGCTGATTGCTCAAAGTGAGCAGCGGACCAGCGGACTACTTACCGGAGGGCTTCCGGGACGCCCCGCAAGTCAGGCCCATGGAGGGCGCATGCTAGGGCCGGCTGGTAAACGCCGCCTCGACTAAGTACTCGTATATGGCCAGGGCCTCGTTTCACGAAGCTACAAGTTACAATTTTACAACTCTACTCTTGCAACATTGGTCAAATACAGCAACGCCATTGGTTGATTTGGCCAATGTTGCTAGTTTAGATTTGTAAAATTGTAAAATGTAGCTTCGGGAAACGGGGCCCAGTCCGACGCTGGGATTCACTATTCGCGCGAAAGTGCATTGATTTGGCGTTCATATACTGATAAACAGCCCGATTAAACTATCGGCAGATAAAACATCTGCGGGGGCCACGGCTCTTAGAGTACTAAGTGTCAAATTAACTTCATTTCAAAACCATTGAGTTCAAAGGCAAGTGTATTAACATCGCAAGTTGCCAGCTCGTCTGCTAACATCGGTATTAAACTGCTGAATCGTTGTTTTGCAGTTAATGATTCGCAAATCGTTCACCTCTCAGCATTTCATTTAATTGATTATCAATTTAACTGCGCCCTTGTGAATGCGCTGAATTAGCAATAAGTTACGAGTTATTAAAACACAGAGGCTATTTTCTCTCTCTGTCACGCTTTTTTTTAATGAAGGGCATTATTGTCCTAGTGCTTTGACAATGATCCCAGAGTTTCCTCCTTTTTCGCATAGAATGATGTTTTCTTCTCTTGTTACAATGTGTTTTATGTATTGTATTTTTATGCGAAATAAACGTTTATTGAGTCATTCAGATTGGGCAAGGGCATTGTCGTTATTGGTGTGTAGGTAGCATAGCATGGAGCAACTGCTATATGATTGCTAGGATTCGAACCCGGTACCACACGATCCTGTATCCGCTTCCCAAGCCAGCGCTGACCCTTTCTTACATAATAATAATTTTTCGAATACCGTAGGCCTAATGAAACTTACCTTACAATCAACCTTACTTCACGACGACAGGTTTAGCTCAGTGGGAGTGCCACTTCCTACGAAGCTAGAGGTCCCGGGTTCAAATCCTGGTAAGGGCAAATATCTGTGTGATGAGCAACAAGTATTTGTTCCTGTTCCTGAGTCATGGATGTTTTCTATCTATTTAAGTATGTATTTATCTATATAAGTATGTATATCGTCGTCTAGTACCCATAGTACAAGCATTGCTTAGTTTGGGAACTTTGAACGCAAAATAGTTCGATTTGTGTAAGATTGTCCCCCGATATTTATTTATTTATTTACCTTTCTCACCTAAGTGTAGCTGGGAGAGAATGCCTTATGGCATTAAGTTCGCCTTTTGTCCGATAAGTTTTCTTTTGTGCAATAAAGTTTGAATATATAAACCTTTATTTTTAGTTTAAGTATGTGACTATTATTCTCAGTTGTAATATACCTTACAATTAAACTGATGAAATGAATAATTTTAAATTGACCTTGTTTCATAAAGCGATGAAGTAAGATTTTGTCTACTGGCATTTTTCTGATTGTGTCTAATCTAAGTAAGTCGTGCCTTCGACGACCATGTACCTATTCCATTTAGTTGACCGAGTGAACGAAGGGACCGAAGTGTCTCTGTTTCACCTTGGGCAAAAATACTTTCGTACGTCCACTGGATGTTTGTCTGTCCTTCTACAGGTTGCATTTCTCGACTGATTTTGGAAACGTAAGTAAACGCGGCAAAACTTATGACTCATGAGTCATGAGTGGCTTGGCTGCAGCTAGGACGAGTTAGACTCTTTTTTTTAAGGGACAATCTTACACATATCGACTTAGTCCCAAACTAAGCAATGCTGGTATGTACTATGGATACTTGACGACGATATACATACTTAAATAGATAGAAAACATCCATGCCTCAGGAACACATACTCGTGCTCATCACACAAATAAATCATTAATAATTATAAAACAGACACACCAATAAATAATTTGCCCTTACCAGGATTTGAACCCGGGACCTCAAGCTTCGAAGGCAGTTTCACTCGTACCTTACTAAGCTAAACGTGTCGTCAAAATAAGGTTTTATAGGAATGGCCAGAAACGACACGAAACAGGGATCAATGAAAATACGGGGGAGGCCTTTGCCCAGCAGTGGGACAGTACACGCTCTATAATGATATGATATCACTATCATCATTTCAGTCATAGGACGTCAACTTCTGGACACAGGCCTCCTCAATAGATTTCCGGCCCGTGTGGAAATCTATTGAGGAAGAAGCGACACGATGATCATATGATATAATAATTATAGGAGATATCGAAGAGACTCAGAGAAACCACGAGGGACCGAAGAGCTGGCGGCTTCCTCGCTCAACACATCAGCCTGACAATACAGCGAGGAAACGCTGCCAGCATCTTCGGCACCATGCCGCAGGAACCGTTTTTAGATTTATTTTAGTTTTAGCTTATTTAATTTTATTAAATTTAGTATATTTAATTTCAACTACTTTGTATATTGTTTATTGAATAAATAGATTTACAACCATAATATGATAAAACTAATGGTAGACAACAGGCGGTCTTATCACTAAAGGAGCGATCTCTTGCAGACAACCTTTGGGTAGCGGAGATGACGCAAGAATCAACAGAAAAGTGTAGCGCAGGGGTTCCCAATCTTTTTCAGCCCGTGGCGCACTTACAAGTTTAGTACTTCGTCACGGCGCCCTACGGCCCTACCCGTGGTGCTGAGGTTTTGCTGAGGCAGCCTACCGCCACGAAGTTCGATAGTTGTGACAGCTCCTAGAGCTAGCACCCGTTCAAGCACAAAAGAAGGCGCCCTACCCTAGTTCGCTCAAAATAGGTATTGTTGCTTTATATTAGTGGTTTTAAATAATGATAGAGGATCGACTCACGGCGCCCCTTTTTACTTTCTCCGGCGCACACTTTGGGAATCCCTGGTGTAGCGTATCGTAAAATATGGATGGCCAAGTGACCATTTACGCGCAAAATAAAGTATTTCTTTCATTCAATACGAATGCGAGTAAATGTTTCCAAACGCCTGACCCAGAACGCAAAATTTGGTAATAAACATGAGAATTACAGCAATCAAGCGATGTGCCAATGAGGCTTATGTTATAATTATAATATTAACCCAGAAACTGCGCTTGCGCCGGGTAATAATCACGTTTGATTCGCTTTTGGCCGTGACTTCGTGGGTAGAAGCACAGTATAGCAGAGCGTTTTCCAAAATAAATACTTTCTCAAAATATGGACTTTTGAGGTTCTTCTTGTTGGAATAAAACCTCTATGTAGTAGTTAGCAGTTTATGAAATAAACGGATTGATGTCACTCGCTAAATAACGTGTCAGGTTATGGGCTAGCCGTCGCTTAAAATAAAGAAAATAAAATGTTTTTAATGTCTTAAAAGCATAAAAAGTGGTTTCTGTAGAAACATTAAATAAAGTGAATTGCCGGAAGCAATTATAAAAATAAGAACCGTAAAAAAAAGAGCATAATATGTCAGACCAAAATTTGTTTATTGACATCCTACAAGACACCGACAGCTACCAAACATGGAAATTTCAAATAGACATTCTTTTTGACTCAAAGGGATTAGGAGAAATTATAACTGGAAAATGTACAAAAACTGAAGAAAACAAATTCAAAGAAAAAGATGCTCAAGCGAAAACATACATATTAAAAACTATTAACCGGAAATATGTTACACATCTGTTTGATTGCAAAACTGCTCATGAAATGTATCAAAAAATTTGCAGCATATTCGAAGGCTCGGAAGAAAGAAAGAAAATGAGCTTACTCCAAGACTTCTATAATACCCAAATAAAACCCGATTTGTCCATGGAAGATAATTTGGCAAAATTCGAAAATTTGACATATCGACTAAAACAATTGAAAGTCAATCTAGATGATGCGATGGTGGAATCCAAAATTTTAACCAGCCTTGACGATACATACCAAAATTTTATTACAGCGTGGGAGTCAACGTCGACTGAAGATCGGAATCTTAAAAATTTAAAAATTAGGCTCATCAAAGAAGAAGAGAGGCGTAACCAGGGAAGTTCTTTTGACCAGGTAGCCTTAAAGGCGCAATCTTCTTCCAGATCTAAAGCAGGTATTGAATGTTTCATTTGTAAAAAATCAGGCCACTTGGCCAGAGACTGTAGGAATTGCTGTAGGATTTGCAAAAAGACAAACCATAAAGAAAAGAACTGTTTCTTTAAAAAGAAAGACAATGTGGCACTAGTAGCCAATAAAAATAAGAATGATAGTAGCAATCTAGAGACCTTTGCTGTAGACTCCGGTTGTACTGTTCACTTGGTGAACGATAAAAACCTATTGTCTAACGTTAAGACAAATAAAACTGAGATCGGTACAGCTCAAAAGGGCTGTAACCTTAAAGCCGTTTACGAAGGTGACTTTATAGGTCAAAATTGTAGCGTTAAAAATGTACTCTGTGTTCCCGACCTTTCCCATAACTTACTTTCAGTTTCAGAGATTACCAAACGCGGTGGTCAAGTTTTATTTCAGGGAAATAATGTTGAGATCAGCAGTGGAGGAAAGACCATAATAGGAACACAAGAATCATCTGGATTATTTACACTAGAGCTACCTAAAGCCGTGAGCTGTAATGAAGAAGCCCTGTTCAGTAAGAAGATTGAGAATGATTCTGCCTTAACGTGGCATAAAAAGCTAGGCCATCCTGGTCAAGGTGTGTTACGAAACCTACCGAAAGCAGCAGATGGTATAAAAATAGATAAAGTGACGGCCGAAGAAAAAAAAATGCTAGATAGTTGTGAGGTGTGCATAAAAGCGAAGCAGACGAGTTTTCCATTTAATACGGAAAGAAAAAGAGCACAGAAACCTCTAGAGATAATTGATACGGACTCGTGCGGTCCTGTAGAAGTGGAAACGTGGGACAGAAAAAGATGTTTTTTGACTGTAATTGACGACTTTAGCAGTTACACAAAAGTCTATCCCTTAAATTCCTTAAAAAATAAGAGTGAAGTACTTTTTCACATAAAACAATATATAGAAGAAGCTGAGCGAGAAAAGAACGAAGAAGTATCTACAATAAGTTGTGATAACGAGATATTAAGAGAAGAAGCAGAAGAAACGTTCTTGTCAGTAGAACCGACAAAAGAAATAGTTGAAAACCAGAATATAGAAGTAGAAGAACAAGAAGAGATACAAATAATTGAAAATGCTGCTGAACGCCAGCGTGAAGAAGTAGTAGATTCAGAACAAGAAAGCAATTACGAGAGTCCATTGACTGACTCTGAAGATAGTCAAGTAGGAGAAAATCAACTAGAGAGAGCAACAAGAAGTGGTAGATCCGTAAAAATGCCCGTAAGGTACAATGATTATGCCCTACTTACGTTTAATGAAGTTATGAAGACTCCAGAGAAGGAAAAATGGAAAAAAGCGATTCAAGATGAGCTAAATTCACTGGAAAGGAACGGAGTTTGGAAATTAGTAGATAAAGAAAAGGCTTCTGGAAAGAATATACTTACTAATAGATGGGTATTCAAAGTCAAAGAAAATGGAACTTATAAAGCCAGATTAGTAGTGAGAGGCAATGAGCAAAAAGATACTGAGTTTGATGAAATATTTAGTCCCGTGGCCTCTCAATCAGCAATAAAATATCTGTTTGCTATAGCAGCAGCTAGAAATCACAGTTTCATGACATTTGACGTTAAAACAGCGTTCCTTAATGGCGAACTAAGAGAAGACGAAGACATTTATATGAAAATACCTCTCGGTGTTACCAACGAAAAAGGCAAAATTTGTCAACTAGTAAAGTCTCTGTATGGACTTCGCCAGTCTCCGAGAAGATGGAATGAAAAGTTCCTTAAAACTATGTCAGACATTGGCTTTACACAAGCAAGAAACGAGCCGTGTATTCTAAAGAATAAAGACTTGTCAATGATTATCGGAATCTACGTCGATGACGGAATAATAATAGGACCTAATAAAGAGAAAATACGGCAGACTTTGAAGAAAATACATTCGAAATTTGAAATAAAAATTTACGAAAAACCAACATCTTACTTGGGAATGGAAATAACAGATAACAGCGAAGGTTTAAAGTTAACCCAAACATTATATGCAAAGCAAATTCTGAAGAAATACAACATGGAGAACTGTAAATACGTGGACACACCATGTAAACAAGAAAATGATGTTAAAAGTTGTACTGAAGAGAAGGAAGTCCAAAAGTTCCCATACCGAGAAGCTGTTGGAAGTTTATTATACTTATCCACTAAAACCCGCCCCGATCTCGCTTACGCGGTTGGCATGGCAAGCAGAAATATGGAAAACCCAGATAGCAAAGATATAGTTGCCGTAAAGAGAATATTAAGGTACCTGGCAGGCACCTTAGGAGAGGGTGTGTGCTATAAGAAGAACAAAGATTTAGAGTTTTCTGTCTTCTGCGATTCAGATTACGCCGGAGATATTAAAACAAGACGTAGCACTACAGGCTACATTATTATGTTGGATGGAGGACCAGTAGCGTGGTGTTCACGTAGACAGCCTATCGTCGCGTTGTCATCAACCGAAGCTGAATTTATTGCAGCGGCCGAATGTTGTAAGGAGACAATGTTCCTAAAATCCTTGCTGGTTGATCTCAACATTAAAGTACCTGTCACATTCAAAATTGATAATCAGAGCGCAATTCAGCTCATAAAAACTGGGATCTTTAACAAACGGTCTAAGCACATTGATGTGCGTTATCATTACATCCATGAGGTGTATGCTAACAATGGATTTAAAATAGATTATTGTTCAACCGAAAATCAAACAGCAGATATTTTAACCAAGGCTCTAGATAAAGTAAAGTTCTTGAAACATAAAAATAGTATAATGTTAACTTGTTAAGAACTTTTAGGATGAACGTTTTTGGTGAGTTAATTCGCCCTGGTTAAAAGAACTTAACTGCGTTACGCCTCTGCTCAGTTGGACTATGTTTTTATTCAATCTGTTGATGTTATTTTATAATTTTATATTAATAACTTGTATTTTATAAACATAAAATTAGGAGAGGGTGTTGGAATAAAACCTCTATGTAGTAGTTAGCAGTTTATGAAATAAACGGATTGATGTCACTCGCTAAATAACGTGTCACTTCTGACTCAGAATCGTTAGTACATTCGAACCTTATACGTAAAAAAAGTGTCCCAAAATTTTTATGGAACTTTTTCTATACGTCAAGTTCATACAAACATAATGCAAAATAGTGACGTAATGGAAAAAAAATTGGGACACTTATTTTACGCATAAGGTTCGAAAGTAGGCGATTCTGAGCCAAAAAAACCTGAAAAGTCCATATTTTGAGAAAGTAGCTACCCCGGCTATTTATTTTAGAAAACGCCCACAGTAATTTTTCTTCCTACAAAAGGTACCTACACCGCGCGCGCGCATTACAAGCAAAGAAATAAGAATGCGTAAGGGCCTTTCACACTTGCGATTTGCGGGCGAGCTGCGGGCAAGTTTCCATACAAAACCAGTCGCGGCGAACTCGCCGCGAGCGCCATTTGGATGGAGTTTCGTTTCTAACTCGCCGTCAGCTCGCTCGCAAATCGCGTATGTGATAAGGCCCTAACAATGCTCCAGTATGGATCGCACTCACACAGACGCCCTATCGTACGTCTGTGTAAATATGTGTCGCACGCACCGGCCGAAGTTGGACTACTTGTTTGTCTTTGAACTTTGATATAGAGTCGGAAAGTGACGGGTCTTTTCATTCCGCGACTCTACTTCCCAAGTTCTTTAACTATCTCCAATTCTCCATGTCAAAAAATATTTTATTAGAAGAGAAAAATTGAAAAATTATATGTCTCGGGCAATTATATGTCTCCATGTCAAATTTCATACGTATAAATCGGCTCAGTCGTGTAAACGTGACAGATAAACAGAGTCTGCCTTCGTATTTATAATACATATTAGTTTCTCGATTAATATCCAATCGAGAAACTGCGCCCGCGCCGGTCAATAACTAATCGCGTTTGGTTCGTTTTATAGTTATTTAGCCGCATGCAAGGGCCTAGTTACAAGGTATTCGGTTTGCGAAACGTCGCTCAGCCGCGTAGAAAACTAGACAGACAGACATGTCTCACTAAGTTTACGGTTTTCTGTGTACAGACTAAAAAAGAAAACATTATTATATTAACGTGAAATGAACATTTAGAAACGAGGTTAAAATTAAATATACTAAAAACTAAATTAAAATTAAATAGGCTAAAACTAAAATAGATCTAAAACTGGCCCCTGCGGCATGGTGCCGAAGATGCTGGCAGCATTCCTCGCTGTATTGTCAGGCTGATGTGTTGAGCGAGGAAGCTGCCAGCTCTTCGGCCCCTCATGGTTTCTCTGAGTCTCTTCGACAACTCCTTCGCCAACTTCCATAAACAAATCTTTTATGAAGAATTAAATAAATAAATGATAATAATAAATAAATATTAGGGGACAATCTTACACAAATCGAACTAGTCCCATAGTAAGCTCAATAAGGCTTGTGTTATGGATACTAGACGACGATATATTTATTAAATACAAATACTTAAATACATAGAAAAAATCCAAGACTCAGAAACATATCATTACACAGATAATATTTTCTCTTACCGGGATTCGAATTCGGGGCCATCCATATGACGTCACACGCGTAGGGGGGGGGGGTCTAGCCAAATGTGACAGCCTATATTAAAAAGATTGAACATGGACATGGGCGGATTTATTATTTAATTAGTTAATTTTGGACCCCTGATTAGGGCTGCCATCGGTCCGGGTTTGTCCTAGTTTGGAGAGCGTCCCGGGAACGTCCGGGTAACGTTAAATTTGTAGTCCGGGTTTGCTACTCCGGCTTTGCTGAAAAAAACTGCGTTGCTGTTGACATGTCCGGGTTTTTTGTCCTAGGTGTCAAATTCTGGAGATGGAAGCTCTACCTCTGATGAGATCTTGAAAAAATCAAACAACCCCTCATTAGATTCCGACCTAATGACAATGGGACCGACATTTTCCAAATCGTGTCTGCCGTCTTTGAGTAATCGGAGAACTGGTGAGAGCCTCCTTCTTTATGAGGTCTGTTGAATTAAAATTAACCGCTCTCTTAAAAAATGCTCTGCTCTAAACTAAACGTAACATTAGACAACAGCTTATATCGACGGACGTTATACGAATATATAAAATATATTTTCATCACACTTGCTCGAAAATGGTGTCATTACACGTAGGTTCTGCGGGCCGTAAATGGCCTATTACGCCCTAGGGCGTAATGGTTTTCTTTTTAAATTTGAAACGCTGGTTCTGTTTTACTCTTATTTGTCGTGTTCAAAGGAAACGCCAACTTACTTTTTTAAATTTTATCACTGAAATATTTATTTAAAGATAACTGTTATTGCAAATACATGTACCTAAACACATATTTCGGTAACATTAATTAAATGTTTTAAATATTGTATTTCAGTATTTTACATCAACTAAAATGGCCGTTACCGCTATGGTTTCCGAACGTGAATTGACATTCACATTGTCTATGACATATGTCACTAACGTCACTGTCTGTTTTAATATTTTCTTGTCATACTGGGGTGGATTTCAAATATCAGCGTAGCGGTACATGTCGGTCTTTATAAAAAAAGTACTAAGGTTAGAGTATCGAAACTTTTACATTTGTTGACTAGTACTTTTATCTAAATGGCGCTTCAATAATATTCACCGACAGTTTAATAGTTTTTTTATAATACAACAAAACATATGTCAAAAATCATTACCATGTAGCAAAAAAATTCAAACCTTCATGTTTCTTGTGAAAAATTTCAAATACGCAACGTACGAATCCGATTTTTTATTTATTTATAATCTCTTCATACTGTATTCTTATATATACAAAAATATAGAATTATTCTTTCAACAACTAAGTATAAATAAAAATATTTAAACTTTTAGTACGATTTTTCGTCATCACCCTAAATGCAGTGTCAAAGTCAACACAGTTTTGTCTAAGAACGGTGAAATACAGTGCGTATACCCTCTCCTGCTTCCTTAGTTCAGTTCCAATCACGACAGAGAGTGCATGTTGCTGCATGCGCGCACTGAGCAAAATTAACGACAAAAGTGCATGCGAGGAAGTCAATTGTCACGAATTCCAGTCATTACCATATTGCGAATTATTTAAAGTAAGTACTTGTATAATTTTAAAATTATTTCTCTACAAATATGTGACATGAAATGGAGATACTGATCTGGCACCGTCCATTCAAATAATATTAGGCGTTCTAGAATAATCTACAATAAGAACGCATATCGTCATCGCCATATCCGTCATCACCGGTGCTTACACCATGTATGGTGATGATCCCGTATGTATGGTGATGACGATTCTTTTTATTTGTCAAGTTATATCAATGTTGTTAACACTGTCATATAAGTAAATGTTCTCCAAACAATGTACCTAACGGATATCGCGTAGTTCTCTGTCAAAGGACGGCATAAAATTAGACTTTATAATACATTTTCCTGTCATGGTTTCAATATAAATTAAGCATTTGTTTAATTAATACCTTGTACCTACCACGCCATCAGTTGTCGAAATTCACTCGACATGTTTCGGGTGATCTCGACGCCCTTCTACAGGAGAAATTGCGACAGCGGCGCAGCGAAGACTACCGGCCGCCGCTCTGATAACCCACCCGTAGTCTTCGCGCCTGCGCGGGCGCAGGGGGAATAGGCGAAGAACTACCCACATTGTCAATATCAACCGTACGGTTGCAAACAACACTGACCACATCAAATTCTAAGGGCGCGTCACCATTAACCACGGGCGCACTACGTAAAACTGTCTTCCAACTATGGGGAACTGACCATCCACTATCCCGATTGAAATTCGGGCGACGACTAATCTCGATGGCCTCACGAACTTTGCGAGGGATAAACAACTTTTCTCTCGCTAATACGGAAACCTTATCAAAACTGATATAGTGCGTTGTATCCGAATTTAGCGAAAGTTCCGCCACTGAAGAATGCTCTCCAGTTTTTTCATACTACGTATGTGCTCCGTTAGTCTTGCGCACTGTGCCTACTTGGCTGTGCCCCGAGCATATTGACCCCTTCGATTCTGTTTTGAAGGAATCAGTGGAGTGTCTGCTCAATGTGTCTCTGGGTGCGGGCCAGTGGGACCAAGCTTCTCTCCCTATCCGAAACGGTGGACTGGGCGTACGGCGCGCACGGGATGTGAGTCTGCCGGCTTTTTTAGCATCGGCTGGCGGAGTCAAAAAGCTCGTTTCCGAAATTTTCGCGCTGGGTGTTGGCAAGGCAGCCATTCCGTACGCGTCTGAAGCCCAGGCAGCTTGAACGGCTCTCAACCCAGGTTCGGTCCTACCGGAAAAAAACTGGAACGTCAGCGGGCATGGGATGACGTAGGGGTGAAGCGGGTTATGGACTGAACGCTGTAACGAGGCCCGAGTCCGGGGCATGGCTGCAAGCGCTTCCCTCTCTACACCTGGGTACCCTCCTTGAAAACGACTCGTTAAGGGTAGCTGTGGCTCTCCGCCTGGGCTGCGATGTTTGTGAACCTCATTTATGCATCTCGGGCACCATGGTTGAGGGTAACGGTCACCATGCCTTGAGTTGTTGTCGTTGTGCTGGGAG
The DNA here is from genome assembly GCA_947034925.1 of Eudemis profundana. Taxonomy (NCBI): domain Eukaryota; kingdom Metazoa; phylum Arthropoda; class Insecta; order Lepidoptera; family Tortricidae; genus Eudemis; species Eudemis profundana. The sequence continues at coordinate 19,416,161 of OX344812.1, forward strand.
ATTTCCTCGCCACCATGCCCTCAACGATATCAACCGGAGGGCGTTGATATCGGCAAATGTTCCGTGTTTATTGGAGCCTCCCGGTGTTAGCCGGACGGATAGCAAGAGACCTGATGGAATGACCTTGGTACCCTGGTAGAGAGGTAAGTGCCTACTGTGGGACGTTACATGCGTCAGCACTTTTGCTGCCTCGCATCTTGCTCGTACCACCAGGTCTGCAGGAGCAGCCGTTGAGGTGGCGGCTTGTAGAAAGCGCGATAAGTATTCGGTACTTACGGGTTATATGTATGTCCCGTCCGCGGTAGAGACGACCGGGTGTTGAGGGTCTGACGCTAAGGCCTTTGTCGCAAAGATTGAGCGGCGTTTGCGTGAGAGGGGTCTTGACCCTCGTTCCGGGTCATTCTTGGTGCAAAGGTTGTCCATCGCGATTCAACGCGGTAATGCGGCAAGTGTGTTGGACACCTTTGCGCCAGGAATGACGCGGGCGGCTTACTTGACTAGTCAGATATTATTGTACTTAGACTTTGTGTATTTTAATTTAATTTAAGTGTTGTTGAATTGAAATCCATAAATGTTTGTTTATTTGCTTACCGGCTGTTTTTTTTTATCCTATTACCTATAAATCGTCATTACCCTAAACATAACATCATCACCATACCTCATAAAATCATTACCATAGCTTCATCGTCATCACCATAACACGTTTTAATTTTTAGGAGCTCATAACTCCGAAACTATGCATCAAATGATTGGCTAATTATACAGGTATTAATAATCAAAGTCTCCTTAACCATTTATGATAGAATAATATGCATTTCCATGCGTTTTTTTAGAAACCAATTTTTTGTATGGTGAAATTTAAGTCGATGAAATCCACCCACTGGGTGGATTAGTAAGGTTATTTTTATTTAAGATTTCCTCACAAGTGTGATGAAAAACATTGTGTTGTGTGTGCCACGGGCGGTAAAGGAATTACAAACTCGTGTTATTAAAGCCCTTGGCTTCGCCGCGGGTTTGTAACAAACACTCGGTTGCAATTCCTTCGTTACCGCCCTAGATACACAATGTACTATTATGCCACACCTGGCCATAAAGTGATTTTTTCCGCACGCTGCGCGTACGGAAAAAGTCGCTTTCTGACCAAGTGTAGACATAAAATGATATATGTACCTACACAACACGGGAGGTAATAAAGAAAGTCCTCGATCGCAAACTTCTGCGATCTCGGCCTTTCTTTGTATTACCACCCTAGTTATGTAATATACTAGAATAACTTTATAAAACCATATTTTACCAATAATGTATCGGTTTTTAAATAGTATATAATAGCTATTTATTTTAAGGTCCATGATACTAAAAGGCTACATTAGCATTATTCCGGATCACGTTTGCATTGCGATAAGTATCTAATTAAGCAAGTAAGCAGAGCGAAAGTAATCTATCATAATTATTAATTAATACTATAAATACAAAGATAACTTTGTCTGTCTGTTACCTATTTACGCTTAACCGCTGGACCAATCGTGATGAATTTTGGTAACTAGATATTTCAAGATCTTTCTATACAGTGTGTCAGTCTAATACGGGCGAATATTGAAACGGTGGTAAAGCATAGGACCTAAGAAGTATATTTAGATAACTTTTGCTTAAAACTACAATGAAAATATTTACCATACAAAATAATTCGGCCCGCAATGTAACGCAACACATTCAAGTTGACAGACACGCTAGTTGACAGTTACTAGTTACTTTAAAAAAGCTCGTATCTCGCAATGTCATAACAAGCATGTATGCGGTACATTGCTGCTCAGTAAATTTTCAAACATTAATTACGAGGTCAGTATTAAGTATAATTTAAAAAATCATATTAATTAATGATAACACTACTAAACGCTATATCTGGTTTAATAGGCTACTTGACAGTTTTAAAAAATAATGGAAGAATTATGGATATATGTATTAATTATAAGTATTAAAACCAATTTACGTCAATATTACTAAAAATAAATGGATAATTTATTTATAAAACTCGGATGAAAATTAATTATTTTTTAAATGTCGCCATTTTATCGAAAACGGTTTGGATTGGCCGATGACGTCACACCATAGTAAACAGCATCGACAGCATCTGTCAATCCTATTTTTAAAGGTAGAACGTTATGCGATCCTCGTTGACATTTGTCGGTTTACTATCATGTGTCGTCATAGACGCCATATTGTCCGAGAAACCGATTTGGCGGCTAATTTTAAAAGTGCATTTTTATTTGCTTTTTTTCGGAAAAAATACACAAAAGAATTAAAAATTACCACTTTCTGAGTACTCAATAGACATCATTAAACAATCGGATTGACTTTTCAGAAACCTGTCAAGTAGCCTATTGTTTGCTCGTATTAGACTTCCACGCTCTAGATGTTATTATTAATTATAATCCGTATTCTACCTACTACGGATGAAAGAAGAGTACACGCAGCTGAGATGGATGTGTGGAATGACGAGAGAGGACCGGATTAGAAATGAGTATATGTATAAGAGCCCTTAAGGGCCTACTTGCAGAATTTTTTTTTATTTTTTTTTTTTTTTTTTTAAGGGGAACTTTGAAAGTGGCACCGGCGGCAGAAGAGGTGCGCAGCAGTAGGTTAGCTTGGTATGGGCATGTAATGAGGAGGGATGAAAGTCATATACGTAAAGTAATATTAAGGATGAATTTCGAGGGACGGAGAGCAGTCGGTAGGCGAAAGAAGCGATGGATGGATTGTGTGAAGGAAGACACGAGAAAGAAAGGAGTGAGGGCTGAGATGACGAATGATAGAGGAGAATGGAAGGAAAAAACGTATGGTGCCAACCCACGTAAAGTGGGATAAGGGCAGGGCGATAATTAATCCGTATTCCACTTCTTTCAGATTATGTAGATTGTGCTTTACTTTATGTCCCACCAAACACGTAGATATATTAGTCTAAAGGGGAGGGGCAGGTCATAGCACTACATAACATAAATAATTTCCCTAGTCATGGAGTCCTGACACACTGACAATGACATGACCATAAAAATACATTTTCAGACACAAACAGGCTGTTACATTGAGCGTAATACATACTAAGCAATTCCGGTTCAGTTAACGACAGAGAACAAAATGCACGAATTGAGTTATTAAAATATGTCATAACTTTTGCTAGTTTGCTAACAGAATTAAGAAATTAAAATCTCGTAATGTGGCCACCCCTCATGACGTCACGCTTACGTGACCTGTTTGTTTGTTATTACAATTAACTTCAATAATGTGTCAGAATGCATGCATTTTATTCATAAATGATCGGCCTAGATAAGCAAAAAAGGTAAGTGTTCACTACAAAATTAGATTTAAACTTTTTTTCTCTTATCTCTAAGTAAGGTAACCACGATGAGACCAAAAAAAACATGAATAAATAAAACGTAGAAGTGATATTAATTACTTAAGATGATTTTAACAACACGAGACCTAGCAGAGGGTTTTAGCACCCTGGTGCTCCACTTCCTGAAGTGGAGTCTAAAAAACGCAACGTAACGTATTACGTTCAATGTAACACCCTGTATACATTGGTCTTGTTGTTTGACGGTCCCACCGCCGGCGAGTAAAATAGCAAAGAACGGATCAAAAATATCTGATCTAGTTCTTATGCTTCTGACAATAGGGTCTTGTTCAGTTGTTTTTGGTCCAATCTTTGCTCAGATAATGATGAACTCGACTGTACATATTACGATGTTACTACCTAAAAGCAAGTCAAGTATAATAAGCGGTATTAGGAGCTGAATATGACAGCGTTCGCGTTTGGGCGAGCGGCGGATCGGGGGCGAGCTTGCGCAAGAGTGGACCGGTCCAAGCATATTGTAATCACCCTGAGGTAAACATTGCTGCGAGGACTACGCGGGAAACTGAACACACTACAAAGTATGGAGACTAGGGAATGCAACACCCCGTCAAATATTAGGTCCTTGCATATGAAATTGGCGTTTGGCGAACTGGCAACGTTGGTTCAAAATATCTGGCGTTTGGCTAGGAATTCCAAATTCGAATTTAAGACCATGTATTTGTTCGAATCTCGTGCTGTGTACTGTGCACACTACTTCATCACTAAAAACTACGATTGTACCACACCTTTTTTCACCGAGCGAGCGCCGCTGAACGACTCCTTTTCAGCGTAGGCAAAGATACTTTATAGAAACCGACTGACCGGCTGTTCTTTGTGAGCTGTAGTCTAGACTTCGCGAGTTTGGCAACCCTCATGTCTACACCATTTAGAAAAATCCAAAAAGTTGAACGACCGAATCAGAAATTAACCCGTAGAAAAACCAAAGAGGCAAAAAAAGTAATTTCCCAATACCAGCCGAGCCGTCTACCTTTAAGTTATTTGTATATCCTGTGGCGTGGCGTTGAAGAAATCCTTGGGCAAGCCAGAGTAGCTTTGTCTTCGATTTTCTTTAAGAGCACTAGAATAAAGTGCTGAACTGCCTAATATTAGGCAAGCCGAAGGGAATCGAATTCTAATGGACGCCACACCACTATTCCTTACATTAAAAACAAATGTGAGTCGGACTCACCCACCGAGAGTTCCTTACAAATACTTAAAATAAAGACTTACTTACAAATGTATATTCGATTTTTCCCTATACTTGTAGTATAAGACGGTTAATTGCCAAATTTCATAGTTCTAGGTCAACGGAAAGTACCCTATAAATTTTGGTTTCCTTGGGAGTGTCGAAATATTGAAATATACCTACGTTTTTTGCGGCATAAACAGCCATATCTTTTTTTAAGGAGGTACCCTTGAACTTTCGAAGTTTGATTTTTTCACAGCTTCAAGGGACCGACCGTAGACTTGAGTATAGGTATCGTTTTATTTTCAACTCGATACCTCTACGCGTTCCTAAGATAAAGGGTCTTGACAGACGGACAGACAGACGGACGGACGGACAACAAAGTGATCTTATAAGGGTTCCGTTTTTTTCCTTTTGAGATACGGAGCCCTTAAAATAAAAGATTTAAAATTTTAAACGACCTGAGAACCTCCTCCTTTTTAAATGACGGTTAAAACTGCGTGGAAACAGCTGAACCTGTTTAGGGCTAATCGAGGCTAGGCTGTGAGCTGAGCTAACCTGTCGGTGACATAACCGAGATAAACGCTGCGCAAGCGCGGCCACTTTCTATTGCTCTCGGTATGTCTCGGCTTCCTTGCGCGTTTCCTTGAAGTCAGCAATATTTATTTGCACGAGGCGGCCGTTTTGCGAACTAGTCGTTCCTCCCGTAATTTTATACTGGCTAAAGCTAGAACTCTGGAGTTTCAGGGATATATAGGGCACAATAATAAAAGATAATTACAGCGAAACGGAATCGCAGAGTGAGTCAGTCCTGCCGGCGAGAGAGCCTTGGGTTGACCCAAGAATAATAAGAACGGCTGGGCACTCAGAGGCTGGAAAACAAGGCAAGTGGGGCCACATTACCTCGGTTTTCGTGTGCGAACCATACAAAAATACCGGTTTTTTTTTCGCTCTTTGGTTTATTATTTAATTTTTTAATCGGACAATCTAATAATACGAAATCATTACTGATATACATGATTGAGCCCTACCTACCTAAAAATCATAAAATAATTCAAAATATTGGGCTATTTCGGGGTTTTTGCAAAATACCGTTTCCGATCCCTGCGCTACGTGCGAACTGTGCTGTATGGCATGGCTCTCTGGGACAAAAGTATGGAGACCCCTGGATTAAATCAAAGTCAAAGTTCTCAGGCAAACCTTCTATTTGTGAAGTCGCTTATAAACCTTCACCTCTGCGTCCAACAACAGTAAGTGACACGTGACAGGTCACGTGTTCAAGTATATCGGGTTTGGCGTATTTGTGTCGGCGGACGAACATTTCGACACGCGTGCAGTTAAATTAATTTAGTGACGTAACGTGAATCCAAGTTCAGCCGAAACCGGCGTCGGCGCTCCTGCAACCGGTGCTATAACATGATTATTAAATATGCTTATTAACAATTATGACTTTGATTATGCCCAAAACACAATTCCACTATAAGACGTCGCATCGGTGCGACATCGTGTCACTATACCTACGTCATACGACGTCATGTCGGATATCGGCGACCTATTACTATACAACAGCGTGTCTAGAAATCTATTGGACACTCATGGACTTTAATTATTGAGCCATTTAGGGTTCACCTTACAATACTACCTTATAATATGGGATTTTTTAAAAAGGGTGTCATCAAATTTCTTCGAGACCGGCAACGCATTGGCAATGCATCTAGTGTTGCAAATGTCTATAGGCGGCGGTGACCGCTTTCCATCAGGTGGGCCGTCTGCCTGTTTGCCAGTCTATACTTCTATAGCAATAAAAAAAAACTTGTGTCATAGATTGTGTATTACACGATACACGGCAAAATTACACTGAACCCTTAATAACGGCTCAGCAATTAAATTCCATGACCGTATATAATGTCGGCGCCAACTAGCTTAATTAGCCATTTAGTTTACTGCCTAGCCTTTTCATTTAAATTTTAGGTTAGGTTTGTTAGTTAGCTTGTGTCCCTCAGAGCAGAAATAGAAGCCCCGCTACACGGGGCTTCGTCGACCTGCTGGCGGGTCATAATTTAGTGAAAATGCTAGGCATTTAACCAAATGGCTGATTAAACCAGTTGGCTGCGACATATATACCTACATTGTATAAATGTGTCATACCATACACGTTCAGGAAAACGGGCGTCTTTTCTGTGGACAATACAAAAGTTACCGACTTGGGTACATTTTACTTATCCTTTTATCATACAGATTTTAAGAAAAAGACAGTTTGTATAAGTCTATGAGGATCCAGTCAGAAAATTAGGCTTTAAAGTCTAACAATTTTATAATGTCCATAGGAAAAACGTACTCATATAACAATTGAAATGTTTGCTCTGCTGATCCTCATTTCAGGATAATGGTCTGAAACTAGGGTTTTATTTTCCGGTAGGTATACGGTCCCTAAAATCCTGTATAAAAATGTAATTGTTTTTTATAACGGCTAAAGGGCATGGTTACCGATTGTTTTTCGTGCGTTACTTAAACTTGGATTCAATTATAAATTGTTTTGTTGATAAAATGCAAATCGAATGACCTAGGCCCAGACAAGCTGTCATCAGACCTTGGATGACTTCCAGACGATGTATTTTTTACGAATTATTCAGGTGTTTTAACTTGACAATGGATAATGTATGTGTTAAAATGTACTTAGTCCACGACCCAACTCCACTAACTTTAATCTCGATTGAATAAAAATGTGGATGTGTCTCCCTAGCAGACTCATAAACCCTACTTTGATCGCTCGATCAAAAGTAGCAGTTTTACTATACAAATAAAACAGCTCTGCGACCAAGATACTCATAGACAACGTGCTTTAAACCAAATTTAAAAGCTTTGGGCTTAAAATCACTAAATTTCATTTTACCTAATTATCAATATTCCCAGATCTCAAAACTTCATGGCCTCAAAATACCTAAATTGCAGAATGCCTAAATTTTTTTCACAATCAACCGAAACCTTAATATCGCCGATGTTCAAAATACCTTAGGCTCATAATACCTAAACTTCAAAACAGCATTATGGCAAAACAACATATGCTTAAAACAACCAAACCTCAAAATACCTAAATTTATACTATCAAACTAGCTATTTCCCGCGGCTTCGCCCGCGTTGTTCCCGTTATTGTCCCAAAGAAACTCTTTACCTGGATATAAAGTATCCTTTGTTTCAATCCAGGACTTGGTCTACTTACATGCCAAATTTCTGCTTGATCCATCCAGTTGTTACCCCGTTATTTAGTAACAAACATCTTCACAAACTTTCACATTTAAGTATAATATTAGTGTGAAGATTTTCGAATTTTAAAAGTTTAAATAAGTATACAATTTAATATAACCAGAGATCGGAATAGGTAGAGTATATTTACCTAAACTTCGAAGAACATAGTCGAAAAGTGGAGAGTCCCTTACAACAAAATTTTTATCCGGGACTTAAGTCTCGGAATCTTACTAAAAAAATATATTATTGGTATTCTTTAGCACATTTCTCGAACATTCTCAGTATAGCTGTCTCTTTCTAATAGTGCTGTCTCTTTCACTCCTTCGAGAAATTTCGCCATATACTGAAGTGTAGTTCAAAGGCCCATAAGGGGTCCTGAAAACGGATTTTCAGGTTATTGCGCCATCTGATAGAGGGTGTCCTGGAACAGACTGAAAACGTGTTTCAGGCGCCTGAAAACAACGGCAACTTGGGTGAATTTTCAATCTTCTACTATGTGAAAGAGCCACCTCTGACACGGCCTGAAATCACCTTTCAGCCTGCTGAAAACGCTTCTAAAGCACGGAAAATCACGTTTGAAGTTTTAACCTATACCATCGGCGCAACACACATACACACATTACTTTTGCGCCGGTGGCTCTTTTACATAGTAGAAGATTGAAAATTCACCTAAGTTGCCGTTATTTTCAGGCGCCTGAAACATGTTTTCAGTCCGTTTCAGAACACCCTCTATAAGATGGCGTAATAACCTGAAAACCCGTTTTCAGGCGTTTTCAGGACCCCTTATGGGCCTTTGAACTACACTTCAGTATAGTTATGGCGAAATTTTCGAAGGAGTGAAAGAGACAGCACTATTAGAAACAGACAGCTATACTGAGAATGCTCGAGAAATGTGCGGAAGAATACCAATAATATATTTTTTTAGTAAGATTCCGGGACTTAAGTCCCGGAAAAAAATTTTGTTGTAATGGGAGTCTCCACTTTTCGACTTTGTTCTTTGAAGACCTATTCCGATCTCTCTACATAAACTTTCAACCCCCATTTAAACCCCTTAGGGGATGAATTTTGAAAAACGGTGAAATAACTTTTCTTGTAATCTAATAAAGAGTCTAAACATAAAGTTTTAAACCTCTTACTTCTAAAATCGTAGACTCTCCATACAAACTTTGAACCCCTATTTGAACCCCTTAGGGGATGAATTTTGAAAAATCCTTTCTTAGTGCACCCCTAGACCTTATAAGGAACCTACATGCTAAATTTGGAATTCTTAGGACCAGTGGTTTGGGCTGTGCGTTGATAAACAAACTTTCAACCCCCATTTAAACCCCTTAGGGGATAAATTTTGAAAAATCCTTTCTTAGTGCACCCCTAGATCTTATAAGGAACCTACATGCTAAATTTGGAATTCCTAGGACCAGGGGTTTGGGCTGTGCGTTGATAAACAAACTTTCAACCCCCATTTAAACCCCTTAGGGGACGAATTTTGAAAAATCCTTTCTTAGTGCACCCCTAGACCTTATAAGGAACCTACGTTCTAAATTTGGAATTCCTAGGACCAGCGGTTTGGGCTGTGCGTTGATAAATAAACTTTCAACCCCCATTTAAACCCCTTAAGGGAAGAATTTCGAAAATCTGTGAAATTACTTTTCTTGTAATCTAATAAAGAGTCTAAACATGAAGTTTCAAATCTCTTACTTCTAAAATCGTAGACTCTCCATACAAACTTTGAACCCCTATTTGAACCCCTTAGGGGGTAAATTTTGAAAAATCCTTTCTTAGTGCATCCCTAGACCTTATACGGAACCTACATGCTAAATTTGGAATTCCTAGGACCAGCGGTTTGGGCTGTGCGTTGATATGTCAGTCAGTCAGTCAGTCAGTCAGTCAGTCAGTCAGTCAATCAGTCAGTTTCTTCTTTTATATATTTAGATAAACACACGTAAAAAAAATTTGGTATTTTAGGAAAGGTAGGTAGGAAAAATGCCTAAATTTAGGTATTTTGAGGTTGAGTTGTTTTGATATTTTGTCATTTCTGTCATTCGGTAATTGAAGGATTGTGCATTTCAATCTTCAGGCATTTAGAGAATATGCCGTTTTAAGTCAAAGTCATAAGAATTTCGTTCATTTTAAGAATGTTACAATTTGACATTTAGGTTTTATGAGCTCATGGTAATTTGAAAATAGGGTGTATTGGCAAATAAGGTATTATGAGATTTAGTGATTTTAAGCCCAAAGCATTTAAAATTCATCCCCTAAAGGGGTGAAAGGCGGGATGAATGATTTGTATGAAAAAGTGGGTAATTCACGCGGACGAATTCGCGGGCCTATATGCCGCCGATTGTTTATATCTGAACTATTTCTGATAGATACATTCACAGAAATATATCGAGGTAGAAGGAAAAAGTGTATGTACCTCTCTTTCTAAAAAGAAGTGGCGGCGACCTACTTGGTACGCCGTCAAATTCAGTTGCCGTCAATATTATTATCAGATTTGTAAATCACTACGTTCCCAAACAGATCGACGAACTATTTATTTCTATCTCGATTCTTATCGATATAGTTCTGCGATTCTGTGGACACATTCTTTCTTATCGCTAATTCTTGTCCATCTTCGGTATCGAAGCCAGGAGAAATAAAATATAACCGAGACAATCTCTTGGATAAGGGTATCCCAAGTAGCACACAAAGCTGTATAACAGCTGAATAATTGGTTTAAATTACGTTTAAAGCTGTATAAGGAAGCTGTATAAGAGCTGTATAACCGGTTATACAGCTCTTATACCTCCTATTTGGGCACAAATTATTCAGCTTTAAGTTCACACTGCTGCTTAAGAGCGGTATAACAGCAACATAACAGCGGTATAAAGGGTAACACCAGTCATATGAGCTGTATATCGACTGAATAAGAGGTAACATGTTACCTTTTATTCAGAAATTGTGTCACATGTACACTCTTTTATTTCTTTTAAACCGGCTCTAGCTGACGTAGGTCTGTATAAAAGTGTACATCAATGAAATTAACGTAGGAATGAAGCAAACATTTTATCTTTGACGTGCGAGTTAATTGTCTTAATGGCGGATGGTGTATACAATCTCATATGATGATGGTGAATACAGTCATAATTCGAAGAAACTGTTTGGGGATGCAAATTTACTGACATTATCGATACATATTGTCTAAGAAAATTTTAGTGGGCCATGAAAATATTCAGTTTTTAATTAATTATGTGATGTAAATAAACCTTCATAAAAACTTGGTGAGCAATTTTCAGAGCTTTGAACAGAGTTTTAAAGATTATAAGTTATTATTAGTATATTAGGAAGTAAAAACGAAAGCATTACATTCATAATTCAGGCATAATAATATCATAAAAGTTGGAAAATGAATCAAAATATTTATAGGTTATACAATAAAATGGTGGTTTGATGTAAATACCGATGTGAACCGTTTGTAGTCTAATATTCAGCAAAAGGCTGTTTAAAGATACCTTATGTGAACCACTACTAAGTCTAAGCCGTTAAGTCTGTACACAAGTGAGTCCCTAAATAACTACGAGGCCTATAGTGAATGTTTAAACAGCTACTATGCAGATAGTATCAATAGCAGTATAAAAGCTGATTAACAGTAGATATGTTCAACAATAAGCTGTGTTATGCGCCACAAATGAACCATTATACGACTATTGGCTGCATAACAGCTCACATGTGCTCCCTTAATAAGTCAGCGAAATATAAGTTCACAAATACCTCCTTATACAGCACTAAGCGTAAAATTACCCACTAAACAGCTCTTATTACAGTTAAAGCATTGGAATATGTTAAAAGCTGAATAAAGACGTTAAAAATATACCTTTATAGCACTCTAAGCGTATTAATGGTGGTTTTGTGGGCCGTTATTCAGCTCTTATTCAGTCTAAGCCGTTTTAATATTGACTGATCGCTGTTATGCAGCTACAGGTTCACCGGTGAGTTCTTAAAACACTCTTAATAAGCATAAAGTTTTAAATTGGTCTAAAGGTGGGTAGTTATACAGCTATCTGTGCTACTTGGGATATTTTGCAATAGATTGTAAAACAACGTATAACGATGCGATAATAGAACTCATAAATACGAGTATCTAACCACAAATCCCGGCGAGTAGATACGAGTGATCGTATAAGATCACTACGTAATCGTATCTCACTAAACAGCGTCCTTTCATTGGCGTCTGTTAAGAATCCTCCACGGGTTTTTGTTGTAGAAGAGTTACGTTGCGAGACTTGCATTTGTTTACATGTAATGTCTTTGATGAGATTTTATTATCTATCTAGGATTAAAATGATAAAGTGCAGTGGCTAAGCAAACTAAATTATTATCACCTAACTGTTACTAAATAATGCATGTCGTACAAATTAAGAGGAAATAGTAAGGTCGAGAGAATTGAAAATTAGGTATTTGTAAAAGGAAAGTAAATTTTTGGTCAGCCGTTATTAAAATTGATCCGCAAAAAAAAATAAGCAGTTAAATCATTTGGGCAGCATACAAAGATTTGGCTGGCAATAAATAAAATCGGGCGGCAACTCTTGTTCAGCAAACAGTTTAAAAACGGTCAACATTTTAACCAATATTAATCGGCTTTTTTTATCATTTGGCTGCCTAATAAACAGTCGAGCTGCAAAATAATTACTTGGGTAGCAAGATTTTACAATTGGTCAGCAGAGAGTTTAATTGAGATATACAGGCTGTCACTGTGATATATACAGGGTGTCACTGTGTTATATACAGGGTGTCACTGTGATAGATACAGGATGTCACTGTGATATATACAGGGTGTCACTGTGTTATATACAGGGTGTCACTGTAATGTATACAGGGTGTCACTGTGATAGATACAGGATGTCACCGTGATATATACAGGGTGTCACTGTGTTATATGTATACAGGGTGTCACTGTAATGTATACAGGATGTTACTGTGATATATACAGAATGTCATTGTGATATATACAGGGTGCCATTGTGTTATATACAGGATGTCACTGTGATAGATACAGGATGTCACTGTCAGCAGAGAAAACATGTCTGTAAGCAGTTTAATTGAAATATACAGGGTGTCACTGTGATATATACTGGGTGTCACTGTGATATATACAGGGTGTCACTATGTTTTATACAGGGTGTCACTGTGATAGATACAGGATGTCACTGTGATATATACAGGGTGTCACTGTGTTATATACAGGGTGTCACTGTAATGTATACAGGGTGGCACTCTAAAAACGAAACAGCTCCCAAAAATAGGTAGGTTGGGGTTATTTTTTTTTTTATGACCCTAAAACGAAACGGCTCCCAAAAATAGGTAGGTTAGGGTTATTTTTTTTGATGACCCTAAAAACGAAACGGCTCCCAAAAATAGGTAGGTTAGGGTTATTTTCTTTTTGATGACCCGAAAAACGTAAGTGACACCCTGTATACATTACAGTGACACCCTGTATATAACACAGTGACACTATGTATAAATCACAGTGACACCCTGTATATATCACAGTGACATCCTGTCCTGTATCTATCACAGTGACACCCTGTATATATCACAGTATCACTCTGTATCTATCACAGTGACACCCTGTATATACCACAGTTACATCCTGTATCTATCACAGTTACACCCTGTATATAACACAGTGACACCCTGTATATATCACAGTGACACCCTGTATATATCACAGTGACACCCTGTATATATCACAGTGACACCTGCTACTTGACAGCTGACAATTACCGAATGACAAAATGCGCACACGATTGGCGGCAGAATAGTAGCGCCCAGTTAGGTTTTATTGCCCCCTTTTTTTTGATGAACAAAATGAAATATTTTGCTTACCTACTGATTGCTTACCAAAATTTGATTTACCGTAGATCGCTTAATGCAGCTCAAATATTTAATTTGCTGACCAAAATAATTTAGAGCAGATCAGTATATCATTAATTGCAGCCTGATTTATAAATGTTTGCTTACCATAAGTTGCTTACCAACTAGCTATTTTGGCTGACCAAATACATATTTCTGCTGACCAAAATATGAATATTTTGCTGATCGATTAAATGATACCCTTTGTAAAATGTCTCGCTATCCCGCACTGCCCGCCTCTCACCCGCAGAGCGCGATAGAGAAAACTGCAGCTTGGACCGAAAATACCTTTTAAAATTTCATGAAAACAACGTTTCGTAGTCCTCTGATTTCTTCCCAAAACTTAGCAAATTTATTTGCGCAACATTTTAAAACCAATCCGCTGCCTACATCTGGTGATGCGCCCTGCACTACAGACCATCTTTCGGGCGGTACTGAATTGACGTTTTCTCCAAAGCAAGTCCTTAAGACAGTGAGAGCAATGAAGCGTGGTAAATCGCCTGGATTTGATGGACTTAGTGTGGAGCACATTATCTACGCTGGGGATGATATATTTAATGTATTGTCGGTATTTTTCAACCTGTGTATTAAATATAGTTATTTACCAAAGCCATTAATGCGTACTGTTGTCACTCCAGTGCCTAAAAATAAGACTGGTGATCTGTCCAATCTCAATAATTATAGGCCAATTTCCCTTGGTACTGTCATGGGTAAGATATTGGAGAGACTATTGCAACCCGAACTGATGAGGAACGTACGTATCAATGATGCCCAGTTTGGTTTTCGGCCCCGGCTCTCGACAGACTCCGCCATCCTCTCGCTTAAACACTGTGTTAATTACTACACCAAAAGAAGCACCTCTGTGTATGCATGCTTCTTGGACCTAAGCAGGGCCTTTGACTTAGTTAATTATAAACTACTGTGGAAGAAACTGCTTGGGTCCGGGGTCACACCAGATGTTGTGGGTCTGTTGAGGTACTGGTACGAGAATCAAACGAACAATGTGAGATGGGGCGACGCAGTTTCTAATGATTACAGATTAGAATGTGGTGTTCGCCAAGGAGGATTGACCTCTCCGGACCTCTTCAACATCTATGTAAATGACTTGATCGTGGAGCTGAGAAGCGCCAGGATAGGGTGTCATATCGGAAATGTATGTTTAAATAACTTAAGCTACGCGGATGACATGGTGCTTCTCAGCCCCTCGATCCATGGTATCAGTGATTTACTAGCAATTTGTCAACGCTACGCAGCCAATCATGGGCTGCTTTATAACACCAAGAAGACAGAACTGCTGATCTTTAGATGTGGGAGAGGGCCGGATAGGGTGCCCCAGGTTTATTTGAATCGTGAATCGGTTCGGGTTGCAAAGTCGGTGAGGTACTTAGGTCATGTTGTGACGGAGGACCTAAATGACGACCAAGATATAGAGCGGGAAAGAAGGGCTCTGTCTGTTCGCTGTAACATGCTGGCACGTAAATTTGGCAAATGTTCTGATGATGTAAAAATTACATTATTCAGAGCATATTGCCAGAGCTTCTATACGTGTCAGCTTTGGACGCGATACACCAGGCGTGCGTACAGTAGCATCAGGGTGCAGTATAATGATGCATACCGCATTCTGATGCGAATGCCAAGGTACTGTAGCGCCTCGAATATGTTCGCGGCGGCCAGGGTACCCGACTTTTTCGCTATCATAAGAGCGAGGGTGGCCTCATTCTGGGAAAATGTCAGAAGCTCCAATAATGAGATTTTAAAAGTCATAAGTGACAATTTAGACAGTCCTATTTTTAGGCATTGGCTGTCGGTGCATCACAACCAGAACCAGAAATAAGTTTTTATATTTCTGTGATATTTTTAAGTACGTTAATTGTAAGCTAGGTATAAGATTTATATGGGATGTTTTTTATGCCTGAAATAAAACTTTATTATTATTATTATTATTATTATTAACCTATTTAACTAATTTTTTCATTAAACATTAAAGAAAGGCTTTGGCCGTGTTCCTATGTTTTCCTTTTTTTTAATAATATAGTCAAATTTGTTTTCTGGATGTGTCAACACAGCGGAAAATCTGGCATTTTTTTTTAGGTTTTTGAAAGTTAATATCTCTTTTGAGAATCAATTTATCGTAAAAAGGAAAACATAGGAACATAACAATAGTAGTTTTTGGACAAAAAATGATTGCTCTACTGGCATTATCCACGGAGGAAACAGGGGACTACGTTTGTATGGAAAAACTGCCCCCCTGTTTCCTCTTAAGACAAGTTAGGTAAGATGAATGGTCAGTGATGGTCACTTAGTATGTGCGTGTGGCTTCTCTTTTTGAATGTGAATGAACCACACCCCGTGAATCTTAACCACAACATTCTGCGATCTTTGTAACTTTACGAAATATGTGAATGAACGGATGTTTCCCTTCCAGCCGAGGAGTACTACTCCATGCCACAGCTGTTCCACCTGGACGAGTACGAGCGCTGCCTTGCGGCGCGCGGCGTGTACTGCCTCGGCAGCTTCGAGCTGTCTCCTGACGCGAACGACTCGCGCGTCTACCGGCTCATGCAGGTAGGGAGCTGTCCACAGTGCGAGCTGCCTCGCGGCGTGTACTGCCTCGGCAGCTTCGAGCTGTCTCCTGACGCGAACGACTCGCGCGTCTACCGGCTCATGCAGGTAGGGAGCTGTCCACAGTGCGAGCTGCCTCGCGGCGTGTACTGCCTCGGCAGCTTCGAGCTGTCTCCTGACGCGAACGACTCGCGCGTCTACCGGCTCATGCAGGTAGGGAGCTGTCCACAGTGCGAGCTGCCTCGCGGCGTGTACTGCCTCGGCAGCTTCGAGCTGTCTCCTGACGCGAACGACTCGCGCGTCTACCGGCTCATGCAGGTAGGGAGCTGTCCTCAGTGCGAGCTGCCTCGCGGCGTGTACTGCCTCGGCAGCTGCGAGCTGTCTCCTGACGCGAACGACTCGCGCGTCTACCGGCTCATGCAGGTAGGGAGCTGTCCACAGTGCGAGCTGCCTCGCGGCGTGTACTGCCTCGGCAGCTTCGAGCTGTCTCCTGACGCGAACGACTCGCGCGTCTACCGGCTCATGCAGGTAGGGAGCTGTTCACAGTGCGAGCTGCCTCGCGGCGTGTACTGCCTCGGCAGCTGCGAGCTGTCTCCTGACGCGAACGACTCGCGCGTCTACCGGCTCATGCAGGTAGGGAGCTGTCCACAGTGCGAGCTGCCTCGCGGCGTGTACTGCCTCGGCAGCTTCGAGCTGTCTCCTGACGCGAACGACTCGCGCGTCTACCGGCTCATGCAGGTAGGGAGCTGTCCACAGTGCGAGCTGCCTCGCGGCGTGTACTGCCTCGGCAGCTGCGAGCTGTCTCCTGACGCGAACGACTTGCGCGTCTACCGGCTCATGCAGGTAGGGAGCTGTCCACAGTGCGAGCTGCCTCGCGGCGTGTACTGCCTCGGCAGC
The DNA here is from genome assembly GCA_947034925.1 of Eudemis profundana. Lineage (NCBI taxonomy): Eukaryota > Metazoa > Arthropoda > Insecta > Lepidoptera > Tortricidae > Eudemis > Eudemis profundana. Next base: position 19,433,329 of record OX344812.1, read on the forward strand.
TTCGAGCTGTCTCCTGACGCGAACGACTCGCGCGTCTACCGGCTCATGCAGGTAGGGAGCTGTCCACAGTGCGAGCTGCCTCGCGGCGTGTACTGCCTCGGCAGCTTCGAGCTGTCTCCTGATGCGAACGACTCGCGCGTCTACCGGCTCATGCAGGTAGGGAGCTGTCCACAGTGCGAGCTGCCTCGCGGCGTGTACTGCCTTGGCAGCTTCGAGCTGTCTCCTGACGCGAACGACTCGCGCGTCTACCGGCTCATGCAGGTAGGGAGCTGTCCACAGTGCGAGCTGCCTCGCGGCGTGTACTGCCTTGGCAGCTTCGAGCTGTCTCCTGACGCGAACGACTCGCGCGTCTACCGGCTCATGCAGGTAGGGAGCTGTCCACAGTGCGAGCTGCCTCGCGGCGTGTACTGCCTTGGCAGCTTCGAGCTGTCTCCTGACGCGAACGACTCGCGCGTCTACCGGCTCATGCAGGTAGGGAGCTGTCCACAGTGCGAGCTGCCTCGCGGCGTGTACTGCCTTGGCAGCTTCGAGCTGTCGCCTAACGCGAACGACTCGCGCGTCTACCGGCTCATGCAGGTAGGTCTTTTCTCTCCGTTGTTTCGCTCTTGGCAGAGCGCTGAGGTATCCTCGTCGGTGGTAGAGGCGGACACAGCTCTCCACACGATCTCCCGCCATCTCTCCCTGTTGGCATGTAGGTGTAGCTGTCAGCGATCATGCGGCGCTCCATTAAAAGCAGTGTTGGCAATTGTTAGTTAGGTAGCTGTCCACAGTATGAAGACTGTCGACGCGCAGCGTCTATTTAGCCGCTCACTAAAATATCATTACCGTTACTTATTAAGTACTTCAAGCAGTGGTTGTAATGTAAGTTTACAACACGAAATGATATATGGCATAATCATGCACAAATAGGAAAGTATAGTTTAGTTTTAGTACAATGGCTCGCATTCCGTGTAATATTGGTAATGCATGTTGGTTGTTGGCAATGCGCACCGAGCCGGGACATTCGCGCCTGCGCATTTGCGCTGTGCCCGATATTGCCATGCCAGTGATGATCGATCGATCCTTACTCAAATTCTTCTATTTGCGACTAGGTAATTTCATTAAACATTCAGACAAAAATAAGCACTCGCTATTTTATACTACTAGTCGATAGGACTATTGTTCAGGATAAAATCTCTCTAATAAACATTTGGTCTTACAAATGAGCTAAGTAACTAAAGGATTTAAGGTAGTTCGTCTCCAGGGCCCATAGATTTTTTCCACCCTATAGATGTATGATATAACTAGACTAGATACACAATTAGCCGGAAAAAATGGCCCCACAAAATAGATGCCGGAACGGCTCGAACATCCGTTTCGTCAATCTTCATCAATCATCAATTAGAATATTTAAAATATAACTAGTCTGTGAAACTATGGGTCTATGTTATTATAAGTCAATGTTAGCAATATTCGCCAAGCCTATGACTAGCCATAAAGAGTTAAATTGGATAGTTTGCAACACCTATGATTAAGCAAAGCAATGGTGTTGGTATTTCGCTGGTTTCCTCACCTTCTTTAATTGCGTTGGCCACGGTAATACTTTCTTACTTCCATTACAGTGACTAACCACAATTATGTTTGTGACACCCTTATTGCCTTCGCAATACAGCCTAAATTAACGAAGTTATCTCCGCGGTTTGTGAAAGATGAATATACTTTTAGAATAATGTTAGGTTATTATAGCCTAATTACGTAATTACTGACTCAATGCTTATGTTTCTCTGTATACTATACTAGACATGTGCAAAATGTGTCACTAAAGTCAAAAGAGTGATATAAAAGCTCTCAAAGATATGTATTATTCCTATCATTATTTTAGATCAGTAGCTCCGTCGTGTCGTGTGCCAACGGCTCACTAGCTCTTATAAGCTCGGTAGCTCCGTGGTGTGTCAACCGCTCATTAGTTCAGTAGCTCCAAATCCGAATATTTCCGAACGAAAGAGAGCGCAGTACCTACCTAATAGGTATACGGTGACAAGATATAGGGATGAAAAGTTCATGTTGATCGTGTCTTTTCTCGCAGTTCAGGGCTCAATAGAGATACTTGAGAGCGAGTGAACGAGTGAGTTGAACGATATACTAAATTGTTTGAATCGGAACTGAGCTAGTGAACCGGTGAGCTAGATCAACTGATATAGCTCTTTTGAATCATTCACTCGCGAGCTACACAAGTTTACTGTACACGTTGTTGTTTCATATACAATGTGCAGCAATGGGCCGCTGTTGCAGGGCCCGCAGAGGATAATATCAAAAAAAGCTTACTCTGTACTACCTACTAATGGTCACTGTACACGATGTTAAAGTATAAAGACGAGCAAGTAGTCCAACTTCGGCCGTTTAGCAGCACGCGACACGTATTCACACAGACGCACGATAGCACGGAACGCACTCAGTTCCATAGGTATACCTTACCCAGTTTGAAGCGAGCTCTTCTACTTGAGACAACAATACCATTGAGTGGTTAACCACAAATTATAATAATGAGCTTGTAGTAAAAGAAGATAATAAATAAATAAAATAAAAAATAAATAAAAATCGTTTATTTCCGACAACTGGATCCATACAAATGTTAGTACATACTTACACATCTACGTTAGACTAAAAACTAGAAAGTGTTAGTAACAATGGGTACTTATGCACTATGTTAGACTATGGAATATGTAGTTAAAGAGCGGTGCAGGCCTATCCAGTGCTGCAGGTAGCGACTGTCAAGCCTGTCCGCTATCACGCCCAGGATGCTATTGGTGCTGGCGCGCACTCTGCAGAGCGTCGCGGCGGCGCGCCGCCTCACTGTGGCGTGGAAGGAATGTGGATAATATACGCCTTGGAAGGTTAATATAATTTTTCTACTTTATTTTTTTGGACAATAAACTACAAAATACACTAACAGAATAATGGCGATCATAACATTTGTTGCATTTCATTTCCATTTCAAACCTACTCGACAAGAAATAAGGTTGAAAATTCGATATACATACAGTGTACTTCTAACCTTTTTTTTTGTAAGTATTTGGTTAGCGGTTCGAGAACAAAAGTAGATAATAGCATTGTATAGATACAATGCTATTGTAAGTACAGGTAAGTGGATGAGCTCTCTTCAAACTGGGTAAGGTATACTGGAGCATTCTTACGAGTACTTTTTGTAGGAATAGAAATTACTGTTATTATAGTGCGACGATGTTTTACCAAGGTCGTGAACTTTCCATGATACCAATGATCGCTTGCAATAGAACTTTAGAGAAGCCTAAAAAAATTTACATATGAGACTATGACAACCGTATTGATTTCTTACCAGTTCACGGGACAATGATGTCCTGCTGTTGGCGAAGCCAACGCGAAGAGGCCCTTTCGAAAATTTTATTAAAGGCAAAGTGTACATCCAGCGGATGCTATCTCCATCTGTGTCATTGTCATAGGACGCACATAGAGACAGCCCCCGCGAGATACAAGGACTGTTGTGAAGTGATGGAATCTAATTCTACTGGACTTATGGGCAGAAATCTGGGTTATTAACCCATTGATTGAAGTAATAGTTGTCTTTGAGTTTAAAAATGGGGGGAGGGGATATTTGATTTGATCCCTCTAGGAAACAAAGGCATTTCTCTGAATAGGATCTGTGAAAATAAGGTATCGAGTGGAGTGTGATCGGTTGATTTGCGAAAGCGTTAGCCAGCTTACAGGCAAAGGGTTACGTAAAATAACTTGTTTTCCGTACCTAAGTCTGCTGCCAGTGTACGTTTACATTGGTAAATGGCGGAACGATAGTTAGGTCACGTTAGGCACTTGTGGAAATATGCGCCGATGTCGTTCTTTCTCCTGCGCTTTATTTGCAAGACACGCAAAAAGGCTTTCGTAGAGGAGGGTTTTAGCTAAGATCGTAATGTTACTTACAAAAAAATACCAGCGCAAAGTCTTCATAAGTACCTAGTTATGGAACACATGAAATTAAAAACGAACGAAAATTAAAGACAATAAAAATACAGATTTTTCGTTCAAAAGCATTATCGCAAAAGGTTATCTAGTACTTTCTCAAATCCACCAGCGTTATCAGATTTTTTTTTGCCAAGTCGGGATTTTGAAACTTTTTGAGTAATTAAAGCGGGATTTTTCGTCGAAAGCGGGACATAATAAAAAAATGTATATAATCAGAAGTTTTTAAATATATATCTTTTTATTTGAGTTTTATTAAATTATTTGTCTGTACCACCCGCCCGCTCTTCCTCAGCACGCTGCACGCACGGTCGAGTTATCCCCGAAAAGCAGGACTAGGCCTGTACCGCGCGGGACATTTAATTTTGATTTATTAATCGGGACGTCTCGTCAAAGACGTTTAGCAACACTGGCGTCCATCGACTCACGAGGTCGTCTGTCATAGGCGTATATACAAGAGGGGAGGGCTGGTTGTCCGTGCCCTGCACTTACATGCACGGTTTTATCTTTTTTTTTCGCTGCACACGTTAATAGCACGCTTGAGTCCAATCCAAAAAAGTACGGAAAACTGTACTAATACGATTTTGCACCACTGTCACAGTATAATAGATAGCAGTAATTTTAGTTCCTACAAAAGGTACATCGCGGGCTTGAATGTGTGCGTGCCGTGTGCGAAACGAAGTACGAACGCACTACAAGCAAAGATTCAAGCTTGTGTAAAAATGCTCCAGTATGTACAGCACTCACACAGACGTGCTATCGTGCGTCTGTGTGAATACGTGTTTGTCTTTATACTTTGACACTGTTCGCCACTCTTTGGACTTTACTGCCCCAACTAGGGATTGCAATCCGGTCCAATTCTCAATCCGGCCGGATCCGCCCGGATTAACCCCAATCCCAATGCAGTTTTGCTATTGCGTCTATTCAATATTACGCTTTTTGTCCAGTTTAGTGGCCTTAAAGCAACACGCGGAGTTGTTTTCGCAAATAAACTAATAAAACAATGGTTTAGTGTTAAAAATCAACTTAAATAAGTCAAAAAACAGTTTCATTGCTCTCAGAGTAATATGAATAATTGTGCATCTCCTTCAGTAATATTTAGGTTCAATAATATTAACTTATTTACAGCTACGACTACAAATGAGCACATGGTAACCTTGTCTCGTAATAAAAATAACAAAATAAATCTTCTTTATAAAGATAACCCAATTTATTTTAATTAAAGGAATTATAAAGGTGAGAAAAAAAAGTCTCACTGCTCTCACAGTAATATGAAAAAAAATGTATCTGTTTCAATAATATTAACCTATTTTTAGCTACACATGTGCACATTTACAAGGTGGGCCCGTTTCACGAAGCTGCAAGTTACAAATTACAAGAGGAAGTCTCTTTTCAATACTTTTTGATAGAAAGAGACTTCCGCTTGTAATTTGTAACTTGTAGCTTCGTGAAACGGGCCCCTTGTCTCATAATAAAAATAACAAGATTAAATCTTTTATATAAAAAATAAAACGTAATTTTTTAATTTACTCTTTGTATGCTTAGGCACTGATCAGTGCAGAGCCTTTGAAACTGATGTTAAAACTTTAAGATACAATTTGATACTTAAACAAATTTTTGACATAACATACGAAAGTTGAAAGGAACTTTTTATAGTATCTATTGCTAAATCAAAAATTTACCACTAATTTGGTGTTCTTTGAATTTTGACTTTGCTTATTTTCTCTACTATGCAATTCGCCTGTTGACTCGATTTTTTTCCTGTCGTAAATCGATTCTTACTATTTGTGAGGAACAAATATCTATAAGACACCTAATACATTTGTATAAGTATAACAGCCACAAATTGTAATCAAAAGTAGCAGCAGATCGCACTGAGCATTGAAAACGCTCTATACAAAACGGTAGGAACTTATGACGTCATCCGTTCCGTCGCTGCCATTTTGAGCACGAAAAAGTGCGTTTAAGCACATAGTTGTCATACATTTATTGTTTCAGTGTTATTTAAGCATTCCGAAATTGACTTTAATTTTTCTTTAAGACGATAAAAAAAATATCGTTTTTTTATTTAAATAAATATCGTTTTTAATTTTGTGGTCTCATAACTTTATATTTTTTATACATTTTTTGTTTATTTCTCTTGTGTTATGATAATTTAGAATTTTCCAATCCATGTGACTATATTATGTTGTAAAATTCAACATTAGTCAACATCAACATCCCTATTCCGAATGATGGGCCAGTTGGCCTCCATATCCAATACAAATATCATGCATATCACGTGTTTCTGATACGAGGATAAACTCCAAAAGCCCCGGAGAAGAGAGTTATCAGCCTTCAAATACTGGGTGTTAAGAGTTAATTGATACTTAATTCATAATTAAGAATCAATTAACTCATCATTAGGAGATTTTTATAGTGATCTTAGTGACTAGTGGTCTTAATAACAATTATAGCAAATGCTGTTGTGTTGTCAGTAAATCTACATCCGTTATAATTGTATTGGTGATGAGGCTGGGTGCCGTACATTTGTGCCCATCATTCTTTAACATTCAATGAAGACATGAGAAAGAAAGGAGTGAGTGCTGAGATGACGAATGATAGAGGAGAATGGAAGCAAAAAATATGTTGTGCCGACCCCACGTAAAGTGGGATAAGGGCAGGGAGATGATGATTCTTTAACATTCAATCAACTTTATTAATACTAAGAGGATCGATATTAATATCAACAATAACAAAATACTATATAGTACCCGTTAATACCCGTAATATTTAACACAAATAAAGAAGACTAATCATAATCAATCACATATCAATATCACATCACATTGCACTTTAAATACCTAGTAGGTAGTAGTGAGTGTATAATGTTGTGATACCATAACGTTAATCGAAAGAAATATTTGTCAACTTTGGCCAAAGGGTCATACATAACATAACCATTAAACAAGAATAACGTCTCATCTCAAAGAAATGAATAGAAAATTAAGAACGACATCGGTCTTTGAAGATATTGAATCTTGAGTTTTTTCCTAACATATCATTTACCATATTCAAAACCCGCTAACGTGCAAACTTACGTAGGACTGGAAGCTGAACGATTACGCAATAAGCGCGTTTTTACCCATAGTTAGGTACTAGTAAAATAAATACGAACTCTGTCCCGTGGCCAATGTGTATACAATTGTCCATCTATGTAAATGTTTATTTTTCTCTCCGAATGTAAATCTGTTGTGGCTTATCTTCAGTCTCTTTGGGCCTACCGGATCCGGTCGCCGTCAAAGAGTACCGGATCCGGCCGGATTACCGGATCCGCCGGACCGGATTGCAATCCCTAGCCCCAACCCAACGGCTATCCACGCCTGCCTGCTCACTGCCACTTCACCCATCTAGCATAGTTATCAGAGTTGTACTTACAGGACTACTCTTCGAACTGGGTGGACCACTTCAACCACACGAGATTGCACCGCGGGCTGTGCGTGTCGCGGCGCTGCAGCGCGCCGGACGCGCTGCCCGCGCCTGAGGAGCCCGCGATGGACACATGGTACATTTTTTGATTCTATAAGAAACGCTATGACAGGACTTCCCAAGCAAGGGGGCACGCCGAACTTGGGGGGCGTAGAGAAATGTCAGGGGGGCGTATAGGTACGCTTACATTTCCGAAAAAAAAACTATTTAACACGTAGGTAAATTAACTGTTCTGAATTGCCATTCAATCGCTGCTGTTGTAAAAAAAAATGTGTTTCTTCTTTTTGTTCAAACTTAAAGGGGGGGACATCAAAATATCATTTTTGGTTCGGGTAGGCTCGGCGAAATTAAGGTTGGGAAACCCTGCGCTATAACATGGGGTAATTCACGACACGAGTAAACATGGCTCTCAAAGATCGGCAACGTATAGGTAAGTAATACTCACATAAATATATCGCGATTTGTCTGGCAACCAAGCGTGTAACGATTTTCGCCTGGCGTTTGACGCCAAAAGTGTAATTTAGTGATGGAAAACATAAATTTACCATTTAATTTGGTGGTATTTGAACAGTTATCTATACCATTATTATCAGATCTATACTGACTGGAACTGAAGTTAATGGCGTCCGAAGTAGGTCGCCGCCACTTCTTTATATCACGCGAGGTACATGCACTTTTTACCCGACTGCGGCGAAGCCCAAAGGAGGGTTATGTGTTTGACCTGTATGTATGTATGTCCGTTCCTGTGTCCGCTCGTAACTACTCAACGGCACATCCGATTTTGATAAATGATACATCATTAGATTTGTCTTGATGGTGCGAGTGTCACTGGGTATGAAGTTTGTTAAAATAAACAAAATGGCGGATTTTATGCAGTTTCAAAGTGCACCGCGGTCGGGTTTTTTTTAGTAAAAATGTGGTTATTCCTTCTACCTGGATATATTTCTGTGGTGTTGCAGAAATTCATGGGCGACGATGACTGCTTTCAACCAGGCAGCTCGCCTGCTCGTTTGTCACTTGTTACAAAATTGCACAACGAAGGTGCTGCCAACTGGTGTTGCCAAACCGAATCTTGTACTCTATCATGCTGGGGCCACATTAAGGGGAAACGCCGTTATCATCGCGATGAAAGACGATTAACGTTAGGTAGCCACGACTGGGGAAATTTTTCGACAAAAAGGTGCATCACAGGAACTTACTGACTACTTAGATCCTCTAAGGAAAATGTGCTATTACCGTTGCACTGTTGCTCTCGGGTCCTGACCCGAGCAGCCTGCTGCACGTGTACTCATGACGTAGGTTATGGTAATAGCTCGTAATGGTAAATCCCCGAAGTGGTGTACGGAGCGTTCTCGCCGCGCTGTGTGGACGTCAAGTAGCGTAACTTGATACTTAATGCTTGCCACTGTCAATATTAGCTAGCACTTCGCTAATCGTACGAGTTGTAAGGCTTAGGCAAATATCCCATTAATACCTAATGAAAATAAATGATCCATTCCTTTTTCGATACTCAGCATTATAAAAAGAATATTGGTCAGGCCGATGAAACACATCGTGCCAAAACTGCACCGGCTTGCCCAAGGATATATTATACGCCACGCCACTGAGGTCATCCGACCACCTTGCAGGTCGTCCCACGCTGCGCTTGCCAGTGGTCTCCACTCGAGTACCTTTCTGCCCCAACGGCCATCGGTTCTTCGAGCTATGTGCCCTGCCCATTGCCACTTCAGTTCGCTTACCCGGTTCTTTGTATACTTGTATTAGAATTCAAACCGGTTTATGACTGTGTGAATTGAATTGATATCGGCCATTCCCCAGAAATAGGTATGTCTGCGTCTAATTCACGCGTCTCCATACATTTAGTATGAAAACAGCGACGCGCTAATTAGGTAACCGCAGACATATTTCTGGAGAATGACCGATATATGAGTATCTGCGTCATAGTGTTTTCCGTCGCAGGTTCGCATCCTGCGTGAACGCGAGCACGATGTCCTCCCACAACCTGTCGGCCCGTCTGTACCGCCTCGAGTACTGCCGGCGCGGGTCGCCGCCTGCGCGCGAGTTGCACGCGGCCGAGCGCGCGCTGCCCGTGGTGCTGGCCGCGTTGCTGGCGCTCTCAGCCGTCTCCACCGCACTTGACATGCTGCTCTCCGACAAGACCAAGAGAGGTCAGTTACACAGTATAGACCAAGGACTTTAAAATAAATAGCCGGATGGAGCCTCGTGAACAAAGAACTGAACCATGTCTAATAAACCGGCTACCTAAGCTATGTGTGCGTGCGGCTCGTAAGTACAAGCAGCCGGCTTATTAAAAATGGCGTCAGTTCTCTGTTGGCGAGACTCCGTCCAGCTGTTTATTTTAAGGGCTTTGGTATATAGACACACAGACAGTTATCACACGACCTGTCGGCCCGGCTGTACCGGCTGAAGTACCGCCAGCAAGTAAGCGAGTAAAATTGGGCGAGTAAGAGTTCATTGCGAGCTGACCAGGCACGATGTGATCAATCGACCTTTCCAGATCCGCAATGTAATGCTACTCGACCACTTTTACTCGCTTACTTGTTACTGTATAGGTACTGTTAGCTCCTGGTGTTAGTATCGACGACTTGACATATAAACGGCGTGCAATTGCGAACTTAGTACCGGCTAGCGAGATTCGCTAACCGGCCCGTAAACAGTGTAATCAGGGTTGCGCAAGCGCAGGCTTATCTAACGCGCCCTGTGCGGGTGCGGTTTGCGAAATTATCCTGTACTAACATACCTACGTACGTACATTCGTTAATAATCAGACATAGAAGTTTTTGTGGCACGAATAAGTTTGTCCTAAGGACTTCCCAACGATATTAATTTATCGATAAACTATACTTTCTTATGACGCAACGATACATTAAAATAAGTACCTAGTTTAAAAACATTTAATGAGGGTGTTTAGAAATCATAAACCCACCAGCTGGCAGCAGGGTGGCGAAAGGTCTTTTTGACAGTAGGCGTCAAGATCCACCGATCACAACACCTGTACGTCTAGCATAACTGGCCGCGACTTCGTTTCTCGCGCGACAGAGCATCACCTGTCACTGTCACACTATATTGAGTGGAAAGAGATAGGTAGCATTTGTAGCGCGACAAAGAGTCGCGTGTCACAGTTGTGCTAGAGGTACTGATTTTGAATAGCATTAAAAGAAGTTTTTGTGTGAGAAACAGGTATATACTTAATTAAATTTTTCTTGTTAAAATTTATGTAAATTTGAATTTTTTTAAATTCCTTAAAACTATGCATATGAATTACTTAAATTACATAATTATCATTACCTACTTATGTAACATCGCTGGTTACTGATCAGATTTTAGTTAATTTCTGTCTTATCCGGTGAACTTAATAGGTAATTTAAAATTGTGTTATTTTATATTTTCGACCTCCCATTTCCGCCCCCTTTAAAAAAAATAAAAAAGGTAAAAGATTTTTTTATGTCCAGTAGGCTCAGATTAGCTACTTTTGAAACTATTTCACAAATCGATAGCAGCAGTAGTTCCTGAGATATCTGACTGTGACAGGTACTACTGACAGGCAGAGTCGCACCATAAGGATTCCTTTTTACCATTTTGTTACGCAACCCTAAAAACGACAAAATAAGAATCATCCTTGCCAATGTTGACATGTAGAATTTTAGACCGATGGATAAACTACCTAAATGTCTTCTGCCAGAATCTGTGTCAAGCTATACGTATATACGTAGGTACTTCCGCCATCGTGGCGAACTCACGAGTAGGTAATGCGAAATTCAAACATGATAAATTATCATGTAATAATATCGCGTAATATGTGGTTGTTACTTCATATACCTAACCCACAGAAATATCTCGAGATAGAGGGACATAGTTCGTAGATTTGTATGATAACTAAGCGTGTAACGTTTTTCGTTGGGCGTTTGACGCCAAAAGTGCTATTTAGTGATGGAAAACATAAATTTTCCATTTCATTTGGTGGTATTTGAACAATTAATTATGCCATTTTCACGACATAATCTAGTACCTACCTACCTATTTATTTGGTAGACAACCTCGACGTCTTCTCCACTAGATGTCCGAATATCATGCAAATCTCCCAGGAGTTCGACATACATGATGCCACTGATGCCATGATGTACAAGATGGACAGATGATCTGGTTAAGGCTGCTGGATCACGGTGGATGCAAGTTGCTTCCAACCAAATTAAGTGGAAATCTATGAGGGAGGCCTATGTCCAGCAGTGGACGTCCTATGGCTGAAATGTGATGTGTGTGTGTGATGTGTGATGCCACGGAATCAACGAAGAAATGCCCACCTAAGAGCTTAAAATGGTAACGGGTTATTCTTCAGAAATATGTCTGCGGTCACCTTATTCCGCTGGCCCTTTTTCATACTAAATGTATGGAGACAGAGGAATAAGTCGCTGACATATTTCTGAAGAATAACCCCAACTTTCAATGTTACCCGCATGAGATGCTCATAGCGTTGATCATTGAGATACGCGCAATGCGTGCGACCGGCCCGCGCCGGCGCAGCCGAATCTTTGCACAATGCGCAGTGTCATAACATTCAGATCTGGGCCTTTCGCTCGTGGCCCTGACCTGCGCGCACGCGCACGCTCGAGAGTCGATGACACCTGAACAGCCACCGATTGTCAAAAATCACTTCACACTAATATTATATTTAAAGTATGAAAGTTTGTGAAGATGTTTGTTTCTAAATAACGGGGTAACAACGAGATGAATTGAGATGAAATATGGCATTCAAATAGACCAAGTCCTGGATTGAAACATATAGGATACTATATCCCGGTAAAGAGTTCCCTTGGGACATTAACGAGAATATCGCGGGCGGATACTTAGGTACATTACTAGAGTCTGTGCGGAAAGAGAATAGGATTTAGCGGCCATTCTCACGAAGTATGACTGCGTCTAATTACCGCGTCTCCATACATTTAGTATGAAAACAGCGTCGCGGTAATTAGGAGATCGCAGACGTACTTCGTGAGAATGGCCGTTAGATATGGGGGGGCGCTGTAATGCTTTTCTACCGTATTTGCAAAAAAAATGTCATACTGGTTAGGTTAGTTCCGTTTCTCGCCACGCCTATTCTCTTTGCGCACAGACTCTATTAGGTAGACAAATGATAATAGACGTAGCGATCGATATTGGTTACATTTTTGTCCGTTTGTAAATCGTTTGCGGGACAAAGGTTGTGGCCATTTTTATTTATAGCCAGCAAAATCTTTGAATGCCGTCCAAATTATTTAATGGCTTATTTTTTGCGGACCATTTATAACTTCCCATAGTCAATACTATTAAACGGATGTCCAAGTTGTTAGTAGACAGTTTACAAAAATATGAGACAGTGCTCGAAAAACTCCGGAAACTATTAAAAAAATGTTTCTACGCTCGAAAGCGGTTCTCGGTTCTAGGTTAACATAAGCAAAGCAATGTAAGCTTTCGGCAGTGTAGGTACGTCAGATTCCGATTTCGTCGGATGACATGTAGGTAAGATTCCGTTCTCGGCATATTCCATGGAGGTCAGATTCCGATTTCGACAGATTTCTAAATTGCATAAATTGCATTTTCGTCAAATTCTTAGTAGGTCAGATTCCATTTTCGCCAGATTCCTAGTAGGTCAGATTGCATGTTCGTCTGATTCCTGGCAGGTCGGATGCCGACTTCCTTAGATTCCTAGGGGCATTCCACCAGAATGTCGGGCACGTGACGCTTTTTTTCATACTTCTACCCGAGTTAGGAAGTACATTTTTATCATGTCAATATTTTATAACTTGGTTTCCGAATTGATAATATCATTTAGGACTTTTCATTTGTTTTTAAGGTAGCTGCCATAGCCGTCACGTGCCCGACAAAGTAGACGTTTTCGTGGAATGCCCCAACCAGGTGAGATTCCGAGGTGGTCAGTTTCCCAGTAGGTAGGTCAGATTCCGAATACGTCAGTTTCCTATTTCGTCAGATTCCGAGTAGGATAGTTTCCTATTTGGTCAGTTTTTATTTTGCCAGATTTAAATATCGATTTGTTCACAAAATCGATACCGTGATCAATCTGAAATTTTGAGAAATTACCGTTCCAAGTGGATAGTTTCGCAATGTTGAAAACTTTCCGTCGGCACATCGTAATTGTACTCCCGTGCCTTGCCCATATGTGGAGAAAGGTCAAGGTGAGCAATGAGCATCAATGATCGCGGTTCGGAATTACGGTGGCCGGGACTAGCGCACCTGCTTGCTGGTTTGTAAGCTCCCACTTGGTCAGGATTCATACCCAAGAGTCAGTAGGACTCGTAGGTCAAGTCAGGTTAAAAAAAACCGGTTCAGACTGAGAAACAAACAGATCGGTTTTCGTTTATCAGGTCAGATATTTTCACTAGTGTTTGCTTGCAGCGATCTTTACACCTTGTTAGAATTGAAGTAGGTAGGTAGGTATTTAAGTAGTAGGCATCCCACGAAATCGTCTACTTTGTCCCGCACGAGACGACTATGGCAGCTACCTTAAAAATATATAGAAAGTCCTAAATTACATTATCAATTTAGAAACCAAGTTATAAAATATTGACACGCCAAAAATTTACTTTCTAACTTTGTTGGAAGTATAAAAAAAAATGGCGTCTTGTGCGGGACATTTTGGTGGAATGCTCCTATTCACGCAAAATAGACGCATATTTGTTGCCGAGTTGCGGAAAATGAATCCGTGTAAACCTATAATCTATAACCTTAATATCTATTAGCTAATTTACATATACAATTTGTCTTCACTGTTAACTCTCTTCAGAGTCGGATTCTCTGACGTAACGCTTTGATAGCGGCAAAGCCGACGTTACAGAGGGCGCGACCCCGTCAGGATGGTTTATTGTCCCGATTACTGCCACTTTTACTGCCTGTAGACTGACATTTACAGTACTGACATTGCTGACCCAGGAAGCGCCTAACGTTACTCCTGTACACCTGTAAATTTTTATACTTACCTTTATTAAAAGCGGGAGTCTCCCAAGCTAACTCTTGCATTTATTATTACATGCCTACTTATTTATTTTAAACCCTATGACAACTTTTTCAACTACTTTTACTACGATTTTTATGAAGCTTTGCGCACTAATTGAGTTCTCATGACAATGGAACATCCGGTATGTTCCGTCCGGTAATCGGACCCGAACGACAGTTTTGTTAGTGACGTAGTGCTTACTTCTGCGTACAGATCACTGCTACGTACACTGCACTACTTATAGTGCTATGAAGGAGGCGTAACTAGATCCTCAGAACTCCAACTGAGTGAGGTTGCAGTCCCACAGGGTTCTTCTGTCGGAAACCTGCTCTTCCTAGTTCTGGTAAACGATTTGATGCCATTCTTTAAAGAAGGCGACTTCGTCATGTACGCTGATGACGGCTGTGCTATAATAACAGGCAATAACTTTGAAGAATTGCAAGGAAACGTACTCAGAACTGGTGAGTTCCTTATGAAATGGTTCAGTGTAAATGGCCTGGAACTTAACATTAAAAAATCATGTGTAGTGCATTTCAAACTTAAAAAATCTAGCACTCAACCGCTCGGTATACAAATGAACGGAGTGCTTCTCCCACAAGTTGACCATGTCAAATATCTTGGCTTCGTTATGGACAGTGGACTGAAATGGGACAAACACATAGACGCGCTTAGTGCACGACTATCCAGTGCCGCGTACGCTTTGTCTCGTCTCGTACCCCTGCTCGACGCCGATACCCTACGCATGGCGTACTATGGGTACTTTAACTCCTTAGCCTCCTACGGTATAGACATGTGGGGACTTGCAGCAAACAGGGAACGGATTCTTATAGTCCAAAAAAGGGCTATTAGATTATTAGCAAACGTTAAACCATATACATCGGCAAGAGAGCATTTTAAAAACCTGGAAGTGCTAACCATCCCGTCCGCCTACATAATGGAGGTAGCGAAATACATGTGGATCCATCTGGATGAGTACCCTACTCACAAGTCAAAAAGACGTGAAACGAGACTGATACCCTGTGAGTCAAAATTAGCAAAAGCAGCTAAATGCACAAAAAATGTCGGTATAAAGATCTTTAACAAAATTCCAGAACATATAAAAAAATCGCCGTCTCAACAGGCATTTCTTGATAAACTTAAAATACTGCTGCTAAACAAGGCATATTACTCCTTGGAGGAGTTTTTAACTGATACATGGACATCCGAATAGCTTATACTATGTTTATATTTCGAAAATGTATTGTAACCGATTATTATAACCTACATAATATTTATTTATTAACAATGTGACTTGTAGATATGATTTCTATAAATAAATGAACTGAACTGAACTGAACTATGACTTATTCCTGTGGCAGGGGTCGAAAGTGGGCAAAGAGAAAATGTAACATGTTGTTGTTAAAGTTATTTTTTCCACGGTACCGCGTGCGTTGCGTCACGGCGCGGGATGCGCATCACGAGTCTCGTTTGCCACGCTCCTATTACCGCGAGATCCGCGCATCAGTTATCTAATCTAGTAATACTTAACTAGGTATACCGGTGGTAGCAACGCAACTTCGCGACTCTCGGAGTTAATGCGCATAAATAAGCTTATTTAACCTGATTATAGAGCTGTTTTAAAATGCTTTAAGTAAACGTGTTAAGGTCAGTCGGGGCAAGGGCGCCTATCATAGAAAATCTCGAAAAGTACAGATGTTATACTACAAAACGACAACAACAACCTCTCCGTTTTAGGGCACACATAAACACGTTACGACGTCGCAACTTGAAACGTTGCCGTGTCGTAGCACGTTGCGACGTCGTGTCCTGGTAATCTACAACGAGCAACGTAAAAATTCACGACACGATATCGCATCGTGCCATGACACGGAAATGTAATTTCACGGTACAACGTCGTGTCGTGGAAAACCTTCATTCATAAAACAACTACATATCAGTGTAGAAAGATTAAAAATTAAGATATTTCCACGACACGTCGTCGCAACGTGAAACGAGTTGAGCGAAAGAAAGAGAGAGAGAGAGAGAGAGTGTGAAAGAGTTTTAAAGAGTTGTTCAGGGGATGTGACATAACCATGGCAACGAGGTACAAGAAATAGTTTGATCGACCCAATTAATCGAATTGAACTGACTTTGTTCTGTTCCAGAATACGAATGGGCGCTGTGCTGGTCTCTCCCGGGCTGCTGGCGCGCGCTGCTGGCGCCGCCGCCGGCGGTGACCGCGGCGGGCGACCTGCGCGCGTTCGACGGTGCACGCGTGCTGTGCATGATGTGCGTCATCATCGAGCACGTCTGCTGGCTCAGCACCATCTCGTACGTCGCTGACATACGCTACTACGAGACGGTGAGGATCAGATCACAGAATCTTTTTTTAACGCTATCTAAGCCTCTCATCGGTTGAGGTCTCGGTGATGAGAGCATTCCGAGAACCCTGCAAGCAAACATGCTACTGACTATTTGCCGACCACTCAAAGTGAGCGTACGGACAAGGCGGATCGGTTTAAGCGGTTCAACCTTCAGTTATTGATTGTATGTGTGTTTAATCGAGCTAATGGGAGTTTTAGCTGTCTTTTCGTTCCCTAGCTCAACTAGAATCCGACAAGAAACTTAGGTGGACCCAAACTGTCGGCGTAACTGTCATGAAGATACGTCTACGGTTCTTGCGATCCTGGTATCTTTGAGCAGTGCTCTGCATGATTTGCGTCATCATCGAGCATGTATCATCATGCATGTATGCTGGCTGACCATATCCTACATCGCTGACATACGCTACTACGAGACGGTGAGAACCAGCAGAACCTTTTTTTAACGCTGTGTAAACCTATGAGCTCGGTGAGGTTTTTGATAGCATTCTGAAAGTAGGGGCTTACAATTCTGCAAGCATTTGCTAGCCGCGGCCACTACTAACTGTTTGCTGACCACTCAAAGTGGGATAAGGCGTGTGCAAGTGCGTGTGTGTGTGCGTGTGTGTGTGCGTGTGTGTGTGTAATCGAGCTAATGGGAGTTTTAGTTGTCGATTTGTTCCGTAGCTGAACTAGACTCCGACTAGAAACATTAGCTTGACCCAAGCAACCGTCGGCCCGTCTACTAGTCATTGACAGAGCTCGATCCGTTTTTCGTGTGGAGTTATTTGCAGCTGGGTGGGTAGGAATAGGTGTTGCAGGTTTTGTGTTTTCACAACGGGAGTCAGGGTCAAACCGAGCCGGAACTTAAGAGTGTTTGACGTCTTTTCTTTTCTGAAAAACTCTAGCGTCTACTTTTCTAGTAGGTGTATCTCGTGATTGTCTAAAAATGGTAGAAATGAAAAGAAAGTATTCTATAGACATTATTTACCTACAGTGAGCGTTTCCTCTTTTAAAGGTCCCCTTTTCGGGATATGGGGTGGCAACCCTAGCGCATTATGTTCGTTGATGCATGCTCATTCAGGCAGCATATGTAACGTTAGGAAGGTCGTTGTTAGGCGGTCTCTTCCACTATAAGGAGAAGTTCCGTTAAACGTTGTACGTTGCAGATCCGACGCGCCGGCGACGTGATGCTGCTGGGCAACTCCACGCTGGTGGTGCAGGTGTTCTTCCTCATGGCCAGCTTCCTGCTGGCGCACAAGATCCTGCTGCAGACGGCGCGAGGCTCCACTCCAACCTGGCGCTCATTCTTCTCCACCATGCTGAACCGCATCGTCAGGTCAGTGCCTCTGCCTGCAGGTGTTCCGCATGGACATTTTATCCGCCTAGGGTGTCACTCATTCGCGACAGAACTGACTGTTATTTTACAAAAAGTATTCCAGACCTGCTGTAGCATCTTGAAGAAATAATAAATGAAATAAATAACTAGAGGCTCTATGAGCTGTAGACCTCGGGGGCCTGTCAACCCCGTCTTTTTCCAAAAAAAGAATCGATAAAGACAATCTATATTATTATCGAACCTGCTCAACATTTCACGAGAATCGATTGAGAAATCGGCATTCCGACAGATAGACATACTAAAGCACTTTTGCCCAAGCTGAAACGGAGATGCTTCACGTTTCTACATTATAATAGCAGTAATTTTTTTTCCTACAAAAGCTACATCGCGCGCTTGAATGTGTGCGCACCGTGTATGAACGCACTACAAGCAAAATTTTAAGAATGCGTAATAATGCTCCAATATGGATCGCACTCACACAGACTTCCTATCACCATCTGTGTGAATACGTGTCGCAAACTCCTAAACGGCCGAAGTTCGGTCTTTATACTTGGCTCTCTCGGTCAATAATCGCATTTATGTCACACTTGGCCATAAACTGATGTACACAATAAGGGAGGTCGATCGCACATTTACGTCCCTCGCTTGCAGCACGGGCCGCAAACATCTGCGATCTCGGCCTTTCTTTGTATTACCACCCTAGTTGTGTAACGTAGTATTGTCGTGTCGTGTTATACAGAGTGAGCCCGTCGTACTACATGGTGGTGTGGTTCGCGGCGACGTGGTGGGCGCGGCTGGGCGCCGGGCCGCAGTGGGCGCCGCGCGTCGACGCCGAGGCCGCCGTGTGCCGCGACAAGTGGTGGGTGCACCTGCTCTACCTCAACAACGTCGTCGACGCCGACAACAAGTGCCTAGTGCAGACCTGGTGAGTGAGCGAGACGACAGATCGACTAATTGCTATGTTAACAGATCGGTTGATGAAACGCTTTGCCAAATTGCCAATCCAACTCTAACGAGCCTTTGATATTCCTTTTGAGAATGACATCATAGATCCTTTGAGACCTTTTTATAATACATTTGAAATAAATGTGGTAAAGTCCTAAATATTTTTGTATCATTTGAATTTTGATAGATAGGTAGGTATTGTAAATAGGCCTAAAGGGTTAATCTATCTATATATCAGTGATAGTTTGTTAATAATCACCGGTGATAGCCTATTACCAATAAAGGAGTTTGAGTTTGACTTTGACCCCGGCTGAAAGATGCTGGAGAGGAAAGATGTTTGAGCGTGAGGGCAGGCCGTGGCATGTATCCCATGCCGCCAGCTCCTTAGGGTAAATAAATACATCCCACGTCCTCCTGCGAAAGAGACCAACCAAGAGGTTGACTAATTCCGAAATAAATTGTTGCTATAAAAGTCTACTGAAAAAGCGACTATAATTATGTACCTATACGAAGTGACCTCCCTTGCCAAAAGGACCTGGTTATGACTATGATATTTAACTTAAGGCTTAAAACTTAAGACCTAGGCCCGTATCGTAGAGATCTGTGGCCCCAAGGCACTTGGTATTGAGAAGGTAAGTTATGCTTTTGGGCTTTCATGAAGGATCTAAGCCTAGAGAGAAGGCTTATGCTTTTGGGCTTTTATGAAGGGTCTACCGCCGGTGCCTCTCTACTCTAAGTTTCCAAAGACTTAACAGAGTCTTGGTAAATAATTTAGTCTTGTTTCGGTCTGGTGTTGATGGAGGGCTGTAAACAGCATTGACCAGTTTCTGATCGCATTGCAGGTACCTGGCAGCCGACATGCAGCTATACGCCGTGGCGTTAGTACTGACGCTGGGGCTGGCGCGGTGGCGGCGCGGCGCGCTGCCGACGCTGGCCGCGCTGCTGGCCGGCTCCGTGGCGCTGCTGTTCGCCATCGCCTACTGCTGGCGTCTCGTGTCCACCTTCGTCATGCACAACCCTGAGTGAGTGCTCCTTATACACGCTACCGGACTATTGCAGTTATCTGGCAGCAGTTACCCGACAGCAGACATGCAACTATGTGCTAGCGTTAGTACTAATACTAACGCTGGAGCAGTGGAGCTAGCGCGCTGCCGACCTTGGCGGCGCTACTGGCTGGCTCCGCGGCGCTGTTGTTCGCCATCGCCTACTGCTGGCGTTTGGTGTCCACCTTCGGGATGCATAACCCTGAGTGAGTACTCTTTCCCCAACCTAGGCGGCTATCGGCCAGGTGACGAGTAGCACGGCGTCATTGGGAATTTAGGCGTTTATCTTTTTTTATTATAATCTTATTAAATTAAAAACGGATCATTCTCGTTTTAAAAAGACGAGACTTTAATTCAATGTATTTGAGTCTCACGGTAGTTTTTTTATGTAAATTATAATCTTAGTGATAGTGAAACATATGCTGTAAAGCTTCTTACAATAAATAATTATAATCCGTATGAAATGATTGCAGAACGGTGCGCATTCAGTACTATGGGGACTTGTCGTTCAACATCCTGTACCAGTCTCCGCTGGGCAACGCGCCGGGCACGCTGGCCGGCCTGCTGCTCGCGCACGTGCACCACGAGCTGCTGGCCAGGAACACGCAGCCGCAGCAGTACAGGGTACGTTATACTCTAGGGCAGGGGTCGACAAACCGCGGTTCCCGCCGCATGCGGCTCTTTGAATGGTATACTGTATATACAGTGAAAAACCTGAAACAGTATATCTAAGCTCCGGCTCTTTGAGCTTTCGAAAAATCGATATTTTTCCAGCATCTGGCTTTTTGTCTAAATAATTTGCCGATTCCTGCTCTAGGGGAGACGGAAGCTTACAGACTATGTTGGTATCTAACTCCGTTGATTAATGTTGCCAAGGACATAATGGCGGAAGAACAGAACGTGAAGACTCATCTGGAGTCGACATCCTGGCAGGCAACCCGAGCGCCTTTTTGCATTGGACCACTAGTGGCGGCCACAGCCCAGACACGTTGCGGCAACTTGCGGGCGAGGTTTTTCATACATTTATTATAGCGGTGGCGCACGGTGGGCGTGCTCGTGGCCTCGTTCGGGCCACAAGGTGCGGGAGTGGCGCCCTGAGCTACTTTGTGGCCGCGTTTAGTGGCCTAACGTGGGCCCGCTCTAAGTACCTAAGTTTGATGTCGCAAGCCGAGACTCATTTGTACCTTTGTTCCAGTGGTTCCGCTGGGTGACGACGCTGGGCGCGCCGCTGGCGCTGTGGTGGGCGGCGGCGTCACCGCTGCTGCTGGGGGAGGGCGCCCCGGCGCGCGCGCCCGCGGCGGCGCTCGCGGCGCTCGAGCGACCCGTCTTCAGTCTGTTCATCGGGCTGGCGCTGCTGGGCGCCATGCACGGCGTGCTGCGTGAGTATACCCCATCATCATCAGCCTGCGGCAGCCCGATACTGGACGTAGGCCTCTCCCGAGCTGCGCCACTTTGCACGTGCTATACTCATCCGGTTGCTGCTACCTGTTCTACGCGGATCGCCGCTCCCAGTATACCCCACCTTGTTGTAATGCTGCCGTAGGGTGTACCAGAATTGAAATCACTGCATTGAGACCGCAAACAGACTAACCGTATGGTTGTAATGTAATGCGATTCTATTGCAGTTGCTATATAGTCGCGGAATGAGAAGGTTCGTCCCTTTTCATTCCCTGACTGTACAGTGTACAACTGCAATAGAACGTCACGAATTTCATAGCTACAGCAATTTTTTGCCTTATGAATCAGATGTGAATTGTTTATAGGATACTAAGCGATGCCATCTGCTCAAAGAACAGGAAATGGTTTAAGATCATATCGTGACTCTATTTCATGTTACTTATGGTTTAGAAACGCTTAGCCCCCAGAATGACTTTTGAGGAAAAACAGTGTCATCAAATCTTCGAGACCGGCAACGCATCGGTAATGCATCTAGAGTTGCAAATGTCTATAGGCGGCGGTGAACACTATCGATCAGGTGGGCCGTCTGCCGGTTTGCCAATCTAAGGCAATAAAAAAATGTTGGTGTTGTGTTGCAGCGATCTGGGCGCGTGCGCTGGCGTGGAGCGGCTGGGCGCCGGCGGCGCGGCTGAGCTTCGGCGCGTTGTTGCTGCACATGCCGCTCAACACGGCGCTCATCGCCGCCCGCCACCAGCCCACACAGCTCACCCGGCTCACCGTCGTACGTATTTAAACAAAAATATCCTAATATTCCTCTATAGCTTGATGGTCAGCAACTACGAAGCTAAAGGTGCAGCTGGCCGGTTCAGTAAATAAGCCTGTTTACTTTTATCTTGAAGAGTCTTAAAGACCGAAGTCCGAAGGAAGATGGTTGGGAATGTCAATATATAGGGAGTGAGTTAAGAAACTTCTATAGCGCGTTGTAGAACCGTATGGAGAATTGGAGATGACGCTCTTTGTATGGACGTTGATGTGAGCGCCATCTATCCATAGTCGATATTGATGTCCACTGCTTCTAGCGTACGTTACTAGGTGGCGGTGTCGCCACACTCATTCATCATCATGCGGCGTTCCGTTTCCCTCATCCTACATGTATTTTCTCTGTTTCCCTCGCAGTTGGTGGAGTGGTTCGGCATAGCGGGCACGGCGTACCTGGCGGCGCTGCCCCTCGCTCTACTGGTGGAGCTCCCCGTGCAGCGGCTCTACCGCGTCGTGGAGCGCGCGCTCTCCGCGCCCAAGCCCGCGCCCGATAACCCCGCTGAGAAGACTAACCTGTGAACGAGGACCGTCAACCTGCATATGGACAACCTGAAGGAGGAATACAAACTTGTGATATAGGGAACGTGCACGAACTATAGGTGGCAGCACTAAACGACAAGAGACACGGGCAGACAATAAGGGAAACTATCATGCCCGTGAAATCAAGCTGTCAATTCAAATTATCTCTTCAAGTGTCAATGTCAAAGAGGGTACCTACAAGACTTAGATAGGCGGCACCAGTTGGCAGCACCTTCGTCGTGCACGTTCTCTATTCAGTGTCGGATTACCCCGTACCTACACTCTACTGTGGCAATGGCGAATCTATTAGGGGGCTCCAGCACCGAAACCTTCGTCAGTGTGATTTCGGAAAAATCGCGAGTCTAAGCCTCATTTGAGCTGTAGTGAGCAAAAAAAATATCTATAACAAATGCATAAAGACTGCCTAAATATGTGGTCAGTCTTGTCCAAACATAGATTAGGGGTTAAGACTCGGTCCGTGACCAACTCAGTGGCATCCTAAATCCGTCGCTGCTTCGTGATGTATAAAATTGTCGGTCGCCCTGTGATTGAGTCTTGGAGCGATGGCCTCTTGAAAGAATTAATCCGGGGTGTCCCTTGGCCCGACTGTACACGCTAGGTACAGTTGCCGAGGCCAGCTTGCTGTCGAGTCACAGCCTTAGGGAAACCGGCGAATAAAAGAAAAGAATCGTAACTCAAGCGGTGAAGGGAATTCAAACCTGCCATACTCATAACATTAATGGCCTTTTACTCTTGAAATACAGTCGAAGAGGACCTTACTATATCCATCCTATTCTAACAGATGTGTCCCCCTAGGTTAGGTCAGGGTCTAATCACTGGCCCTAGGGTGAAATCCCTGTGGTGTACAGCATACTAACAGGTATCCATTTGGTAGGTGTTGGTACGTTTAGCCGAAACTAAGCGTTCATAAATACAGTGGTGTCAATACCTATATCGTATCTAGTCTAATCGATGACGTCACAGCAGCCGTCGCTGCACAAGATGGCCGCGGCATATCTCGCGCGAGACAGCATGTATGTACGAGTAACAAACAGCCAATGCGAACGCCCGTACATTGCGTTACGCTACAGATTCCTAACTTCCGATTGGTTGTTACAGACACAGGGCTGCACGCAAGATATGTCGCACCCGTGTTGTGCTAGCTCTGCTGGACTCAAAATTCATGTCAAAATCTCGAAGTTATCGTCTATGTTACCTGACCCCTGATCAATGCATTGGCAAAGCACATGTACCTACTGTCCTGTAGTAAGTAATCATTAGGAATATGAGAAGACTGTAATATTCCGTGTATCAGTGGTGTAGCATCCTTAAAATCTGGTTCCCACCGGTTTGCCAGAAAAAGTAAAAGGAGGTCGGGTTTGGTCATGGAAGAGTTTGACGCCCTGCCACTATGTATTTACCTATGCGTGCCTCATTTTATCAGATAATTATTGCTGGTGAGTGCACGAATTAAATATGTCAATGTGTTTCGCCAATACGTTGGCCGAGGTGTGGACGATATAAGTACCAGGTGTTTTGTATACCTAACAAATAGGTTAAGTAGTTTGTAAGCAAAGTGCTCAACGCTCTCTGACTGTTTCCATTACTTGTGATAATTGTAGTTAGTTGCAGCTGGGGACAGCCGCCAAGCATAGTGTAACTTACTAAGGCCCAAAGTTCAACCAGGATAATTGCGTCTATGGGGGTAAATGCGTCTTTTAAACATTCCATTAAATCCGAACTCTTTCAAACTACCCTTACCCTACTTGGCTGCACAGCGTAAATTACAGGCAGGTAGGGTAGAGGTAGTTTGAAAAGGTAGGGTAGAGGTAGTTTTAAAGAGTTCGAATTTAATGGAATTTTTAAGATGCATTTGCTCTCATCTTCATAGACGCGATTACCCCATTTGAACTTATTACAATCAAAATCAACACCTAACCCCCACAAGATGCACTTCTTTATCGAAAACAGAGGCTTATTTACGAAAGTCTTCGTTCAAAGTTCGTCTCGCGCACTCTTTCACACATATGAGAAAATTTGTGTAAAAAAGATGGCAGGATACGAACTTAGAACTAATTGTTTCCGAGTATATACTTAACAGACTATCTCTTCTCGTGGATAAAGTTATCATGAATGGAGTTGTCTCACCAAAAACGGTGCATCTTAAGGGTACAAACTTTATTACTTAGGAAACCAAGAAAAATATAATGTCCATCATTAAACTCTAACACAACTGTAATGCAAGAGAAATACTAGAAGAGGGATACCTCTTGTTAAACGTTAAATAATATAGTGTGAAAGTGATAGATGTCTGTCACGCGAAGGGAAGTCGCGAACAGTTGTCCCGGCAAGAGTTTTAGCTCAGTCCCCAGCTTTAGTCGAGGTTCGGTACTAATAAGAAGGCTCAAATGTTAACTAATTATGTAAGTGGTGTAAATAAATAAAACTCGAATGGTATTCCTGTGTTTATTGTGTCATCGTCGTCACATATATCACAAATTTAAATAAAATGTGTCTTGTGAAAAGGGGTGCAAGTCACATACACCGTGTTTTTTTTATTTCCGTTAAATTCACCAGGTTGCTTCGAAAAATTTTTTTTTACTTTTCATACAAAATAAATTAATATTGAGTTGAATTGAAACCATTTTAAAAGACACTTCTGAGTTAGTCAAAAATTAACGTCAACTGTGACAGTGTTGGCATTATGACAGCTCATTTATACTGGTTGGTGATTAAATTAAGATTATGAATATTTTAAAAACGGTATGAGTTACAACATTAGTTTCTAGAGAAATTAACTGAATTAAATCTGGAGAATGTGCCTTCGAAGTTAACGGAAATCAATAAAAACACGGTGTATAAAATAGGTACAAAAGGTCAAGACCAAGACTTGAGCTCAAGATCGAAGCGCAGACAGTGCGACCCGTACTGGAGCATTGCTACGCATTCCTAAAACTACTTGTAGTGCCTCCGTTTGCGGCGGGCACATACAAGCCGCGCGATGTACCTTTTTAAGAAAAAAATTACTGCTGTTATACTGTGTACTTGTTGTCACTTGTGCTCCCTTCCACTACACCCACAGTATTTTATTTTCCACCACACGCACACACCCAGCATACGATCACTACCCCTAATGCTCCATTAGGGGTAACTGCTTCTTTGTAATCCTAAGTGACAGCACAGCTAGGGTTGCCAGATTGAAATGAAATCTTTTTGAATTTGAATGACCCTTTTATTGGGAGAATATTTTTAGCCCGAAAGAGCAGAAATTTTCGCCGGACCACCTTGAATGGATCGGACTAAGTTTTAAAATGAAGTCGTTTGTCGGGAGATTTTCTTCTTTGTCGGGAGTCGGGAGGACATACAAAGAATCGGGAGAATCCCGCCAATTCCCAACCATCTGGCAACCCTAAGCACAGCTCAAGGCAGCTTTACAGTTGCCATCACAATAGTGGTACTAACAAAAAGACCGTTTTGATAATAACCCCCTTGATAGTTCACCATTCAACCGTCATCTGATAACTGTTCCTGTGCAAACTCAAAATGAACAATATGAAAATATATAATAAAAGGTAGTGGCTCAATGCTAGTTGATTTCGATACAGTCGAGTTCATCATTAACTGAGCAAAGATTTTTATTTTATTTTTTATTTTATTTTATTTATTTTCAAGGGATAACAAACAACTATACACTATATATTACAATTTACAATACATCAAGAAGTATAGGTTAATGTACAGTCAACAACATTATCCACGAATAACTTATTAGAATTAGGTTGAAAAATACGTACACGTTAAACTGAGCAATAGGGAAATGCAAGAGAAATATCAACAGAGAGAGAGAGAGAGACATACAGTACACTTTACTTTAAGGTTTCTAATAGGGCTTTTCTATATTGAGCGGTGGGCAAATGAGATTGGACCAAAAATACCTGAACAAGACCCTATTGTCAGAAGCATAAGAACTAGATCAGATATTTTTGATCCGTTCTTTGCTCAGATTATGATGCACTCGACTGTACATTTTATGATATAAGTACACATTTATGAGGGGTATAAAAGCAAAAACGCCTGTCTAGGGTTGCCAGGTCGCCAAACCTAATAGCCGGACAGACCAGCGAGTTTGGCCAGACATTTGGGTAAAAAGGCCGGATACCCTACATTATTGAGGATTTTCTCAGTATTAATAGATACAACAAAAAAATTGGCTGGACTCGCAATCAAAAAGCCTAACGATGTCCGGCTTTATCCGGATGCCTGGCAACGCTACCCTGTCCAAGTTGCGTTGATTGGAGAGGCATTTTTGTTTCTACCTTCTTCTACCCCTCATAGTCTTGATCAAATCTGAGAATTGGCCTCCAGGGGCTCGTTTCACGAAGCTAGAAGTTACAATTTTACAAGTCTAAACTAGCAACATTGGTCAAACCAGGTTAGACTTGTAACTTCGTGAATCGGGCCAGAGACTGGTTCCATTAAGTAATAGATTCGTACAGTTTGCGTCCTTGGTAAAATAACACAGCATTTGTAATGAAAGTCTTGTGTATATGCTGCATTGTTTTACTAAGGGTATGTACCAGAAAACTGATAAAATTGACAAAAAATCATGACAATTGGTAACAAGATGCTAAAGTGATCAGATGATTATTACACTGATGGTGTAGCTACCAATAAAATGCAGAGTCATTTTCAATAGTGTATTATGTAACTTACATACATTCCTCCACAAGAAGGCAGTGCTTCGTGAGCCCGTTTAGTTTAGAATAGTAAAACTTAGCCTAGCCTAGCCTACTGTATGGTATATGGTGACGGCTAGCGTCGTGAGGGCCCCGAGCCACCTTGCCAGCTGCCGCGGTGCCCTCCGCCTCTCCCGCCAGGTCTTCCTCGACCCGCAGCTGGAAATAATAGAGGAATTATAAGTATGGCTTAAAATGAAATACTATACTTAGCAAATACTACAGCCCATTCAATGATAATGAAGAAATATTAAGTCTGTTTGTTAAAACAGAGGCAATATTGTGGTTGTTTGGTCCAGTCCTGGACAGAATTCTAACCCATGTTTAGTCATGAAAGAAAGTTGGGAGAAAGATTTAAATAGAAAGTGAACTTAAGGATCTGAAATAAATAAATATCGACAATCTTAGATAAATCGAGCTAGCTATGGGCCTGTGCATACGGCGTCTATTAAAAGGCGCCGTCAACGCGCGTTTCGTAGCGCTGTCTCTCACTTGTTTATTTTAAGGGTGTAAATGGTTTAACAAACGCTGTGTGCACAGGCACTCTGATTAACGAGAGTAACAAGATTCAAATCACTATTACAGAGATTTTGTGGTGTTTTTGCTGGTACATTATAATGATGCCATTAACCACATTAAACAAGAACATAATTTGTTTTTTCATTTCTGTTGAATAGGATCCTAAAAGTATAATCAATCAGCTTATGCTAGTTTAAGGCTTAGATAATTCTATAAACAGAACAGTAACTATGGAGCTTGGCATAAAGCAGGGTAGGGTACCTTATCAACAATAACAAACTCAAAGCATCTGACCAAAACAAAAACAATAAGGTGCTGCAGCAGCGGATACTGACCTTGTGCCCTGAGTATAGCGCTCTTCCCGCGCCCGGCCGTCGGTTTATTCCCTTGCCGCTTAAACATCGGCGCGTTCTTGAGCATGTCAGGCAGGATGAGGAAGCGGATCTTGGAGCCCCGGATGTAAACGTTCTCGAGCTGCGCGACGCGCCCGTCGCGGTACGTCACCGTCACCTGCGTCATCGTGCAGTTCATGTTGTCTTCGGCCTCGATTAGCTTCCCCCGGTAAACTTCACCGGTATTCGTTTCGCAGGTCACTACATGACCTTCGGCTTCATGAAGTACCTTAATAGGCACACCGATAGACATGTTGGAGAATACTAACACAAATTTTCTATCTCAAACACAAAATTTTCGAGAAATTGATTGGATTTTTTGCGATTTATTCTGCAATTTCACCAAAAATTCTCAATAATAATGGCGGCAGGACGCTGACCCAATCACAACTGTCAAATATGACAAACAGTACAAATCCGTTCTATATACATTTAAAAACGCTAAAAATTAAAAACAAAAATATAATCTAGTGGTTACTTACGAAATAAATACATTTTTCTCTAGAATACTATCTAAGAGGTTGATGAAAGGGTTTACGTTTTGCCAATCATAGCAAATATTATTAAGCATTTCGTATTGAATCTTGACGTAAAGACGTTAAACTTCGCTGCTTAAACATACTCTAATTTATTTCAATTCCTTTTTTAAGCGCACTAAATATTTAGTTTACTATTTAAGAATTTTTTATTTGGCTGTTTTTTACTAGGATTTATATGAAGTAAGATTTGAATTCAGATTTTTTTGAAACTGTTATATCGCCCGGCTTGGAATTTCTAGTGTGTACGATAATTATGCATATTTACCAGATACTACGCATTTATTCTTATATCACAAACAGCTTTTCGTGCCCGCGTCACTTTTTTTAACTGTCAATTATCTGTCAATCTGTTGCTTTGCGTTTGGTTTGCGTCGTTCTTTTCGACAACTTTTCGAGCGACGTTATTTTTTCCTTCATTATTATTAGTGTTATCAGTGGTGTAAACAAGCAGTGTTAGTGATCAAGTGATGGCGACGACGGTGATGAAGCTGGAGACGGAGGCGGAGGCCTGCTGCGTGTGCGGCGGCGGCGGCGAGCTGATGTTGCCGGAGGAGCATGACGCCGCCGCGCCGCCGCTGTCCGGCGCGCCGCCGCTGCGGACCATGCTGCTGCAGATCAACAACAACAAGGTGTGTTTGTGTCTCCGACCGCGGTCAACTGGTCACTGTAATAAAATTTGTCGAGGAAGAAAAATAAACGTGACCTATTTAAGATATTCGTAAATATTGGCTTGAAATCCGTATGTTATGAAACAAACGAGGCTACTGCTGTCCTCAAGCCAAAAAGCCGCTAATTTGTAAGAAGCTTCATACAAACTAGCGGCCTTTTAATTTAAGGACAGCAGGGTACTCAATAAGTCAATAACGATAACCAGTTCTAAATGCAAGGCTGGCTTTGTATGGATGGCTTCAGATGATGATGTGACCTATCTGAAATGGGTCAGCTAGTAAATACCTATTTATAATTTTAAATTATATCCGGGCTGTACACTGCTCGACCAGACCTGCTTTTCTGTTCCCTTCACTTTAACTTTAATGAGTCTCAATCAATTTTCGCAGGTGTTGCCAGAAGGGCGTATTTGCGGCGCGTGCGCCCGCCGCGCAGCAGAAGCGTACGAGTTCAGCGTGGCGCTGTCGGCGCGCGCGGCGCCGCCGCTCGGCGAGAAGCTGCGCGCGCTGCGCCGGCGCCTGCACGAGCTCACGCAGCGCATCGACGTGTTCATCGTTGTGGGGGGCGCTGGGGCTGCCCAGGGCACTTACAGCGAGGAAGGTACTTGAAACTTTCCTCTCCCTTATATTTGTCAAAAATACAGAAAGTGCTTGTTAAGGACTGTTAGTTAGTTCAGAAAACTCATAGTTTGTCAATAGTAATATGCCATTTTGAACTTAGAGCTTTATAGTTAAAATGAAGTAAAGATGGCTATGTTGATATTGCGTGTTTTTCGGTTTTCTAAAACGGAGCAGCGGTAAAGTGTTGCTGTATTGTTTGCAGATATAATAATGGTGGAAAAGGAGGCGTTAGCCGCAGCCGCGGCCGCCGACGACGAGGAGTTGGAGCGCGCGCGTAACGCCCGCGGGGACCACGTCTACCAGTGCTCTGTCTGCCCGCTATCCTTCCAGGTACCTCCAAACGTTGTCTCTACCATGATGATGATAATGATGCTATATCCCTCATCAGGGACATATTCATATTCTGAGAGCCAGAAGGGATTTCCACTTGTTACGATCCTGCGCGACCTCCTCCAGCTCGTCCCATCCAAGGCCAGTTGTTGCAGCCTTCTTCTTTTTTTTTAAATTTATTTCAGCAAGGAGGCCCTCAAGGGCTCTTTTACATTATACTGTTTTCTCTTCTGTTCTTTTGGCGCTTCGGATAATGACCTTCTCTACTGTGCGCCTCCAGCTGGTACAAGGGCGACTGGGTTTTCTTTTCCTGGGAATTTTCCACTTCAACCCTTGCCTTCGGGTCCGACCACCGGACAGAATGCACCGGATCCCACCGTCTGTCTCTATCGCACGTGATCTTTCTGGTCGCTGCCTGAGGTCGTGCGGCGTGTGCCCGGTATCAGCGTAATTCGTCCCATTCGTTTTACGTTCAATTCGTATTTCGTCTCATTCTATATTCGTCACACATTCTTTATGTATAAAGAATAGTCTTAATAAAGAGTGTGTGACGAATATAGAATGAGACGAAATACGAATTGAACGAAAAACGAATAGCACGAATTACGCTGATACCGTGCTCGCGTACGGTTGACGCCTGGTGGACGTGAAACGGTGAGGCGAGGCGGTGCCGTTCCGGTGCCGAGCTGTTATTTTTGCGTGAACCCTTATTTTTAATCCACTTCAAAATTAAGGACGCTCTCTATTTTTTTTTCCATTAACACTTTGATGGACGGAACGCCTATAGGCGTCGCAGCCGTATATAGTTATAATTATAAAAGTAATAACTTTTCCCAAGGCGACGCCTATAGGCGTTCTGTCCATCAACATATTATGTAATATGTTTAAATATTTACATAGCGCGTGTCGGAGTACCGGTCGCACATGGCGGGCCACCCGGGCGACGCGCTGCACTCGTGCTGGACGTGCGGCGCGCAGTTCAGCAGCGCGGCCGCGCACAAGGAGCACGCCGCCACGCACGCGCCCGCGCCGCTGCTCGCGCAGTGCAACCTGTGCCACGCGCAGCTGCAGGTATGTACATGGCGGGCACCCGGGCGACGCGCCGCTGCACACGAGTGCTGGACGTGCGGCGCGCAGTTCAGCAGCGCGGCCGCGCACAAGGAGCACGCCGCCACGCACGCGCCCGCTCCGCTGCTCGCGCAGTGCAACCTGTGCCACGCGCAGCTGCAGGTATGTACATGGCGGGCACCCGGGCGACGCGCCGCTGCACACGAGTGCTGGACGTGCGGCGCGCAGTTCAGCAGCGCGGCCGCGCACAAGGAGCACGCCGCCACGCACGCGCCCGCGCCGCTGCTCGCGCAGTGCAACCTGTGCCACGCGCAGCTGCAGGTATGTACATGGCGGGCACCCGGGCGACGCGCCGCTGCACACGAGTGCTGGACGTGCGGCGCGCAGTTCAGCAGCGCGGCCGCGCACAAGGAGCACGCCGCCACGCACGCGCCCGCGCCGCTGCTCGCGCAGTGCAACCTGTGCCACGCGCAGCTGCAGGTATGTACATGGCGGGCACCCGGGCGACGCGCCGCTGCACACGAGTGCTGGACGTGCGGCGCGCAGTTCAGCAGCGCGGCCGCGCACAAGGAGCACGCCGCCACGCACGCGCCCGCGCCGCTGCTCGCGCAGTGCAACCTGTGCCACGCGCAGCTGCAGGTATGTACATGGCGGGCACCCGGGCGACGCGCCGCTGCACACGAGTGCTGGACGTGCGGCGCGCAGTTCAGCAGCGCGGCCGCGCACAAGGAGCACGCCGCCACGCACGCGCCCGCGCCGCTGCTCGCGCAGTGCAACCTGTGCCACGCGCAGCTGCAGGTATGTACATGGCGGGCACCCGGGCGACGCGCCGCTGCACACGAGTGCTGGACGTGCGGCGCGCAGTTCAGCAGCGCGGCCGCGCACAAGGAGCACGCCGCCACGCACGCGCCCGCGCCGCTGCTCGCGCAGTGCAACCTGTGCCACGCGCAGCTGCAGGTATGTACATGGCGGGCACCCGGGCGACGCGCCGCTGCACACGAGTGCTGGACGTGCGGCGCGCAGTTCAGCAGCGCGGCCGCGCACAAGGAGCACGCCGCCACGCACGCGCCCGCGCCGCTGCTCGCGCAGTGCAACCTGTGCCACGCGCAGCTGCAGGTATGTACATGGCGGGCACCCGGGCGACGCGCCGCTGCACACGAGTGCTGGACGTGCGGCGCGCAGTTCAGCAGCGCGGCCGCGCACAAGGAGCACGCCGCCACGCACGCGCCCGCGCCGCTGCTCGCGCAGTGCAACCTGTGCCACGCGCAGCTGCAGGTATGTACATGGCGGGCACCCGGGCGACGCGCCGCTGCACACGAGTGCTGGACGTGCGGCGCGCAGTTCAGCAGCGCGGCCGCGCACAAGGAGCACGCCGCCACGCACGCGCCCGCGCCGCTGCTCGCGCAGTGCAACCTGTGCCACGCGCAGCTGCAGGTATGTACATGGCGGGCACCCGGGCGACGCGCCGCTGCACACGAGTGCTGGACGTGCGGCGCGCAGTTCAGCAGCGCGGCCGCGCACAAGGAGCACGCCGCCACGCACGCGCCCGCGCCGCTGCTCGCGCAGTGCAACCTGTGCCACGCGCAGCTGCAGGTATGTACATGGCGGGCACCCGGGCGACGCGCCGCTGCACACGAGTGCTGGACGTGCGGCGCGCAGTTCAGCAGCGCGGCCGCGCACAAGGAGCACGCCGCCACGCACGCGCCCGCGCCGCTGCTCGCGCAGTGCAACCTGTGCCACGCGCAGCTGCAGGTATGTACATGGCGGGCACCCGGGCGACGCGCCGCTGCACACGAGTGCTGGACGTGCGGCGCGCAGTTCAGCAGCGCGGCCGCGCACAAGGAGCACGCCGCCACGCACGCGCCCGCGCCGCTGCTCGCGCAGTGCAACCTGTGCCACGCGCAGCTGCAGGTATGTACATGGCGGGCACCCGGGCGACGCGCCGCTGCACACGAGTGCTGGACGTGCGGCGCGCAGTTCAGCAGCGCGGCCGCGCACAAGGAGCACGCCGCCACGCACGCGCCCGCGCCGCTGCTCGCGCAGTGCAACCTGTGCCACGCGCAGCTGCAGGTATGTACATGGCGGGCACCCGGGCGACGCGCCGCTGCACACGAGTGCTGGACGTGCGGCGCGCAGTTCAGCAGCGCGGCCGCGCACAAGGAGCACGCCGCCACGCACGCGCCCGCGCCGCTGCTCGCGCAGTGCAACCTGTGCCACGCGCAGCTGCAGGTATGTACATGGCGGGCACCCGGGCGACGCGCCGCTGCACACGAGTGCTGGACGTGCGGCGCGCAGTTCAGCAGCGCGGCCGCGCACAAGGAGCACGCCGCCACGCACGCGCCCGCGCCGCTGCTCGCGCAGTGCAACCTGTGCCACGCGCAGCTGCAGGTATGTACATGGCGGGCACCCGGGCGACGCGCCGCTGCACACGAGTGCTGGACGTGCGGCGCGCAGTTCAGCAGCGCGGCCGCGCACAAGGAGCACGCCGCCACGCACGCGCCCGCGCCGCTGCTCGCGCAGTGCAACCTGTGCCACGCGCAGTTGCAGGTATGTACGTTTTTAAGGTTCCGTATTTTAACACTTTCGACACCAGGAACCCGCTCCGTGAGCGCTAGGGTCGTAGCAGCTATGTATGAGCTTCACCATGTTGTCGGCGATGCTACGAGCGTAGTGCAAATACGTCTCGCATGTCACATGTTGTATACAGTAACATCACTTTCCTGTAAAATTTTCACGTTACTAAACACTTAAATTTAGCAAGGGTATAGATACGAACATTACGAACCGCTGACGCGCATGTGCGTTGTCGGTATTGGCTTGAAGCATTTTTATACACATCGCCGATGTTGCAAAACTGTATAAATAATTCGAGTCGTCATCGTTCACAAGTTTTTATTAGGTTATTTAACTACGTCACGACACTCATGCCGCGCCTACGTCTCTCGGGCAGCGGATCGACCGTACCTTTATCGCATCGGATATTATTTTTGGCGTTCACACAATGATTGTGGCGTTTCAGTCACAATCGGAGCTGCGCCGGCACGAGCAGCAGTGCCCGTCGCGCTGCCCCTTGTGCGGCACGCTGTGCGCGGACCGCGCGGCGCTGTCCCAGCACGTGACGGCGGCGCACGGACGCGGCGCGGCGCCGCCGCTCTCGTGCCCGATGTGCTTCTGTGTGGTGTCGCACGCGGCCGAGCTGTCGGCGCACGTGCTGCGGCACCGGCAGGCGCGACAGTTCGTGTGCGGACACGACGGCTGCATCCTGCGCTTCGGCACCAGGTGCGTAGGCCCATCCTAGATCCCACATCCCATCCAGAATATAGTTGTGGATGCGGTCGTAGGCCGCATGGACTGCGCTATGCACGCTCTAGCCGACCGTCTTCTTCGATCGATATCACCCGTCTCGCGTGCTCTACTCTGAGCGCGCCTCCTCTTTTGAGGCTTCCCTCCAGTAGCGGCTTTAGGGTAGGTCGCGGTGGGGCGACCGCCCGGGGCGTCGGACATAAAGGGACGCTTTATATCCTCTCGCTCCTTGAGCGAGGCCTACTTACTCGTGAACTCCTAAAATGTTGAAATCTCGCCCAGGGCACTGGTAGTGCTAAAATCAGAGCCAGCTCTGCTTCCCTCCCTTCCTGATTCTCTTTATTCTCTATTGATATTTGACGTATCGTGTCCCCGGCAGGAGTAACCTGATGTCGCACATCCGCAAGTGCCACGGCGGCGGCGACGACATGCCGCGCGACCCCGACTCCACCGCCTGCGATGAGTGCGGCCGCACGTGAGTACAGACAAACACATACACAGTCCTTGAACATCTGTATTATTTACATATTCACGCTCAATGTTTGTGCGGAGGCGGCTTTAACCGATGACGTGCCAATAATAAATCACGCAATAAAATTACTGAAAAACTAAAATGTAAACCTTTAAAACCAAAAGAAACTTTAATTTCCTATGAAAACTACCATTATTTGTTGTTTTTAAGTGTGACCCACGAAAAAACTAGAACAACCAATAATCAGGTAAATCTAATAAAAAAAAATGTTACCGCTCAGCGCGTCACGTCAATCGGTTAAGCATAGCATCCAAGATTTAACCTAGACGAATACCTAAATACTGGGTATCATTCCGAACCAGACATGGTAAGAAAAAACTATTCGCATACCTAATCACTCGTAAACGATATCGTCCTATTAACACGTTCATTAGGTGCCCGCCCAACGAGGCCCCATTGGAACAAGCATGTATGATCGTGAACGCATATGTGCGTTATCGGCGTTGAAGACACTAGTTGCAACTTTTGGAACGTTCAAATTACGTTACAATCACAAAGGCCAATTAGAAATCTGATCGCCCTTGTCAATTGCTGTCATCTGCTGAGGGCGTGTCACCATGACCCCCTCTTAAATCTTTTTTATAAAGTTGTGCGTTTTCACTAGTGTTTGTGTTAAAAGTTTGTGGTTGCGTATGTGTGCAGGTTCGCGTCGGTGGCGGCGCTGAAGCGTCACGCGCGCGTGCACCGCAACGCTCCCGCTGAACAAACGCAGGTAACATACTTTCTACTACATTTTCATACGTATGAAGTCGATCACTTAGCAGTTTTTTGACGGCGCTTAGGCACGAACCTCTCTAGACGTAAACGCATATAGGCGTCTGCATCGAAGGTTACTAAAAATCACTGCAAGGATTCTATCAGCTACGTAATAAAATGTGATGCGCTTAGGCACGAACCTCTCTAGACGTAAACGCATATAGGCGTCTGCATCGAAGGTTACTAAAAATCACTGCAAGGATTCTATCAGCTACGTAATAAAATGTGATACCCCCGTGGGACGTCATGATCATCCGAGACATGCTTGTAACACCCTGAGTAATAATATGTGTAAGTACAATCGAACACACTGTTAACTGTAAACGAATGTCAACTTTATTGCGACTTGTTAAAAAGTCTATGGGTGGTCAGTTAACAGTAGTTTGTACAAGACAGTAAATAAACCGTATCAAATTGGCCTTCTTGCATTTAAGCGCTACGGTGCCATAGAAACGGAATGAGCCTGAAAACTTACGTCTCCTGTCTCGGGATGGGTTAAAAATCGGCTTCATAAATGCTCAGACCACTCACTTTGGCAGTTTGCGTTAGTTCCCCTAGAGCAGGGTTTCTTAAACTGTGGTCCATGCTATGAGAGGCGGGGGTCCGTTGGCTATGCACACAACACAAACTTTCGTGCGCCCTTGATTTTTCAGACTTTTAGACCCCCCCCCCCCCTGTTATTATAGGCCGTCACATTTGGCTAGACCCCCCCCCCCCCCCTCATGAGTGTGACGTACTAAATGGTTGACCCCTAAAACCGGTATTGCATGCCCTAACTGTAAGCCTGTTCCTTAGGAGAGCACGGAGCTGCTGATGGAGACGGAGGAGGCGGAGGGCGAGGTGGAGTACCTGGAGGTGGAGACGCTCGACGCGGACTACGGCTACGGCGACCGCAAGCCCGACCGAGCCCAGCTGCAGTAACCACCCGTATATTAACAGTGTTCGGATTAGGTAGCGCCATTTCGGGTGAATGACCTTAAACATTGAACATAACACGGATGCGACTTGGGATTCCGGGACTCCAACATTTTCAAAGTAAATATTATTGACATAATATTTACTGTGAAAATTTTATAGAAGACGCAAAAATAAACCTTAAACTTTTCATATGAAATCCCGGGGTTAAAAGGTACATCCATATTAAGCTTACGCACCGAAGTTCCGCGAAATGGCACTACCCAATCCGACCACTGTTTATTAAGAAGGGGCGCTGACTCACTTTGCCCTACTCTGTGGTGGATTATAGTTGTAGCCTGTCACTACTTTTGGGAATAGCCAGGGAACACGTGGTATATTGTTAGTCGTTTCAGAAATCCTTCGAGACACTGAACGCAATTAGGTTTTATTTTGTTACGATAAAGTAAGATTTATGGATAATTTTTGAGCTTCTATCATAGACATAATAGTTGCTTCAAATTGACCAGTTCACGTAATACAGAGAGGTCACCTGTTAAAAGATTAAACTGTAGCGAAAGTGCTAATTATAAGACAAATGTATTTGTGTAAGTACTTGAGATAGTAAATAGAAAATGTATTTGTTTAGTTAGGAAGTTGACAGTTTACTGTTCCTGTATTTACTACTGCTCAGGGCCATGAACGCACATATGCGTTCGAAGCTGCGAAAGTGTTATTTCTACAATTGACTAAAGACCTAAGCTAGGTTAGGTATTAAACTAATAAATAAAACTATTCTTTATATTCATCGTTTTATTTAACATTTCCTATTATAAAAACAACATATTGCATTAGTCGCAATATCATACAATACTGAAATTTTCGTATAAATAAATAGGTTCGCGTACATATACCTATACAGAGTACAAGTGTGCAACACTATGTTTAAGAAATTAAGGAATAAAATTGTCTTCAAATATAAATATCTCAATGTAAGAATCAAATATAACATAGGCTTCCTTAAGACGGGAGTAAATAGGCTTTAGTAAACCGGCCTCGTGGTCCCTAATTATCAGGTGCTATTGAAGTCAATGGTAGGTCAGCTATAGAATAAAAAGAAAAGCCTCCAAGTAAAGAGTCGTTAACTGTGACATCACTAGCTACTCGCTCGCTTTAATAATGTAGCTACCTGTCAAATCATTTATAGGGAACGTGCACGACGAAGCTGCTGCCAACTGGTGCCGCTAATCTAAATAATATACCCTCTCATGCTGGGGAAAACGCCGTTAATAACGTTTATGCCAAACCTGTCCATAAAGTGGCTTTTTCCGCACGCTACGCGTTCGGAAAAAGTCGCTTTCCGGCCAAGTGGAGACATAAAATGATGTACACAACACGGGAGGTAATGAACAAAGCCCTCGATCGCATATTTACGTCCCTCGCTTGCAGCTCGGGCCCCAAACATGTGCGATCTCGGCCTTTCTTTGTTTTACCACCCTAGTTGTGTAATGTACTATAATTTATCGCGTTGAAGGACGATTAACGTCAGTGTAGCTACGACTTGCTATATTTGACATAGACACTTACATTTTATCATTTGACATTGACAGCTTGATTTGACGGGCGATAGTTTCCTTTATTGTCCGCCTGTCTCTTTTGTCGTTTAGTGCTGCCACCTATAGTTCGTGCACGTTCCCTATTTGCTCTGTTCTCCCGGGCCAAACCCAGTCTTCTGCCCTGCCGAGCTAGCGAGGCTACGGCTCCATCGAGGCGAAGACGAGCGGAGCGGAGATGTGTAGGTTCGACCAATCACATTAGTCGAAATCCACATGTCGTCTCTACTTCGCTTCAATGGAAACGGCGAACACTAACGTGATCGGTCGATCCCACGTACTGAAAGGAATCTAACGTTTACACACTACGGCGCGCCAGTTTGGTTCGCGGCGGCGGGTTCGGTTCAGGCGCGGTCCTGCGGCCGCGGCTGGCTGCGCAGGATGACGGCGACGCGGCGCCGGCGCGGCAGCCGCGCGCCCGTCCACGAGCTGTCCTCGCCGCCCAGCACCGCATGTGTGAACGAGTAGCGGGACACCCCGCTGCGCACAAACGTGACACGATTACGGTTTTCAGAAATCATTGGTAACACCAAAAGCTTAGAATAGGCAACAATAGATCTGTATACAGCTGCCGCCAAAGTGGGCCACGCCCAGATATGGCTACCCCATGACCCAGAATGGGTCATGGCGAAAATCATTAATTCACCAGTTGGCGACACGGTGAAGGGTCTTTTGGACAGCAGATCTCAAAATCCACCAATAAATATATGTTCTTTCTTTTGATCGAACCATATATATTACCGCTTTTTAACAATCTA
The DNA here is from genome assembly GCA_947034925.1 of Eudemis profundana. Taxonomy (NCBI): domain Eukaryota; kingdom Metazoa; phylum Arthropoda; class Insecta; order Lepidoptera; family Tortricidae; genus Eudemis; species Eudemis profundana. The sequence goes on from OX344812.1 coordinate 19,472,909, forward strand.
AGGGCAAATTAGTTTGCCTATGGTAGTTTAGTAAGCGAGTCGAGGTACATTTGCCGCTATTCTAACCGGCGCCTTTTTTGAGCTTCGAAATAGTGATCAAAATGCGACAATAGTCAGAAAAATTACACGATTTAAAATAGTGAGAAAAATGGCACGATTTGAAAATAGTGACCAGTAGCGTCAGTAGTCACTAGTAATTCTGTCCTCACCTCATGACATAGAGCGCTCGCCGCTGCAGCAACGCATCCAGGCCCAGGTGCTGGTGCTGCGTGTGCTGCAGCCGCATCACCGCCGCAGACACCAGGCACAGCCCCGCGATCACGCCGCCGCAGAACTGACATCGACACAAAACTATTACTTGTCGAGTTACACCGACTCGGTGCCGGTGACGCACCAGGCGCGTCATCACCTAATGTCTCAGCGACGCCTGATGACGCGCTAGGAGCGTCACCAGCTGGTTGTATGGGGCATGCGTGGAAGTTTTTTTAAAAGAGAAGGCGGCAGTGAATCTCTTAATCTTGTTAGTTTATGATCTCTATCGATTGGTAAATAATTTACCCTAGGGCTAAGTAGGCCGTGGCCCGGGGCGGCAAACCGCGAAGAGTTGCCGGCGCAAGCCATGAGGGACGCTAGCCACAGCTCACGCTCAATTTAAACCACGAGGCGGCTCTCGACATTGACCTAGGGGACACTAAATTTCAAAATACATCCTCACTTTTTAGACGCTCGGCATTCCAAAAACAAGCTGGCATCACGTTCTGTTTTGCCATGACCTGGCAGGATGTGGAATGTACTCCCTCCTGAGATGTTTCCAGAGCGCATGGGGTTTCAAGAAGCGAATAGACAGGCTCTCAAAGATCGGCAACGCTTATAACTCTGGTGTTGCAGATATTTATGGGCGACTATGGCCGCTTTCCACTTTCGCTTTGCTATGCTTTCGTTTGCCATTTTTTACAAAGAAGCTCTTAATCCCTCTGCAATAAGAGTTTTGTATCGGAGTTTGCTCCGAAGGTTTTCAAAAAAATTGAGAACTGTTCAAGTTTGTGCAAGTGGCACTGGTGCACTCACCCTCACGGCGTCGACGTGCGGGCGGATGTGCCCGGCGGCCGCCAGGTCCAGCACGTGCGCGTGCGGCAGCAGCGCCGCGGCCGCCGGGAACACGCCGCGCATGCGCGCCAGTATCGCCTCGTTGGCGGCGCTCCACTTGCTGCGCTCCGTCTCGCGGTACCCCTGGATCGCCTGCGACACGTCTACGTTCTAAACCGGTGGTCGTTATTTTTAATATTTCTGTTACTACTATGACTTGAGCTGGCGCGAACTAAGGCGAAGCATTCTCACGCGTGAGCAGCCTCACGCGTGAGAATGCTTTAGCTCACGGTAGATGCAGGTTGCTTCCAACCGAACTTATTGGAAATCTATGGGGGAAGCCTATGTCCAGCAGTGGACGTCCTATGGCTGAAATGATGATGATGATGAAAGCATTCTCTACCAGTTAACCTTAGGGCAAAGCCGATAGCTTGTAGGGTTGGTCGAAACCAGGGTCTAAATTAACCTTAATGCATTAGAGCAACCTTTGTGAACGCGAACGCATAATGTGCGTTGTTGGCACTGAGTGAGCGCCTTATTTTCGCCACGGCACTCTAAATGTTCTACATGCAATTCGGCCTAAGAAATAAAATAGGCAGTAAAGGTGGGCAACATGTTTGATGTTATATACCTAATTAAGTTCTTACAAATCTGGATTTTTGAAATTAAATGAAAATAATTTTATGCCACACCTGGCCATAAAGTGACTTTTTCCGCACGCTGCGGAAAAAGCCGCTTTCTGGCGAAGTGAAGACATAAAATTATGTACACAACACGGGAGGTAATAAAGAAAGCCCTCGATCGCATATTTACGTCCCTCGCTTGCAGCTCGGGCCGCAAACTTCTGCGATCTCGGCCTTTCTTTGTATTACCACCTTGGTTATGTAATGTACATATTTATTAAGGAATTAGTCTAAGAATATCACTGTTACTTTTAAGATTTATTACTATGTATGTCAATTTCTATACCCTGTCAGGGTCCATGTGAAACTCTAAATTGTATTTATAAGAACTGTATGTAAACCATGGTTGCAAATAAAGACTATTACTATAATCCAGAACAAGTTCCATAGAATTAAGTACACTAAGATTACACAAGACAAAAACAACAACAACATAAACAAATATAACCACATTTTTACTAAAAAAAAACCCGACCGCGGTGCACTTTGAAACTGCATAAAATCCGCCATTTTGTTTATTTTAACGAACTTCATATCCAGTGACACTCGCACCATCAAGACGAATCTAATGATGTAGGTATCATTTATCAAAATCGGATGTGCCGTTGAGTAGTTACGAGCGGACACAGGAACGGACATACATACATACATACAGGTCAAACACTCCTTTGGGCTTCGCCGCAGTCGGGTAATAATTAAGCTAGATAAACACGGATCACCCCGGCCCCGCGATGACAGGCTTATGATATCGCCTCCAGCGCTCGTGAAGAGGGCTCGCATCCCACTCCCTCACTGCTGTTAGCAGGGTGTTAGAGGAGGCGTAAATAGCCTTCCTGGCGTTCGCACTCCTCGTGCGCAGTAACGCGGATTTTTAACATCGCGACATTCGCGACGGGTCATATTCAATATCATATAAATCTCCAAAAAAACCTAACTGATGGTTCTTAAGTCGTTTTTCAGTTTAACGTGATAGAATACCAAAATAGAAATCGTTAAGTCTAAAACCCACTATTTCTCAATTTTTTGGTAAAAACCCGATTCACATAATTATTTGTGACTCCCCCAACCTTAAAACAAACTTAGATTTTTCATAAAAAGTCCCAATAGCTCGAAAATCAAAGCAGTTTTACTAAACCTAAAATGAAATGGGACATTCCGCGAGTAAAGGTACCTTATGGATGTTGTCGCTTGCGTCGTATCCGACTCCGTTACTATAGGACATCAAGATAGAAGGACGCAAGTGACAATATACGTTTAGGGTTGGTTGGTTGAGGTAGTTGTAGTAGTAATACTCCAGATCAGAAGGTAAAAACATAATTTATTTACAAAAAAGCATGATTAATATATAAAAATAATAGGGCACAATTAGTTAATAGGTACGCGAGAATAGATTCCGGGGTGAGACGCGCGGGGGACGTGAACTCCGAAGTGCGCCGGCGTTGGTGGAACGCGGCTATGTTCGCGCCGCATTACGCATGCGCGAGTCGCCGCGTGATCGCCGAAATAAAATAGCGCGCACGGGCCCGGCTCAGCCTTTTCTGCTCCGGCCGTCGAGGTGTAACGTCGTGTCTCCGCTCTGCGCTGCGCCTCTTCTCGCGGACAAGGACATCGTGGACATCGTGTTGCTGCTGCTTGAAGACACTGTGTTTCTTGCAACATCCAATAAGAAAAATGTTCTTATTAGAACAATCGGATGCCTTTGTGGGTGTCTGCGTTTCTTGGAAATACGACGATCAATCAATCACCTACAGGGTTCCCCCTCAAGTGTAGCGTACCGGCAGGCGAACGGCGCGGCCGCGGGATGTTGTCTTCGTTGAATTTGTAGGTGTTTGTTGTTTCAGGGTCGTATTTTGTTGTTGGTCGTTCTGTCGGCTTTCTGTTTGTTTCAGCTGGTTATTTTTCTCGGGTTTCGGTCTTGATGTTTCATTGTTGCAGGAACTTGATGTTTCGTTGTTGCAGGAACTTGATGTTTTATTGTTGCAGGAACTTGATGTTTTATTGTTGTAGGAACTTGATGTTATTGATGCGTAGGTCGGAGTTGATGTTTGAGTCGTAGCGGTAGGTATGTTTGTAGTTGTGCTCGGCGATGCACTTGTAGGTATTTTGTTGTTGTAGGTAGCTTGCTCGTCGTCGGTGATTACGTAGGCGGGCTTTAGTCGGTCGATCGAGATATTCAGCTGACGATTAGGTAGTTGCAGCGTGAATATCTTGCCGTCTCTTTTCAGCACTTTGTAGGGTCCGTCGTATGGTGCTTGTAGCGGTTTCTTTACAGCGTCCACTCGAACAAAAACTTGATCGCAGGTGTGTAGGTCGTTGTGTACGAATATGACCTTTTTGTTGCTATGTGGTTGTTGAGGTACAGGTTTCAGGTCTTCGATTGTTGTTCTCAGCTGATCCACGAAGTTGGAGTCCATAGTGACGTCGGCGGGTGTCGGTGTGAAGAAATCGCCGGGTAATCTGACGTTACAGCCATAAGTCAGCTGAGCGGCGCTTACGCCGGTGTCGCTCCGGAGCGCGGTGCGAACACCGAGCATAATTGTCGGTAATTGGTCGATCCAGCTTCGTGTTGTTTGAAGTTTCGCTTTCAGCGCGGCCTTGAGTGTCCGGTGCCAGCGCTCGATTGCACCATTAGATTGTGGATGGTACGGAGTTGTCCGGATTCGTTCGATGCCGAGTAAGTGCGAAAGGGATGCAAATACTCGGCTTTCGAACTGTCTTCCCTGGTCCGTAGAGATAGTAGCAGGGCAACCGAAGCGGGAAATCCAAACGTCGTAAATGCCTTTCGCGACGTCTTCGGCGGTGATTTCTCGTAGTGGGTGCGCCTCGGGCCATCTTGTTGCGCGATCGATGATTGTTAGTAGGTATCGATGTCCGTCGGCGGTAGTGGGGAGCGGTCCGACCAAATCGCAGTGGACGTTTTGGAATCGGTTGCTTGGCGGGAACGAAGATAAGGGGCTTGACGTGTGCCGTAGTATCTTCGCACGCTGACATTGTAGGCATGTTTTCGCCCACTTGCCGATATCCGCGTTCATCGCGGGCCAGAAGTAACGCTGCGCGACGAGTTTTCGAGTTGTGTTGATACCAGGATGGCTTACGTTGTGTACTGCGTTGAATGCGGTGCGACGGTAATCTTCGGGTAGGTATGGGCGTAATTGTGAAGTTGAAGTTTCGCAGAGAAGTTCGGTGTCGGTTCCAGGTAAAGTTATTTTCTTCATACTTAGGTTGTTTTGCTGTGCGAGTGATCGGGTAATATTGCTGTCTCGTTCTTGTGCTTCGGCAAGTCGCTTGTAATCAATCGGCGATGGGCATGCGATTGATTCAATGCGAGATAATGCGTCGGCGGCTGCGTTTTCCGATCCTTTGATGTGACGAATGTCTGTTGTAAACTCGCTGATATGTAGCAGTTGTCGGGTTCGTCGCGGAGATTCGTTGATGGTACTTGTCTTCGTAAACGCAAACGTGAGAGGTTTTTGGTCCGTGTATATTATTACTTCTCGTCCTTCAAACATCTTGCGGAAGTACTTCGTTGCCATATAGATGGCGGTTAACTCGCGGTCGTAGGTACTGTAGCGAGTCTGCGCGTCGGTGAATTTCTTGGAATAGTATCCGAGTGGTTGCCACGAGTTGTTGATGAATTGGCTGAGTACCGCTCCTGCTGTCTTGTCGCTGGCGTCACTGAAGATCGCAAGTGCCGCGTCGTGTGAGGGATGTGCGAGTAAAGCGGCGTTTTTTATGCTGTCTTTACACGCCTCGAATGCTTGCGTTGCTTCAGCTGTCCAGTTGATTTTTGTTCTGTCGCGCTTCTTGACGTTGTGCAGGTAGGTATTCAGCGGCGCTTGTATGGTGGCGGCGTCTTTGATGTGTTCCCGGTAAAAGTTAAGCATTCCGAGGAAACGTCGTAGCTCCTCGATAGTTTGTGGTTGTGGGTAATCGACGATTGCTTGAACTTTTTCTTCAGGTGGCTGGATACCGCTGGCTGATACTTGGTAGCCGAGGAATTTGACAGCTGGCTGGCCGAAAACACATTTGGCGGGGTTGATGGTGATGCCGTAGTCATCAAGGCGTTGCAATATTGTGCGCAAATGTGTTCGGTGTTCGTCTTCGTTTGTTGAGGCTACCAGTAGGTCGTCGACGAATGGAAATACGAAGTCGAGCTCTCTCAGTACCTCGTGGATGAAGCGCTGAAACGTATTTCCGCTGGTCTTCAGTCCCGGGACCATCCGAGGAAATTCGAACAACCCGAATGGCGTGATGATTGCTGTCTTCTCCACGTCTCGTTCGGCGACTGGGATTTGTTGGTAAGCGCGATTTAAGTCGAGAGTGGAGAAAATCTTCTTGCCGGCGAGTTGGTAAGTGAAGTCTCGGATGCGGGGTATCGGGTATCGGTCTGGTACGGTGATGGCGTTGAGTCTTCGGTAGTCGCCGCACACTCGTAACTCTCCTGACTTTTTAGGTACGACGTGCAACGGCGACGACCACGGGCTCTTGCTGGGTCGACATAGGCCTTGGTCGATCATATTTTGAAACTCCTTTCGAACTTGTTCATAGCGATGTGGTGCTATGGGGCGTGGCCTGCAGTGGAGGGGAGGGCCTGTTGTCTCGATGAAATGTTCGACGGGATGCTTGGGGTTGAGCTTCATTGAGGTTAGTCGGGTGATGCCGGGAAAATCTGCCAATATTCCGTGGTATGCTTGATGCACGTCTATGCTACGAACGGTAGGTATGTCCGTAGCACAGAGTTGTGCATTTGAGACGAGTTGCGTCTTCCCATCGATTAATCTTCTATTTTTGAGGTCAACGGTGATGTTGTGATGCTTCAAGAAGTCGGCTCCCAGGATCGGTTTGGAAACTGCGGCGATAATGAATTTCCACTTGAACGTGCGTCGAAGATTGAGGTCAAGGTCGAGCGTCTTCTCGCCGTACGTAGGTATGATGGTGTTGTTAGCGGCGTATAGTTGGAATGGCAGTGGTTGCTCAGGAACGCCTTTTCCTCTCGGTAGAACGGAAATATTTGCACCCGTATCTACCAAGAAGGTGAGTTTTGATGATCGGTCCGTAACAAATAGGCGGTGGGATGGTTCGTTAACGCCGGTATCCGCCGCTGCCAGCGTTGACGTTAGTTTTCCGACGGCGGTGATGTGATGGGTTTGAAGCTGCAGGGTTGCTCGCATTTCTTTGCGTCCATGCCGAACCGCCGATGATAATAGCAGTATGGCATGGGCGAGCTCTTGCGGCTTGGTCTATTTTGCGACGAATTTCTTGAGCGTGACGATGACCGGAAGCGGTTGAACGGACGACTATTGCGTTGAAAACGGGGTTGCGTGCGTAGCTCGGCGACTTCCAGCGATAATCTTCGGATTTCGTTAATTAAATGTTGATTGTCGAATGCGGGTTGTGGTGGAATGGGCTGCGGCTGCGGTTGCGGTGGATATGCCGGAACGGTGGGCAGCGTCGCGACGGCGGCGATGTGATGTGTTGGGTTTGATACCTCCATCATTTTGTCGGCGAGCAGGGCTAGGTCATCAAGCGTGGTCTTGATTTTGAATGCTTCGCTGACGGTGAGCACGGAGCGGATATGAGGAGGCAGATGATCGAGCCACATCATCTGTATTGTGCTTTCGGGGAACTTCTCTCGGTTGAGATTCTGCATTCGCCGGAGGAGTTGGCTCGGCTTCTGGTCGCCTAACTCGACTTGCGATAGTAGTTTCTTCGCCTGGGCGCTGCTGGATTCTTCGTATAGGGAGATTAGACGGTCCTTGATTGCCTTGTAGTAGTCATTCTGCGGCGGCGAGTAGATGAGGTCCGAGATGTTTTGAATATCTTGCTTTTCGAGCTGGGCGATCACCATTTGAGCGAGCTGGGCCTGGCTTCGTTTGAGTTCTGCAGTCGCGGCTTCGAAGCTGCAGAACCAGAGTAGCGGCTGGTCCCGCCAAAACGGTGGTACACGTAGCGACAGTGATATGCCGGAGACTTCTTGGGGCGCAGCTGCCGGTTGCTGTTGCTGCGGTTGGTTGTTGCCTGGATGTGCTGGAGCTTGCTGCTGGTCTGGCATGGTGACTGCTTCTTGATGGTTCTTCTTTTGTCGGGGTCACCACTTTAGGGTTGGTTGGTTGAGGTAGTTGTAGTAGTAATACTCCAGATCAGAAGGTAAAAACATAATTTATTTACAAAAAAGCATGATTAATATATAAAAATAATAGGGCACAATTAGTTAATAGGTACGCGAGAATAGATTCCGGGGTGAGACGCGCGGGGGACGTGAACTCCGAAGTGCGCCGGCGTTGGTGGAACGCGGCTATGTTCGCGCCGCATTACGCATGCGCGAGTCGCCGCGTGATCGCCGAAATAAAATAGCGCGCACGGGCCCGGCTCAGCCTTTTCTGCTCCGGCCGTCGAGGTGTAACGTCGTGTCTCCGCTCTGCGCTGCGCCTCTTCTCGCGGACAAGGACATCGTGGACATCGTGTTGCTGCTGCTTGAAGACACTGTGTTTCTTGCAACATCCAATAAGAAAAATGTTCTTATTAGAACAATCGGATGCCTTTGTGGGTGTCTGCGTTTCTTGGAAATACGACGATCAATCAATCACCTACATACGTAAGGTACCTTTACCCGCAGAATGACACAAATATCTTGTGTCGTGTTCGTGGTATTATACTCTGTACTTTTAGGTACTTAAAAAAAGGTAAACAAAAAACCACGTGACTCGGGTCGTTCAGCCAATCAAAGTAACGTTTTGTATCTGTGGCACAATACCACCGGCTGAACGACCCGAGTCGCGTGGTTTTGTTGTTTACCTTTATTAAGTACCTAAAAGCACAGAGTATAAAACTAAACCGACTTATCGTCAACACTGACACACCCTTTATAAATATTGAAGATAACAGAGAACAATAATCTAACTATGACGTAATTTATCAATATGTGACGTATATATTCGTCGAAGGGTCCTCGACCGCGGCCTCGCGTTGGCCTTCCCGGCGGCCGCGAGCGAGGACGAGGCCACGAGCGAGGACGAGGCCTCGACTCGAGGCCGCGCCCTCGCCGCGAGGTCGCGGGCTCCGCCAAATGTAGGTACGAAACCCGACGGGCGCGGCGCTAGTGTGCCGCGGGCAGATCATAGATAGCGTAAAAAACAGATATGGAGACAAATTTATGAGTTGATTGGTTTATGAGATGTAGATTGGACCTGTATGTTATGACTAGGGTAGCCAAATGCAGGCATTTCATTTCCGGGACAAGCGGAGGGTTGCGAATTCGGTCGGAAGGTCTATCTAAAGGTGGGTTTAGACCAGCGGTCGGCAACCTTTTAGCAGCCAAAGGCCACATAGTAGCTAACGAAGTTGACGCGGGCCGCACTTTGTTCATAATTTGTGACTTTATACGATTCTTAATATAATGACCTTTACATGCAAAATAGCCAGGGAGGCTCGCGGGCCGCAAATGAGCTGTTCGCGGGCCGCGGGTTGCCGACCGCTGGTTTAGACCAAACGAGCGAATGCACATTCTAACCCCACTCTACCAAATTCTTTGTGTGTACACAAAGAATTTAACCACCCACCCACCTTAAGGCCTCGGTCGTTCTGACCAGCTCGATTCCTACCGGCTTGCCTAATATCAGGCATTTGAGCACTTTATTCTACCGCTCTTAAGGAAAATGTACCTACGCCAAATCTAAAAAACCGGCTTGCCCAAGGATATTACGCCACGCCACTGGTAGGTACGGAATCGAAAAAACACTAGCATATTTATTGGTACAGGAAGAAAAGGACAAAATTGTGGTAAAATCAGATACTCCAAAATTACTCATGGGAAAACATCTTATCAAATATGAAAAAACAACGTCTGATTACACTAATACGTGAAATAGTTCCATGAATAGGTAATAAGTAAAAATAGTGGTTAGTTTAGGACATTTACTTTTTCCCTCGGCTGACATTTTTGTTTCTAGCTCGAAATGGCGCAATAATGACGCAGGTTTTTTTTGTTTCCTTGGATTATTGAATAGTTAAGGATTCCAAAAATGATAATAACTCGACATCGGCAGCTTTCGGCAACAAAGAAACCCCCATTTGAAATGAAAACATATAGATTTTTTTCATAGGAACACTTGAAAATTAATAAAAAAATACTCATATTTTTTTTCTGTAAAACTATACCATTGTAGCAAACTAGAGATCCTATTTAATCTAAAACTGTATAATACTTATATATTTCCTTAGAAAACTTATATATAAAAAATATCAGAAGGTAAACTTCACGAAGCAATAGTCCGGTAACTATGAAATTATCGACGTTCAATGTTTCAGTGCAATTTATGGTCAGTAAAACCTAATAATATTAAATTTCGCTATAATATGAGGTAGGCCTGTTATCATAGAATGTAGAACTATCAAAGTTATATCAAAACCACGACTTTCGTCCAAACCATTTTCGAGATGGAAATGGCCGTTTTGGGCCACTGTGCGCTGCCCGCCGCCAATGGCGGGTGAGAACGACCAAGGCCTAACAACTCTGATGTTTAAGTCCGACCTCCGACGGAACGCAGCGGATCTGACAGTCTATCTATAGCAGTGGTACTGGTACCTTTTTCATGACACGACCTCCGGAGAGACTTTGCATCTCTCTGCGTCTTCTACCGTTTGTATAATGGGGAATGTTCCAAGGAACTGTTTGGGTTGGTGCCTACCGCATCATTCTACCATCGCACTACTCGTCATCGGCAGGCGGTTCATCCCCATTTCCTTGAATCATTACAATCAACAACGCACCGGTTCTCTAGAACCTTTCTAGCGCGTGCAATAAGGATCTGGAATGAACTTCCTGCTACGATTTTCCCACTGCGCTACAATATGGGATTTTTTAAGAAGGGTGTCATCAAATTTCTTCGAGACCGGCAACGCATTGGCAATGCATCTAGTGTTGCAAATGTCTATAGGCGGCGGTGAGCGCTTTCCATCAGGTGGGCCGTCTGCCTGTTTGCCAGTCTATAGCAATAAAAAAAAAAAAAACGACCCCCCCTGTATGAAAAAAAATTTCGCGACCCCCCTCCCCTTCGCTTCTTGATCATGTGTGACATACATGAAATCTATCTTTTTAAACTTTATCGATTTTTTACTGAAGTAGTCCTTTCGACCTCTTAAGACTCCTCCAAAGAAGCCTCGCGACCCACACGTTGTAAAACACTGATGGTAACGTGATTCCTCTGGTCACTGACTAAGCCAATCCGCAGAGACAAACTTTCGTGCTACTAGCCGAGTCAGGGTATCACTTAACACGAATTTTGCAAAAACGTCAATATCTCAAGTAAGAGATTTTTACTGAGGTCAAATTTACTTAATCTGGTGTATTATGAGCTAGTCTATCAGCCCTTTTCGTATGTACGTTGGTATACGCCTTTAGTGGGTCATGTCATGGGCTCGAAACCAGTATTTTGCAAAAACCCCGAAATAGCCCAATATTTTGAAATATTTTATGCTTTTTATGTAGAACTCAGTAATGTATTTAAGTCATGATTTCGTATTATTAGATTGTCTGGTTAAATATGAAACGAATAAACCAAAGAACGATAAGAACGGAAAGAATACGTCATTTTTGTATGGAGAAAATACCGGTTTCCGAGCCCTGCCCTGTATGAATAAACTCACATTATCCCAATGGTCAAACTCGTATCTCATGCGCTTAAGGACCGGCTCCAGCTCCGCCAGCAGTGCAGCCTCTTCAGCCTCCGTCACGAAGTCCGGGAGCACCTGCATTCGTTAGAGTTTCATATTTGTATTGGTAAAAACAGTGTTTATTTTGTCAACCTTTGCTTACCTCCTCACTGGAGGTGGTCCGGCTAGCGACCTGGTTCGACCCCAGGGTACGCCACGGCCGACCACCTGGTCCGAAGATTGCTATGCCCAATAAGGGTCGCAAGTTAGTCAGGCTTTAAAAAAAATGCTTACCTCCCGGATCTCTCCCATTCAAAAACTGTGTATTTAAACCTTCAAGGTAATGTAAACATATGACTTAAATTATTAAGTGTGATTGTATGCTGTTTGTTTCCCATTACATAAAAAAAAAATTGGAAAAGTGAAACACCCTAACCTGCATGCCGTGCAGTGCCGCAGCCCGCAGCTCTGGCTGCTCGTTGGCCGGCCAGGTGGAGTGCACTTCCACTAGCTTCGGGTCCCCTGTGACTACAAACACCGAGTGATTAGATAGTTAGTATACATACTCAATTTAAAATCATTTATTTCTAAGTAGACCCTCAAGGGCTCTTTTACATGTCTGATTGTATTCATATCTTTTGGCGCTTCGGGTAATTACATTTTGGTGAGAAGAAGCGCCGGAAGGAACTCACCAGTTACTCATTTCATCAATGTCATATTAAGGCAAGGTTCATTGTTAGCTTCTACGGCATCAATTATGTTTGAAATTTGTTTATAGTCTATACATTTTATTTTCGCAAGAGGACATGAGAACCTTTAAAAACAAAAAAAAAATTTGATTGGGCATACTTATGCAAACAGGAACCAACCCATTCAAAAAAGTCATTGAAATTTCAACTTAACAGTTGAAGCATTATGGAATAGAATATTTTGTGCGGGTTAGTTCCCGTTTGGATAAGTACGTCCAATTGGGCCTACAATACAAGGTCAGCGTCATCTCTTAGCATAATTTAAAATTTTATTTGTTTATAGCTTTTTGAGAGTTCTCATACCATTTTGCGCAAATAAAATGTCTCAATCTATAAAATAAAAGACATTTCAAACATAATTGATGCTGGAAAAGCAAACAATGATCCACTTCGGGTTTGTATGGAAAACCGATTCCAATCACCATGATAGATGGAAAGTTAGTACCTAGGAATTGGATACAACTTACGGCTGGTAGATTATTAGCACTACCAACTAGTTTCTTGCTATGGTTAACGAAGTTTTGAGTTTCAGATAGGTTTTAGGTTTAACCGAGTCGGTTTTTCGCTACCTGATGTCTTACATTGCACCTATTTTGCGTTCATGGCACTAAGTCTTGACACTCTTGCCAACTCAACTCGATCAGAAAGCCTAGCAGCCCCAAGACGGGGCCCAAGACTTGGGAGTGACATGGATGTCCAGAATTGTCATGACTAGGTCTTGGCCACCTCCGGACATTCGAGTATTAGATAACCGGCATACGCTGGAAGACAGTATTTACCAGTCACGGTTTCGGTGGCCAGCTCAGGCAGAGTGCAGAGCGTGCGCGGCACCAACTGCCACTGCCGCGTTCGGCACTGCCGCAGCACGCTGAACGTCAAGGCCCGCATTGTTTTGTTTACAAACCACTATATTCTACGTATTACACTTGAAAAATAACCTGAAAATAGAAAAAAATGACAATCAGCTGATGAAACTGCCAGAAAGTCCAAAATGAGAAACATAAAATGCCAATAAAACGTCCCATAATTTGTTGAATATAGAGTTCTTTAGAAAAAAAATAATAATAATAATTTTGAATTAAAATAAATTTCGTTTATTGAATCATTATTTATACTAGATTTGGCTAAAGGCAAGGCACGTTAGTTCATTTAGGACCGTTGTGATACTTTGTCAATCCATCTGTCAACGTCATCTGATAAATGCTAACCTGCAAAGTGTAGATTTTGCAGTGTGCAATTGTAAATAATCAGGATTTTGCAGAATTGTGAAATCGGACTCCTCAATAAACAACAGGTGATTGTCTCAACTTATTACTGTTTCGCTTTGTTTTATAGCACATAGGGTTCGAAATTAGTAAATGTTCTATTGTGTTTATTTGTTAGGGGTTTTACCTGCGAAATATTTTTTGTTGTGCTTATTGTGCAATACTCGTCCCTGTCTTTGGTGGTTGTTTTGTATCTTGAGATGATTTCTAGATTATTTGTCGAAAAATATAGTTGTTGACTGATGAAGGACGGCATTTGTATTCCTACGGTTAAATAAACATGTATACACGTAGTCGATCAAAAATATGTACCTCCAATTTTAAGCCGTCGCAATAAGGGTGCGGTTGCGTATTTATAAGATGATTTAAAATTTATAAAATGTTTACATCCAGAGCTAGTTTGTATCTCTTTCAGTTCAAATGTACTTATAATCTATAAATAGATAATTAGCTTACTGCCTTATCATGATTGTAAGTGGTTTTAGAAAAAGTAAGGAGGAAAGTGCATATATGTAGTTCATTATTGTAGGTAATTTTGAACACCAAATTATATTATATAAGTCAATGTAGTTACATTGACTTATCTAATAAGGAGTTACGGTACCAGCCAACGGACATAACCAATATAATGGCCCGAAAAATCAGTTTATCTCATATTTGTTATTAAGCTGTGTATCACAATTTTGGCAGCCTCTGACCACTCAATTATACATAGACATTACGTACCATTGGTGTAAAATTACAAATCTCTGTGTAGGTCTGTAGGGTCAACAAATATCCATATTTTTAGTGTTGTCTGATAATAAAGATTGTTAGTTTTTATACATCACTGATATTGTCTTTTTAGTTTTTATTGTAATGGTGGTTTATGACGGTTTCAAGTTGAAACAGCCTTTTTTTAATGGACGAATAGAGTTCTTTCAAAAACTCAGTAAAACCAACCAGTAATTTTTCTTCCTATAAAAGGTACATCGCACGCTTGAATGTGTGCGCGCCGTGTACAAATGCACTACAAGCGAAGAGATGAGAATGCGTAAGAATTCTCCAGTGTGGATTGCACTCACACAGATGTGTTATTGTGCGTCTGTGCGAATATGTGTCACACGCTCCTAAACGGCCGAAGTTGGTCTACTTGTTGGTCTTCATACTTTGGTAAAACAGTAAGCCAGGCTTCATAATCACCAGCAATAAAATGAAGTGGTTGTAGGAAATACAAAGGTAACAGCAAAAAAGCTTCTTTAATATAATGAGGGTCACAAAGGGTTCAGTTTATGGCCCCTATTGTTTGCGTTTAAGTGGAAAGATTACAGTTTTGAATGGACTATTACCTGCTTGTAATAAATAGTTGTTTTTGTTAAATATGTATTACTTAATGATAGTAAGTATTTAGCTTTTGGACATAATATTGTTGATATGTGTATAAAGTGAAAGCTGATCATACAGGGTGTCCCTAAAACCAACGTACATACGAAAAGGGCTGATACATACAAACTGACTGGGCTGGTTACATAGCAAAATATCTAAAATCAAATGTCATAAGCTTGATACACATATGTCTAGAATGTCGAAAATCTAAATGAATAGTGTGTCTATCGAAAATCTAAAAAAATAATGTTTGAAATATATACATCACGATTGATTCGTTGGAAGATTATAATATCGAAGTACTGTGGGGGGTTTACTCGGAGGAGTGATTGGAGTAAAACATTTACTGGGTAATTTAGTCTATATATTTTCCGAAAGAGTACAAGATGTTGGTTTGGTGGCGCTCAGATGAGAACTGAATCATATTTTATATTAAAACATTATGTTTGAGTCTAACGGAATGTAGTCTACGGTTAGACTGACAGATATTTGAATTATAATTATAATTCTTCTGTAGAGACGGCCCGGAGTACAAAATGAATATGATTATTTCATATAAAATTGATACATATATGTCTAGAATGCAGAAAATCGAATCAACAAAATAATTGGCGAACTGGGTATCATGTTTTTAAACCATGAAGGGACAAACAAGTAGACAACCCGTTTGATAGTAAATGCTCGTGATTGCCGCCTAATCGCCCATAGATACAGCCGCACCAATAAGGGCTGTTTATGCATCGCTACCTGAGGACTAAGATGAAATGTCTCTTGTGCCAGATATTTTACAAGGCTTATTTTATTTGGGCTTTGGATTCTGAGGAGACCTTTAGTATGTATTTTGAAACATTTTATCAGCAGTATAGATTGTAAATGATGAACAAACTTATGTAAATAAATAGAAATGGTTTCGATAAGGTGACGAGTTTTATGCCACACCTGGCCATAAAGTGGCTTTTCCCGCACGCTGTGCGTACGGTAAAAGCCGCTTTCTGGACAAGTGTTGACATAAAATGATGTACACAACACGGGTAATAAAGAAAGCCCTCGATCGTATATTTACGTCCCTCGGTTGCAGCTCGGGCCGCAAACATGTGCGATCTCAGGCTTTCTTTGTATTACCACCCTAGTTGTGTAATGTACTATAATACGGTTTGCATTCCGTTTTCAGGTACCACAGCGCCTCATCACTAGTACTTTGCGTCCCCGCACCATGCCGCGTCCTTCAGCCGGGCCGAGGTAGCGGCCATCAGGAACAGTAGGTACAATGACCGGCCGGTAATAGAGCCATGGGGATGTACTGCCCTCGCTGCCGGCGCGCGCTGGTGGCGGCGCGGCGGCCCGCGCCCGTCGACACCCTCCCCGACGAGGTGCTGCTGCTGATCCTCGAGCGCCTGCCCGCGTGCGAGCTGGTGTGCGGCGCCGCGCGCGTGTCCCGCCGCTGGGCCGCGCTAGTGCGCCGCCGCGTCGCCCGGGTGCACAGCCGCCCGCAGCTGCGGCGGCTCCCGCGCGGCCTGCGCGCGCTCATCGTCGCCGCCGGCCTGCAGTGCTCCCTGCCCGCGCTGCTGGCCACCGCCGCCCGGCTGGAGTTCCTCCGCGAGCTGACCTGCCACTCCGGCGTGCGCTTCTCCAACGCGGACCTCGCCGCGCTCGGCTCCCTGCCGCGCCTGCGGCACCTCGACGTGTTCACGGCGGGCGCGGCGCGCGACGTCACCGACGCGGCGGTCGCCGAGCGGCTCGAGTCGCTCGTCATCAACAGCTACACGGCGCGGCTGCCGGGCGTCGAGCGCTGGAGGCTGCGGGCGCTGCACATGTTCGGCGAGGCGCTGTACGCGCCGCCGATGCGGCTGCTGGCGCTGCTGCGCGCGCGCCGCGACCACCTCACCGACCTCACGTTCCGCTGCGCCGACCTGCGCGGCGTCGTGTACGAGGCGATCGGCGCCT
The DNA here is from genome assembly GCA_947034925.1 of Eudemis profundana. Taxonomy (NCBI): domain Eukaryota; kingdom Metazoa; phylum Arthropoda; class Insecta; order Lepidoptera; family Tortricidae; genus Eudemis; species Eudemis profundana. The sequence goes on from OX344812.1 coordinate 19,489,652, forward strand.
GCCCCAACCTGGTCAACCTGCAGCTGTACTCGTGCTGGCTGATGAACGCGGACGACTTCGTGCGCGCCACGCGGCCGGCGGGGCTGCGGCGCCTGCACGTCACCGGCGCCGTCATGGTGCGCCGCGCCAGTCTCGCCGACGCCCTGAGCAAGCTGCCGACCGGGATCAAGGAGCTCGCGTTGAGCGGCTCGGCGCTCGGGGACGAGCACCTGGACGCGCTGACGGCGCGACTGCCGGCGCTGGCGGTGCTGGAGGCGTGGCGCTGCCGGATCACGGCGGGCGGCGTGCTGCGGTTGGCGGCGGCTCTGACCAAACTCGAGGTGCTGGACTTGGACCTGCCGCTGCGCGCGGGGCACTTGGACGCGCTGCGCCGGCACCCGACGCTGCAGTTCCTCCGCTGCCTGTCGGAGCGGCCGCCGGCGGAGCGCGACGTCACCAAGCCGTACTGCCTGCGGCGGCGGCCGGTGCGTTGCGCGGCGCCGTGCGCGTGCGCCGTGGAGGCGCGCGAGGTCATCGACCCGCCGGAGGGGCTGCGGGGCGCGCGGCGGGCGGTGCGCGTGGAGTGCGCGGCGGCGCGGTTCGCGGAGGAGTCGTTCCGGCGGCGCGGGGAAGGGTTCCGCGCGAAGATCTTCTACCACTGGACGCCGGCGCGGCTGCTGCGGCCGCTGGCCGACGCGCGCCTCGACCCGCCGTTCGCGACGACGCCGTACTGCGACGGCAGCTAGCCGGGGGCGCGGGGGCGGGGGCGCGGGGGCGGGGCGCGGCGGGGCCGGCGGCGCGGGGGGCTGCTGGCGCCGTTCGCGGCCGAGCTGCAGCGCTGGCGCCGCGCCGCGCTCGCCGACGCCGAGCCGCGGCGCCCGGACCGAGCCTGAGAGTGCCGATGGTGACGTACCGATATTGTAGCATCCGATGACCGCCGAAGTGAAAATGATCGATGGCGGACGCCATAGCTAGAAGAACGACGCAAAGCTCGATAGAAAAATAATACACTCCAATATTAAGTAAAGCCATGAGTCGCGCTTTGTATGGATCTGCCGACGGTGAGCTTTCTCATCGCAAACGCGATTAGCCGTTTAGAAATCGGTGCGCTAATTTGTACTGTTTCTCGCGAGCGCGTCTCTTGCGGTGTCATTTGTCGTGATGGCGAAGTTTATTTATTAAGTGTGAGATTTCGGCATAATGTACTATTTATAAGACTACGAAATATAGGCTCTGTAACGGCTAGGGAAGTCATTAGGGTTATTCTTCAAAAATATGTCCGCGGTCACCTTATTCCTCTGGCCCTTTTTCATACTAAATGTATGAAGACAGAGGAATAAGTCGCAGACATATTTCTGAAGAATAATAACCCATTACTTAAAAATTGAGCCCTACTTAAAAAGCATAAAGTAATTCAAAATATTGGGCTATTTCGGGGTTTAAGCTAAGTTTACACTTTGTTAAGTCGCAAGTGCGAGTGCGAAGTGTAAGTGTAAAGTGATTAGTAAAATGTAGGTGTAAACGGTCACGCTGATAAGTGACAAGTGCGAGTGCGAAGTAAAGTGAATAGACGCTCGGTCTATTTTGGCTGTCAAGTAGCTACCCCCCTCACACCCGCATACTCCCCGCGCTCGCCGTCACGGCGGGTTAAATGCATAGTATGGACACGAACGGTACAAAAATGAGGTGGACTGAGGAGCAAACGTTGAATTTAATACCTCATTTACGATTTCTGAAGCAATGACCGCTACTATCCTTTTTAAAATATTTCGTAATTCCAATCGTTGTTCGTCGTCCATTTTGTAGCTTTGCACCTGCACTAAACAATGTGTAAACGATTTTTTAACACTTAACGCTTAACATCCAAAAAACCTGTTAACTAATCACTTCGCACTCGCACTTGCACTTAACAAAGTGTAAACTTAGCTTTATGCGAAATACCCGAGCCCTGGTTAAGTCACCGCCCGATCTCGAAGCGATGTAGGTATTGTTCCAGAACATTGCAGAAGTGATACATTTAATAGCCAATATATTTATGTGATGTTTGTGTATATTTATGCTTTTTATCAACCGACTTCGAAAAAGTTCTCAATCTGACTCTTTTTGTGTAGGTACATCCGATATGTACTATTGTGAACCTATTTTTAATTTGTACACTTTATCAATTAGGTTGTAAGTCATGTACCTATATTTGTTCAGAGTAGTCGGAAGTCGGTTTTTATATTTATTTTAGCTGTTTTTAGAGTAAGTTATTTATCTAGATAAATTATTAATGGATTCGTGTACGTGTATAAAGTGCGACTACGATAACTTTTCAAAGCGAAACATGGCAACACTTCCATTTAAAAGTCACATTTCCATATAAATTTGACTTTTAAACAGAGGTGTTGCTATCACAGAAATATGTCGAGGTAGAAGGAATAAGTGTATTGTACCTCGCGTGCTAATTACAAGTAGCGTAGCGACGACCTAGTTTGCACGCCGTCAACTTCAGTTTCTGTCAATATTACTGTCAGATTTGAGAATCTGATAATAATGGTATAATTAATTGTTCAAATACCACCAAATGAAATGGAAATGTATGTTTTCCATCACTAAATTACACTTTTGGCGTCAAACGCCAAGCGAAAAACGTTACACGCTTGGTTCCCATACAAATCGACGAACTATGTCCTTCTATTTCGATATTTGGGCTTTTATTTAAAGTGCGTTCTTAACTGACAGCAGGTCGTCACAGAACTGACGATTAGTGTCAAACTCCATACATTTCGTCACGGGCTGACAGGTTAGACGGTATTTGAACATAGCTTAAGTTTCGCCTAGCCGTAGATTATCTATATTAATAATTTAGCCGGGCCCTACGGTAGACCTGAACCAAAAGCACTTCAAAAATTAAAGTGTTAAAAAATAACACTTTCGAATCGACAACTTATATTCGCAAAATTCGTATAACGGAGAAACAAGCGTATAAAGATGTAAAATAATTTGAATAATACCAAAAACAGTCGGCCATGTTTCTTTGCTGCGTTCGGAGACTGCCATAGCTTAGCGAAGCGCGCGTAATGTGTGCTTTTAATTGAATTTGTACACACTCGGCGAGAACGGAGTAAACTAAACTGACGAGGTGACGACATGAGTAAGAAAAACATTTTTTACATTAGAAAATCGTGCGTATAATATTATTTCAACAAAAAAAAAACAATATTTACATGCATCGTGCTATTTTTAAAACGTAATAAATTACTAAACAAGTGGAAACTGCACAATATTATTGTCTCATTGCTCAATGAAAATGACAGTTGAAATTGTAAGCTGAAAAAGCAAAAAAAAGGAATAGGCACTTTTATAAATCCTTCTGAAGGTATGGGGGCTTTTTAAGTTTATTCTGACTTAGGAAACAAAATTATACCAATTTTCGAACATTTTTAATCTGTTCACGATAATTTTCGACATAGAATATTGAGAATGCAAGCCTGAATGTTTTTTTTTCTTCATTTTGGAGGTGGGAATGTTCAAATATACAAATACTTTCGTAAATTTCTTTTCTACGGGGGGGGGGGGGGAGAAATAGTGGATGGCAGGTAATTTTATCCCCTTAATATGGAGGGATAACTTATTCGGGGAATCTGTTGAAAAAGTGTCCTGTCGAATGCAGTAAATAACAGTTTTGAATCTCCCTGCAGTAACGTTACGTTAACGCAACAGGAGGGTAGGTACGAAGTGGATTTAGTATGCTACGGCCACATTATCGGCGATTCGGCGTAAATTTGTACTGTCATCTCTTTCCCTGACATACAAAAAGAACAAGACGTCAACACGAATATTCGCCAAATCCCGATAATATGGCTGCAGAATATACTATGGCTACAGAATTGATTACTACATTGAAAAGGGAGTGACACGAACTGATCAGGTCTGGAACACCACATTGCGCATAAAAAACCACGTTGCTGATGCAGGTGCCAAAACTGCGTTGCCGATGCACGTGCTTAAACCGCGTGAAGTCGGACTGTACCGGGGCCTGCCACATTTGCCATATGCATCCACATAGGTCGGTTAGACTGACTATGGGGTCATCCATAAAGTACGTCACACGATTTTTCAGACTTTCATCTTTTTAATATAGGCTGTCACATTTGGCTAGGTAACGGTGGCCCACGTCGCCTACGTCTAACGCCGCCTCTGAACCGGGGCGATTCTAATTCAAGGGGAGAGTTGTGATCACTAATGGGAAATTATAGTCTAACAACATAAATTGAATTCGGTTTTTAAACGGGACTCTACTATTTTAGATGTTTGAAAAATTAAAGTTTTATATACTTTATTTTTGAAGATAGAAATGTGAAAAATCATACTTTGGATTTTAGATAAAAAGTGATTTTATTTACCTTTCTAAATTCGATTTTAATGTGGATTACCCAAATAGCATTGCGTCATTACTTTAAAAATAAACACGTATCTGACACTGACTCCAGGTAAAAACGCAGTAAGTGTATATGAAGTTCTGACGAATGAAGAACTTTTGACGTTTTCCTCTACGACGTTTTGAGATACCTACGAGTTTTTTTCAAAGTAGTGACGGTTGGAATTTTGTAATGAAAGTCCTTAAATAAGGTTTTGGATAGTTTAAACCAAAAACGACTTCAACATTATTTTAATGTTTGGAACTCAGCCGTCAGTTCAACATCCTCATTTTTGTAATGTCTGTTAAAAATAAAATATAATTTCTAAGGGATTAAATGGGGGTTTGTGATTCTTTACATTTTGCCCCGGCGAAGCCGGGTTCACAGCTAGTAAAATAAAAATGCCCGTATTTCTGTGGTTGCTATGTCCCGCCCTGCAAAGTTATCGCAGTCGCGCTTTAACTGCCTAAGTAATTTATTTATTGTACGCTAGCGGCAGGTGATAGGACGGCCGCCGCACAAATAATAGAAGAAACGTTGCTATATCGTATGTGATTAATAATTAATAATAATCAGTTTTGGCTAGGCATTGGTCCAGCTTTTGATTGTTAATACTTTACCATAGTCTAAGCACATTTACAGCTTTACACGGTGTTAAAAGCGCCGTCGACGCGCGTTTCGTTATTCTGTGGCTCTAGTGCAAAGGGGTACAAGTCACATTTAACCTAGGAGCAAAAGAGCTTAAGTCGTACTATACAGCGTGTCCCTAAAACCAACTTTGATACGAAAAGGGCTGATAGACCAGCTCATCAGACACCAGATTAAGTAAATTTGACCTCAGTAAAGTTTTCGAGATATTGACGTTTTTGCAAAAATCGTGCTAAGTGATACCCTGACTCGGTTATTTGAGTGTCATGACTAAAATATCAAGTATTTTTCAAATCTGGTTTTTGATATAGGTAGCCAGATAACTATGCTATTGAACGTAATTCCTATTTTTGTTAATTTTTTCATGGTGTGGCCACAGTAGAATATCAAAAAATAATTTTCAGATTTTTCCAAATTTCACGTCTGATTTCGAACGAAGGTGGTGAAAAAAAAATGTACCAACACAACCTGGCACATGACGTAAAAAAATGGCGCATTTTTTGTAGTTTCTAAAATGGTATAACATTTACTAAATACTGTAATAGTTTTTGAGATAATGATATTTTGTTACAAAAAGTTGGTTTTAGGGACACCCTGTAGAGTTGCGACCTTTTGATCCTGGTATAAATTTGACTTGTACCCCTTTTCACTAGACCCACAGAATTACGTCACTATTTGTGACGTTCCGCGGTAAAGGCACCTTATGGACATTGTCGCTTATCCGACTCCGTTACTATAGGACATCAAGATAGAAGGACGCAAGCGACAACATCCATAAGCAGGGAGCGATGGTGCCGATGACGTCAAGCTACATACAGCATGATTCACTTTACGTTTTATATTGGGTCAACGGCAATTACCGGTATCGTAATAATTATGAATGTATTCTATAACTATTTCGCATTGATGGTTGATGTCAATTAGTCAATGGTAGGACCCATTTTATAAAGCAAGATGTCTCTCGCCCGTGTTATCTTATTTATTTAAACGGGAAACTGGAAAAAATAATCGGATATGCAAAAATATATAAATTCGCCTAGGCACAAATCACGCATCTCGTATCCGATTAATATTTCCAATTTTCCTTTTAAATAAATAAGTAAACACAGATGGACACTTTTTTAAGGTTTAGAATGTGTTTTTACCATTGACGCCAATCAAAGAAAATAATGATATAATTCATTCATAACTTAACAGGCGCGTCATAAAAAAACACGCAACAACGCAACTGAAAAACAAAGATTTAAACCTTTTAAACCAAAAGAAACTTTAATTTCCTATGAAAACTACTATTTGTTGTTTTCAAGTGTGGCCCACGAAAAAACTAGAACAACCAATAGTCGGGTAATCAACCTAATTATTTTGCCGCTGAGCGCGTCACCAACTGATTGTATGGAACATGCTTGGCAGATTTTGAAAAAGGCAGCGAATCGGTTAATCGATACCTGTAATGGTAAATTAAATTAATACCTAAACTAAATCGGCCTGTATGTAGATTGACGTCATTTCTCTGCCATCGGCACCAAAAGTACGCTCACTGTCCATAAGGTACCTTTACATAATGTAATGTCACATTTATTTTTAGGGTGTAAACGCGGCAGCGATACAGTCGTCGACGGTGCGTTTAAAAAGCCGTGTGCATAGGTCCTTAGACCTAATGCTGAGCTGCGCGCCCAGCACAATATGGCCGCGACATATCTCACGCGAGTGCATGTAACAGTCAATGCGGAAGCATCTGTAACGGTACCCGCGTCCTCTTTGACTGTTACAGTAGGATTATTTGGACTTTGACATTCGGCAAATCTCGTCATTTTTCGTGACTGATCGGAAGTGCAAATGACACTAGACACATTGCTGCGTATTCATAACATCATAGTGTGCACTTAACAATCTAAAACAGTAGTGTAACATCACCTGCCACAATGTCATTTTTTTCAGTAGATGACCCTATGACACACAGTTGTGGTTTGATTTAATTATTACATCGCCTTACTAAAAATATTAATTTAGTGCGAAGGATTTTACTTCTTTAAAAGTGTAATTTACAATAAATACTATGATTGATTATGAATGATTACTGATTACTGAAAAAGTTGATTATAATCTATTTGACTATTAATAAAGTTTCCATACTTAGGTTGAGATTTTATTATTAATTATATTAAATAGATTTGAATATTTTATGTGAGTAAATTCTAGGACTTTATATACTCAATGTGAAAACACGAACCTTTACGACTAAAACCGAGACCTCCCGAGTGTCAAAGTGGAAACAATCGTACTGTACCTGTGCCGCGCGAGATATGGCGCGGCGGACTTGTGCTAGCTGTACTGAGAACGTAACCAGTAGGCTTATGATGCTACGCTTTATCACGCGATAAATAAATGATAAAGCATCCGTCACGTTCTAACAAATACTGTGTAAGAGTGACGGATGCTCTATCACTTATTTATCGCGTGACAAAGCGTAGCATCATAAGCCTACAGATCACTTAAATATATCCTGAATGTGTAAAATAATCTTTACGAAGTATGAAGATAAGCCGTGTATGGGGTATTCTTCAAATGTATGATTATTCTCTAGTCTCGAATTCTCGGAAGATACCTCCGCACTATACAGGGTGTCCCTGAAACCAACGTACATACGAAAAGGGCTGATAGACTAGCTCATAAGACAACAGATTAAGTATAGACCTCAGTAAAAATCTCTTAGTTTTTGAGATATTGATGTTTTTGCAAAACTTGTGCTAATTGATACCCTGACTCGGTGTTTTGAGTGTCATGATTAAAATATCAAGTATTTTTCAAATCTGTGTTTTGCTATGATTTGCCAAATAATTATGTTGTTGAACGTAATTCCTATTTTTGTTTATTTCTTCATGATGTCGCCACAGTAGAAAAACAAAAATATTTTTTCAGATTTTTCCAAATTTTACCTCTGATTTCTTAACTCGAGTTTTGCAAAAACGTCAATATCTCGAAAACTAAGATTTTTTTACTGAGCTCACATTTACTTAATCTGGTGTCTTTTATCAGCTAGTCTATCAGCCCTTTTCGTATGTGCGTTGGTTTTAGGGACATCCTGTATAGAATGCAATTTTTTATTACCAGGTAGAACTGGGCAGATTCTACTCAGTAACCAAAAATGGCATTCTAGTGACAGGTATTCTAGTGTTCTCTATGTTTTATATCTAGTTTATTATTTTGTATAAATTCGTTGTGACTTTAACCTTATCACACAGATTTGCGATCCCTCTTGCGTTTTGCGGGCGAGTCAGAAGCGAAGTTCCATACAAATGTCGCTCTCTGCGACTGGTTTTGTATGGAAACTCGTCCGCAGCTCGTCCGCCTATCGCAAGTGTAATAAGGCACTTAATACCGCACCTATTATGTCTCTGTTTAAGTGTTTACCCCGATGGTTTACTGGTAGAGAATGCCTTAGGGCATTGAGTCCGCCATTTGTACTTTCTTGTATTGTACAGTCGAGTTCATCATTATCTGAGCAAAGAACGGATCAAAAATATCTGATCTAGTTTTTATGCTTCTTACAATAGGGTCATGTTTTTGGTCCAATCTTTGCTCAGATAATGATGAACTCGACTGTACAATAAAGTTTAAATATTTAGAGCATTCACGAATGTGTGGACAGAAGAACCATGTTTTAGAAGAATATCCCACATGCACACAGTCAATAGAGAAATATACCCACAACTATTTATACGTGCGTGATATTCTGTTTTATTTAGCTTTAGTTAGTTAATGTGGTAGGTTCATGATAACCGCGGCAAAATTCTTTTTGATGCCTATAGTATATTATACAACTAGGGTGGTAATACAAAGAATGGCCGAGATCGCAGAAGTTTGCGACCCGAGCTGCAAGCGAGGGACGTAAATATGCGATCGAGGGCTTTCTTTATTAGTTTTATTACCTCCCGTGTTGTGTACATCATTTTATGTCTACACTTGGCCAGAAAGCGGCGCGCAGCGTGCGGAAAAAGCCACTTTATGGCCAGGTGTGGCATAAAAAAACGTCCATAGTACCTACATTTTAATGCATAATTTCTTACTCGTTAGCATAATTTCCAAAAAACATGTTATTCCTAATTCAGAATTGTATATGCTCATACGAACGACTCTCATCTCATCTTGGTAATAGGGGTCCTTGCGGATACACTTCGACCCAATGGGATCTTTTGTGTAATTACCCCTTACCGCATCTACGCCATGGCCTGTTCCACCATCTCCATAAATCGGATGATGGACCCCATTGGTAGTGCCTGGAATTCCTCTGGCTCTGGGTAACCAGTGCCAAATTCTTTCATTCTAGTTCTGGCGAGGGCATGACATTCGCACAATATGTGTTTCATTGTCTCTGTTTCGTCGCCGCACATTCTGCATTCAGCATTGTCTGATAGTCCCAGCTTGGTCAGGAGTCCTTTGACCCCGAAGTGACCTGTAAACACCCCCGTTATGATTCTGAGCTGTCTTCTGCTGTACTTCCTTAGTTTATTTGTATACATATGACTACTTTTATTGAAATGCGTGGCCTAAGAATAAAATAAAGCATTTTTTTTGGTAACGCTCTGCTAATCTGAGTAGCAAATGAGACTTTTTTATAATAAAGAACACAGAATATTGAGAAAATTTATTATAATCATTGAGGCCAGATTGAGAAATAACGTAAGATTGCAAGGAAAATATTTAGAGGCATCTACAATTTCGTAAAAGTGTGTTTGAAGTTTGATATCCATTTTGGGCACTAAAAATAATTTTGGCCCAACCACTATCCCAAACAGCACAATCAGCCACACGGATGTCAGTTTTTGGGGATAGTGTTTAATTTGAACCTAACTTAAGATGCAGCCAAACCGTTGCTCAAAAGTTGACGTACTATAAACGCAGTGACAAAGTATAAAGACGAACAAGTAGTCCGTTTCGGCCCTTTAGGAGCGCGCGACAGGTATTGCGCGTCTGTATGAGTTCTTACGCATTCTTAAAACTTCGCTTGCGTGCGTTCGTACACAGCAATACCAAGTTGCCTTCTCAATACCAAGTTTTTTTTTATGAAATAGGGGGCAAACGAGCAGACTGTAAGCAATCACCGTCGCCCATAGACACCTGCAACACCAAAAGAGTCACAAGTGCGTTGCCGGCCTTTCAGGTGGGAGTACGGTCTTTTCTTGAAGGTGCCTAGGGGCCTTGGATTGGATCTCTAAATACGGGCCTGTTCATGCGTCACGTTTTATGCATGTTGTGTACATCACTGCTTAAAAGACGCACTGTATACGCAGTGATAGGTACTTACCTTTCAACCCGGTGCGAAATACGTAAATATCTTAGTGTTCAGGGCGTCCTATGCGTATTTTGAGCACCGGTTTGAAAATTCCACGACAGAGAGTAACGTAAGTTACCAATTTCTTGCGTGTTTCTTCATTGATGAAATGGCAACTTCCGTTACATTTTCATGGAATTGCCCAAGCGACAAAAACGTGACGCAAGAGTCACGCCACTGCGTTTACGGGTGCGTTAACGTATTTGAGCAGTGGTTTGGTCTCACCTTTATTCAACTTTACGTTTTATTCACACGAGTTCTGTGTATAACAGGGTTAGTTGATGTAAATAACGAACTTGTCGTTACTCGATCTGTTATTTTTAGCGTCAGATCCTTGCAATACTTAAGCATCACACTGTCTGCCGAATTCATAAATGTCGTTCAAATTTAATGATAGATATTGTTTCTATTTGTTAACCGACTTCAAGAAATCGGTCCTCAGTTTACAGTTGTATGAAATATTTATTTAAGTACGAATTGCTCGAAGACGACTTGAATTTTTTTTTTCAAAAATTGTATAACTGAATACTCAAGTAATTTTGATCGAAATGACTCATTTTTAATTACTTTGTCAAATATCGATCTCATCGAGAATAATCTCGATCTCGCAAGTAGAGATCTCGAATCAAACTTTTTGCACGAGATCTCGGTTCGAGATTGTATTACCTATGCTAGATCCAGGCCCTTCGTCACCAAGCCGGGGTCTGATGATATATCTTGAAGGAATCGAGGGAACTCTTCAAATATTATATGTACACCTATAGTGATTTTGATATTTTTTTAAAGTAACGTTATTATAAAAATATATTTTTGTATTTATTTATATGTTTCTTTCTGCCTATCCCTTTATAAATAGATAATGTGTTCCCTTATTCATGAAATTAATTTTGAATGGCATTTGTGAATGTGGTCGCTGTACGTAGTCAAGTCAAACTTTATAGTTTTTACATGTCGTATTTAATTTTTAACCTAATGGATTGTACTTTGTTCGCTCAATAGATTTATTTACAAATATACTGCGTATGATTTGTGTCAGCTAAGAGTAGACCCCGTTTAGTTATGATATGAAGTCACGGCTTCAGTTAAAGGAGTTCTCACATTTAAGATTTTGTCTCGTACACCGCTCCGCTACCTGGCACGCAGCGGCGGCGAAAAGGTGGCGGGGGGGGGGGGGGGGGGGGGATCATCCGAATGAGATGTATAGTTCACGGGATTACAGATTGTACGATCCACTTAAAGGAAACAATACTGTTGTGTGGTTTTGTACCTCATTATCGTCCGTCATAAAAGAGAAGCGTGCTTCACAGATAAAGACTTCGTGCATTGTCAGTGACAATTTGTCACTTTAGTGGATTATCAACTCTAAGGCCTTTGCCAAGAGTTAAAATTGCTTTAATAGAAATCCCTGGCATTTACCTGACTAACTACCTGAGATCCGAACAAAGCGAAGGCAGCTGGAACGCCATTATTCTATTAATGCAGTTGTAAACTATGGTTCATGGAGATAGAGTTGATAATCAATTGAACTTTAAAGGTGGTTGTAACGACTTTTTACAATAACGTCATCTTGGTATTTTCGAGGTTTACAAACAATCGCTTTGTTTCCTTTAAGTGGATCGTACAATCTGTAATCCCGTGAACTATACCCGACTGGCTGACGCCGCCACTGCTGGCACAATTCAGGTGGAAACGCAGCCTAAATGATGACTGAAGTGTTGGCATCGCGGTTAAAGTGAGTCCTGTCGCTCGTATGGCGACCCCACACAAATGGGTCACCTAGTTTTGGCATAATTTTATTTGTCCGAATGTTCTATTTGCCCGAATACTATTTACGCATAATTGTTATTTTACAGATCATATTGACTTTTCAGAATAACTATAAAAGAAACCTAACCTAACCTAATATGTTTTAAATGGCTGATGTAAAAGATTTTGCAAAATATTTTCCGTTAAAGCTAGAGAAAAATTGTGCGAAATAAAATTCGGGCTAAACAATACATTCGGACAAATAAAATTATGCCAAATAAAGGGCACCCCACACAAATATATCCAGATATAAGGAAAAGTGTATGCTCGCGTGCTAAAAAGCAGTGGCGGCGACCTTTTTTCTGGAGCCTGACTAACTTGCAAGTCCTTATTGGACGTAGCAAAATTCGCACTAGGTGGGGGCCGTGGCGATTGCTCAAAGTGAGCAACGGCGGCGACTTACTTTGCACGCCGTTAACTTCAGTTGCCGTCAATATTATTATCAGATTTGAAAATCTGATAATACCACCAAATGAAATGGAAAATCTACGTTTTCCTTCACTTAATTACTCTTTTGGCGTCATACGCCTAGCGAAAAACGTTACACGCTTGGTTCCCATACAAATCGACGAATTATTTCCTTTTGTCTCGATATATTTCTGTGGGCGACCCATACAAACAAAACGAGGGATAAAACACATTTCAACCAATTTTGATATTGGTAATGCATTTAATAGTGTTGCAAATGTCTATATATGTAGGTGGCGGGGACCACTTGCCAGCAGGTGGGCCGTCCGCCTGTATTATTTGTATGTCATGGGAAAGGCAAAGGAGCATACAGGTCACCTGGGCCTCGTTTCACGAAGCTACAAGTTACAATTTTACAAGTCTACACTTGCAACATTGGTCAAATACAGCAACGCCATTGGTTGATTTGGTCAATGTTGCTAGTTTAGACTTGTAAAATTGTAACTTGTAGCGTCGTGAAACGGGGCTCTGATGGTAAGTTTCTGAGGCGCATGGACATTTGCAATCTTAATGTTACAAATGCGTTGCCAACCCTGAGGACCAAGATGGAATGCTCTGTGCTAGTAATTTCACCGGCAGTCTTACCTCCACACCGGAACACAACACTTCCTTCACTAGTTGGAGAGGCACTATAAGAAGAGGTTTTTCTGGCTCAGAATCGCTAGTACTTTCGAACCTTGTACGTAAAAAAAGTGTCCCAAATTTAATTTCCCATTGCGTCACCATTTTGTACTTATGTCTGTATGAACGTGACGTAGTGAAAAAAAAATCCATACAAATTCTGGGACACTTTTTTTACGTATATGGTTCGAAAGTACTAGCGATTCTGAGCCCGAAAAACCTCAAAAGTCCATATTTTGAGAAAGTAGCTACCCCGGCATTTATTTTGGAAAACGCCCAAAAACAACACAAAATAATTCATACGCGTCAATCTTTCAATTTCTTTCGAGACAACCCCTCGAAATTATTCATCGAGATCTCGAACGAGATTGCAGAGATCGAGATATCCGGATGACGAGATTAAATCTCGAAAATTTGATCGAGATATCGCGAGGTCGAGATTGCATTCCCTATACTAGCGCTCGTAATTTTTTCTCAGATGCCGGCCGATTTTGCGTTGCACATTATTGGCTTCACAAACCCATCTACCTAGAGGGTTCTGTCGGTTTCTGGGTTGGGCATTTCTTCAGAAATATGTCTGCGGTCACCTCATTCATCTGGCCCTTTTTCATATTAAATGTATGGAGACAGATGAATGAGTCGCAGACATATTTCTGGAGAAATGCCCGGTTATTGTTAAATTATTTGTCTGCTGGTTGTGAAAGTGTAAATTCAAGTGTAGATGTTTATGACTCACTGACACTGGAGTATAAAGAGTGGAGGGCCGTCCCGCCTCGCGGGGTGTTTGCGTCTATTGCTGAAGCACCATGTTACGGGTTGCGCCCCGCCTAGCGGGTTGTCTTGCGACCTGGGTTGCATACCGTGTTGCGAGATGCACCCCGCTTCGCCGGCTGTGCCATGTGTGGCCTCGCCTTCGGAAATTACACAAGGTTCTATTGAAGATGGCTTTTCATTTCTCTCCTTTGTATCATCGCAGAAAATGCGACAGCAGTAACCTGACTTGCAAAACTAAGTCACATACTATATGAAAGAAACATGATGTTTCTTTTATTCGTTTTTTAATGCGAGTAAATTACACCACATTTTTATGACTCACCCATAATCTAGTTTACATCATTTATATTTCTTATAAGTGAGGTAACCCCATTAGGTTAGGGAGGCCTTTTGTGTCACGACAGAAAAGTAGGTAGCGAACGTTTATATCATTTGAGTCCTAATGTGTCTATTTGGCAAGTCATCATATTTTAGGTGTGACGTGAGTTACGTGAATAAAGTTATTAATTCGATCACTACGTCACACAAAGCCAAATGCCCTTGTTTCAATGCAGTCAGACTACTGACTTAAAATCTTTTCTACGACGTCGCTATTGCATCTGAGGATTGCGTATGAATGGGCAGAAGTGTTTAATTGAAGGCAATTGCTGTCAGCGACGCAACACTATTGTGCTGCGCGGTGACGAGGCCGCATAACTCGATACCATTACGATATTGCACTTATTGGACATCGGGTACAGTCGGAATCATCAATCAAATCTGCCACGCGCTTCACATGGCTGATTACAATTGGGTAAGGTGCAAGAGTCGGTTTAGGCAAAGTATACATACGAACAAGTAGTCAACTTCGACTGTTTAAGAGCACGCGACACGTATTCATCGAGGGCGATCTCATCATCATCATTTCGGCCATAGGACGTCCACTGCTGGACACAGGCCTCCTCAATAGATTTCCACATGGGCCAGATAGAAGCGACCCGCATCCATCGAGTCCCCGCAACCCTAACCAGGTCATCCGACTACTTTGCAGGTGGCCGTCCCACGCTGCGCTTGCCAGTACGTGGTCTCCACTCGAGAATCTTTCTGCCCCAACGACCGGTTCTTCGAGCTATGTGCCCTGCCCATTGCCATTTCAGTTTGCTTACCCGGTTTGCTATGTCGGTGACCTTCGTTCGTCTACAAATCTCCTCATTTCTGATTCGATCTCGCAGAGAGATCCCGAGCATAGCCCTTTCCACCGCTCGCTGAGTGACTCTGAGTAGGTCATCACCGGTAATACGCACTGGTTGAAGACTTTCGTCTTCACCTTCATTAGGGATGTCACTGGACCGACAGACGACACTCACAGTCAAGGGACCGTAGACCTAAGTCTATGGTTTTATATTCAACTCGATACCTCCACACGTTCCAAAGATAAAGGGCCTTGACAGACAGATAGACGGACGGATAGTAGGACAATAAAGTGATCCTATCGTCTGCTGACATGCAAAAGTCACTAAAACTTCTGTCACTGCTCTTTAAAAGGTCGTATCTAATTAGTAAATCAATACTGAGATACGAGCTTTACTTTAAGTAGGTATTTGTTACTTAGTGACTTTTGCTTGTCAACAGATGCTATAAGGGTTCTGTTTTTTCCTTTTGAGGTACGGAACCCTAAAAACCCTGGGCAAAGGCAAGGCCACTGATCACACGTTGCACGTATGTTGCTAAAACATAACGTCTGCAGTTAACGATTAGCAAAGATGTTCACTAGCACTGCAAAAGGACAATTTTGTGCAAGTAGTTCTCGAGAGTCTAACTCCTAGAGTTAGCTAGGCGAGGTTGCATTGGCCTGGGCGTATAGTTCGAAGAACCAATAGCCAGTGGGCCCGTATAACCCGACCAACTTTAACCATAGATTCTTACAACTATTAGAAGTAAAAAAAGTTATGTGACGTATAGTCTACATAACGCTGACTTTCCGAGATATTCATAATTTTAGGGTTCCGTACCAAAATGGTAAAAAAGGAACCCTTATGGTGCGACTCTGTCTGTCTGTCTGTCTGTCTGTCTGTCTGTCCGTCTGTCACAGCCAAATATCTCAGGAACTACTGCTGCTATCGATTTGAAATTTGGAATAGTGTTAAAAGTAGCTAACCCGAGCTTATTGGACATAAAAAATATCTTGTACCTTTTTTACTTTTTTTTTAAAAGGCTCCGTAATGGGATTTTGAAAATTGAAAGTAGGGCTATTATATTGAGTGGGGTATCAAATGAAAGGGCTTAATTTGTAGATTAAAACACCTTTTTTATTTTTTTTCTTAAATAAGTAGTTTTTGATTTATACATTTTTATGTACCATTCCCCCCCTATTATCTCCGAAGTTACTGATCAGAAAAATGTGTCATAATTACTAATTATAAATATCAACCTGAATATTACAGGAAAAATAGAACGGTCTTGCTAACTTTAATACTTTTTTAGAAATTTACAAAAACTTAAAAACCTTCGCCTAGCGGCGAGTAGCAAAACTAAGCGATGCCCTGTTTCACGCTAGGGGATTTCCAGGCAAAAACTAGATGGCGCTAAAACACTAAACATTTAACGATGTTATAATTGAACAAAGAAACATAGTATAGTAACAATTAGTTCGTAAACAGCTAATAATAAATAAATTCTAACATTTAAATACTGTGTCACGTTTGCAAAGTTGAATAATTGTAAATAATTATTTTACCAAGCTTATACATAGATAGCGTTGTGAATTCGGGGAACGGAGAATGACAGTCCTCTTGCTATTAAATAGAATCATTACTCGTCAGGTTCTAAGCATTACAGGAAAAATATAATTGTTTTCCTAACTTGCACTGTTTTTTACAAATTTGCAAAAATCATAACATATACTTATTTGCTCCTACTAAACTAATCGACATACAGTTTTTCTTGTACTATTCGCGTATCTACTTATGAATTTGTACGGAACCCTCGGTGCGCGAGTCCGACTCGCACTTGACCGTTTTTTTTTTTAAATAAAAACTCCCAAGTATGTAACAAGCCCTAATAAATGTGACTAAGATACTTTTACTGATTTTTTAAAATCCTTTAACTAAACAGCAATTAACCTTCGCAGTATTAGATGTAAGCGATTACAAAGCGAAAATATTGCCCTTTCGTTTCCATTTTAGCTTTTTTTTCCTTTTTAATAACTTTTTCTCCAGTAAGGACATGTTTATAACGAGGGACTGAATTTATTGATTTGTTTTGTTCCATAAGACTATTAATGTAAAATGACAATATTCGACCTATGTTGATATAACGTTATTTACTTGTAATACCATCAGGAATACGTGCCGTAGTGACCCCTAAGTTCGCCTAGGGTGCCTATCTTTGCCTAGTTGATTTTCCTAAACTTGCTTTACGACAAGCTACACTTAAAACTATATCAAGTAAATGTATAAGCACTGAATATTGAATAGTTTTATGTGCAGGTTTTCTTAGAAGATTTTTAAGAAAATCAACTAGGCAAAGATAGGCACCCTAGGCGAACTTAGGGGTCACTACGGTGGTTAAAGTTGGTCGGGTTGTACGGGCCCACGGTGTATACCATCACCTAGGGCCGTAAAATAATGCCGATATTGAAGAAAAAAATGCCCGAATAGAAAATCTTGTGGCTGAGCCCAACATCATCGGTGAAACCAAATCGGCCAGACTACGCTGGCTTGGCCACGTGGAAAGGATGGGTGAGGATCGAGCAGTGAAGAGAGCGTATATCGGACGGCCACGGGGTAAACGTCCAGTCGGACGACTTCGATACCGTTGGGGTGATCAAGTCATGAAAGACTTGACTGAACTTCAGCGACCGGAATGGCGAGAAAATGGCGCTCTCTGGTGTCGGAGGCCAAGATCTACTTTGGGTCGTTGAGTCAGCATAGTAGTAGGGCGGTAAAATAATGAAATTACCCAGGATGTAGTCGTTTGCGCGATCTGACGCTTTCTTTAATACTGCCCTTGGCCAGGAAGTTGGATTTTATCTCCATGCTGGGGGTGGAAAATGTCACTTACCTACTGTGTGTTTTCACAGCGGTCAAGTTATAGAAGTTTTTGCCTTTAAGGGACTAGCAAGAAAATTAGATAGGCTTTTAAAGCCATTAACTTTAGTTATGGCCGCAGATTAAGAGGCGAACGCTAAACCATATCAAAAATCTGTAAGGCTCGAAAGGAAAGTTCATTTCGTTGATTACCTTGCAAATTTTCTTATGGCTTATGATATACTAAGCTAATAACATTGCTTGGAAAGTGATACTACGTTGCTCATAATCTAAGCTATACTTACAGATAAGTTAATTGCTACTTATGTTATGACTGTTGAAAGGTGATCCATCAAGCAAAGTCACTTTCTCGTCACATTCGCGACGCACGATTCTCATCTGAATAGGTAAATAACAGATACTCGTCTATGTACAGTACTACCTCTCTCTAACCGTATCACAATATTTATCAATCGTTTATATCAACCTTAGTCAATATCGTGCAGCGTGAAATGCAATTTCAGGCCGGTTTGATACAAATCAAATCGGCTGTCACCCACGAGCCGGCTGCCCTTGACGAGTAGGTCTAGACTAGACATGTGCGCCGATCAAAAAATTGTCGGCGGCGGCGTTTGGCCAAAAATCGGCGGCGGCGGCGTATTTTCGGCGTGAAATCGGCGTGATTGAAACATGATTTCACACAGCGAAAAACCGTAATTCAGGGACACAGTTATTTAAAATATCGCCGTACATCACCTTAAACTCTGATTTAATGTTATAAACCTATATTTTTACAAAAAAAAAAATGAAATAAAATGGTTAAAATTTGCGTTTTTTGCCTTTTTGGCACTAGTGATCATAACGTTACGATGCCAAAGCCATCTACTGAGGGAAAGTGACCCATGCTTCATCTTGGTTCTACATGGCACATCTTCGGCCTATTCGAGAGGTTTTAGGCCTTTTCAGACATTATTTATTCGAGCTATATGGTATGGCATTACCACTTGGTTATTCGGAGCTACATCAATTAAATAGTGCTTATACGGATTTCCTCATTTCTACGAAGCAACTTAGGTTCACACAGGTCATCACTGCCTGTATGAGAGAAGTTCACTGGCCAAACGCCTATAGTTACAGGATCTAATGCGTCGCGAGGATGAACTTAAGTTTTTCCAACGTTACCCAAACAGACCAAAATTAGATTAAGTACCACAAAAAGGCTTGTTTTTTTTCGATTTTTGGGACTTTACTGTCATCTTTCGAAAGCTTCCATGTAATTCCATATTCTCCATAAGAGCGCGTGACCAAGGTACCTCGAGGCCGAATCTCTAATACGGTTCTGTACTGGAAAAACATATAAGTAGCAGCAGACATAAGCAAACCACAGCTCTCAGTAGCTCTAACAAAAGTATAGTAAACTAGGTTAATAAACCAGCGAATAAAATGATTAAAAAGGGCAGAGCTCAAACTGGCTGGACTACCAGCTACAAATAACTTGCCATTCACTTTGATGGACACTTTAGTTCCTCTGTTGCCCAATATCTTCCTGAACTCAAATATTGCCAAATGCTTAGAAATGGGCCGAACTAAAAATAATAAAAAATATGCTCAACGACCCCTGTGTTTATAAGACGAAAGTTATGTCGAACTCCTTGATCCCAGTCGGTCTTGGGGCAGTTAACCTTGAAGTTGTCTAGGACGAGAACTACGAATAAACATATGTAACTGAAACATACACTCCAGTTCTTCTCTCTCACCATGTCTCAATGTCTCAAGAATAGTTTTTGACTAGTGACGAGATATCCAGTAGACGTATAGTCTTTCACCTTCATAAATAGGGTCGAGTCACTCAACGTTCCATAGAGAGAGCTATGCTTGGAGTTTACGTTACCAAATTAGTAAATCCGTTTCGTTCCGTTTCCAAAGAACCTACTAAGGTGACATAACTCTAGCAAGATGAGGTGGTAATGGACTGGGCATATAGCTCGAGCAACAATGACCGATGGGATGGAAAGGTTCCCAAAGGGAGACCACGAATCTGAAGGAAGATGGAGCGTGGGTTGGCCTCCACAAAATGATCTGAGGACATGTTTAAGTTCGTCGGCATTCGATCAAGAGAAAACGTGTGCGTTGCGACTGTTCGTTCGGAATTGTTTAGGGCAGACCTATGTTCATCAATTAATGTCTCCTGATTGAGATGTTAATGATGATCTAGAGCATTTTAACTAGCCTCTGCCGTCTTTTGAAATCCTACGAGAGGATAATAAAAAAAAACGTTATCCAAAAATGGGATGAACCTAGATTTCAACAGAGTATATGCCATGAACTGCTAGAACAAAGTGTTAAATAAGGTTAGATTTGATATTTGGTACGAAAATCTGCTTTTGCAATAAATTTTTATCCACGCCGATTTCACGCCGATCAGAAATCGGCGGCGGCGGCGTGGCCAAAAAAGCCGGCGGCGGCGGCGCGCCGGCGCGGCGCACACCTCTAGTCTAGACAGTTCTGGTTATAGTAGCTAGCACAAACTAGCTGTTCGGGGTCAGTGGTTAGTGGAGCTACTTAGGGTTGCCAGATTGAATTACCCTATTATCGGGAGCAGGAAACAATATGTCGGGATTTTGAGACTTTGGTCGGGAGATGCCCCGGCGCTAGACGCGCGAGCTTTTTTTTTAGCCTGAAAGAGCAGAAATTTTCGCTGGCCGGACCACCTTCAATGGATCGGACTAAGTTTTAAAATGAAGTCGTTTGTCGGGAGATTTTCTTCTTGGTCAGGAGTCGGGAGGGCATACAAAAAAATCGGGAGAATCCCGAAAATTCCCGACCATCTGGCAACCCTAGAGCTACTCCAAAGTTAGACATTCAATGTTGATAAGTCACAAGTAATTTTATTCATTGCAAACCAGTACATTGGGACTTAATCCTAATAATAAATGGACCCCGGTAGGGTGTAGCAATATTTGATTGGGTTGTGTTAATTAAAACAAATATATTGCCTTGCTAATCCAGCTATGGAACATGGAATGCCATCAACGGACGCCGGACTGTCAACATCTCCAGCTTCTCTTGAGGATGCCTCGTGGAGAGGCGAAACACGTGTCGAGTTTTGTATTTTCGGTGGTGTTTTGTTATATTTATTTACATGTTTATTTTTACTTTGCATGTGCATGCATGAAAAAATACGCAAGTAATTATAACGGTCTAGCACTATTGACTAACACTTTATCATATCGCGGATTAGCAAAGCAATATTTTTGTTTTAATTAACATGGATTTCTGCAAAGTAACGCCTGATTCAATCAATTATTGGGTTGTGTTGTTTACATCTAGTCATTAAATACTTACTCTAATTCATTGCTTCTGTGCTATTTCTTTTATTTTGTAATACTACTAGGATGGTGAACAAGGGTACGACATGATGATAAGCCTCGCCGTAGGCTAAAGATCTATTCAAATTCCCCTCTTGAAGAATTCATTATGCGGAGGACTTCAAGATCTCAGATTAGCTAGTTGTTAATAATTACTATTATCAACGGGGTATTTACCATGTATGTTTGTATTTGTGAGCTCCCGATATTTCGGCACTGTTGCAAGCGCCATTATTATGTAAATGACCATGTTAGCTTGAAATCTTATATTTTAGTTAAGTAGTCGTTGCAGTTGAGTTGAGTTAGATTTCGGATAGCGCCATGCTCGTAAAGGGTATCGATAATGTTCTTTAATGCCACACCTGGCCATAAATAGTACATTGTGTATCAAGGGCGGTAAGTAAGGAATTACAAACGAGTGTTTGTTACAAGGCCGAGGCGAAGCCGAGGGCTTTAATAACACGAGTTTGTAATTCCTTTACCGCCCGTGGCACACACAATGTTTTTCATCACATTTGTGAGGAAATCTAATTAAAATAACCTTACTTAACCTAAATAAAATTGTAAAACTGACAGTGACATTAGTGACATAATATCCATAGACAATGCGAAAGTCGAGTCACGTTCGGAAACCATAACGGTAAATGCCTAAAACGGTTGATTTTATATTTGCAAAATACTGAAATACACTATTTAAACATTAAATTAATGTTACAGAAATATGTGTTTACATGTATTTGCAATAACAGTTCTCTTTAAATAATATTTCAGTGATAAAAGTTAAAAAAGTAAATTGGCATTGCCTGTGAACACGACAAATAAAAGTAAAACAAAACCATCGTTTCAAATTTAAAAAGAAAACCATTACGCCCTAGGGCGTAATAGGCCATTTACGGCCCGCAGAACCTACGTGTAATGACACCATTTTCGAGCAAGTGTGATGAAAATGGCTTTTTCATCACACTTGCTCGAAAATGGTGTCATTACACGTAGGTTTTGCGGGCCGTAAATGACCTATTACGCCCTAGGGCGTAATGGTTTTCTTTTTAAATTTGAAACGCTGGTTCTGTTTTACTCTTATTTGTCATGTTCAAAGAAAACGCCAACTTACTTTTTTAACTTTTATTACTGAAATATTTATTTAAAGAGAACTGTTATTGCAAATACATGTAAACACATATTTCTGTAACATTAATTAAATGTTTAAATAGTGTATTTCAGTATTTTGCAAATATAAAATCAACCATTTTAAGTCTTTACCGCTATGGTTTCCGAACGTGACTTGTCGTCTCGATATATGTCACTAATGTCACTGTCAGTTTTACAATTTTATTTAGGTTAAGTAAGGTTATTTTAATCAGATTTCCTCACAAGTGCGATGAAAAACATTGTGTGTGCCACGGGCGGTAAGGGAATTACAAACTCGTGTTATTAAAGCCCTCGGCTTCGCCTCGGCCTTGTAACAAACACTCGTTTGTAATTCCTTACTTACCGCCCTTGATACACAATGTACTATTTCCGCACGCTACGCGTACGGAAAAAGCCGCTTTCTGGCCATGTGTTGACATAAAATGATGTACACAACACGTCACGGGAGGTAATAAAGAAAGCCCTCGATCGCATATTTACGTTCCTCGCTTGCAGCTCGGGCCGCAAACATCTGCGATCTCGGCCTTTCTTTGTTTTACCACCCTAGTTGTGTAATGTACTATTGCGACTTTCTCTTTGATCCCGCCAACCCCGTAACTCCTTAGTAACTAGCTCTCTTGTGAAACAATATTTGACTTGGGACGGTATGACAGAAACTCCGAATTTCCAACTAGGTACTAAACTTCAGGACCGATTACTTGGCAGGACACACACACACACACAACACTTGACAGGACTTGAGATCGACCTTTGGGTACCTAACCTTGAAAGTTGCTAATATTGAGTCAGCATGTGCGTGTTCAGATCGGAAATGTAGAAACGGGGAGTGGCCCGTTGACCTGTGGAACAAGTTGACCCCTACACGACTACCTAGCAAAAATAGATCGGGTATAGTATAGACTTTAGGACTTGTAAATTAAGTACTTGGATTCCGTTTTGTAGATTCTTCAAATCTTCACTACCTCTATCGCAGCTTGCAGCCAACTGGTTTAATTAGCCATTTGGTTAACTACCTTAGTCTTTTCATTTTCAGCGCCATTAGTTAACTGCCTGGATGAAATTTAGCCAATGCGTCGATGTATCAATTAACGATATGACTAGCCAATGCAAATTTCTCAGGTGTTGGCACAGTGCGTCCGTTGTGTAAGTGCGCCTGCAGTAGGTACATCACCGGCCGCACTTTAATCACCACTGCTCCTCTGTTTACACTTTCCACTGGCTTTTCTGTTGGCTGACTGTGGACATGACATAATGCCATGACAAGCATTCGTTAGCACCTTGCACTGAACCTCGGTAAACGCTCTAAGTAACACTATTTTACTGTTTTGTCAAAAATGTCCAAATTACGCTAAAGTATGTACCTACCAGGTATGTACATACATGTTCTGCTACGATTTTTAATTCGATTTCACAAAATTGTAGGAGGTTCTCTAGTCGAGTGTACTTTTCGGGTTCCGTGCCAAAATGGTAAAAAAGAAACGACTGCGTGCAACTCTGTCTGCCTGTCAGTCCGTCTGTCATAGCAAGATATCTCAAAATCTACTGATGCTATCGACTGGAAATTTGGAATAGTGTTAAAAATCGTTAACCCGAGCCTATTGCACATCTCTAATAAACATTTGGTCTTACAAATAAAACAGACCGTGAAATCTATCATTAATTTTATTTTACCATCAATTCGACAAAGGACAAGAAAATTTAAAAATATCTTGGATTGCAATTTTGTTTCTTTTTAAAAATAAAGGAATGTTTCCTGTAAGTAAAATGAGCTAACTAAAGGATTTAAGGTAGTTCTCCTCCAGGGCCCATAGATTTTTTCCACTACATCATAATTATAACTATGGCTCAAAATAATATGCAACTACATGAGAGTGCATAATAGAATGGACCATACTTCTGTGTACTGAACCATAAAAACTTGAGTTTACGGTAACGCCTTGAAAGGCCGTTTAGGCAAACGTGTCGAAATTGCGCAGTGTTCCATGGTATAGGCAAATTCGTTTGTATTTTATAATCATTTTACGGTTATTATTTCGCGATCATTGTGCGGGGGCAGGGAAAGAAGGGTGCAAGGTCGCTACGCTTTCTCTAGACGCTGAGGATAGGCGATTCAATTAATTTGTTTTGCAAATAAGCCTTAAGGGTTCTTTTATAGCTCTGAATCTACCCATAGGCGGCTCTAGTCTAGCCCATGTAGCGCCCGTGAGCAACCAATACCCTGGCGTCCTTCAATAGGCAAAGCGCGAACTGCGCGAACGACGCATGGTCTCTGGAGGTGCCACAAGCGGTGCTCGGCCCTCAGACCCTGCGACCGCGTGCGCTGCACACTCTGCACCATAGGTTAACCCGGCCCTGAATCTATCACTTCAGAAAATATGACCTTCGATGAGCGTCGCAAGAAACTCGGCAGGCGAGAATATGTGACTGTTTGCTGTTTATATTATTTGCGTAAGTGGGCATTTTTATTTTAAAATCTACGGTTAGGCGAAACTTAAGCTATGTTCAAATACCGTCTAACCTGTTAGTCCGTGACGAAATGTATGGAGTTTGACACTAATCGTCAGTTCTGTGACGACCTGCTAACTGCCAGTTAAGAACGCATTTTAAATAAAAAAGCTCAGGTATGAGTCCGAATATCCAGGATTATTAGCGAAGTTTCTCGTTGGGGTTGTCCAATCTCGCTGGTCCGTCGCTTTAAGAAAGCAAGGTTCTAAAAAACGGACTCCAGACTTGACGGATGGAAGCCCCAACCAACAGAGTAGCGGGGAGGGGGGTAGTCCCACCTGTTACCACCAAATTAATTTAGTGGTAACAGCTGGCATTTTTTTCCCACTTGTTACCACTAAATGTATGGTTTTAGTGGTAACAGATGGGGGAAAAAATCCCAGCTGGTACCACTAAATCAATTTGGTGGTAACAGGTGGGAATAACCCCGCGGAGACGGTCGATGCGATCTGAGACTAAAACGCGATTTTTAGGGTTCCGTACCAAAATGGTAAAAAAGGAACCCTTATGGTGCGACTCTGTCTGTCTGTCTGTCTGTCTGTCTGTCTGTCTGTCTGTCCGTCTGTCACAGCAAGATATCTCAGGATCTACTGATGCTATCGACTTGAAATTTGGAATAGTGTTAAGAACCGCTAACCCGAGCTTATAGGATGTAAAAAAATTCTTGTAACTTTTTTACTTTTTTTTTAAAGGGGTCCGTAATGAGACTTTGCAAATTGAAAGTAGGGCTATTATATTGAGTGAGATATCAAATGAAAGGGCTTAATTTGTAGATTAAAACAGTATTTTTGTATTTTTTTTTAAATGAGTAGTTTTTGATTTATGGCGAAAAACGTTAAAAAAAATACCGTTCCCCCCCTATTATCTTCTTAGGTACTGAACAGAAAAATCTGTAATAATTACCAATTATTATTGTCATTCTATATATTACAGGAAAAATATAACGGTTTTCCTAACTTGCACTGTTTTTGAGAAATTTGCAAAAATCTTAACACATACTTATTTGCTCCTGCTGAACTAATCGCCATATAGTTTTTCTTGAACTATTCATTTATCTACTTATGAGTTTGTACGGAACCCTCGGTGCGCGAGTCCGACTCGCACTTGGCCGGTTTTTTTAGTATGAGCACAGTATAAAGCAGTAATTTTTTTTCCTACAAAAGGTACATCGCGCGCTTGAATGAATGTGTGCGCGCCGTGTACGAACGCACTACAAGCAAAGTTTTAAGAATGCGTAAGAATGCTCCAGTATGGATCGCACTAACACAGACGTGCTATCGCGCGTCTGTATGAATACATGTCGCGCGCTCTTAAACGGCCGAAGTTTGAATACTTGTTCGTCTTTACACTTTACTCTCCAATATCGCAACTTAGTAGGTATGTATAGGATGATGCTCTCGTGCAATAAACTATTTGCGAAAATAGCTGGCGCTGTCTCCAGTGCAGTGGCATTAATCTACAAACTCAATACTAGCCATAGCAAAGTTCCGCAGCACGTGTGTTGTGTCAATTTACTGTAACAAGTAAACAATAAAAACCAGTTCTCGAATTATCGTCGTGTCAAATTGATTTATTTAGATTATAAGCAAATATTGGCAACGCTACGCGCGTCACGATTGGTTACGAATTACGATCGCGTATCGTCGTCAAATCAATTTATTATTCAAATGTTATCTCTATTTCATATTTTCGAGTTAAAACTAATAAGAATTAATTAAGTTTTTATATTTTACAATGGCTAAATATAGGACCCCAGTTTTATGCTTGGTTCATTTTTAAAATAAACTTTTAATTTAATATTGTCTTCGGTTTCCGCGATTATCACTCAAAGTAATAAAACAACTTAAATGGATTAAACCCTTTTCAGCGTTCGTGGTCGCGGGTAGACTACCCGCGACCACGAACGCTGAAAAGGGTTACGAAACGTCGGGACTTAAAATGTAGTAATTTACGCGATTTAATCCGTTTAAGTTGTTTTATTACTAAACTTTTAATTTTTTAAATAGTTTTCCCAATGTATTTGATTTTGATCGTTGATGAAGAAGTTCGTTAAGATATTATTTTAATTACTTAGTAGGGTAGAGTTAAGATTTTTACTTTGACTTGCCTCTTTCCTTGATATGGAGAACAGGGTTTGCTTATAGTCCGATTAATGAAGCATTTCACCTCGGAATAATTCCTCTGTCGCTGAAACTTTGCAGTGTGATAAAGTAGGGTATAAAGCATACGTTTGACAAATTATCTAGGATTTTTGATATTTCGAAGTTAGGTATTTCTGCCAAAACATGAAAATCGCTTATAACTGCTTGTGGAAAATTCCTCCGTCCGAAATTCCATCGGTATATGATATTATATATTAATAAGAGTATATATTATCATTATCTAGGAAAATTTCGATTTCGAATAGGTAGAAATTTTAAAATACCTATTTTGCATCATAACTTCTTCAGGAAAATTGCTCCGTCAATATTTATTTTTTTATATGCCCTAAATCCTTTAAATATATCCATTTTCACAATTATCTAGGAAATTTTCCTCATCGATCACACCTTTACAGATTTTCGGCAATAACTCATGGGGAAAAATTGCTCCGTCAATTTTTATTTTTTTATATGCCCTAAATCCTTTAAATATATCGCTTTTCACAATTATCTAGGAAATTCTTCTTATCGATCACACCTTACAGATTTTCCGCAATAACTCACTGGGAAAAATTGCTCCGTCAATTTTTAATTTTTTATGTGCCCTAAATTATTTAAAGATATCGCTTTTCACAATTATCTAGGAAATTCTCCTTATCGATCACACCTTACAGATTTTCGGCAATAACTCACTGGGAAAAATTCCTCCGTCCATTTTTATTAACTTATTAGACACAGAACATCAAAATAATTGTGTATTATCAGTACAGATATAATAAACTATTTTTAAAAAGCGCGCTTTCGAACAGCACCGAGCGCGGGGTGCGGGAGGACTGCGGGGAGTGGAGAAGAACTACAAGCCTACAAGGCCACCGCCGCCGCACCGCCGACGCCGCGTCGCCCCGCCCGCATACCCGCTCGCAGCTCATCATCGTTCTTCGTACCGACGACGACGACACGACCCTCCCGCCCCCCTTGATTTTTTTTTATTTAAATGACCTAAATAGAAGAAAATAAACTTTAAATTAAATCAAATCACATGATTTATATGATATAGAAGCTTTATGCATGAATACAATATGTACCTATCGATATGATCGTGAGCTCGATATGAGTAATTCTAAGGAATCTCGCGACAAGCTTTTTATATCATGTAAATCTTGTGATTTGATTTAATTTAAAGTTTATTCTCTTCTTCTTAGTTCATTTAGAAAAAATTATACCTGTACATATAATACAACTAAACTTTTATGAAATTATGATTAACAAAGTCATTTGAATTGTAATTTGTAGGCAATTTGATAAATAAAAGCTTTTTTTAAACTTTTTTCTATATTATTCAGTACATCTGGAGATATCTGCGTGTAACCGACGGACGGACGGATAGATGATTTACACGGCGCTTATGACGTTTTTGTCGCGATGTTGATCCCTGTATAGATTAAAATAGAAGCCGTAGAATAGAAGGGACATAGGTGTAGATATAATATAACAAAATAAATATTAATCCATGCCTCTCCTTTTTTCATGGTCCGGCCGAGGAAACCTTGAATAAATGTTGTGTTAATAAAAATAACCTTTTTTCCGTAGTCGGGCAAAAATAAATATTTCATTTAATAACGGCTTTCTAGCCCAGTCGGTAGTGACCCAGCCTACGAAGCAGGAGGTCCCGGGTGCGAATTTACAAAACCTATACTGTTTGAGTCACGAGTCAGACCCA
This sequence comes from Eudemis profundana, assembly GCA_947034925.1. Taxonomy (NCBI): domain Eukaryota; kingdom Metazoa; phylum Arthropoda; class Insecta; order Lepidoptera; family Tortricidae; genus Eudemis; species Eudemis profundana. The sequence goes on from OX344812.1 coordinate 19,518,573, forward strand.
AATAGATGAGCTTTTGTTGATGCATAATACTTGACAAAATCTAATCTATTTCAGTAAAATAAAGCGCTCAGATAGATTAGTGTTTTGCCTACATATTTCCAATGCATATTTACGGACAAAACCTAGTCGAGTTGAGTTGCGTTACGTCAGTGATGTTTGACTGTAACAGATGAGCTTTTGTTCGTGCATACTGCTTTACAATATCTTATCTATTTCAGTTTCACTGAAATGGATTACATTACGTTAAGGAAATTCTTCTTCTAACTGTAAGACAGTCACACAACTATGATTGTTGCTGTAGTAAAAAAGTTAATTTGATTGTAATATAAAAAAACTGTCGATTAACACACTGCACTGACGTTCTTAATTTATATTTTTAATACCAATTTTTTTGCTCAAAGTTTAGTATGGGCCACCAAAGTTAATATTATAAAGCTGTAATATTCACAATAAGTACATTACATTTGAAAGAATTATGTTTTTTTTTATTTTGCACATTTTTTAACAGAATTTATCAAGTTTTGAAGAAGAATTGCGACACGAATTTATAAGACTAACAGATATTTTGGAAACTGATAAGTGTGGTCCTTCTGATACTGCATTACTTAAAAAATATATTAAGTCATTACAAAAAATAAAAACATCGTCACAGATAATGACTTTGGTATCTTATTCGAATAGATATAGGAGAGGTAGAAAAATCCGAGTGCAACCTACGTCAGTTGCTAGGAGAAAAGATAGAGGACTACAGGGTAACAGTCGCATTCAATCAGGAAGACCAACAAAACTAGAGAAGAAGAAAGCCAAAAGACCTCACAATATAAGTATTAATATTGAGAAAAACCAAGCAAGTGCAAAAAAACATTAACGTTACTTAAACATTAAGCTGTGTGCGACCAAACCGCGGCTCAAACGACGTTACGCACCGTATACGCAGTGACGTTTTTGACGCGCACTTTTCAAACTGCTGCTTAAAATACTTTTTATACTCCTGTACTTTTATCTGTCTTTTACTTGGTCACCAACACTAATATAAGAACATACATAATATGAGTTCAGAGAAGTCTATACTCTATTCCCCATAACAGCACTTGTGTCGTTAAAGTCGCAAATGGATACTGAACTTCAACTTAGGTCAAGGATTAAGCGGTCAATCAATACTAACTTTACAATAAAAATACACAACTACCTACCAACTTAACAGACAAATTAATTCCTGCGGTTTTTAAGAAAAACAAAAGTTTCCGAACTAAATTCATTGATGCCAACATAAAAAAAATATTTTTAATATCGTCACTGCGTGTCACTATCGAGTATACGTCAAATTAAAAACAAAGTTTACCATAGACGCATACTTATTACATTGTCAGTCATATGTCATATTTGCCTTGTTTACGCGCCATGTTTAATTTTGTATTTTGTATTTTAAAACCTAGTCGTAGAAAAAGTATTCTATGCAACGTTGTATAATTCAGTCAAAAAACACTCATACGCTCTCTATTTGCAATACTCGTCGCCGCGGCGGCTCATATCGCAACTCACGCTATTCGCGTATTTTGACCCTACTTATACAACTGTTGCATAAAATACTAATAATGTTCACGTACTATTATAGTATTTTATGCAACAGTTGTATAAGAAGGCTCAAAAATGCGAATTGCGTGAGTTGCGATACGAGCCGCGAATGCGGCGAGTATCGCAAATAGAGACGCAATGAGCGTTTTTTGACTTAATTATACAACGTCGCATACAATACTATAATAGTACGTGAACATTATTAGTATTTTATGCAACAGTTGTATAAGTAGGGTCAAAATACGCGAATAGCGTGAGTTGCGATATGACTAGGTTTTAAAATATAAAATACATACCCAATTAAACAGCTCCCAAACAAGGCAAATATGACGCATTGACTGACAGTTGTGTCTATGGTAAACTTTTATTTTAATATGAAGTAAACTGGCTAATGAGACGAAGTGACGATAATTAAAATACTTTTTTTATGTTGGCATCAATGAATTTAATTCGGAAAGTTTTGTTTTTCTTAAAAATCGTAGGAATTTAATTGTTTGTTAAGTTGGTCGTTGTGCATTTTTATCGTAAAGTTAGAATTGAGCGCTTAATCCTTGACCTAAGTTTAACCTAGATTTAGAAGTCTGTGGCTGCTAGCAGTATCGTAATGTGACTATAACGACACAAGTGCTGTTATGGGGAATAGAGTATAGACTTTTCTGAACTCATATTATGTATGTTCTTATATTAGTGTTCGTGACCAAGTAAAAGATAGATAACAGTACAGGAGTAGAAAAATGCGTATTTTGAACATCGGTTTGGACGCAGCTTGATAGTATTTAAGATTGTATCTGAGGGTCTAGGATCGACTTGCACAATTTTTCATACTAGCTTGACCTTTGTATATTTATATTTGAATATAGTTACAGATATTTAACAGTATGTTGTTATTTTATTTAGTTAAACACGTCATTTAAAAAAGTTATATATAGTTAAGTAATTGTTTTTAGGGACATTATTTTAATAGTTTTCGTTTTGAATGGAAAAATTGATTGAAATGATTTTATCGCTATTATTAATTTGATGACAGTAAAATAACCCACTGACTAAATAAAACCACAAAAATAATGATAATTGTTAAAAAAAAACTTAATAAGGTACGCTAAATTGTTATAAGGACAAGTTAGTATGAAAAACTAAGCACCTAAAATCACATTAAGTACGATGAAGTATTTTATGTTACTCAAATGAGACAGTTTGATATAGATTTAAAGAAATATCTACTTGTGTTACTTTATTGATGCTGCTTTTTATACCAGCGCTAAGTTACGCAGTCCACGAATTAGGGCCGACACAGACGGACTGCAACCCAACTGCAACTCCCTACGATTTGTATGGGAACCGCATCACAACTGCACGCCGACGTCGCGTCGGCGTGCAGTTGGGTTGCAGTCCGTCTGTGTCGGCCCTAAGATTTGAGTTGCTATTGGTGGATTCTGCCTTGGCACTAGTTGATTAGCAGCCTAATACCCAAGATAAATTGATACGTATCTATTATTGTGTTCAACGTTTATGACCATTCCCAACTAGCAAAATAGTCATATAAGATCGAGCTTATTCAGCTAATAAGTCGTATAAAAGTCATTTAAACGCGAATTATACAGTATCTGTCGTATAAAGCCAGCTTATGCAGCAATTTAGTTACTCAGCATAATAGTCATATCGATACCTTTAGACTCAAAGGGCGTAAACGCCGTAGTTTCTAATGGCATTTACGCCCTTTGAGTCTAAAGGTATCGATATTATGATGCCGAGTACACGTTTATTCGACTTTCTTATATGACTTAAGAGTCATATAACAAATTGCTGAATAAGACACGTTTATAAAACGCTTATATGACTTTTTAACCGAGTAACAGTAACTTATATGGCTGACTTATGACATGTCAGGCAGAGTCGAGTAAAAGTAACGTGGTTGCTATTATATGACTTTTGTGCATGAAGTCATATAATGGCTAATTATAGATCAAGTTATATAAAAGTATCTTATTCAGCATTTTGGTAAAAAGTCATACTATGATGCTGAGTAAACGTTTAAACTCGACGTCTTTTATGACTAAAGAGTCATATAAGATTATACTGAGTAATCTGCGTATTCTGAACAGCTTGGGCACCAGAAAAAATATGTATTATGTAGACTTTTTATATTTTGGTCCAACACAATAAAATATATGGGTTTAATTATCAACGGCGACGTTGAGTATGAGCATCCAATACATGCCGTCGTTATCACGAAATGAGTCTCACTCCAAGGCCACTGTACAGTAGCATCGCTTCATAATGGATCTTCTTTATTTAAGAAACAATCCACGTCTGCTACAATAACCATACTTCAGGTTATAGCTGTTACTAGAAATAAAATGCAAAATATATGCTGACGTTTTTACATGATGTCTAAGGAACCCTAAATCTACCTTAGGTGTCATGGCGCTTAAACCGCTAAACTTGCTATATAAGAAGCAGTTATATGACATATTAATGGTATAAAAGTCATATAGCCGCTTCCTTTGTAATGATTTAAAATATTTATTCAAATTACATTGTTTTAACTGATAATTAAAGTGGCGCGTTAAATATTTAAAATTAAACATAGTATACTTTATCAGTAAAGTGGTCTTCGCAATAAATTTCCACCATAAGGTCGAATTTAACAGCATTTATAATACCATTTAACATGGCCATATATTTCTTAGATAAAACTGTCAAAAACATACTCGACGACATTAAGCTGCTTATTGCTGTAGCACGAGCATAAGTGGGCATTTCTCCAGAAATATGTCTGCGACTCATTCATCTGTCTCCATACATTTAGTACGAAAAAGGGCCAGATGAATGAGGTGACCGCAGACATATTTCTGGAGAAATGCCCAAGTAGCAATTATATATCAAATAAGTCGTAAAGTAGTTTCTTCAATGATAATTATATGACCAATAAGCAATTAACTTAACGGTTATATGGCTCTTATACGATTAAAAGTCATATAAAAGCTATATAAGTCGCTATTATAGGTACAGCCAGATAGCTATAAAGTGGTCACGACGATGATTATTATAAGACTAATAAGTGGTGGCGGTTGCAGTTAAATAACTTTTATATGGCTAAAACGCTGAGTAAAATGGGCCCAAATCGCGTTGTATAAACGTAATAATTAATTACGTTTATATGACTAATTTCCGAATCTAAAAGTCTGAATAAGTTACGTTACCGCGACGCTTATATGACGAAATTTTGCTAGTTGGGTTATTTCTGTGCCATACATAGAAAATGTTCTAGATTGGTTGTTTTAGTCATACATAAGTTTAGTCATACATATTTTAGTATTAATTACAATGCATTAAACATTATTAATTATTTTCGATACGTTAAACATTTACTATCAGAACGTGAGAGGTCTAAAAACTAAACTAAAAGATGTATACTGTAATACTGCCTCTTATAATTATGATGTATTTGTTTTTACCGAAACGTGGCTTAATAGTACTGTACATGACTCCGAGATCTTCGATGAAAGATATGATGTGTATAGACGTGATCGTGCTGTTACTTTATTGAATACCAAAAAGGAGGGAGGAGGTGTATTAATTGCAGTTTCTAAATCTTACAAATCACATAGGTTATTCGGTTGCGAAAGCTCTTGCGAGGATCTCTGGGTTAAAATTTCTGTTAGAGTGAGTGATATAGTCAAAGAGATTTGTCTCTGTGCTGTATATTTACCTTCACCTATTAACGACATTATACTTAGCCACTTCACTGATAATGCTAGTTGTAGAGTAAACCAATATGATAAATGTATTATCTTGGGAGACTTTAATATCAACACTATTGAATGGTTAAACCAGGATGGAACTTTAATCTGCTCTCCCCCTCATATTAATAATACCATTGAGAGAACTTTCTGGGAATTCATAGCTTTTAACGATCTTACTCAATCAAACTGTCTTCCAAATTATAATAACAGAATCCTTGATCTAGTTTTATCTAACCTAGCTGACGTATCTGTAAGTACACCAAGTGATATAGTTTCAAAAGTAGATCAGCATCACCCAGCTCTCAATATAAAATTGACAAAGCAAAAAGTACTTACACCAAAGGCATGTTCTATAGAAAAATACAATTATTTTAAAGCAGATTACACATCTATTAGTAAAGAACTGGATGATATTGATTGGCAAGAAAAACTAGAACCTTTTACTTCTGTAGATGATATGGTTGATTCGTTTTATTCAGTGATTCGTAAAACAATAGAGTACCATGTTCCAAAATTTAAAATTAAAAAACATAAGCACCCTCACTGGTTTTCAAAACAACTAATTAAAATGCTCAATGAAAAAAATAAAATCAGGCAGAGACTAAATAAATATGGCAATCCTATGGATGATCTGGCTTTCAAATTACTTAAGAAACGGTGTGACAAAATGGCGTTAACATGCTATAATTCATACATTGCTTCAATAGAATCCAAAATTTCGATGAATTCAAAGTATTTCTGGAGCTACTTAAAGATGAAAAGGGGTGGTGTCAGCAAGTACCCTGATGTGATGTCTAACGGATCCGTAACCTCCGATAATCGAGACGTGATCTGCGATCTATTTGCGGCCAACTTTTCAAGCGTTTATAAGAATCACGACAACAATACCGCTGAACGTAACTCCAATTCCATAAACAGCGAGAACAATAATAACCTTAGTAATATTATCTTTTTGGAAAACGAAGTCAAGTATGCGCTGAAACGCTTAGACATCACAAAAAGCGCTGGAGCTGACGGCATCCCCTCCATATTTCTAGTGAGAACCGCTGATAGTTTGTCATTTCCCGTGGCATTTATTTTTAATAAATCTGTCCATCTTGGTACATTTCCATCTGTTTGGAAAGAGACTAGAATAGTTCCTGTTTTCAAAAGTGGAGATCGCTCATTAGTAAGTAACTATAGACCTATTGCTATATTACCAGCTTTAGCTAAAGTGTTTGAGTCTCTAATTTGTCCAATGCTTACTTGGCACGTATCCCAACTACTACTAAATAGTCAGCACGGTTTCATAAAAAACAGATCCTGCGGAACAAACCTTGTCACCTATGTTGAAGATCTTACTGACTTAGTTGACAAGCGCACACAAGTTGATGCTGTTTATACCGATTTTAGCAAGGCATTCGACACGGTAGATCATAAAATCCTCCTAAACAAATTACAGATGTATGGTGTTTCGAATCCCTTGCTAAATTGGTTTCGATCGTACCTGTGTGGACGTAATCTTCGAGTGGTCGTCGACGGTAGTAGTTCTAGAGCATACGCTGCTACATCGGGTATTCCACAAGGATCGCACCTTGGCCCTTACCTTTTTATAATATTTATTAATGACATTAATCGGTGCTTTCCAAACTCAAAAGTATATCTATTTGCAGATGATCTAAAGGTAATATCACCAATAAGTAAATTTTCAGAATCATTAATATTCCAAAACGATCTTAATAGACTTTCAGAATGGTGTGTAACAAATAAAATGACTTTAAATGTAAAAAAATGTAAACACATCAAGTTCACTAAAAATAAAAATATTATCCCCACTGTGTATAGCTTGAACGATGAACCACTTGAGGAGATAGAAAATATAAGGGATCTTGGTGTACATTTCGATCGTAAGCTAAAATTCACAAACCATATTGATAAGATTACCTTGAAATCTTCTAAAATGCTAGGATTTGTACTAAGAGAGTGTAAAAATTTCAAAAATACTGCTACGAAACTTATCATGTACAATGCCTTAGTTAGGAGCAATTTGGAATATTGCAGCGTAGTTTGGTCACCTTGCTACAATGTCCATATAAATAGAATTGAAAGAGTCCAGAAGAAATTTGTAGCAAGTCTAACATACTGTTGCAAAAAGACTAAGATACTAAAAAGCTATCGTACGCGGCTTAAATATTTTAAGATGGAATCCTTGGAAGGTAGAAGGCACATGCTTGACTTAATTTTTCTAAAAAAAATCGTCACCGGCTGTCTAAATTGTCCCGATTTGTTGCGAAAGATAAACTTCCATGTACCATCCAAAACTCCAAGGTCATGTAATTTAAAACTTTTCAGCGCTATTGACTGTCGGACTAATCTAAAACGACATTGTCCTCTTTCTCGTATGTTTGCTATATACAAGGAACATCAAGACTACATCGATCTTAACTCTTCGAGCCTACACTACATTAAAGCCTCACTTGTGAATAAGTTGGGGCGCAAGAGTGTATGATTATGTAAAATTTATATCATAGTAAATATTAAAATAATTTTAATTAAAGTACATATATAGATCAAACTATTAGGATAAGAGCAGATAACACATTGTTTGTTTAATATTAACTGTTATTATAGTGCATGCGGTGTCCTTCTATAAGTAATAAGATACTTAGACCTAATCTGTTCATGTAACAATATAAAATGTAACGGTATGCTTATTGTTGAAGGTCCAAATAAATAAAATAAAAAAAATAAGTACCTACATCATAAATTTCTTATTATAGTAATATGTTATTTTGCGTACTCACGAGCATAGTAGTAGGTTCCACCTATGTAGGTTCTTAAGTACCTACCTACCTACCTACTTTTAAGTTGTACTTATTGTGTTGTGACTCAATTTTATTATTTATTAGAATTAAGGACAATGTCTGTGCCATACCTACAAAAACAAAATAAAGATATTAATATTGTTTACACCGAATTTACAATCCCCTGTGTTAGATGTGTAAGTACTCTTCTATGTATTATTTACTTTTGAAGCCTTGGGAATGCTCATACAATATGTATAAACTCGACTGTACATTGCGTTTCAACTTCATTACCTATGAGTATTTAAGTAATACAAGTACAAAGTAATACATTTCTAGAAATCTGCTGATATATTTCATCGGGAGTTAATAGTAGATTGTGTCACAAGGGAGCAAAATGATATATTTACGGCGAGGGCGTACATTGAATCCTGAACGAAGCGAAGGATTCTACAATAGGGATGATGACTGGGTTAAAAATATCAATGAACAATTTAAAAGTACATAATATTTATTATGTCGTTTTCTTTGTCCGATATTAATTCATTAGATATAAGCCTAAAGTACCTACTTAGTAAGCCAAGCCAAGGCATAGTAATATAATGTATACTTAAAAAAGATTTTCGACATACCTGCTCATAAAGTGACTATAATTTCATTATTCTTATGCGCGCAACGCAGCTTATTACACACACACTTTTTACTTTGATAAATCACAAGATGAATACAAAAACAGAAGTTCTAATGATATATATTACTTTTTATTCGCAACTGTGTTGCAAAACTGATCATAACGACGACGTTTAAAAACCTGACCATAGCTTCAAAACCTCTGCCTCTTTGGGTATTTTATTGTGCAACATTTCTACAAATGATTAAAATAATAGGCAAAACATTAATCTGATTTTTGCTTTTAGAATAATGTAAGTAAAATAAAAGAAATGAGTTTTTTCTTCATTTGTTAATTATGTAAATTGCAAACGTACATAAAAATCAAGTATTCACTATCAAATGAAATTAATTGCACAATGTACCTGATAAAAAACCTCAAGTTGACAGATGTCAACTTTGCTTACCAAATTTCTACATCTAAAAAAAACGGAGTATACCAATTGACAAGGATTATTGTCTATTACGGTTGTGAGGAGATTTTAGAAACATCAAGCATAATATACCAAATGCGATTAGTATATTATTTTTGTGTTCAAATTAAAAATCAAGCATTCAGAAAAAATTAATGACTGAATTAGTTTAAGCATTGTCAAGGTATTAGCATGAACGAACGCTCATTTAATAATACACCCCGTAAGTACCTGGAATTTTGGTAAAGTGAAAGATCGCAATAGACTAGCATTTGTGGCCGCAATGCCAGTATAATTTTAGTTAACAAACACTAGTCGATTTCAGTAAATTTCTGTACTGTAATAGATTAGGGTTTGGACAAGTTTTTGCCAAACAAAAGCTATTCTAGTTCAGTCCGCACTTTGACTCAAATGGTATAGGTTTTGTAAATTCGCGTCCCGGGTTCAAATCCTGGTCAGGCCATTTATTTGTGTGCTTATCACAGATATTTGTACCTGAGTTATGGATGTTTTCTATGTATTTAAGCATTTATATATATATCTATTTATTATACTGGGTGTCCAAGATTATGGCACATCAAGGAAAAGTATCTCAAATATTGTAGATAGGATGTTTTGCTGAAAGGGAACATTATTTTATTTTTCAAAGTAAGACATACTGCATTCAAAGATTTTCTAAAAATTACTTGCTTCGTCGGAGAATCGAACCGACTCAAATGTGAAAAAACAACACCCCATATTTTTAAGATGACAATCAAAAGAGTGGTTAAAAACAAATAATTCCTCTTAAGTAACATAGTATCCCAAAAGAGAGGAATAGCGTAAAATATTTGATTGAAATGTTAACCCTTAAATGGATTTTGTCCGTTTTAAAGGACATACCAATAAAACGCACACAATTCAAATTTGAACGAACTTCCGCGCGGTTCAAGTGTCACGTGACGTTCGTTAGGCTATCCCCTTTCCTCCTTGCGTATCGAGAAGCCGTGCGCACGCGACGCGTGACAAGGAGCAAGCATTCCTAAAAGTATAACGACCGAAACGGTGTAGGCTCATCGTCAAAACATTTTTTTCGTAAGTATTACTAGGATTTATGTTATTTTATTGTGTAAATAAGTTGTAATAACAGTATAAAGTAGTTATTTTGCTAAAATGATCTGTAATTTCTTCATGATGCTTGAAATAATCAGAGTGTCACTTAAAACGGACATTGCCCGTAATACCTTAAAGTTGTGATTTTAATGTTTGTCCTTTATAACGGACATTGCCCACGTTCCCTAAAAGTAGTGATTTGAACATATGTCATTTATAACGGACTTTGCCTGTGATCCCTTAAAAGTTATTTGTCACTTATAACGGACAAAGTCCACTGCTTACTTACTATTCTGTCGAGACATGGGCAGTACTATAGTCGCTCCAGCAATACCGAATTAACTGAGAGATGTGCACAACAACGCCATTATGTCGGTCCAAGTACTATACCAGTGTATGGAGGCGATTCTGTTGCAGAGGGGTGTGAGACAAGGAGATATGATATCTCCAAAGCTCTTCACCAAAGCAATGGAAGACGCCTTCAAGCTCTTGGAATTGCAAGGACTTGGCACCAGAATTAATGGCGATTACATCACGCACCTTCAGTTTACCGACGATATCGTGGCAGAGACACAATACAATGCTCGAAGATCTCAACAGAGTATTCTAACAGGTGGGCCTTAAGATGAACATGGACAAGATGAAGATCGTGTCGAATGTCCATGTAGCGCCCACCACAGTATTGCATTGTATCTCGGTCCTCGAAGTTGTCGACGAATACGTCTATCTAGGACAAACAATCAAGCTAGGTAGGTCCAACTGCGAGAAAGAGATCACATACCAACGGATCGACGGATCGAACTCGGATGGGCAGCGTTTGGGAAACGGCAAAGTATCTTCTCGTCCGAGATACCTCAGTGCTTGAAGATGAAAGTCTTCAACCTGTGCCTATTACCGGTGATGACCTACAGAGCCGAGACGTGGTCTATAACTATGGGCCACTTAAGGAAGCTCAGAGTTACTCAGCGAGCGATGGAAAGGGCTGTGCTCGGGATCTCTGCGTGATCCAATCAGAAATGAGGAGATTTGTAGACGAACTAAGGTCACCGATATAGCAAACCGGGTAAGCATACTGAAATGGATATGGACAGGGCACATAGATCGAAGAACCGATGGCCGTTGGGGCAGAAAGGTTCTCGAGTGAAGACCACGTACTGGTAAGCGCAGCGTGGGACGGCCACCTGCCAGGTGCTCGGATGACCTGGTTAGGATTGCAGGGACTCGCTGGATGCCCATCATGTATGCCCATATAATATCCGGTCCATCTGGAAATCTATTGAGGAAGCCTGTGTCCAGCAGTGGACGTCCTATGCCTGAAATAATGATGATAGAGATGCTCAACGACCTCAGATTTGAGCCGATCGCATCTGCCATGCCACTGGCGCAATCTATGTATGTAAGCATGTAAGTATGTATGTATGTATGTAACTATGTTTGTTCAGATCGAATCTTGCAACTCTATTTTGTAGCAGATATCTTCAACCGATAGAACTGAAATTTTGCATGAATATGGTGGAACCAGACGGTATGATGATCTAAATTCACATAAGATAAATTCACCGTGTTTGGGTTCATTTCATTAGTTCTGACGTACACATACAGTTTGCGATTGTACAAAAAAGTACAGGCGGTAAAATAAGCTTATTTTATATTTATTTGTTTTCTTATATTCCGAAAGGGAAAAGACTAGTTTATGTTTAGATTTTTTTTGAGAAGCATTATAATGATTTCATTGTTTTGCAAGTTTAATAATAAGAACGTATGTATATGTGGAAGGTAAATGTTTCCTATTTAATAAACATGAGTCGTGATCTCAAAAGCTGTGATTACATATAATTTTTATTAATTTCATTATTTGTGTCCTAAGAATATTTCATTAGGTTAAATGGGGAATGTCCGTCCTGTGTGACAGATCTCGAGTACGCATAGTTAACACATAAACGGGCAATGTCCTTTTTAAGTGACATGCTGAAAATCATAAAAAAATTATAAATTATTGACAATTACGAAAAAAAATTTCTTTTCCTCCCCAAATACAAAACTATAATCAGGATTTCAAAAAAAAAACAGCAGGGGAAACACATGTGTCCATTTAAGGGTTAAGAAAATTATTTCCCATACAAAACAAGTAATTTTTAAAAAAATCTTTGAATGCAGTATTACTTACTTTTAAAAATAAAATAAAGTGTCCTTTCAGTAAAATATCCTATCTCCAATATTTGAGGTACTTTCCCTTCATAGTTTAGGGACACCCTGTATATGTCGCCGCCTAGGACCAACAACAGAAGCCTTATTGAGCTTACTGTGAGACTAGGTCGATTTGTGTAAGATTGTCCCATAATATAATATAAAAAAAAAATCGAATAATATAAAATTTAATATCCGATAGGGAACTTCAAAATAATTTCATTATCTATATTAACATAACACCTCGATATTGTCACGTCTGTGTAAACCTTTTTTTTTACTCTTTGATTTCAACAAAACATGGCCGCCACCACATGGCGCGACTGCCGAGTTTAAATTGATTCAAAAATTATTAAATTAAGCGTGATTAAACGAAAATGCAGTAAACTTACGTGTGAAAAGTCACTCCTTGACTTTTATTTGATTTTCCTGAGCAGTTTGTACAGTACCTCACTACACATGACGGCATATTTAGACGTAATTATTTTTCACTCCAATGCGTCCAGCTACCGCAGCCGTCCGGCACAGACTAAGCGTGTTTGTGCCGATCGGCTCAAACAGGTTTTACAAGAAATCAAGTTGAGGTGCCCACTCTAGTATACATAATAACTCAATGGGCACGGAAAACTTGACGGTGCGGGCGGGGTTACCCCACTCCCGCACTACGCGCTCGGTGTTGTTTGAAAGCGCGCTTTTTAAATATTGTTCATTATATTGCGATATTCGAAAGTTAATGTTTAAGGGCGAAAATTTACTGGATAATACACAATTATATTATATTTTTATGTTCTGTGTCTAATAAGTTAATTTCATACAAATGGACGGAGGAGTTTTTCCCAGTGAGTTATTGCGGAAAATCTGTAAGGTGTGATCGATAAGGAGAATTTCCTAGATAATTGTGAAAAGCGATATATTTAAAGGATTTAGGGCATATAAAAAAATAAAAATTGACGGAGCAATTTTTCCCCATGAGTTATTGCCGAAAATCTGTAAAGGTGTGATCGATGAGGAAAATTTCCTAGATAATTGTGAAAATGGATATATTTAAAGGATTTAGGGCATATAAAAAAATAAATATTGACGGAGCAATTTTCCTGAAGAAGTTATGATGCAAAATAGGTATTTTAAAATTTCTACCTATTCGAAATCGAAATTTTCCTAGATAATGATAATATATACTCTTATTCATATATAATATCATATACCGATGGAATTTCGGACGGAGGAATTTTCCACAAGCAGTTATAAGCGATTTTCATGTTTTGGCAGAAATACCTAACTTCGAAATATCAAAAATCCTAGATAATTTGTCAAACGTATGCTTTATACCCTACTTTATCACACTGCAAAGTTTCAGCGACAGAGGAATTATTCCGAGGTCTCCATACAAAGAATCTCCTCGTTTCCTGGACTATTATCTTTCAGTGATTTGAGACCACAGAACTATATCGAGGTAGAACTAAAAACTGCACGTACCTCACGTGCTAAAAAGAAGTGGCGACTGGCGACGACCTACTTTGCACGCCGTCAACTTCAGTTTCCATCAATCTGATAATTATGGTATTATTATTGTCTCATATACCACCAAATGAAATGGAAAATTTATGTTTTCCATCACTAAATTACACTTTTCAAGCGAAAAACGTTCTCGGTCCTCATACACATCGACGAACTACATCCTTCTATCTCGATGTATCGTCGACCGTAGGCTGAATTAGCGTAAGGGACATTGTTTTGCCTGTCCCTTACCGTAATTCAGCCTACAGTCGACGATATTTCGGTGATCCCAAATTACTGAAAGGTAAGCAAATCCGTATCGTCCACGAGTCTTCAAGAATCTAGATAATGTTATTTTGAGGTAAGTAAGTATTTATTTGTGATACACAGGTAGAATACATAATAGGTGACATTGAAATGTAGGTACGTACTCTGTGATCTACCGTGAAGGTATACAAATATTTTGCCTTAAAAACTAACATGAAATTACAACAATAATTAATTAGTAAAGAATGTTAACATTGAGCATCTCACACAGAACAAGCAATAGCTAAACTTGGCATTATATAAAACTTTTGTCTAGAAAAAACTCATCCACCGTGTAATAAGCTTTTTCTATGAGTATCATTTTTAATTTATTTTTGAACATAGACATGTGTAGCTCTTTTATACTTTCAGGTATACGACTATATATTCTGGATGTCATGCCTAGTACACTTTTCCTTAATAATGCTTACTAGCCCCCGCTCCAATAGGCATCCACACTAGAAACTAACATAGGTAACTATTGTTGCGACTAGTGCGCACTTTCCACCCGTGAAACCCCCGGTTCGCAGTTTCTAATGCTGCACTTGAGACAGGTAATGGGCTAGACGACTAAAAAAAACTGTTTAGTCCGTCGGTTAGATTATTAAAAAATATTGTACACGTATTTTTGCTTTTGTTTGACAAACAAAAAATGGCGAAGATAGAGTGCTTAGAAGTTTCGAGTGACGTCACAAGCCCCCACTCGAGAAGTTTGATGACCTATAACTTTGTCGATTTTTAATATTTTGATAAACCAAAAAATACGTGTCCCATATTTTTCCATAATCTAACTGACGGACTAAATAGAATTATATAGTTTTAACCTAGTCGTCATCCCCATTCGTATAATATAAATATTAGTAATGTGGACTATTTGTGTCACTTTCCTATAAAGGGGACGGGAATGCGCTAACTTAGACCAAGATGCCACCATCCTGGGCCTATTCATGGAATATATCGACAGTGGAAAGGAGAAACCCTTTAAGCGACATTTTGGGCGGAATTAAGTTATACAGGGTGTCCCTAAAACCAACTTTGATACGAAAAGGGCTGATAGACCAGCTCATCAGACACCAGATTAAGTAAATTTGACCTCAGCAAAAATTTCTTAGTTTTCGAGATATGACGTTTTTGCAAAACTCGTGCTAAGTGATACCCTGACTCGGTTATTTGAGTGTCATGACTAAAATATCAAGTATTTTTCAAATCTGGTTTTTGATATGGGTAGCCAGATAACTAACTATGTTATTGAACGTAATTCCTATTTCTGTTAATTTCTTCATGGTGTGGCCACAGTAGAATATCAAAAAATAATTTTCAGATTTTTCCAAATTTCACGTCTGATTTCGAACGAAGGTGGTGAAAAAAAAATGTACCAACACAACCTGGCACATGACGTAATAAAATGGCGCATTTTTTGTAATTTCTAAAATGGTATAACATTCACTAAATACTGTAATAGTTTTTGAGATAATTATATTTTGTTACAAAAATAACTTGCTAAATAAATAAATAAGCTAAAGATGCAGCTTGCTGGTTCAGTAATAGCCTATTCACTCAAGCCTTGAAGTGCCACGCAAATCACTTCAGATATCGCTCTGATAGCGGTTGTCGTTTGCCTACTTATACATAAACACTGAACGATAGGTATGTTAGATAACACAATGAACAAGAAATCAACCTTGTAATGTTTATTTGTAGGGATGTAACGATACACAGTTTTGCCGATACGATACCGATACCGATATATAGTAGTTAATATCGGCGATACCGATACCGATACCGATATCTTAGCTTAATAATGAAGTATGAACTTCAGATATTTTTGTATCCTTATTATAACTAATGGCAATGACTACTGGCTATATTTACCAGAGAGTCAACCTCGAAAGTGTAAAGTAAAAATAATAAATTGTCAACTCAAAATTCATTTTTTTTTATTAAGAACCAAAGATTTAATTAACATAGTAATTATCATTGCACAAGGTAATAGAATAGACCAGTACATAAATTAAGTCAGAAATTGAAATTATTTTTTGCAGATTTTTTTTCATACAGCAAATTCTTCAAATATCGGTTGTATAATATCGGCGATACCGATATATCGGCGATACCGATATATCGGCCGATATATCGGTATCGGTATCGGTATCGTTACATCCCTATTTATTTGATAACGTGTATCTAGACTATCTACCAGTAGCGTGGCGTCCAAAGAACTCTATTCATACCGGCTTGCCTAATATCAGGTATTTGAACACCTTATTCTACAGCTCTTAAGGAATATGTACACCAAATCTGCACCGGCTTGCCCAAGGATATCCTTTACGCCACGCCAATGCTATCTAGTATGTGGTACTTAGGTTAGCCAGTCCTTAATAAAAAGTATTAACCAAAAAATGCTTCATGAGGTGATCTAGTGCGAAAAATGTATAGGGAACGTGCAGGAACTATATGGCATATAAATCGACAAAAGGGACACTATGCGGCCAGTAAAGAAAACTTCGAGGCCTGAAAAAAAGTGGTTCTAAATGTCAAAGTCAAGTATAGTAAAGGTGGTTTTCCACCGGCAGGGCGTGACGAGACGAGACGAGGATTGAATTGCAATTTGTATGAAGTTTTCAATCCTCTTCTCGCGCATCGCCGCTCGCGCATCGCGCAACTTGATACAAATTTCAATTCAATCCTCGTCTCGTCTCGTCTCGCCCTGCCGGTGGAAAACCACCTTAAAGCTAGTAACAATGTCGAGTTGTCAGGTGCTGTGCGGTATTTACCGGTTCGGAGTCAGCAAATGTTTGCAGTAGAAAGTGAAAAGTACGCGTTTATCCCAGGAGGCCCGGCATGACCGATGACAGTTCCGCGTTAGATAACCAGCTCTCACGCATGCGCGCTGACGAGCGGGGTTAAGTCATCTCAGCGAGAGTTCCGGCAAGTGCAATATGGATCCCATCAAAAACATTACATGTATAAAGGCGCAAGTCTCGCAATGCACTTCTCCTACAACAACAAAGTTTTGAGATGTGATGTTAAACCAAGTCAGTACCTGGTGGGGTATCTACAGAACTCGATTTCCACCGACTTGCCTATTATTTACCCGTTGGAGGGAGGATTCTCAAGTAATGTCTTTGATGGGATCTCATTTGTTTTGTAAGTGGTCTTCCTTTATTTATTACATTCCAATCCATTCTATTTCCAATTTGAACTACAATAGACAATGTCAAGTGTGTGTGTGTGTCCTGCCAAGTAATCGGTCCTGAAGTTTAGTACCTAGTTCAGTGGTGGGCAAAGTTTTTTCATGACGGGCCAGAAAATAGGTATAAGAAATTTCAGAGGAGGCCAGAACTATAGCAAAAATTAATTTTGTTCTATCAGGGGCCATATAAGTACTACTCATTTCGAAGGGCCGCCGGCGGGCCGGATTAAACCCTCCCGCGGGCCGGAGATAGCCCGCGGGCCGTACTTTGCCCACCACTGACCTAGTTGGAAATTCGGAGTTTTTTTCTGTCATACCGTCCCAAATATTGCTTCACAAGAGAGCTAAGTTACTAGGGAGTTACGGGGATGGCGGGAACAAAGAGATAGTTGCAATAGTTCATTACACAACTAGGGTGGTAAAACAAAGAAAGGCTGAGATCGCAGATGTTTACGGCCCGAGCTACATGCACTCTAACTAAGGCCTTGACAAAAGAGTCGTATTTAGAAATTTGTGAGCGCCTTTTTTGCTATTAGTTCGATACACACTCTACATAAGGACAGGTTGATCCGATTCAACCTCTCCCGCTGGTCCGTTGCTCACTTTGAGCAACCAGCGCAATTTCCGTGGTGGTCCGCGGCTAAGCGACCTGGTTCGACTCCAGGGAACGCCACAAGCTCCCAGTCTGTTCGATTTTTGCAACACTACGTCTTGTAAGTACTGTCAACGTCAAAAAAAGAAATAAAGCCTTGCTTGCTCCAATGTATCTGACTGCGACTGTACATCAGTGGCGTGGCGTAAAAGACATCCTCGGGCAAGCCGGTGCAGATTTGGCGTACAATTTCCTTAAGTGCTGTAGAGTAAGGTGCTCGAATGCCTGTTATTAGGCAAGCCGGTAGGAATCGAGTTCTTCGGACCCCACGCTACTGCTGCTGTACATACCACCAAATAAAGAAAACCCCAGATCGCATATTTATGGCCCTCATCTACGGTTCGGTTCACAAACATTTGCGCAATCAGAGGCATTCCTTATTTTTCCGCCGTGCGTAGGTATTATACTTTTAATGTTGTTATGTTAATAATATTCCCGGCATTGAGCGGCGCGCACATTGTATTGTATTGTGGTGCGTAATGGGTATTACGTTACGCGGTGTAATGACACCCGGTCTCGGCCTCGAACCTGGCCAGTGGCCATCGGCTGTCGCATGCCTACTGACACCTGTACCTCTAGCACAACTGTGACACGCGACTCTTTGTCGCGCGACAAATGCTACCTATCTCTGTCCACTCAATATAGTGTGACAGTGACAGGCGATGCTCTGTCGCGCGAGAAACTAAGTCGCGGCCAGTTATGGTAGACCACCTGGGACGCGGCTGCTTGGACAAAATATTTATCACACTGTCACAATAATATTATAAATGTGAAAGTTTGTGAAGATTACACGCTCGGTTGTACAAATCGACGAAATATTAACTTCTATCTCGATATATTCCAGTGATTGAGACTTAGTACTCAGTGATTAAGAGGAAACAGGAGGACAGTGTTTCCATACAAACGTAGTCCCCTGTTTGCTTCCTGGATAATGCCAGTAGAGTAATCATTTTTTGTCCAAAAATCTATGGCTACTATTGATATGTTCATATGTTTTTACGATAAATTGATTCTCAAAAGAGATATTAACCTTCAAAAACCTAAAAAAAATGCCAGTTTTTCCGCTGTGTTCACACATCCAGAAAACAAATTTGACTAGATTATTAAAAAAAAGGAAAACATAGGAACACGGCCAAAGCCTTTCTTTAATGTTTAATGAAAAAATTTGTTAAATAGGTTAAGTTTTGGGGAAGAAATCAGGGGACTACGAAACGTTGTTTTCATGAAATTTTAAAAGGTATTTTCGGTCCAAGCTGCAGTTGTCTCTATCGCGCTCTGCAGGTGAGAGGCGGGCAGTGCGGGATAGCGACACATTTTACAAATGCCTAATTTTCAATTCTCTCGACCTTACTGTTTCCTCTTAATAGCGAGACGTAAGCACATTGGCCAGTATTTCATGACTTTCAGTCGCAATAGCGATTAATATACGTCAACTCACTGCATGTATAATTTGATTGGGCCACGTGCCGTATCTAGGGCAAGTGTGTGCTAAGTCCATTGGCTAAGCCGGTGAAACGGATTAGTTTGTGGATACAATTCAATATTGAACTGAACCTGTTTTTCAGAAAACATGCAGATTTTGACGACGACGACTTACTACTTATATATTGAAACTGTTTTATACTCATACATATGTATATATCTGTGGCGTGGCGTAAAAGATATCCCTGGGCAAGCCGATGCAGATTTAGTGTATATTTTCTTTAAGAGCTGTAGAATAAGGTGCTCAAATGCCTGATATTAGGCAAGCCGGTAGGAATCGAGTTCTTTGGACGCCACGCTACTGGTATATTTAATATATAAAACAGTTCAGTAAATAAGTCGAATATATCGGAAGATGTCGTGCGGCGTCATCCTTATGTCTCCTATTTCATTAGTGGCTCTATTTTTTCTTGCCTTGGCGCAAATTACAAATTCCTTGTAATCTCTACAGATATCATGCTACTGAACCCCCTTTCTTTTATATAAGACTTACCTATATACATTATAGATAGATAATTCTGAAAACTATTTTATCACTATCAGTTCATACGATTGTTTGCAAGTACCTAAACATTCAACTCGAGAGCCCTTCACAACACTTAACGGGCCATTACGTACCGCTACTTGCTATTGATAATTATATCAAGTAGGAATTCGGTTAAGATAGAGTCGTATATATAATAAAATTCATATAATAGATTATTTTACATTTTTTCTGTTAAGAGACAATAATAGATATACTTATTAGTCAAAAACTACTTCAATATCATAAAAACTCACAGAGATACAACACTGTTAAACTCACATTTTTAGACTTTCCATAAAACGCTTCATACTAAAGCATACTAGTTGTGACGTCACACGGTTTTACTTTGTATGAGGACATGAAGATTTTGTCATGGAACTATGTTAAAACTTGCGTTAATCCTATTCTGCTTGTTGTATTCTTTATCGTTGTGCAATAAAGTTTTTTTATCTTATTTTTAAAAAGCTTTTGTTTTGTTGTGTCTCTGTTAAGCCAATCTTCAAGGAAAAAATAAAATAAAAAATGTACATACCTAAATACCTAAAGAAACAAAAAGGTTACCTTTGCACAATGTTTTAAAAAAACCGTATACAAACTTGGCAACCTTTGAATGGGGTTCCGCCAAAATTGAATTAAAGAGATTGCACATTAAGCCCCAAACTCTAGCTAACGTAGTTCTTTTCTCTCGAGTCCAGACACTCTCCACCAAAAAGTGCTGCACATCCTCGATGAAACCACACACTCTTCGCAGTTGGACGACTCTCACTTCCTCATCAGATGTGCAAACTTGTTCAATGGAACGTGTCTGGATCGAAACCTGTGTGCGCTAATAATTTCCGACCTGTTCAAATCTCCTTGGCCAAACCAGGGAACCCGAGGAGACCCTCGAGGAGGGGGGGCAGTTAGCAAACTATATCGTGTGGCATATCAAATAAAAGAGCTCACTGTGAGAATCTCAAATATATATTTTTTATAATTTTTATATAAATAGTTTTGAAGTTATTTAAGAAAATAGGCAAAAATTTACCATTCCCCCTCCTTTATCTCCGAAACTATTGGATCTGAAATTTTGAAAAATATACGAAAAATAGTCCTACACCTATAAATTACAGGAAAACCTATGAGAAGTCTGTGCAATAAAGTATAATTGTGTTGTATTCTTTTGAACGTACGGAACCCTCTCCACGCGAGTCTAAATCGCACTTTTCCTTCCATATAAGTATAAATAATTTAACGGATTCCTTCGATAAGAATTGCATCACAGGAAGTTTCGACAGTGTTCCTTATTACCCCACCCAACGCTCCGCCCTTATTATGAAAAGGCAGCAATCCGCTCCGTTCGAAATCGCCTCGCGATGAGGCCTACTACTGGGTGAAGCAAACACCATGGGCGGTTGCGCAGGAGTGGTGAAGCAACGTCATGGGCCAGCGTGCGCCGCGCGGAAACATTTATACCGTTTAATATGCATTTTGTAGATCATAAACGAAATGACGTGACATCGAAAGAATGCTTTCCTTCTGGGCCGGACTGGGTGGCCCACCGTCGATGTAATACCACATTACATTTATCAGCCTATATACGTTCCCACTGCTGGGCCCAGCACAGGCCTACTCTCATCTCATTGATGAGAGTGAACGGGCTGATAGTCATAATTCATAATAATTCATAATTCATTTATTGCATAAATCATGTGGTATACATAAGGTCTTACATTAGGTTAGGTCCCAAAACATGAACCCTGTTAGGGCACAGCAAATAATTAAAGCTAACATATCACATTTTAAATTCATAATAATAATTAAAAGATTATATTAATAAATTATTGACATTTATCAAAAAAAATAATAATTCATAAAATAAAATAATTCATAAAATAAGTCGCCAGGCTTCTTCGTAGAACTCATCATAACTTGATTAAAAAAAAATTGGATCTATCTTACTTGTCACCGTCAAGATGTGGTACGCGGTAAAGATATCCAAATATCTGATGCTGCCAATAAATAGTACCCAAATAGTACCGACGAAACACCTAGGTATAGGTGAAAAAAGTAGTACCCTTAAACTTTTTTATTTCGATAAGTATAACGGTACTATTTTTATCACCGAGGTAGTTCGTCGGTACTATTTGGGTAGTATTAGCCTGTTCACGGTGTACGCTACCGGGTCGTCCAGCTGGCGTACACCGTATCTCGGAAGCAGCTTTTTTTCGAAAACGCTTTATATCTCAAAAAGCCTTGTAGCCAAAAAGATAAATATATAATTACTGAGTTACATTACCTAAGCATTACCTACATAAAACTATTCCATGTGGCTCAAAAGTGCTTGAGTTGTGTAGTGGTTAGCTGGCTGTTTCAAAAGAAAGTAGTAATAATAATCACATTTTTACTTTAAAAATAAAAATAGGTAAAAAAACTTTTTAAGTTAAACGGTTTTATCTTATGTTAAAAAATGTACCAAAAAGTAGAAAATAAATTTAGGCCACAAAACTGGATCTTTTCGAGATTTTGACATCTGTTAGGTGGAAAATCGTCCAATAAGCGGAATAACTAATAATCTGGGACTTAACATACTAAATAAAAACGTGGGGCGCAATTTTTAAATAACATTTCTTTGGACCGGCTTACAAATACATGAGTTTTCCTACTTACATAATTAATAACACCCGCATCATGCCTTGCCTGGATGATAACACATAGGTAATAGACACATTAAGCAAAGTACCTATGTTCTAAAACCATCTCAAAGTATCAAGCAGTTAGTGCAAACCGCATCAATGTAGTCCAGCAGTTTTCATGTGTAAACGGACAGACAAACAGATGCGGGCTGATATATTGTTTCATAATATGTAGAGATATAGATAGATGCAAATACAATGCGCCCCACGTTTTTATTTAGTATGTTAAGTCCCAGATTATTAGTTATTCCGCTTATTGGACGATTTTCCACCTAACAGATGTCAAAATCTCGAAAAGATCCAGTTTTGTGGCCTAAATTTATTTTCTACTTTTTGGTACATTTTTTAACATAAGATAAAACCGTTTAACTTAAAAAGTTTTTTTACCTATTTTTATTTTCTAGTTTTTAGTTTAATATTCAACTTTTGACTAAAAACCATTGCGCAAACTATTCCTTATTTTGAACTATCCTCATTTCATATTGTGAGCCCGAAGAATGTCAGGAGCTGAACAGTAAATTTTTCAAACATTTGGTACTAGTAACCCTCTATAGTTTGATTGGACTCATTTGGTTGGCATTGATGAGTCCAATACTTTATACTTGGGATCGAGGAACTGATGATTGAATTAGCAAGCGAAAGCTACTAATCAATTTTAAAGGTAAATTCTCATCTAATTTTTGCGAGTACCAATGACGAGTTTCAGGGTGCAAAACCGATAATTGCACATTCAATACTGCGGAGCTGAAGAGTAACTTTCTGCGTATCACCAACTACGCATATTATCCCAATGTAGCTCGCACCTACGCAAGCATAAGGACCGAGTTAAAGGCTTTTGGGTGTTTGTAAATACCTGAATGGGCTCGCCTTGCCACACTGTGACGATATACGCCTACGGTTTGGGGTTACTAGTAACAGTTCAATATTTTTACTTTCCGTTTTCTCACACCGTCATCAGGCCTTTGGCACTAAGTACATATAACGTACCAGACTTGTCAATACAAGCCGAATTACACAAAACTCGTTGGGATTAAGTAACGTCAAAATACTTCCATTTTCTACCTCCAAACTCCCTCATCAAACCTTCATCGCCAAACCGCCGCCTCGCCGGTCAATGTAAAGATTGTAAAGGAATCATCAATACAAACCAAATGAGCCCAAACACGAGGGAGGAGGTAACGAATGCAAATACATGAACATTGCTACACCCTATCTGGCTACCTATATCTAGGAAAGAGCAACAATCATCGAGCCCTTGTTAGCAAGCATAACGTGTTGGGTTCATCAGTACCTAACAAAGAGCTCAAACTCGAATGCGTTGTTAGTAACAGTTGAAGATTTCCACATTTTACCTCCTGATTCCATCAGCCGACCGTCAATATCAACCAAAAAACCTAAACTGAAAGAGTTAATAGTAACGGTTGAGTATTTCGACTTTCCACTTCGTGACTCGTCATCATTGCCTTCGTTAGCAAGCGTAATTTGGACTCATCAATACCAGCCAAATGAACCTGAATTCGAAGGGGTTACTAAAAACCGTTGACGAGTTAAACTCTATCCTCGTCACCATGTATAACATATTGGGCCCGTCAATCCCAAACGACCAACCGTTTGGTTGAAGAGGTTAGGTACTATAAACGGTTGAAGATTATCTGCTCTTCATATCCTGACTCCATTTTCAGACCCTCGGCACCAACTTTAACGTATAGGGCTCGTGAATACTAATTAAATGAGACCAAACTTTAAGGGCTTGTTAGCAACGGTTGAAGAGTTCCACTCTCTACCTCCTGACTCCATCATTAGACCCTCGTCAACAGATTTAACAAATCGGGCTCGTCAATAACAAGCTAATGAGCCCACGCTCGATGGAGTTAGTAGTAACGGTTGAAGAGTTCCACTCTCTACCTCCTGACTCCATCATGAAATCCTCGCCATCAAGTTTAACGTAACGCGCTCGTCAATACCAACCAAATAAGACCAAAGTCGAAGGGGTTACTCGTAACGGTTAAAGAGTTCCACTCTGTACATCCTGACTCAATCATCAGACCCTCGTCACCAGGTTTAACGAATCGGGCTCGTCAATACCAAGTGAATTAGTTCAAGCTCGATGGAGTAAGGTAGTAGTAACGGTTGAAGAGATCCACTCTCTACCTCCTGACTCCATCATCAGACCCTCGTCACCAGGTTTAACGAATCGGGCTCGTCAATACCAAGCGAATGAGCCCACGCTCGATGGAGTTAGTAGTAACGGTTGAAGAGTTCCACTCTCTACCTCCTGACTCCATCATGAGATCCTCACCATCAAGTTTATCGTAACGCGCTCGTCAATACCAACCAAATAAGACCAAAGTCGAAGGGGTTACTCGTAACGGTTAAAGAGTTCCACTCTGTACATCCTGACTCAATCATCAGACCCTCGTCACCAGGTTTAACGAATCGGGCTCGTCAATACCAAGTGAATTAGTTCAAGCTCGATGGAGTAAGGTAGTAGTAACGGTTGAAGAGATCCACTCTCTACCTCCTGACTCCATCATCAGACCCTCGTCACCAGGTTTAACGAATCGGGCTCGTCAATACCAAGCGAATGAGCCCACGCTCGATGGAGTTAGTAGTAACGGTTGAAGAGTTCCACTCTCTACCTCCTGACTCCATCATGAGATCCTCACCATCAAGTTTATCGTAACGCGCTCGTCAATACCAACCAAATAAGACCAAAGTCGAAGGGGTTACTCGTAACGGTTAAAGAGTTCCACTCTGTACATCCTGACTCAATCATCAGACCCTCGTCACCAGGTTTAACGAATCGGGCTCGTCAATACCAAGTGAATTAGTTCAAGCTCGATGGAGTAAGGTAGTAGTAACGGTTGAAGAGATCCACTCTCTACCTCCTGACTCCATCATTAGACCCTCGTCACCAGGTTTAACGAATCGGGCTCGTCAATACCAAGCGAATGAGCCCACGCTCGATGGAGTTAGTAGTAACGGTTGAAGAGTTCCACTCTCTACCTCCTGACTCCATCATGAGATCCTCACCATCAAGTTTATCGTAACGCGCTCGTCAATACCAACCAAATAAGACCAAAGTCGAAGGGGTTACTCGTAACGGTTAAAGAGTTCCACTCTGTACATCCTGACTCAATCATCAGACCCTCGTCACCAGGTTTAACGAATCGGGCTCGTCAATACCAAGTGAATGAGTTCAAGCTCGATGGAGTTAGTAGTAACGGTTGAAGAGATCCACTCTCTACCTCCTGACTCCATCATCAGACCCTCGTCGCCAGGTTTAACGAATCGGGCTTGTCAATACCGAGCGAATGAGCTCACGCTCGATAGAGTTAGTAGTAACGGTTGAAGAGTTCCACTCTCCAGCTCCTGACTCCATCATCAGACCACCTTGAATTTATCATAATGTTGTATTGTCACGGAAACAGAATCTGTGTGCAAAGTTTCATAAAAATCGGTTTAGTAGAAGTAGTTGAAAAAGCTGCCGCAAGATTTGACCCAAACAAACAAACTTGACACAAACACGGTAAGCTAAATAAAACCGTTTAAAAAGGTAGTGTCCCTTACGAAACGTTTTCATGGAATGCTCCTCCAGATCTTACTCCGTTATTTAGTAACAAGCATCCAAATATTCAAACTTGAGACATCAGTTAAACGGAGGAACGGAGCTATGGGCAAAGGTTAACCATTTGCGATGAATAGAGATTAGCAAGATGCTCCACCGCAAAAACCTCAAGGCCTGGTGTTGATTAGTTGAACTGTGATTAAGCTAGAATCGCACGAATGCTCACACCGGCTGCCACAAGCGAAAATGCACCTAATACCAGCGAAGTAAGGACTATTTTGCACCAACAAAGCTTGTAAAACGTTGGTTGACAGTCTTGACACATTTGCGGCGCGCATGCGCGCATAACGACCTGTGATTAAACCAACAAACGCTAATAAATCTTACGTTTTGCATATTTGAACGCTTACTCTCTGAAGCTCGTATATGACGCGAGTATCATCGGAAAAGCGCCCGTATTTCACGTGTAATAAAAGCTATGTTTCTATCAAATTATTCCGAGATGCGCGTTTGGGAAAGTTAGTGATTATATGGAAGAGTTTCCCGCTATTTGGGTGCCATTTTGGATAAATAATGCTTGTCTGCTTCTAATTAATGTACCTAACGTAGTCGCTGTACCGTACCGTTGGCACGCGTTGGCGAATCGTCTTCCAAAGGAATAGGTACACTGTTTACGATTGACTCCTAGAGACCCTTTACATCTCTAAAAATGTAGTTTTAAGTTTTTGTAATGTAATGGATCCGGAGATATGTATCTCTTGGTAAAAAATGCTATCCAGGTTGGCGCTATCGCTATTGAAAATAAAAACTTAATAATAACAATATCAACTACTGTACAAATAGATTTCTTCTACATGATTAATCGATTCATTGAAAATGAGTCATATTGCAATATAATTCAATCAGTCTCAACAATTTAGAAATCTATTTCCGACTTGCTCACATGATTTTTTTAATTTACATACTCAAAACAACCACGTATCGACAGACTCGCTAGCTTATTATTATAAACTAATGTTTGCATAATGCCGAGTTCCCCGAGTTAAATTGTCTTACTAAGCTTATACAAGCTATCTTTAATTCGATTCCACGGTACATGAGGCTATTCTCGGAGGCATCTAAAGATATCTATGGATTGTGAAAGTCAATAGATTTTCTTGCATTTACAAGCCCTTTCAAATTACAATCTTAGTCGAGATCTTTTAGAGCCATGGTCTCGTCCCAGTAAAAAATGAAAAATGCAAACTAGAGCTATCATTGACTTTCTGTAGTATCGAGATCGGACAAATTTGCGTCATCGCTCGTATATACTGATTTTATTCAGTAAACAATAAATAACAAAACAATAAATTATCCTAAACTAAAATAATTATACTAAACATAAAACTAAACTACCTATTAAATTATATCTAAAAAGTGCACACGCCACCCTGAACGACATCATCCGCCGGGCCCTCGCCACCGCTAACGTGCCCGCAATCCTGGAATCTAACGGGATCTCCAGAGATGATGGCAAGAGGCCCGACGGGATGTCCCTGGTTCTGTGGACGATGGGTCGAGTGCTGGTGTGGGACGTGACATGCGCCGATACACTAGCGCCGTCACATCTACCACGGACCTCTTTCAGGGTGGGGGCTGCGGCAGAGGCGGTCGAATCACGCAAAAAACTCAAATACCAGGGTCTCGGCTCCCGATACCACTTCGTGCCTTTTGGCGTCGAGACCCTGGGCCCGCCCGTGGGGTCCTCGCGCTAAGCTCCTATTTAAGGACACTTCAAAACGGCTCGTCGACACCTCCGGTGATCAAAGGGCTGGCAGCTTCCTCGCTCAGCGCAGCGCATTAGTATTGCCATACAGCGAGGAAATGCTGCCAGCATCTTTGGCACCATGCCACGGGGGCCCTTTTTAGATATAATTTAATATATACTGATTATTTTCTTTAGTAAATGTACATTGTAACAAACCTGTGTATTTCTTGACTATCAAAATTAAATCTCAGGTAAGTATTATTTGATTATATTTTGGAGTCATGTTCACATTTTTTAGGAGCGATGACGCAAATTTGTCCGATCTCTGTATCACAGAATAAGAATTAGTACTACATACAGAACCCTCTCTCCCTAACAAAACTGCCGTTCGCGTCGGTTGACCGGACGGAGCTGACCCGTATCCAACCGTCTCTCTCTATCGCATAACGCGTGCTCTTTTTTCCACCCTAGAGTGACGATATTGAATAATAATTACCGCGCAACGGAATTGTGGAGTGAGGATCGTATTAAAGTATGTAAATTATGATTAAAATAATCTGAGCGTGCGCAGAAGGCACAGATGCAGCAATAACTATGTTTAGATTCGGGGCCGCGCGTGCCATTTGTCACGACTTAGCTGTCTGTGTTGTTTTCAAAGAGAAGATATTATATCTAGGTAATGTGACGTCAGGAGACTAACACGAAAGCATTCTATTACATGCTTTCATGTAAGTCAGGAGTTAAATTCATATTATATTCACTATTATTTAGGCGGTGCTGTGATGCAATGACAATAATTAAATATTTATGATGCCACACCTGGCTATAAAGTGGCTTTTACCGCACGCTACGCGTACGGAAAAGCCGCTTTCTGGCCAAGTGTAGACATAAAATGATGAACACAACATGGGAGGTAATAAAGAAAGCCCTCGATCACATATTTACGTCCCTCGCTTGCAGCTCGGGCCTCAAACATGTGCGATCTTCATGTGTTTTTGTTTTACCACCCTAGTTGTGTAATTTACTAATCCTACAGATGTGCAAATTACCCAAAGTTTCCAAAATGTTGGAAAAGTTCTCGCTGGTGACTTTCACAAGAAGTTTAAGACAATTTTCATTTTGAAACATACCATAGGTATTTCCCATTTTGAGAAATTCCCTATATTGAAAAGGGTTGCCGGATTCCTGTAAAAGTGCTTAGTGCTTAAGTGCTACGCGTACGGAAAAGCCGCTTTCTGGCCAAGTGTGGCATAAAAGATTTTAACAACGCTTCCTATTGTACATTATTAAGTAACGTTGTGACATTCAATGACACGCGCGTCGCTTGCGCAAGGGTAACAGCACATTCATCGGCTAAATCGTAATCAAATTACACGAAGGATAATTGGCAAAAAATTGGAAACACGAAGCGGAAGCATGTAATAGAGTGATAACCGCAGCATTGTGTATAACGATGCGCGATAGCATTGTGGCTGCGCCCGCGCAGCGTGACCGGGGTAACGCTCGCGCTACGGACCCGACGTAGGCTAATTGAGAATTTCACCGTCATCGCGTCCTTACTATACCTACTTTGAGCCGAGGGCTAGCATTGACAGGTCATCATCGGACGGAGCTCAACTTCGAACTGCCCGTGATCACTGGCAGCAGGGGGGGGGGGGGGGGGGGGGGTTTGCTTTTGGAGTGACAACCATACGATTATTGTATAATTTGCAATTACATGTGAACCTTATTGACAAAGAGTGGCATACCTCGGCTGAAAACGACACGTATGTAACGAAATTTAGTGAGTGGAAATGTTAAAAATCTTCCTAACCCAAAACCTCGTACATTTTCGTACGAGCCTGATAGTGTCCTCGTACAGAGACCACAAATCTCGTATTTGTACGAGGAACCTCGTACGATTGGCAACCCTGACTGGCACTGCCAGCAGGCGTCCAAGAGGTCATAGTTCCCTGAGATGGTCCGAAAAGGTCCGCTCGTCACTAGGCACTAAGCCACAGATAAGTAATAGAAGTCTTTCTCTGTAACAAAACTGTGGTCAGCTAACAAAAAATACTGCTATTATACTGACCGCCATTATTGCAACCCTCAAGTACGAACTGTTATTGTTATTGCGTTTTGTGGCAGCGTTTTCTGGCAATCTTTACTTTAAAATATGTATATTGTTTTTCTATAATGTTTTTATGCTGTCATGAATAAATGTATTTTCTTTCTTTCTTTATTTTTAGTTCACAGCCTGTTAATCCCGTCACAATATTATGATTTGTCCCGAGATTAACAGGCTGTTGTGATTTGTCTACTGGTCCCTAAACGAACAAAAGTGAAGCCTTTACGTGATTCTTGACATTTACGACCTTTTGTCTCTGGAGATGTGAGGTCCGCGCACCTTTCGCGAAGCTTTTTTAACCGTTTGTCGCGGATTATTGTACGCTGGAGTGCCGCTGCCGTCGGCAACGAGGGCGGCGGAGCGTGGCGGCCGTCGTGCTTGGCTATGATAGCGTTAATGTGGGGTCTATAACTATATGAAATGATGAATAAATCATTCTATTCTATTCTATAAATAAAATCACTTGTCCCACCGCCGACGAAGCCAACGTGCGAATAAGCAAATGAAATTATACAATTAACAGTATTCCCGTTATTGTTCGGTGATTCGCGAGTGTCGGTGCGCGGACGGGCGCTTCCGGGCCATTGTGCGCAGGCGCGGGCGCGACGACCGAAGCTCGCGACCGCGGCGGCTGTGAAGAGGAATGCGGCAAGGCAATCTTCAGATCAATCCTACCTTGCTAATATCACTGTTCCTGCAGACCTTTTATAATATAATTTGGATCTCTTCAAGTCGAGAGTGAATACCTGGGCACTGGGCACATCTAGCCAAAGTAAAAAGACGGACATAGGTAGTCCAAGGTCGGCCG
The DNA here is from genome assembly GCA_947034925.1 of Eudemis profundana. NCBI lineage: Eukaryota > Metazoa > Arthropoda > Insecta > Lepidoptera > Tortricidae > Eudemis > Eudemis profundana. The sequence continues at coordinate 19,549,599 of OX344812.1, forward strand.
TTTAGGAGCGCCCGACACGTATTCTCCCCAGCCCCTGTTGCGTTTAACCCTTCTTATGTTAACAGGGCTTGGAACCGGTATTTTGCAAAAACCCCGAAATATATTGTCCGATTAAAATGAAATAATAAACCAAAGAACGGAAAATATATCGGTATTTTTGTATGGAGAAAATACCGGTATCTGACCCCTGAATGTAAGAATATCATATCAGAGAAGCTTTACTTACCTAACTCACCGCTATCGTCTTTACCCTATTCATGTAACGATGTGATGAAAGGTACTTCTCTGACAACAATATCAATATTCACCATCACCACATATTCACCATCGAGAGACAAGGGTCAGCCAGCTACATTCAATAATAAGATAAACTTTCCTTTTCCCATCGATTGACCTGTCAATAAAATGTCGTAAAGTTATTCACGTTGATGAAGGTTAGGAGTTATAATAACAGCCATTTTCAACAATAGCCACTAACGGATTCTTACGTAATCAAATAAATTATCTTTCAATATGTGTCCTACTTTTATACACAACCTTAATGACGTGGATGAATATTACCTATTATATGCGTAACAAGCATACGCTAGCTTTGACTTCATGTTTGCGTTAGATAATGCCTATTTATTATAGGCATTATTAGCCTACTATTCAGGATAGCCCATTTCAATCGGTTAATATGGGAAAGTCTGAAACTATAAGAGATACGAAGATCTGTTCTTAGGAACCATGTCATCGATTTTAGGGACAAGAAAAATTGCATATGTCGCAGCTTAATTAGGTTTAATTTGCCATTCCAGTTCTATATGGGTAAATATGGGTGCGCCAAAGTTCATATAAAATTGCAAATTCGATTATTGGAATTCCGAAAATTTATCTCATACAATTTTACAACCTACCTTACCTAATGATCATTGTACATATTTATTTTTAGTCAATAGTCAGTGGAACTCCGAATGTATTATAATTATAATGTTGTTCAACATAAATAACTTTGTTACTATAATTTATGTATATATAATATTTTAATATAACGTTTTCAAGTAATAATATTTGGTGTAATATATATTTCAAAATATATCGCTGCTTAGTCATAATCTATTAATATATATTTTTCCAAGTTCACATTTTTAAGCAATAAGCTTTTGTATAATATATTTTTCAAATTATACTGCTGTTTATGAATTACCCTAAAAACGAAACAGCTCCCAAAAATAGGTAGGTTAGGGTTATTTTTTTGATGACCCTAAAAACGAAACGGCTCCCAAAAATAGGTAGGTATTTTTTTGATGACCCTAAAAACGAAACGGCTGCCAAAAATAGGTAGGTTAGGGTTATTTTTTTTTGTTGACCCTAAAACTGAAACGGCTCCCAAAAATGGGTAGGTTAGGGTTTTTTTTTAATGGCCCCAAAAACGAAGCGACTCCCAAAAATAGGTAGGTTAGGGTTATTTTTTTTGATGACCCTAAAAACGAAACGGCTCCCAAAAATAGGTAGTTTAGGGTTATTTTTTTTGATGACCCTAAAAACGAAACGGCTCCCAATAATAGGTAGGTTAGGGTTATTTTTTGTTTGATGACCCTAAAAACGAAACGGCTCCCAATTATATGGACCCGGTAAATACCCGCAGTAACGTGAAACAACTTCAACCACATCATAAAACCTTGTAAAACTATGGCCCGTTCTTAACGCAGCAACAGCTAGCTAAAACCTGTGTTTTCTTGGAAATTATTAGACAAAATGGCTTTAGTAAGCCTTAGGGTTGTAAAAAAACGGTTTTTTTTCTGACTTGAAAAAAAACATGAAAAAAAACCGTGAATAAAAACCGTTTTTTTTCTGGAGTACGTTTTTTTTCAAAAGTATGAAAACTCAAAATTTGCAAGGCAGTTAATACTTTTATACGGTTGTTTTACTTGTTTTAGACTTTATGTTAACCATTAAACCAATTTAATTTAACAACTTTGATTAATAACAACATAAATGAAATCTGTAGTGGTAGTTATCGCAATTTACTGTTGGCAACACCAACGCCTCTCGTCACCGCATCGGGGAATTCAGGGATTCCCCAAAAAATGTTGTGAATAGGTTTAAAGTTCTTTTTGCATTTACTAAAAATAGTTTAGTTAAATAAATCACGAAAAAGCGTTATTGTGGCACATTTTTGTTCATCTGAAAAAAAACCTAATTTAGAAAAAAAACCATGGTGCCAGGTTTTTTTTCATGTTTTTTTTCATAAATTTGAAAAAAAACATTTGGTTTTTTTTCTATTTGCAACCCTAGTAAGCCTATCGCGGCTAGGCGGCTAGATCGAGCCTGGTTCACAGGCGATCGTATCTCCTCCCCTCCCCTCCCCTCTTACCCTGTCCCTCCCGCGTCTGCGCCGGCGCATTGTCACCGCCAATTACCCGCTGCCTTCACACGAGCATTTTGTCTATTTAGAATTAATTAGCGGGCACTAAAGCTTATGTAAGGTTACCGCGGTGAGGTAAGAACTTTACGGCCGGTTAAGATGCGCGTATGCAGCCAAGGTCCGTGAGGTGACGGACGCACACGAGTCACACGATAACTAATACACGTAATTACAATAATATGTGAATTACAATACAATCGGCAGGATAAACATAACAGTATGGACTTCCCGCGTTGGTGAGAAATTATAGGTAGGTGCAAAGTTATGGATGCCGAAACTGTGCGTCACTTTGGCAAATGCTATTATTTCTATTAATACAGGGTGCAACATTGAACGTAATACAAATTAAGCAATTCCGGCTCAGTTAACGACTGAGAGTGACCGGAGTGACACCCGGGGCAGTCTATCGTCTCACACCATAAGCTTTTTTTTGACGCAGTGTGGGGGCATGTGGCATTCCCTGGGCTGGGATCGAAGCAGGTCGCTTAGACCACCTCGGAAGTTTCGCTGATTCATTTCGCGCACACATCTTTTTTTATGTTGGGATAAGCTGTGGGCCACAGGTCTTTGAGAGCAGTGGACGTTTCGGGGTTGAAAGGATGATAATGATCTTCACTCAACACCAACCCCATTGCCACCGATGCTGCGCCTGCGGCCACCACGACCTTGCCTCGCGCCACGCGCCGGTGCGCCTCCGATAGCCGATTGCGCGCACGCATTGTTTACGGGAAATAATGGTGTGTTGAGATCGTTTCCGTTTCTTCGCAAGATGTTGTAACGACGTGTATGATTTATGGGGTTTGAGCCTCAACAATGCAACGGTGTGTTAGATAGCTGAGGCTCAAACTGAAAGAACCAACCAACCAGACCAAACCAAAAGAACCAAAAGAATCAGACATGTGAAAGAGCCTTTGAGGCCTACTTGCAGAAATAAATTATTTCATTTCATATTTCATTTTATTTCAAAGTCCTAAATTATTACTGAATAAAAAATCAAAATTCCAAACATTATTTTGCAAATAAGCCGCGGGGCACTTTTACAAATCTGAAATATGAACCATATGCCAGCGCTTCCGATAGTGCAACTTGAAGACACCTCTACAGGGATCGTGCAGGCCGCACTTAACGTAATAAATTATGCGGACAGCAAAGGAAACTTATCAGGCCCGAAATATGACGTATGGTTATAATGTCAATGTCGAGTATAGTAAGTCATGGCTGCACTAATGTTAATCGTCCTTCATCGCGATAATAACGGCGTTTCCCGTAAATGTGGCCCCAGCATGATCGGATTGGCGGCACCAGTTGGCAGCAGCTTAGTTGTGCCCGCTTCCTATCCATCGCTCAATTGATACGTGACGGGAATTTACTATTATTGTCTTAAAACCGTATAAACCCGTGTGTCGTTTCGATCAATACTAGTCTCTTATGACATCAGACAAAGTTCACTGCAGTGGCCCATGGAGTCCAGGAATTTCCAGATTCTTTGGACAGTGACTGACTACATAGTACTTCGTTTGAGCCGGCACAGGATTAGCGTACCTACAGTCAAGGGCACCAAAATCTATACACCACAGAGTTTTAAAAATATATATACGTTCTTATTATTATGGCTGTAAGGTTTATGTATACATATTTTAGAACTTTGTGTGGATATTTATCTTTGTCCTTGACTGTACCTATAGCATTCTTCTTTGTCTCCAGACAGAACCTCACTTTCGCCTTGATAGAGTCTGTGCGGAAAGAGAATAGGATTTAGATTTGGGGGCGCTGTAATCCTTTTCTATCGTATTTGCAAAAAAAAAATTGCCATATACTGGTTAGGTTAGTTCCGTTTTTCGCCACGCCTATTCTGTTAGCAATCTCGCAAAAAATCTTCAAACCTTGAATGGCACTAACAGTTTTTAGAACCGGATAAAAAGCTAATGAAGTATATGAGAGTCGTGACGGAGACGAGGAAGGATGCGCACGCGGCTGCGAGGCCGGTGACGTCATCGGTGGCGTCACGGGGCGCACGACTCGGGGGCCGAGTAGGGTAGATCCTCATCATAGTCTACGAGATATACAGGATGTCTCTAGCGGTGGGGCTTTAAATGTAAAGCTCGATTCTTTTCGCTAAACTGGATACTTTTGTTTTGCAAAATCTTCAAATAACTTAAATTAAGATAGTTAATTCATCTTCAAAGTTCAATTCTGACAGTGAAATCTCACTTTTCTTATGTTTGTATGAATAAACTAAAATTAGGATTTGGCGTGTTTTTAAAAAGTTGCAAAACTCTCTCAAAAGCTCAGATTAAGGAGTAAAAACAACCCTTTCATTTAAAGCACCATTGTTAGTCCCCTGTATCTAAGAATTTCGTGGTCCTTGTGGGTTTTGTCCTTATTTTGCTGTATTGAAAGAAGTTACGGCACTCTGTCCACTTTTCATGAAAACAATGTTTTTTAATACTATATTCTATGTATGTACTTTGATTTCTTGTATCTATCTAACATAAACATGTTTTATTTAATGTTAAATTTAGTGTAAGTATTTTTTTTAATCATTCTATACCACTAATGACGTCTTTTTTTTTTAGTTTATTTTTCAAATTTCACTTAACCAAAATAACAAATATTATTTCTCGCCAAACTGTCACGTTTGATGGCGAGACGCGCTCTGGTTTACACAAACTTAACCTAATTCATATATTACTAAGTTTAAACAATGAAACAGGTAAGTATACGTAGAACATCAATATTAGAGTTTCAAGTGGGTTGGTAGATATACTATGAGATCTGCTTAGTAAATAAATCTGTGGACAATACAAAAGTTACCGACTTGGGTACGTTTTACTTATCCTTTTATCATATAGGTTTTAAGAAAAAGACGGTTTGTATAAGTCTATGAGGATCCCGTAAGAAAATTAGGCTTTTAATTTTAATCCTAACAATTTTATAATGTCCACAGGAAAGACGTTTTTATAACCTTAACTCATACTAAAAATATTGTTGACCCTAATATTAGAAATGTGAAAGTTTGTGACGGTGTTTGGATGTTTGTTACTACGTAAATAATGAGGTTGCAACTGGATGGACGAAGCAAGTAAACCAAGACCTGGATTGAACCATAGGATACTTTATATCCCGGTAAAGAGTTCCTCTGGGACTATAACCGTAACAACGCGGGCTAAAGCGCGGGTAAATGCTAGTTAATAATATTTCTGTTAGATCTGTGTTTATTTTTAGTCTTTTCAACCGATGTATTACCTCAGTTCCTGGTCGTGCTGTGTGATGCGCGTGCGCCGGCCCCGCGCGTCGACGGTTGCGCAATGACCCTTGATCGCGCACGAAGGTGTTAATCCATCGATTACGACTTGCCTAATAACCGCTTCAATCATTATCAAGAAGTTTTTCGGTAAACTGCAACACTTATGCATTATTAAACGGCAGCACGATTTGAATTGGCCTTAGCGTAGATATTAGTTGCTCCTATAGTTTTGTTGGCTTGAAATTTAGAAATATCTAATAATATATATTTCTTATACTCGTTTTCTATATCAGAAACATTTTGGAGGCACGTAATATGGTGAGCAGAATATGATGAGCAGAATATGGTGAGCAGAATATGGTGAATAGAGCAATGACCTCATGCGGACCATTACTCATGAGAAAACAGAGAAGGAGTAGAAATCAAGAAGTGACATCCTATGGCTTCTTAAAGAAACGCATTTTAAGGGTGCGTTTCCGCTAATGCGAAGTGGAGATTTCGAGTACTACGATTGGTCAAATCACGGCCCGTTCCTAAGTGAAAACACAGCCTAAGGGTGGGGTGTATGTGGGTGTATTTTCTCTGGCCACCAATATTTAAAAGATTCCTCCTCACTAGACTGGCATTTGTTGGTTACTTGTTAGAACTTGACTGATTCTACATTGTAACCAAAAGTCCAATTCTAATAAGTCAGAATCTTCTCAGTATTCGCCAATATGTCATGACAGCGAAATTACGTTTTTGAAAATACACCCATGTATGTATGTAAACACTTTATTGCACATAAAATCATACAGAAACAGTACAAAGATAAATGGTTATGTACAAAGGCGAACTTATCCTTGTAGAGATCTGTTCCAGCTAACCTTTGAGGGTGCTTTTCCACCTGAGATGTGCTATGCAGTTATATTGCCAGGTTGTGTTTAGCTATATCCGTTACCACAGTTTCTTGAATTATAGTCAGTACAAACTCTTAAGACCAAATGCTGTCAAACGAACGTAAGCCAAAAACTACCTTAGAATCAGAGCATAACGTAGTTTTTGGCTTGCGTTCGTTTGACAGCATTTAGTCTTAAGACTTTGTACGGACTGTCATAACGCTCCAAAAACACATCAAGAGGGAGTTCATTCCACATCCTGCCAGTTCGTGGCAAAAATTGAGGCCCGCCTGTTTCTAGGATGCCAAGCAAGCGTCTAAACAGTAAATTATAGGGTGTATCGAACTCTTGTGGTGATGCAGACATTAAAGTTATTAGTGTTACGTTACCGCACCGCACTCGCAACGCGCATACTCGTAACTCGGCACGCGAGCTGTCCAATACTAATCACATTATCTTAATAGTTGGAAATGACGGAAGCGTTTTGTCCGGTGACCATTACTGGCTGACTGTGGTACCGTAAGAGTTACGGAGGCTGCTGGTGATGTGTTAAGGTGGTGTTAAGCCTAATTGCTTAGGCGGCGGGAACCGCCATTTTTCTTCAATAAAATTTTTTTTTAGTACCAAAGTTTGCCCCCGCGGAGGGGTTTAGCCAGCGGCCAGAAAGAGCACGCGTTATGTGATAGACAGACGCGGTCGGATTCGGTGCGTTTTTTCCGGTGGTAGGACCCGACTGAACGTCAGTTTTGTTTGTTGAACGTCGTAGTACTTATTCTGTGAATTCTGCCGGCGACATGCCCTACCTATTGCTATGGAATTTGATCTTGGTTTTAAATCAACAATCTTGGTTATTTATGGAAAGACTTGTTGTTCAGGGTAGAGTTAATGGCTCAAGATCCAGACGACGCTTTCCTTTGCGATGGACGGACCAAGTGAAAGCCCTAACAGAATCATCCCTTAATCTGTGCGCGAGAAATGCGTCGGTGAGGGAGAGATCGCGGGAGACAGTCAAAAAGGCCGTGCTACGACCCCCATGACCACGACTACTCTGCCAAGAGTATACGACTAAGAAGAAGAAGATTTAATTTTTATGTGTGTCATGAAGAACTCGAATAAAAATGAACATGGAACCGGCTGATTTAGCCGTTAGGCCGCTCACGTTAGGGTTATCAGCAGCAGTCACGATTCGTCCTTATAAAACGATTTATTGCCACAAAAAACGATAATTACAAAGCATTAACTTAAAAATTACATTTTTTAATCGTGGCAACAGCCTCAGACTCGGCGTTTGCTGTGAGTGCGTTTGGCTGCATAGCACGCTGTTTTTCAGCCTGCATCTTACTCGGGTAAGGTAAGGTAAGGCTCCACTAAACTACAAATAATAATAATAGTAATTTAGAAAGACACCAGTAGCGTGCCGATAGTACAGCCCCATTCCCATCGGCTTGCCTACTGGGCATTCGAATACCTTATCCTGGCTTTGAAGAAAATGTAAGCCAAATGTACTCCAGCTTTTCGTCGGAGAAATATGACGCCGCGACACGGTTACACAGTCGGCATTTTTAGAGGCCATGAATAGGGTATTTGACAACAATCAAAATAAATTAATAACGTCTAACCACCAAATTACGTTTCCAAAACTGCCCGGATATTTTCCTCATTCTTATTGTCTCAGCGTTTTCTTTTACGATTGAAATCTAGGAACATTTAAATGTTTTCGTTGCAATTTTATCTCTATACAAACAAGTACGTCCCTCCATCCCCACCTCCATCGATTCACTACGTACGGTGGGACAAAAGGACAAACTAATAAGTACCCTGGGTACGTATCAAAATATATAAAGTCAAAACATATACGGTTGAAATGAATAAAGCCGAAATGTAGAAATTCAAAATATATAATGGGTCTAAGCTAGTAGCCGCGCGATCTCGCGGAGTACTCACTATACATATTACCATTAATAAAAAAAATAACATAATACAATGGGGTTCTATTATAGGAGCAGTTTTTACATTTTGTATTGACAAATGGCGCATTGGCGCTAATCAAACCTTGGCAGTACCCGATATCGCCTTCAACGACCAAATTGGCCGTCATTAATGATGTGCTGCTAACCAAGCGTCGTACAAACGATGTTGTTATTTCCGTTAGTGAGGATATGGACTGGTACCTAATACCTATCTCGGACATGGTCATACGAGAAAGCAAAAAAGGAGGAGGTTCTCAGTTTGTTGGATATTTTTAGTCATATTCCCTGATTACTCGAAGGCGGCTGGACCGATTTGTTTGTGTTTTGTTTGAAAGGCTGACTTTTCAAACAAGAAAGAAAAACAAATCTTTTTGTTTTAAAGGTGTGAGGGAGACTTCGAGGGAGTTTTCGAATATTATAGGCGCATTTATGAATAGTGTTTAGGTATTACTTATTTATTATCGAATAGGTTCGTTTGAACTCGCTTTTTATAACACTTATTATTAATACCAGTGTGACTACTTATTTTGTGTGTAATTTACGAAAGACTATTAGCTACTTAATAATGTGTCTAAATCCAGATGTTGTGAATAATGCTTACTATCGTAATTTGACAAAAAGAATCGTATTTATCTCTATCAATTGGCTTCAGTATGGCAAAAAATTATTCACTGCATCTTGCTAAAGCTAGTTTTCGCAAACAGGATCTAGGCACACGAGCAAACTACTGACATTTTTGCCTGCGAGAGGTTTATTGAAACGATCAGCAAGCAACATTTGCTGTTGCTACTTAATTACTTAATTTCCGTATTAATTTTTGTTGGCTTGTTTGAATCTTTGCGTGATTTCTATGCTGTGAGAACTGAAATCTCTTAGTGTATCTGCTTGGACGTGTCATCTGTATTTATGTATGTGTATGTACCTATCTTTTATATATATTATATACGACAACGCAAGACGCAAGCGTGTTGGATCACTAGGTACTCAGGAGAGTGCGTGGCAGCGGCAATAGCCTCCTCAGGGTATTGTCGGAGAGGCTTCACTGCCCTGTAACGAAATACTGGGTCCAAGTGGCCATCGGTAGGGCCAAATAGGATGAGGCCGCGACCAATCGTGGGCCGTCTTTGCCCGTTGTTTTATTGTAATTTTGTTTATTTTTTCCTATGTTTTTTCTGTGCCTACTAACATAGTTACTAAGTTTAATTTGTTACTAACATCCTATGGATCATTGGTCTGCAATAAACGATTTTTTTATTTTTTTTTATTATTTTTTTTATAGTTATCCCTATATATGTAATTATTAGGATGTATAGTTTATGTTATATAATGTATCTAATTTTTTTTTTGGTTAGAAGCACCGCCCACAAGTTATTTGCTTTGCCCTAAGGTTAACTGGTAGAGAATGCCTTATGGCATTGAGTTCGCCTTTTGTACGATAAGTTTTATTTTGTGCAATAGAGTTTAAATAAATAAATAATAGCTATATCTACCTACAGACATCTTCTTCTCTTCTAAGTCGGTTCCTCACTGCTGAGGATCGTGACTCCGCCGATTAATTTCTTTGATGGCAGCTCTCCAGCGCGCTTCACAAGGCAACCGACAGGGAGAAGTGCTGAGTGTCGTATCCAGTTGGTCGGATATCTGATCGCACCATCGTGTTGGGCTTCTTCCCCTTGGTCTAGTGCCGTCCATCTTTCCCATCACCATCAGTCTCTCTAAGTTGTCCGGGTCTTTTCGAGCTATGTGACCAAAGTATTGTAGCACACGTTGGAGGCAGATGGTCGATAGCCTTGGCTGACTTTCTAGTTTAAGTTGGGTTATTATAGAGACATTAGTGCGGCGCGCAGTCCAGGGTATACGGAGCATTTTCCGCCATACCCACATCTCCAGAGCATCGATCTTCTTCCGGAGAGCTGCCTTAAGGGTCCAGGTCTCTGCGCCATATAGAAATATGGGAAAGACTAGTGTCTGAACAATTTTAATTTTCGTCCGGTTCAGAATGTTCCTGTCCTTACACATACATAAGCTATATTTGAACATTTTTTAAAGCTGTATCAAATGCTGTAGAGTAGCGCCATGGATATTCCCTTTATTTTTCTCTCTTTATTTCACTGCTTATCAAATTCATTCATGCTAATAAAAAAACTGTAACGCTCAATACATTAATTTTTATATTTATTCCTTAGTTTTTCATACTTTCTCCTTCCTCTATGTCGTTATGCCTAATTATCTGTCACCCACTTCCCTCGCTCTTGTTTTACTGTAAATGTGTCTTGTTTCGTCTGTGCCTGTGTCCTGTTTAGAATTGCTCAACATATCCTTGACAAAGCCAAAATTTTTATACTGACCACGCAACATTATATTTACCGTAACATGCTAATATACTAGACATACCAAGAGTGCTTCAACTAATTGCACTCCCTAATTCACAATACATCTAATCGAACCATATTTATCAATAGCTCATGCCACTTGTCATTTCCTTGCACCAATATAGGTGCATGTATTTAGTGGGCGGCTAAAAAGCTCGAAAATTCACCCAATGTATTGTTTTCATTTCGAAACATCGATATCGCAACAGGAAGTGTTCAGCATCCCGCGGTGGGTTGCAACTTGCAACACGAGTGGGCCAAGTTTGAGCGCAGAGAAAGGCGTATCGTATGTATGAGGTCTTCTGCACGCCGCGTCTGCGCGTTGCCTCATTGCACAGCAGTGACTGAGACTAAGGAACATACAGTTGGCTGTTTTTTTTTAAAGCCTGACAAACTTGCAAGCCTTACTGACTGTCGCAAAAATCGGACCAGGTGGAGGCCGTGGCGTTCCAAAGGAGGAGATTAAAGAATCTCCTCCTTTGAGTATAGCGGTGAGAAAAAAGTCCGGTCCGGCCCGGGAATAAAAAAAAATATTTTTTATTCCCGGGCCAGACCGCTGTCAGCCGACCGATGAAGAAACGCCCACCTATAGCATAAACTACACATTCCACTTGGAAAATATCGTTAATTTCTCACAATTCAAAATTGGAGTTTCTTAATTATTCTGTGAAAGTTTCTAGTAATTTCTGATGATTTGCCCAACATTTTGAAATGTTTCTGCAACTTGCAGGTCTGTAGCAGGCCCACTGTAGATGTTTAGCTGTGGCGGTGACGCTGCACTTACGTGCATTGTCTAAGGTTGCGACATCGGGGGCAGCCGAGATGAGGTCGCGGGCCAAGATAGGGTCGATGGCGGCGAAATGTGAACAGATACGTGCGACCTTTAGCTTTGTCGCTTTGCGAGCCACCAGGAAGCTTAACCTTCCATACAAATGCTATAATAAATTTGCATATGTTCTGGCATATGCAAATTTATTTTATGCCACACCTGGCTAAGTGTAGACATAAAATGATGTACACAACACGGGAGGTAATAAAGAAAGCCCTCGATCGCATATTTAAGTCCATCGCTTGCAGCTCGGGCCGCAAACATCTGCGATCTCGGCCTTTCTTTGTATTACCACCCTAGTTGTGTAATGTACCAATCTTGGTGGCCTATAGTGGCTTGGGAGGTGCTACGGGATCGTGAAGTCGCCGGTTCGAATTGATTTACCGAAGTTTTATAACATACAATCGAAGACACTGCTAACTGACCACTTATCACTCTTATTACAATGTATTAAGCTCTACTGATGGTCACTTAACTGTGTCTTCGTTTGTACATACACATACATTGTTTAAAGACCGGATAGTTAGCAACATATGGACGAGTGAGTGTAAGGGGTCATCCATATAGTACGTCAGACGCATAGGGGGAGGGGGAGGGTCTACCCCAATGTGACAGCCTATGTTAAAAAGATGGAATATGTTAGGAAAAAGCGTGACATGGGGGGGGGGGTCTAAAAGGGCCCCTAAGGGCTGGCTTGAAAAATACGAATTCAACTATCACAAAATTATTTCATTAAGCTGTGCAGGTTTCCTTGCGATGTCTTCCCGACCGTTGGTTACTACATAAATATTATTATAATCCCGTCTCCCCGGAGTGCAGAGTCCGATCGCAAAACAAAACGGATTTTTTAGTAAAATAATAAAACATTCGTTACATAAATACCACGAGCAATGTCATTTGACAAACCTTCCTCTTGGCATTACCTTGCGAAAACAAATGATAAGATTGTTATTAAATAAACCTCTTGATATAAGTATATAAGCAAACAGTCAATGTCATTATGTCTTCTGCACGACTGTTTTCCGCTGTGACGTCAATGACGTCATACAATATCCGGTGAGAATGATGATTTACAGTAAAGTTGATTCAAGCGCGTTATCAACTCATCTGCTTCGTCTACATTGTACATGATGTTTAGGCTCAGTGAAATTAAGGGAAAAGTGTTATGTAATAATTATGTTCTGATATAAGTATTCGTATTAAAATTATAGATTTAATTACAATTTAGACTGATATAACTTTTGCACTAAAAAATAATTATAAATTAAACAGTTTGTATTCATAAAGAGTTACAAGTTACAGACACAGCGTTACTTCAAAGCAAACCTACAACACTCATAGAGTTGTTATCATTATCAGTATTATCATCACACTTGACATTTTCAGAGACTGCACAATTTATCGTTATATATACTTGTAAACTGTACTCTTCGTGTACGACTCCTGTACTTGATCAGTTTTTCTCTTGCTGCCTGTATACAATTACTGTTAAAAATTGCAAGCTAGCCCAGTAAAAGTGGCACGGTTTTTGAGTTATTGTCGAAATAAAAGTTTTTCATGAATTTTGACCGTTTTTAACATTATTTATTAGTGCCAGTGTGCAATCGGAAAGGTGTCAAGGTTAGTTTTTTTAATGTGTACGGTAACATGAATTGTTAATTAAGGTTACAGAAATGGTATTTTATCCAAAAACTATTTAAAATGGAAAAAAAAATCGTTTGATCTTGAATTAATTCACAGCGAAACATTAATTTCGAGTTTAACCACCAGTAGTGACAAAAAATTACGGTCGGCGGGTCATGTTAAGTTGGTTTGGTACCACTTGACCTGGTCTATCTCCAGTGTCACTGTGACGTGTAGTTATGGGACACCCTGTATTTAGAAACGACTGCTACATATCCGTCTTCTTGTTAGCATTTTTTCCATATCAAATACCAGTTCTGAAACGAATTATAAACAGATTTTTCCTACACTTTTTTAAACTACCACACTTTGTGGAAGCACTTAGCTAATTAGTTAAAAAAACAAAGCAATACGCATTTAATACTGAATGCTTTGTTTTTTCTAAAGTTTGATTTGATTATTATATTGATTCAACGTCGATGTTGAAGCGCAGCATGTTTTCTTCCTGGTTGAGAAACACGACGCGCACGCGCAACCCGGCTGCCCCATATCAAAACCAAGTAAGTGCTTCAGACAAATATAAAAAAAGAGCTTAACAACATTTTTATGTTTATGTTTTTTCATCACACTTGCTCGAAAATGGTGCATTACACGTAGGTTTTGCGGGCCGTAAATGAGCTATTACGCCCTAGGGCGTAATGGTTTTCTTTTTAAATTTGAAACGCTGGTTCTGTTTTACTCTTATTTGTCATGTTCAAAGGAAACGCCAACTTACTTTTTTAACTTTTATCACTGAAATATTTATTTAAAGAGAACTGGTATTGCAAATACATGTAAACACATATTTCTGTAACATTAATTAAATGTTTCAATGGTGTATTTCAGTATTTTGCAATTATAAAATCAACCGTTTTAGGTCTGTACCGCTATGGTTTCCGAACGTTGCGCATTGTCTATGGATATGTCACTAATGTCACTGTCAGTTTTACAATTTTATTTAGGTTAAGTAAGGTTAATTTTAATTAGATTTCCTCACAAGTGTGATGAAAAACATTGTGTGTGCCACGGGCGGTAAAGGAATTACAAACTCGTGTTATTAAGAGGCTGACAAGACCTACTTTTGTTGAAATTGATGTTATTTAAGCAGTTTTTTAAGAAAAACCATTTGTTCTAGCACATCAAAAAAAATATATGTTAATATTCATCATATTTCGAAGACCGTGGACGGACGCGATACATAATTTCACGAAATCGGCTCGATAGAAAAAAATTGCAAAGATTGGTCTTAAAATCATCATTAAACGGTTCTATGTCTTTATTTTTTTAACGTATGGGTCTGCAAATAAAAACATGAAGTCAACATATTCATACCTAAACCGCTAACGAGTCACATTTCACAAATAGTCCACACTTTTTTTTATTTCAATTTTTATTTATTATTATCTTCTAAGACCCGGCTGCCCAGAAACAGTGACAGTAGGCTCTCGTTTACTCCGATACAAATAGACAGTGTGCGCTGACGCGCCGTGCTAGACGGACCTATGCTTCTCGTTTGCGCATCGAAAACATCGCAAAAATTTGTTTAACCTTGTGTTAAAAATCTAAAATACTGTATACGTACTTATATAAATCAAAGTTATAATATAAGAAGTGTAAATATTTAGTTAAGTGTGTTAAATGTATGATCACCGCAATAGCCACTGGCCTGTCCAAATGAATACTCATTCAGTTTTACACCTTCATAGCGTTGAAATGTGGACCTTATGTCACTGGATATAAGGTCCACATTTCAACGCTTCTTCAGATGTGGTTTTGGCTACGCCCATCGAGAAACGTTTTGTTTGCATAGATCTATAAAGTTTTGGAGTCGACGGTAATAGTTATGTATTATGGGAGGCATCAATACACGAGTGTGGTTTTAGGAAACGAGCCGAAGCAGGCATGTCTCACTCCGCGATTTTATTTTGACGTAATTATTATTCTTCCTTGCCTAATGCATTAGGCAAGCTCAGGGCTGCGCCCACACCCGGCAGCGCCTGTGTGCGAAACCCTGTGTATGAAGGCCTAAGGTGTATGTATGTATGTATGTACCTATGTATGTATGTATGTACGTATGTATGTATGAATGTATGTATGTATGTATGTATGTATGTGTGTGTGTGTGTGTGTGTGTGTGTGTGTGTGTGTGTATGTATGTATGTATGTATGTATGTATGTATGTATGTATGTATATATGTATTCCGAACTAAATTCATTGATGCCAACATAAAAAAAGTATTTTTAATTTAAGTATATTTAAAATAAAAATAAAAGTTTACCATAGACACATACTGTCAGTCAAACGTCATATTTGCCTTGTTATGATTAATTTTGTATTTTATAATTTAAAACCTAGTCGTAGAAAAAGTATTGTATGCAACGCTGTATAATTAAGTCAAAAAACGCTCATTGCGTCTCTATTTGCGATACTCGCCGCGTTCGCGGCTCGTATCTCAACTCACGCAATTCGCATTTTTTGAACCCAGTTATACAACTGTTGCATAAAATACTATTATGCGACTGGTGCATCAATACACGAGTGTGGTTTTAGGAAACGAGCCGAAGCAGGCATGTCTCAGTTCGCGATTTTGTTTCGACGTAATTATTATTCTTCCTTGCCTAATGCATTAGGCAAGTTCAGCGCTGCGCCGACACCCGGCAGCGCCTGTGTGCGAAAACATGAAGCCCAAAGGAGGGTTATGTGTTTGACCGGTATGTATGTTTGTATGGTGGATGCATGTATGTATGTATGTATGTTTATATGTATGTTATGTATGTATGAATGTATGTATGTTTGTATGGTGGATGCATGTATGTATGTATGTATGTATGTTATGTATGTATGAATGTATGTATGTTTGTTTGTATGTATGTTATGTATGTATGCTTGTATGGATGTATGTTGTATTGTATGTATGTATGAATGGTTGTAATGTATGAATGTATGTATGTATGTATGAATGTATGTATGGTTGTATATTTGTATGTATGTATGGATGTATGTATGTATGTTTGTATGTATGTATGTATGTATGTATGTAATGTATGTATGTATGTATGTAAGTAAGTATGTATGTATGTATGAATGTATGCATGTATGTATGTATGCATGAATGTATGTATGTAAGAATGAATGTATGTATGTTTGTATGTATGTATGTATGTATGCATGTTTGTATGTATGTATGAAAATATGTATGGGTGTATGTATGTATGGATGTATGTATGTATGTATGTACGTGTGTATGTATGTAAGTATGAATGTATGTATGTATGTATGTATGAATGTATGTATGAATGTGTGTATGTTTGTTTGTATGTATGTTATGTATGTATGCTTGTATGGATGTATGTTGTATTGTATGTATGTATGTATGGTTGTAATGTATGAATGTATGTATGTATGTATGAATGTATGTATGGTTGTATATTTGTATGTATGTATGGATGTATGTATGTATGTTTGTATGTATGTATGTATGTATGTATGTATGTAAGTAAGTATGTATGTATGTATGAATGTATGCATGTATGTATGTATGTATGAATGTATGTATGTATATATGTATGTATGTATGCATGAATGTATGTATGTAAGAATGAATGTATGTATGTTTGTATGTATGTATGTATGTATGTATGCATGAATGTATGTATGTAAGAATGAATGTATGTATGTTTGTATGTATGTATGTATGCATGTTTGTATGTATGCATGTTTGTATGTATGTATGAAAATATGTATGGGTGTATGTATGTATGGATGTATGTATGTATGTACGTGTGTATGTATGTAAGTATGAATGTTTGTATGTAAGAAGTATGTATGTATGAATGTATGTATGTATTATCATACACCGCACTCCAGGGTAATTTTTCGGGCACGTCAGTTAGTAAGGTTTACAAATAAACCAATCAATTTTCGATTTGACAGTATAAGGTATTTGTACTAAGTATTTATTATATTGTATATTATATTCAATCTCATTTAATTTAATTACCTACGTAACATACATTATCATTAGCTACTAAAGGTATTCGGAGTTGCATGGTACATATCTGGGGGCACGGCAGTGGCCCCGCCAAGTCGAGCGCGAAGCAAACACTGCCGTACCATCCTTTACTGGAACCATTTCGCCGCATTTTCAGGCCCCTATTTGAGAACCTCTAGATAAGACCAGAACGCAGAAATTTTCGTCATCCAGTAAGCTATAATCACATACTTAAAATCCAAAATTTCAAGTCTGTAGGTCATTTAGTTCCGAAGTTAAGCGAAAGCAAAGTTTCGCATTTACGACAGACTCTCACTGACTCATGATCATCAGAATAGAACTAGTACTTCCCATAAACTCAGAGAGCTGTAATTTTAAACATAGTTAGTTTTTAGCCTATCAAGTCCTAAAAAACCTCCAAATATTGCAACATCACACATAAGTTTATAATCCTATACAAATACATGCGATTACAAAGTTTCTTTGTTGACTTGTACCTACTATAACGAATAAAGAATGTTCAACGGCCAAGTCACAGAACATTAAGTATAATAATAAAGAAATCGCAGTAAGGTACCTTAAACTTGACACGATTTTGTCTAGATTTCATTACTTTTTAGAGATAAACAAGCAGCTCCATCGAGACTTGGCTAGTTTTTTACAGAATGTTTTTGATGGGAGACCAGGTTACGGATACTAAGTATAAATACCTTATACTGTCAAATCGAAAATCGATTGATTTATTTGTAAACCTTACCTTACCTTTATGTTTTTCTCAATGACCTTACATTGCAGGTCATCAAGAAAAACATAAAGGAAGTGCTGTATATTTTAATTCAATATAATCGTATTACTACTTACAAAAATACTGTATTTTTTCTAATAAATCTTAACTACTTATATTACATATCCAAAATTCATTAAATGTGTTTGAAAGTTTTCATTACTTATTTACGTATTACATATCCAAATTTCATTCTATCTGTTCACGCTTTAATTATGAAAATAAATTAAAAACCAACTATATTATTTTAACGACGCCCTGTCTATTTTATTCTGCGCTCTATGGGAAACCTACAGGAGTTTAACGCCATCTACCGGCAGGCGTGTTTATTTCGATCGCGATCGCAAGCCGAATGCAAACAGTCACGCTTCTCGCCGCTCACTTGTGAATAGCGCTGGGAGCAATTAGGCGGGGCTAGGGGATGGGCCAAATCCTGAATCCTCAAGGGCATTTTGCTGTTGACAGCGTCTTAAAGCCCTCGGCTTCGCCTCGGCCTTGTAACAAACACTCGTTTGTAATTCCTTACCTACCGCCCTTGATACACAATGTACTATTACGCCCTTTTTAAAATTTGATCTGAAGCACTTACTAGGTTTTGATATGGGGCAGCCGAACCACTCACAAGTGCAAAGTTCTGAGGTAAAACTATTAAAAATAAAAACCGGGCAAGTGCGAGTCGGACTCACCCACCGAGGGAAGACGCACGATCGCGCGTCTGTGTGAGGCGATCCATTCTGGAGCATTCTTGCGCACACATTCAAGCGCGCGATGTACCTTGTAGGTACAAAAATTACTGTATTATAACATTCCCTCAATTTTATTGCCCAAAAATATGACTAAGTATTTTATTTAAAAATACATAGGAGAAGTTATTTGCACAACATTATCGCCTACAGATTTTCCACGGGGCCCTGCTGTGTGTGTGTGTGTGTGACATCGACCCTTCTATTGTTTGTATGGAGAATGATCGAATCACCTTTAATTAAGCAAGAGTCAAATAATCTCTGCATCTAAGCAATTACTCTGCGTAATTACCTACATGCCATTGACGGGCAGGTGCAGGAGCTATTAATGTGAAACAGGTATATTTTAGTACCTATTTTGAAGGGCAACGGGTGCGCGGGCGCCGCTCCCGGCCCGGCCTGCGCCGGCGTCGCCGACCTTGTACTTGGGGGCGGCGGATCAGCTAGACGAGATATGATACAGTATAACAGTAGTCTAACTTCGGACCTTCAGAGGAATTAGGGTGCGTTTCCACGGACGCGGAGCTGGATGGGACTGGTGGGTTGACATTGACAATAGCTTGGCAACTTCGTTGGTGACACTCACGTGTGTGCTTTTCGTTTTGTGCAGCCGTAACTACTCACACAACTTGTGACACACAGTGACACAAGTTACCGCCAACACGAACGGGGGCCTCCGGAGGGTGCCTCCGTCTGTCGTCGTTCATGTTGGCGGTAACTTGTGTGAGTAGTTACGGCTGCACATAACAAAAAGCACACATGTGAGTGTCACCAACGAAGTTGCCAAGCTATAATCACATTGCTCATTGCATTGTCAGTCAGCAGTCAGGCGCCACTGACGCGGTAACGCGCCCGTAGAGCCTTATTATATTGCGATTTGCGAGCGAGCTGCGGGCGAGTTAGAAGCGAAGTTCCATACTAATGTCGATCGCGGTGAACACGCCGCGAGTTCACCGCGACTGGTTTTGTATGGAAATTCGCCCGCGGCTCGCCCGCAAATGGCAAGTGTGATAAGGCCCTTATACAATTAAGTGTCAGCGGTCGTGCGGTCAGCTACAGAGAAAAGTATCACCCTTGCCATACTACGAAAGTAAGTATGTATCCTTACTCTGAAGCTGATTGTACACGTGTATGTAGCTGACTGTACACGATGGACGTAACAAAACGGAGCAATCCTTACTATTGGCTCATTATTCCCAAAAAACCGAGCTCCTATTGGCTATACATTCATATCGCGCGATATATCTTTTATCGAAGTTAAACTACTGGAATATACTGTATCATGACGCCTCAGCTACTACAATTATTAGAGAATGGGAAAAGTAATACTTAATTGGCTATTTAACATTTTAAATTTAAGGCGAGGTGAGACCAGAATCGGGCACGGAAGCCTAGTTTCCAAATCATTTTTAGAACACTTATTTGACTCTTAGGTCACTGTAAAACATATATAATAATATTCAGAACTGTATCTAGGGCTTCCTCTCACTTAGAACACGATAGCGAACACTTCGCTCGATAGAAAAGTAGCGCGAAAACACTATAAAATAAAGTATTTTTTTCGTTTTTTTTTCATTTTGTTCATCACCAGTTACCTTTTCTGACAAAATTAATACCTGACAATCATGATTTCACAGTCATGCAGGGCATCCTCTCATGTTTGGGTTGATAACGTATACTTTTATGTTAGAAATCGAAGATAATCTGCAATAATCTGCATTCCGCCCGACCCTAGTTTGTATGAGAAATGCGAGCCAGGTCCTACCGCGCCTTAAGTTCGTATTCATTTCGTCGAACGTGAAGGCTAACTTGGTCCAGAAATAGTCTGTCACGAACTGCAAAACGACACAAATCTATCGTGAGAGCGTGTATGGAATGTCAATGCTACTTGTATGGAATCTCGAAGCATAATGATTAGATAGGGCCCGGGAAGGGCCTACTACTGTTCGGAATCATCATTGTTCATTGGTCGCATAATGAAAAGTCGTCTTAAAGATGTCAGGTCGTATATAAAGATTTACTCAGCCCGCAAAAATGTGGTGGAGAATAGAGATCAAGTCTAATTGCGCAGAAAATAATTATTTCGTTATCGCCATATAAATGTTTTTACATATATGTAATATCATTCGTAAACCTGTAATCCTCGATTTATATCCTTTTGTGATTTGGGACATTTTTTTATCTGTAGTTTAGTAAATATTTATTGTATAATTTATAATTTAATTATTATCATTGTTGTTGTTTTTCCAAATAAAATCGGATGTTCAAAGTAGGTATATCTATTTACTTGTTTAAGTTATATTTTTCGAAGGTAGTTGTAGGACTTGTAGGCAGTTGTTTAGTAACGTACTTGTACATACCTACTAATTATTCATTGTCCAGTCAATCACTGAACTATTAAATACTATGTATGAATGAGTGTATGGCGACATTTACTATTGCTACTGCCTCGTAAGGCAGAAGCCTCCCAAGGCCGTCCTCTGCTCGGGAGGGTTCGTATCGCGCTCCCAGCATTGTTCGCGCATGCGCGGCACGTACGAATTGACATGACGACATTGTCACACATTGTCACAATTGTCGCCGTCACGCGTCAACAAACAAAAACGACGGCTATCAATCAATTCTATTGCTCATTGTGCGAAGTAGTGACGAGTGTCGAGCGGTAGTCAACAGAGTCAACCACTTTTTTTACTGCGAACATTATGATCATTTATATGTAAGCGCCCAGATGATTAGAGTGCGACTACGATAACAAGACAATTAAATACAATACAATACAATCATACTTTATTGCACACCAAAAGAAAATTACGTTGCAAACTTACATGAAAAAGAGACATGTAAAAGAGCCCTCGAGGGCCTACTTATATATACAGAAATAAATTATTTTATTTTATTTTATATAAAAATAGTGGTAAACAATAACTCTGGGTTCATCCATAGAGTACGACACACGGTAAGAGGGGGTCGACGAAATGTGACATTATGTGTCAAGGGGCGGGAGGGGGTCTTAACTTTTGTGACGTCACATTTCAAAATGGAATACATCGAAGTGTTAATAAAATGCTTTTGAACTAATAACGAGTAACTTAAAAATATTTCCAACTCTATCTGTAATGGGAATAAGATTTAAATTGTTTTGTTGGCGAGTTCAATAAATTATTGCTTTCAAAAATTAATTAGAATGACAAATAATTTAAATGGAAATAAAACTAATTTTGGAACTGCCATTTTAATTTAATAACTTTTAGACGTAAAATTGCAAAATATGTGACGTCACACTAGGGAGGGGGAGTCTCACAAATGTGACCAACTGTAACAAGCACGGGGGAGGGGTCGAAAAATCCCGAAAAAACGCGATGTGAAAATTCGGTAGGTAATATGAAAAATTCGTTTGTGAAAATTATCGAACAAACCGGATGAGGTATGCGTTCCGTCCGGTGGTCGGGCCCGAACGTTAGTTTTTTTAGAAAGAGAAACTTATATACGTATTATAGTGCGTACTATAACTTATTCTGTGCCATATGGGCATATTGAAGCGAACTGTGTCACTATCTATCGCCAATTACAGGTTATATGTCAGTTCAGTGTGTCGCGGCGATGCGGTCCCATCGTTACCGCAAGTGGGCTGCCAGTTCCTGCGCAGCCGGTGGTTACTCTAATGCGCAGGCGCGTCGCAGGCTGAATTACTCTCATTATGCAAGGCACGGGAAATCAGCTATGTTCCATGTCGGTAGGTCGGTCGGTCGGGTCGTGGTTCCTTCTCTTAAATGTTCCTTCTTCTCAATCTAAATTCTATACGAACTCTTTACATTCTAGGCCATACGATTATGGAACTCTTTACCTCTCGAGTTAAGATGAGCTGAGCTTCCCGTTTTTAAAACCAAAATTAAAGAGCATTACTATCTCTCCCATAACTTAAATAGTGCACTCCAAATTGTTTTAAATGTCTGCTGTCTGTTTTGCGGTCAATATTTTCCCTCTATTTATTTATTTGTGTATGTAGGTTTATATATCTATTTTATTTATGTATGTTTATGCTTGCCCTAGCGAGTATTTACTTTTGGTACTTAATTAGTTCTCGCTTTATTACCCTTCGCACCACCTACTCCTCTATTTCCCATTTGAACTACAAAAGTAACTTTGTAATCGCATCTACTTGTATAGGATTACAAATAGGTACTTATGCAGTTTGTATTGGAATTGCAATATTTTTAGGTCTTGCATGACTTGATAGGTACCCCCGTCGTGGCGAACATAAAAATCTGGGTGAGGTCGCAAATAATCGCACAACGTTGAATATGTTGGGATGTTGTTAGGATACATATAAGTAGTGTAAACTCGATTTTGCAGTTTCGAAAAAGTTGTGCTAAATGTATGGTGGTCGCAAAACACCGAAATTTTCGGTCATTTTTCAGATTTTGGTCTGTACCTTCTAAAAACCGGATTTTTGGATAAAATTGTCTATGACACTATTAAAGAAGATAAAATTCCCTACAATATAAGTGTAACATCAACTCTGCATGTTTAGAAAATGTTGAGATATAGCACTTCAAAAAATTGCAAATTTTCCTTAAAAGTTCGAAATTGCACTTTCAGCTACCTCTCAAGCTGAATAGCAGCTGAAATACTGATCTTACAATGACAATTAGATGTATAAAGTTATAGAGCACTTATTGAGCTTTATTTTAAGTATAATTTGAACCCTGTACTTGCGATAATTCTCTTGTTATCGAAAAAAAACCAAATCATTAGAGAACTCAGATTTCTCAGGAAAGAGTGCTCCTAAAGCAAATTGTTAGTATATTGCGCAGTTATTCATAGGAAGTCTTAAAAATGACTTTATATTTCTAAACATCAATCATTTAAAAAGTTCTGAGAGACCATGATGATCGCGTACATTATGTAAATGATAAAAGCATCGTCACATTTACTTTTACATACGTGCGTAAATTCGAGTGTGTTAAATACTTTATTATTTATTTATACTGTGATATGCGTAACCATCATATGCCCGCTAAATTAGTCTTAGATACACATCGTAAGATCTTAGTCATAAAATGTGAAAATCAACGTAAAGTGATGGCGAGTTCTCGGCTCCAGTGATAGAATTACAGGACGCAATGTAAATTAGTATTTATCGCAATAACTTACACTAAAGAGTGGCTATGTAGTTACCCTTGAATTGCTGACATTTTACGGAATCCGGCAAAAAGTTATCTTCGATGACATAAAACATTAGATTCAACGTTTTTCAACGAAACGTCACGCAACCGGTAGGTTTACGTGGTTATACGTTTACACCTACTAGTTTTCCGCGTCTAATTATGCTCCTATTTTGTGTAAGTAGGTACTTATAATATTAGGCTTGCTTTTACGGAATTGGCTAAATGGTCGTATTCTTTTGAATTATACCTAGAAAAGTGTAGTCAAAATCATGTTCATGGCTAAGTAGTCAAGCAGGGGCTTATTGCATAACAAAGTACGAGATAATATTATAAGTAAGTTTGTATGGATTTTTACTAATATTAGCTTGTCTTCTACTATGTACTCGTCTAATGAGTCTATTCTCGGCGAGCTCAACATCAAAACGAGACTCCACAATCTGTACACAACGTGTCCAAAGCTTCTTCGGGCATCTGGTCAGGTCAGGTCCGGATAGTCTGGAGAAGCTCCTAATTACTGTTCGCATGGCAGGAAGAAGGAGTAGGGGCCGTATCGTATGCCTATGCTGAATCGTGATGGGTAGGATGTAGCCAACAGTTGTGTGTAATACGTAAATTATATGCTAGATAAGCTAACAATATGCGTAACGTAGGCAAGATGACCAACCTAATGTTACAAAATACGTGTACGATCTTCTAACAGTGCCAAAGTCCATCATACAAATTTGGGTGGACAAGGAGCCCCACATAAGATCCTTATGAGTGGGGTAATAGTTAAGAAACGGGAAGCCGAGTCAAAGTTTTCCTCGGCTCAAAAAGGTGCTATCTCAAACACCGTAGGAGCATTCCACGGAAACGTTACGTCAGGGACACTACCTTTTTAATACTTTTTACAGGTAAAATTAAAATCTGAATATCGGTATGGTAATATCAAGACTTGGCTTTAAGATTGGTAGTGTTTCTTAGTAGTAACTAAAAGAATATTAGGGTTTGCTACCATAGCATTACGTAAGCGACAAAAAAATATGTTTTCATGGAATGTTCCAATAGGAACTACATACTCACTTCTAAGTTGTAACTTATTACAATAAATACGAATTTACGTGGTGTCCTGTACACGTTGATTTTCACATTTTATGACCAAGATCATATAATGTGTATTTAATACTAATTTAGCGGGCATATGATGGTTGCACATATCACAGTATAAATAAATAATAAAGTATTCAACACTCTCGAATTTACGCACGTATGTAAATGTGACGATGCTTTTGTCATTTACATAATGTGCGATGTACGCGATCATCATGGCCCCTCAGAACTTTTTAAATTAATGATGTTTAGAAATATAAAGTCATTTTTAAGACTTCCTATGAATAACTGCGCAATATACTAACAATTTGCTTTGGGAGCACTCTTTCCTGAGAAATCTGAGTTCTCTAATGATTTGGTTTTTTTCGATAACAAGAGAATTATCGCAAGTACAGGGTTCAAATTATACTTAAAATAAAGCTCAATAATTGCTCTATAACTTCATACATCTAATTGTCATTGTAAGATCAGTATTTCAGCTGCTATTCAGCTTGAGAGGTAGCTGAAAGTGCAATTTCGAACTTTTAAGGAAAATTTGCAATTTTTTGAAGTGCTATATCTCAACATTTTCTAAACATGCAGAGTTGATGTTACACTCATATTGTAGGGAATTTTATCTTCTTTAATAGTGTCATAGACAATTTTATCCAAAAATCTGATTTTTAGAAGATACAGACCAAAATCTGAAAAATGACCGAAAATTTCGGTGTTTTTCGAGCACCATAAATTTAGCACAACTTTTTCGAAACTGCAAAATCGAGTTTAAACTACTTATATGTATTCTAACAACATCCCAATATATTTAGCGTTGTGCGATTTTTTGCGACCTCGAATGTTCGAAATGACTGGGTCAAGGCTCCTAATTATGTTTAAAATTTGGAGCTTGTAGGTCTGCTAGAAGTACCTTAGAATTATGATGATCAGTCAGTCAGTCAGTGACAAAACTAAGGAACTTTGACGTGCAATAGTTCTTAAAGTACACGTTCAAATTGAATGTTATTGAGAATATATTTAAATCTTATTATGCCCTATATATCCCTGAAAGTTCAGGGTTCTAGCTTTAGCCAGTACAAAATTACGGGAGACTGAAAATGGCCTGTATGGCTTCGAAAAAAGGATGGTACGGCCGTGCCTTTGTTTTGCTCGACTTGGCGGGGGCACTGCCCCCAGATTATGACATTGGCGGAGAGGGCTAAAATTCCGAAAAATTATGTGAAAGTCACCACGAAGTAGGTAAGACCTATCTTCTTTCTTCCCTTCTATGCATAAGTGGGTCACCGTGGCTTGGTGGTGCACTAGTAAAAGTCAGCGGTTAGCGCGTGCGCGACGCAAACATAATTGGACACGACAGGAAATGCACATTAGTGGTTTTCTATGCCGTAAGTGCGACTAGGTAGTAATTTGCGGATCGCCGGTCAGCGAGCGGTCCAACGTGATAGCGTTCTCGTAACGTGCTCGTAGCGTAAGCTGATCTAAGGAATTGGATCACTTATATTGCAATTTAACAAAACGTTTGATATTTGAAGCCAAGATTGCTTCGGTTTTGGCATAAACAAGTGAATAACTTAAAACATTTTAAGTTCTCATTGATTTAGGCTACCTTTTCTACACTCGCGTCCAACATTTTCGGGTCAGAGAAATACCGCCATATTTATTCTTATCGCAGTCACTCACGCGCTAAGTTACATTAAAAATAGTAAGTCTAGTTTAGTGACAGGAAACAAGTAGGCAGGCGCATTATTAGTCTATTACGTGACCGAGCGGCGATCGGAACAGGGGCAAGGTCGGCTTCTCAATCCGAGCGGCCCAATCACTGCTCCATTTGTGCACATTGAGAGAAACAGCTGAGATGCTTTTATGATTATGACCGAGCGATTGTAGGGCTGCGCCCGCCACAGAAATATATCGAGATTGGTAGTCGAGATTACTCGCACAGTCTGCTATCCATACAGGCTGTCCCAGGGTGTACTAACGTACATACACGAAAAGGGCTGATAGACTAGCTCATAAGGTCATAAGACACCAGATTAAGTAAATTTGACCTCGGTAAAAATTTTTTAGTTTTCGAGATATTGACGTTTTTGCAAAATTCGTGCTAAGTGATACACTGACTCGGTGTTTTGAGTATCATGAATTGGAACCGGTTAACCGGTTTTCAATCCCTTATCCGTGGACATCTGATTGAAATAATGAGGAAATAGTACATTACACGTCAACTAGGGTGGTAATACAAAGAA
This sequence comes from Eudemis profundana, assembly GCA_947034925.1. Taxonomy (NCBI): domain Eukaryota; kingdom Metazoa; phylum Arthropoda; class Insecta; order Lepidoptera; family Tortricidae; genus Eudemis; species Eudemis profundana. Next base: position 19,576,980 of record OX344812.1, read on the forward strand.
AGGCCGAGATCGCAGATGTTTGCGGCCCGAGCTGCAAGCGAGGGACGTAAATATACGATCGAGGGCTTTCTTTATTACCTCCCGAGTTGTGTACATCATTTTATGTCTGTGTGGCATAAAATATAAAATATAATCTTCTCTTAGATACTTAAATACCGGATAGGCCATAAAATTATATTATGTTACCACCCACTCTCCCCTATATTTCTTTATATTACCACCCTAGTTATGTAATGTACTATTGTAGTGACTATTCCTAGTTGCTAATACGTGGTAAAACACCGCCGGCGCGTGAGGCGACTTAGAGGAGCGATGCTAGACAATTACCGCTGCGCACGTCGGGCGCTTCCACGCACTTCTTTATCATGCTATTTACATGTACTATCTTAGTACTGTTACTCGAGCCAGCTTTAATTAACTATGTACACGATAGTAGTGGTGCCAGTGCTGGTTAAACTGGAAAGGCGAGTATCTACTCAACGTAGCTTAGAGAGAAGTTTCAAGTCAATTTTGTTAGACACGCGATTGTATAATCTTCTCTTAGATACTTAAATACCGGATAGGCCATTTAAATCCGTCAGTATGAGCAAGTCTGAAACTAGAAGACATTACGAAGATCTGTTTTTATACTCCTCGCGCGGAATCATGATCCCTGTGACAGTTCACTCTTTCCACTTGTATTTGTACACCTGATTCCGAAAATGATAAACAAAACTTATTTGTTTCATATTATAACTACTGAAATTTGATTTTATATGTAAATGTACGAGCTATACTTCCGAATAATGTCTACAAACCGTTTAAAAATGACAGCGACGCCATTACAAAAGCATGCAGAAAGAACTGTCATAGGGATCATGATTCGGTGCGGGGAGTATAGAAACCGTGTCATCCATTTTAGTGATAAGAAAAACAGCGTAAGTACTTTTTCCATTAATCTATACATAGATTAATGGAAAAAAACCGGACAAGAGCGAGTCGGACACGTCTACTGCTGGTTCCGTACAAATACATGAATTTAAAAATGTAGTCTTTAAATAAATAAATAGCTAAATAGGTAGTTTTTTTTAATTTAATAATTACAAATGTATAGTTTTCAGATTTTTTCCGTATACTTGTACGTACGTGTACATTTTGGTTTCCTTGAGAGTGTCGAAATATACGTTTTCTCAAACATGGCATGAAATGTTGACATTATGTGCCTAAAAATAGGCCGCAAAGTACCTCGTTTCCGGTGCGGCTTGACACTTGGCACGGAATGGAATTTCATACTTAATTTTTTTTTAAATTTCCATTCCACATTTATTTGGGCCACAGCATCACGGCATTCAGCCATTAAAAAAACAAAAAACGATTTTTGCTATATTTTGCAGTTTTATTTATTTAAAATTTACATGAACATAACAAATAACACATTATAAACAATTTCCAATTATTATAAATTGCAAACTAAACCACAAGACTACACATTTAAAATATTTCATCTAAATATTCGCGGTAAAAATGTAAACTGAAACAGCTTTTGGTTGATGGTTTCCGAACGTGACTTGATATTTGATTATCTATGGATATAATGTCACTAACGTCACTTTCTGATAGAAAGTTTCTGTTATAAAATAATATTTAGGGTAAGTAAGGATATTAGTAAGTTTATTTATTTCATTGCATATTTAAGAAAAGCACTATACATACCTCGGCGGGAAATGGGGTTGCCGGCTTCGTAACTATCTGGCCTCGCTTCGCTCGGCCAGCTATATGTACTCGGCCGGCAACCCTTCACTTCCCGGCCTCTGCAGTAATGTACTATTTTTGCGACATGAACGGCCATAAGTATCTTTTTTTAGGGTTCCGTAGCCAAAATGGCTAAAAAGGAACCCTTATAGTTTCGTCATGTCCGTCCGTCCGTCCGTCCGTCCGTATGTCACAGGCATTTTACTCAAAAACTACAAGACGTATATTGATGAAATTTGGAATATAGATGTCTTGTAGATGCTGCTACTAAGTTTGCTAGTTAAATAATAAAAATAAAAAAATCTAGGGGGGGCACTCCATACATGTAACAGAAGCTAAAAAATTTTTTTTTCAGCAAACGTCAACGTGAGTTATATAATTCGATAGTTCTTTTAAAAACATTATAAGACTTTTATGTACTTTTTTTCGATTAAATGAATACTTTCGGAAATAATCGCTCCGAAAGTTGCATAAATTGTGTCCCCCCCCCCCTTTAACTTTTGAACCGTAAATCCAAAAAATATAAAAAAAATCAGGAAGGTAACGCTTAATAAATACATTCAACGAAAATTATTTTGAATAGTAACGAATAAACCGTTTTGAAGTTATTGCCGAAAAACTTCTCAACCAAAAAGTCTTAAGTGCCATTGATTTACACGGCATTTAAGACCTTTTGCCAGTTATTTATTAAGAAGGTTTTTTTGTACGGTGGTACGGAACCCTTCGTATGCGAGTCCGACTCGCACTTGGCCGGTTTTTTTACGTTAACTTGGAAGTTTTTTAACAGCTTCAAGGGACCATAGACCGATATGGTTTTATTTTCAACGCGATACCTCCTCGCGTTCCCGAGATAAAGGGTATTGACAGACAGACGGACAACAATTTCCTTTTGAGGTACGGAACCCTAAAAATGTAGGTACTCATTTCGGGAATTTGATAGTATAACTACTTAATTAAATTAGAGGACTTGAAATGCAATGATTTTTAGGGTTCCGTAGCCAAAATGGCAAAAACGGAACCCTTATAGTTTCGTCATGTCCGTCCGTCTGTCTGTCTGTCCGTATGTCACAGGCATTTTACTCAAAAACTACATGATGGATATTGATGAAATTTGGAATATAGGTGTCTTTTATGAGCCGCTACTTAGTTTGGTATATAAATAATTAAAATAAATATTTTTAGGGGGGGCACTCCATACATGTTAAAGACAGTAAAAAAAATTTTTTTCAGCAAATATCAACGTGTGGTACATAGTTCGACAGCTCTTTGAAAAACACTATAAGGTTCCTAAGTAATGTTTTTGATTAAGTGAATGTATTTGGAAATAATCGCTCCGAAAGTTGTGTAAATAGTGTCCCCCCCCCCTCCCTCTATTTTCTAAACCGTGCGTCCGAAAAGTATGAAAAATATCACGAAGGTAACGCTTAATTAATACTTTCAATGAAAATTATTTTCAACAAGATCGAATGTACCGTTTTTGAGTTATTGCCGATAAACAGCGCTTCTCAACAAAAGGACGTAATTGTTGTGAAGATACGCTCTTTTGTTGTTGTACTTTTTTTACATCGTATTTTTTACCTTATAGTTACGGCTATGGAACCCTACACTGAGCATGGTCCGACATGCTCTTGGCCAGTTATTTGTCGATTCAGTTTTAGGATTTATTTAAAAATGGTAGAGCCATGGGAGTTGCCGGCATTTCATGATATGCCTAGGAATTTTATGATTCGGTGAATTATACGATCGGCCGCCGACATACATATACACCGTGGGCCCTGTAATAAGACTAAATAATGAAAACGTAGATTCTACTCCTCAAACAATAAAACTTTTGTTCAAAAACTTTTAACAATTATGTGTTACTTATGATTTTCTCTTTTTCATACGAATTAAATAGTGTTTTCAATGTATATTAACATCAGTCTAATTGAAATCGCTTGTCACACTACAAATAAAAACATTACATTGCGTTTTCAAATAAATTTAATAAACTAAAAATCAAGACTTATGTCTTGATTTTTAAACGTCGCTGAACAAATGTTGTTCGGTTTGAGGAGTACAACCTTCATTTTAATTATTTGTTCCTATTACAGGGCCCACGTATAAACGGTGTCAGAAGTGGGAGGAATCACTCGGAGGGACAAAGTAGGCGACGCGGCGCTAACTACGCTAAGTGCGCCCTGCGGACATCGACACGGTTAACAAGTTAATGAGTTTAGCGCTTGTTTTCTTGGAACCTGTTTCCCTTAGATGTGGGTGTATCTGTCTATTAGCATTGAGCCTCTAATCCCGCGAGATAGCGGCGCTGGGTAACCACAGATGACCGCAGTAAGGAACGTGACGTGACAATATATTTGACGAAGCGTGGATTTAATAAGTAGTCAAAATCCAACTGAAAATAGATATCAACAATTTAAACATGTTTTAATGTCGTGAGAGCGGGAAATTCAGTATCCCGAATGGAGTAGTTCGAGCACACAGTGACAATGACAACTGGAGAGTTTTGACAATTGTTGACAGCTAGAGAAACGCGCGCGTACTTGGCGCGATATGTTGAGATGAAGACTGTGGTGTTCTGGAACTAAACCATTGGCTCTTAAACTTGTTTTAAATGACAGTCATTCAGTGGCAAATGTGTTCACATGAACCTAAGTGATTAGTTGAAGTAACGAAGTGTGTCCATTCCCGAGTGTTTCCTTGATCTACGCTCCCAAATAGTAACAATGACGGTGACCGGTCGGCTAAGCTATTTGTTTACTTCGTCATATTTATTTTATGCCACACCTGGCCATAAAGTGGCTTTTGGAAAAAGCCGCTTTCTGGCCAAGTGTAGACATAAAATGATGTACACAACACGGGTGTGTTAATGTGCTATTATCACTATCGTTAAAAATTGCTGCCACATCGGCTATATCGTGGCAACCATATTAGGCACTGATCCCACCGCCGACGAGTAAGCGAGTAATATTGGGCGAGTAACAGCTCATTGCGGGCTGACCAGGCACAGTGTGATCAATCGACCTTTTCAGATCCGCAATGTAATGCTACTCGCCCAACTTTACTCGCTTACTCGCCGACGGTGGGACCAGTGCCTTAGTAGGGGCCATAAACGTTCGGCTGTCACGTGTCACGCTCTTTATCGATCGATAAAACCATGCCATAAGCTTACTGTAGGCTTATGACGCTACGTTTTGTCGCGCGATAATAGTACATTATGCCACACCTGGCCATAAAGTGACTTTTTCCGCACGCTGCGCGTACGGAAAAAGCCGCTTTCTGGCCAACTGTAGACATAAAATGATGTACACAACACAGGAGGTAATAAAGAAAGCCCTCAATCGCATATTTACGTCCCTCGCTTGCAGTTTGGGCCGCAAACTTCTGCGATCTCGGCCTTTCTTTGAATAACCACCCTAGTTATGTAATGTGCTATTATGGTATGAGTGGGCTATGTTGGTCATTACAGTCGAGGCTGTAATAGCCTCGACTGTACTGCGCGGGAGACGGCAACGGTCCCCTCCCCGCGACCCCTACCCCGCTCCCGCGTTGAGTCGCCCAGGCAACTTACGCGTCGATACGCGTAATCGTCATGTTACTAATAATTTAATTGACAGCACATTTTATGGTGAAAATTTTACCTACATGTTTTCTTCAGAAATGGCATCTTTCATTGCCTAGAAAAAATTTGGATGGTCAATAACATTTCACCCTGTATAATAAAATCGTAGTAAATCTATGTACTTGTGCTTATGTTTGAGCAGTTCCCTCAATTCCTCATGATCCAACCATCAGAACCGCATTTTAAAAAATGGAACTAATTTTGAAGTTTATACTTTGAAGTATTAATTTAATTAATTAGTTCAAAATGAATTCATGTAAAATAGTACATTACATACCGAGGCCACGAGGCCGAGAGTACGAAATGTCTCAGATCACATGTAATTGTAATATGAGGCTTTCTTTTTTACTGGCCAAGGTTTGTACACAATTTTTCTGTTCGACAGAGCCAGAAAGCGGCATCTTCGTTCAGCACAGTGACCGGCAAGGTGACGCTTTCCGGCCGGAGGGCAGAAAAAAATATTTTTTCAAATCGGTTCATATTGGACGGTGTCCTAAGGTAACAAATATAAAACAAAAACAAAAGGAAGTACAATCGACTAGCTAACCTTTTCGAGCGGCATAAGTTAAAGCTAAAATAAGATCAAGATAGATTGTTTTCTTTCAGAACAGTACGTAACTTCCCAATTGTCTACATAACCATAATATGCATGCCGTATGCGCGTTGAATGTTGATCCTCTCTCCGATACCGGTATCATAAGAGCGGCCGCACATTACGCCACTAGTGGCGTGGCGTCCACTAACTAAACGCAACCACAAGTAGCGAGCGCGCGCCACTCCCGCAGTTTGTGGTCCGAACGCGGCCACACGAACGCCGAGCGTGCGCCTGTGCCATTAGGGTTGCCAGATGGTCGGGATTTGGCGGGATCCTCCTGAATTTTTGTATGTCCTCCCGACTCCTGACATAAAGAAAAAATCTCCCAAAAAATAACTTCATTTTACAAAACAATAATTTTAAGTTTCGAATTTTAATCAAGCTAAACGTTGCCGCTCCGACTCAATGTTTCTACGCCCCGCGTCGAGCGCGCATCTTCCGACCAAAGTCCCAAAAACCCGCAATATTGTATTCTACTCCCGATAATACGGTCATTCTATCTGGCAACCCTACAAAATGTATGAAAAAACTCGCCCGCAGCACTAGTGGGCCGCTGTGCGGGGGCTCGAATGATACGCGTTACATTTGCAAGTAACGATGCATTCGAAAGTGTTGTATTACTGGCTAATCAAAATTTGAATTTATATTTCTTTTACATTTTCACTATATTCTCAATGATGTCTTTATGTCACTTCAATAAACAAAGTCAAAAACATCATTCGTTATCAGCACGAATATTCTAATTTTACTTAGAAATATACGTTTATTTTGCTTGTTGTGCATTTAAAAGTGAATAGGCAAGTTTGTATTTTGTGTACGTGTAAAATTTGTGAAAATCCGTGAAAATATTTAACAGTTCACGTATATTTTCGAATATTTTTTTTTGTTGTGACATCGAACAGCTGTTGTATATGTAAATATGTCAACTAATTCTATTTCTGGTATAAAACCACTTATAAACAGAGATGGATATTCCGTATGGAAATTCAAAATCCGTATGTACCTTATGCATGAAGAGTTATGGGAGACCATCGTCGGATACCCTGATGGTAACGACATTTCTGCAGATAAAAAGGTACGTAACGATCAAAAGGCGTTATCGAAAATATGCCTCACTGTAGACGGTATGGCCATCACCCATGTGAGATCATGTAAGACAGCCAAAGAGGCGTGGGATGCTCTTTCGTCCGCTTACGAGGACAAAGGATTAGGGCGACGTATAAGCCTCGAGAGAAAACTGTATAGATACTGTCTTGAAGATTTTGGCTGCAATATTGAGACATACATAAATGCTGTGATGACAACTGTGCAAGATTTAGCCGATATTGGCAAAATAATGGAAGATGCTTCAATAGCTGCGATTCTTCTAGGAGGTTTAAGTCCTCAATATGCACCCTTAGTAATGGCTTTGGAAAATTCCAATATAGACATTACGGTAGATCTGATAAAGACCAAATTATTGAATGAATTGAATAAACCAGCTTTAGATAACCCAGATACTGCTCTTCGTACTCGAATGAACCAAACCAGACCTTCTACATCCAAATCCAAGAAACCCATAGTGTGTTATGACTGTATGGAGCCAGGACATAAGCGTCCAGATTGTCCCCACAAAAAGGACAAGAAGAAGAAACCCACTAATCACAAAAACTCTCTGTGTGCACTGAATGCCAATGACAGATTAGAGCGTGACAAATGGTTTATTGACTCTGGAGCGTCTGCCCATATGACGTCACGAGATGATTGGATGGAGAATGTGAGAGATTCATCTTCTGGAACTGTGACCATTGCAAATGGAGAAGTATTGCCTAGTAAAGGTGTTGGAGATATTTCTATTAACAGTTGCGGTCAGAATACAGATGTAAAGAAGATTACAGATGTGGTTCACGTACCGAACTTGAAATCTAATCTTATTTCAGTCAAGAAGGCGGTAGATAAAGGTTTTAGCGTAGTTTTTGATAAAAATGGTTGTAACTTTTATGATTCTGATGCTTTTTCTTGTAAAGGTGATGTAATTTTACATGGTTCTATTTGTGGCGGACTGTATTCTTTAGATTGTACGGTCAACCCAACGCGTCAACTATCCGCTTTTGAGACACACTCCGATGTTTCTAGCTTCAAGCTTTGGCATAGGCGACTGGGTCATTTATGCCGCATCGGTATGGATCAGCTCAAGAAAGGACACGCGGTAGGCGTCGACTACACAGAAGTTGACAAGGAGCCATGCATCCCTTGTATTGAAGGTAAGCAAAACAGGAAACCATTTAAGAAAGTTTCACAAAAAAGATCAACAGAAGTTCTGGAACTCATTCATTCTGATATTTGTGGACCCCTGCCTGAAACGTCATTTCAAGGCAATAAATATATTTTATTTTTTATAGATGATTTTTCTCGTATGACTTTTGTCTTTTTTATTCCTTCAAAAGCGGAAGTAAAGAAAATGTTTTGTAATTTCCAGCTCTCAGTAGAGCGGGAAACGGGAGCCAGAGTTAAGACCTTGAAGAGTGACAACGGGAAAGAATATGTCAACAATGAATTCTCGAGCTACTTAAAAAGTCAAGGAATTCAGCATCAAACAACAGTTCCCTATTGTCCACAGCAGAATGGAATTGCAGAGAGGACAAATCGTTCTATTATGGAGAAAGTAAGGTCAATGCTTTCTGACAGTTCTCTTTCTTCGGCCTACTGGCAAGATGCTGCAGAGATGGCTGTGTATCTCAAGAACAGATCTCCTCACCGAGCTCTCGAAGGCAAGACAGCGTACGAGAAGTGGTATGGTAAGATACCAAATCTATCTCATTTGCGTGTATTTGGATGTAGAGCTTTTATCCATGTCCCCGAGTGTAGTCGGAAGAAATTGGATATGAAAGCATCTGAACACATTTTCGTTGGATATTCTGATGATCCAAGAAGTTATTATTTTAGGGACGTTAAATATCCCAGACGGCTTGTGAAAAGCAGAGATATTACTTTCTTTGAACATGATTTTCAAGATTTGAAAAGTAAAGGTTGTGTTCGTAAGTCTGATGTTGATTTAACTCAACCAGCATTTGCACCTCTTTTGCTAAGTTCACAAGAACATTCGTCAAATACTTCTAAATCGACTGGCGTGGTCATCGAAGATGAGCAAATTCAACTCCAACCCGATATTGCGCGTGTATCAGAAGATTTTGAGCCTGATGTTGCAGAACCGTGGTATAATGCTGTTACTCAAGATGAGTCGGTTCAATCCAGTACTGCACCTCCATCAGAAGAAATTGATTCCGATACTGAAGTCGCAGAACCAAGGTACAATTTGAGACCTAGAAAACCCAATTCTGCTGCCAATTGTGTATGCATGCAGACTTCATCCCCTCAGGTTATGGATGAACCTACAAGCTATTCACAGGCTATGAATACAGAAGATAGGGATAAATGGCTTCAAGCTATGCAGGATGAATATGAGTCACTGCTGGAGAAGAATACGTGGGTTCTCGTTAACAGACCAGATAAGAAGGTCATTCCTTGCAAATGGGTATATAAGTTGAAGAAAAACGCGCATGGTGATATTATTAAACATAAAGCAAGGCTTGTCGCGAAAGGATTTAATCAAGTCTATGGTGTTGATTATTCGGAAACTTTTTCTCCTGTCGTCCGAAACTCTTCGCTTCGTTTATTGTTCGCGTTGGCCGCAGAAACAGAAATGAAAATGCACCATCTCGACGTGGATACGGCATTCTTGAACGGAGATTTGGAGGAAGAGGTGTACATGAATCAGCCAGAAGGATTCTCTATACCTGGTCAAGAAGATAAGGTACTCTTGCTGAAGCGTTCGCTTTATGGTCTAAAACAAGCTCCGAGAGCTTGGTATAAGAAGTTGACGGAAATTTTAAATTGCATTGGTTTTAATCAAACTCCTTCCGAAGCATGTATTTATACCAAGAAGGTTGGTAAAGAGTTAATAATACTCGCTTTCCATGTTGATGACATTGTCATATTCTATAAAGAAAATAAAACGCTCAATAATGTCATATCTGACTTAAAGACTTATTTCAGCCTAAAAGTCATAGGCCCATTAAGTTATTATTTAGGTTTAAATATACACTGTAAACCTAACGAGATCAAATTATCGCAAGAAAGCTATATTCGCGATTTGTTGCAAAAGTTCAACATGTTGGATTGTAAGGCTATGCCCACTCCTTTGGATACTAAAAAGTTGTTGCCGTGTGAGAAAGGTAATGTTGATGAGTCTTCATTATATCCATATCAGAAATTGATTGGATCCTTGATGTTTCTCGCCGTTAATTCCAGGCCTGATATTGCTTATGCAACGTCATATTTAAGCCAGTTTAATACTAAATATGATAAGACGCATTGGATTGCAGCAAAAAGACTGTTACAATATTTAAAAGGAACTATCGATTTGGGCATTACTTACAGGAAAGGCGGTGGATGTTTAGTTGGCTATGCGGATGCGGATTGGGCTAACTGTCCTGTAGATCGTCGTTCCTATACTGGATTTTACTTTTCTATGGCTGGTGGAGCAATTTCGTGGGAGAGTAAGAAGCAAACTACCGTTGCACTGTCATCTAGTGAAGCGGAATACATGTGCTTGTCGAGTGCGGCAAAGGATGCTGTGTTTCTCAAGCGGTTGATATTTGAACTTACTGGTGAGTCAATTACTGTTCCCATTTATAATGATTCGCAGTCTGCCCAGAAGTTGGTACTGAATCCAGTCCACCACAATAGAACCAAACATATTGATACTAGATTTCATTTTATACGTGATTTATTAGCTAAGAACGTTATTAGTGTCGTTTATACTCCTACTTTGGAGATGTGGGCTGACGTGCTCACTAAGCCATTAACTCGCATAAAGCATCAGAGTTGTGTAAAAGGAATAGGCTTATGTTTATAATCTTATTTTGATTAAGGGGGAGTATGTTGTATTACTGGCTAATCAAAATTTGAATTTATATTTCTTTTACATTTTCACTATATTCTCAATGATGTCTTTATGTCACTTCAATAAACAAAGTCAAAAACATCAGAAAGGAACCACGTGTAATCTATAATCAAATTAAGTACGTTCTCATAAATCCGTTACTCATAATAGGAGCATAATAACCGTGTCTGTGCTTGATGCATGTTAATGAACTGGATTTGCATAATGGTTCAGCGGTAGTGACCGAGTGGGCGACGCGACGGACGAGGGTTTTTAGTTTTAAGATTATAAGTAACTAGCTGTGCCCCGCGGTGTTACCCGCGGTTTAAACATAGCCTATGTGTTAATCCAGGGTGTCAGCTAACTCCATAACAAATTTTATTAAAATCGCTCCAGCCGTTTAGACGTGAAGAAGTAACAAACATACACACTATTAGTGTGATAGTGTGATATAAGGTTTAAAAAAAATTGAACAAAACTTGATGTCGTTGTTTAGTCTTATCTATTTTATTTCTCTTTTTAGTTCAGGAGTGCATTATTTGAGTTCCAAAAATTAATTCCTCAGCCTTGAGTTACATTATTATAGAAAATGATATATTATAATCACATTCACATGCCCCATGATGTGTCTTGGAGATATCTTTCCAAATCAAGCCCGGCGGCGTCGAACTTTCCCCCCTCTCCACACTATTTTGTTTTTTGTATATTAGCTTAGGTATCTAATTTAACACAGACATACATCGATGGGTTTTTTGAACGGCAAAATTGTTAGCCATAAGTCTAGAACGGATTCCCTTGTTTTAGCATAATTTTTTATACGACTGCCTAAAAAAGGAGTGTTATTGTCCAAATGTTCTATTGGTCCGAATACTCACTACGCATAATTTTTATTTTACAGGTATCGTTTACTTTTCATTTTCAGAATAATTATAACCTAACCTATTCTTTGATTCTAAGTGATTTACCTAAATTATCCGTTGAAGCTGGAGAAAAATTATGCGAAATAAAATTCGGGCTAACAATACTTTCGGACAAATAAAACGTATGCCAAATAGAAGGCACCCGACTAGAACTCAAACATGTTCCTAATTTTGAAATGACGTGCGTATGTACGATGGACGGACCAACTGAAAGTCCTAACGGAATCATCCCCGAATCTGTACGTACGAAATGCGTCGGTGAGGGTGAGATGGCGGGAGACAGTCCAGGAGGCCGTGCTACGACCCCCATGACCACGATTACTCTGCCATGAGTAAACGACTAAGAAGAGTACATCTAAATAACCACTTCTCTACTACAGAAGTGGTTACTTAGGTGGAAATCATTTACCGTCTTCAGAATGACCGGTCCATTCTCATCTCGAGCAATGTAAAGAAAGTGAGACTGAGGACGTTACGCGATGTTGTTGTATAAGTAAACACAGATCGACCGATACTCGCTGACATAACCTACATCCGACAGCCAACGATGAGCCCCGATTACTTATCGACAACAATTCAATCCAATTCACAAGTACACAAGCTATGTCTTTGTGGAAGTGTTGCCTAACTCGTAATCTATATAAGCGGCATTAAGCGGGGTTGAGCAACACGTGAATAGCGCGATTTGTTCAATGATAGCTGATTAGAAAGGATGGCGCAAATGACCAGCGAGGAGACGAGGCTCGGCCGACGATGCATAAAAGTAGTGTGGCCTCGAATTTATCACTTTTAGATCCTTCACGCTTCTGATGACGATTTTGAAATGATGGACGCATCCATGACGTGCCAACAAGTTTATAATAAGTGCGAGAGTGACGCATGCTTTATCATCCTACTAGTATTATAAATGCGAAAGTTTGTGAAGATGTTTGGATGTACTACGAGGTACCGTAAAACGGGGTGAATAGGGACAAAACTGACATTTAAACCTCGGTATAATTTTATTTTTACATATGCAAACTGAATTGTATATATTCTAACGATGCGATCACGAGCCCCGGTATTTGGTGTCGATGACTTCATTGTCTCCTCGCTAAGTACCGCGCAGCATGCTCCCGCATGCTCCGAGCTCCGCCTCGGCCGCGCGTCGCCGGCGCAGCTGCAGCCATAATTAATCGCTATTCATATGTTCTATGCATATAAAACAGTTCCTTGGCTCGACACGTACACGCACGTTTACTGACATTAAGGGCTTTTAATGTTTTTGAACAGAGTAACTGGTGAGTTTCTTTCGACGCTATTTCTCAACAGGAGGTCATTTTCCGAAGCGGCAATAGAATCAGACCTGTAAAAGGGCCCTTGTGGCCTACTTACACAAAGAAATGATTTGATTTGCTTCTAATATCTGTATTTAAAATTCAAAAAAATGCCTTGGGATAGTTACAGGATCAACGCAGGCGAAGCCGCAGGTTAATCATCATTATTATCAGTTGCAGTCCACTGCTGGACATAGGCCTCTCCCAAGGCACGCCACAGAGCCCGGTCTACTGCTTTCTGTGCGGAGCCGAGACGTGGACACTAACTGTGGGGTTAATTCACAAGCTTAAGGCGAGGTGAGACCAGAATCGGGCACGGAAGCCTAGTTTCCAAATAATTTTTAGAGCACTTATTTGACTCTTAGGTCACTGTAAAACATATATAATAATATTCAGAACTGTATCTAGGGCTTCCTCTCACTTAGAACACGATAGCGAACACTTCGCTCGATAGAAAAGTAGCGCGAAAACACTATAAAATAAAGTATTTTTTTCATTTTTTTTCATTTTGTTCATCACCAGTTACCTTTTCTGACAAAATTAATACCTGACAATCATGATTTCACAGTCATGCAGGGCATCCTCTCATGTTTGGGTTGATAACGTATACTTTTATGTTAGAGATCGAAGATAATCTGCAATAATCTGCATTCCGCCCGACCCTAGTTTGTATGTGAAATGCGAGCCAGGTCCTACCGCGCCTTAAAGTCGCTCAACGTGCTATGGAAAGAGCTATGCTCGAGATCCCTCCGAGTAGCGGGTTAATCTAGTTATAATAGTACATTGTGTATCTAGGGCGGTAAGTAAGGAATTACAAACGAGTGTTTGTTATAAGCCCGAGGTGAAACCGAGGGCTTTAATAACACGAGTTTGTAATTCCTTTACCGCCCGTGGCACACACAATGTTTTTCATAACACATGTGAGAAAATCTTAATAAAATAACCTTACTTTTCGACCCAGTATGACAAGAAAATATTAAAACAGACAGTGACATTTGTCACATATGTCCATAGATAATGCGAACGTCTAGTCACGTTCGGGAACCATAGCGGTAACGGCCATTTTAGTTGATTTTATATTTGCAAAATAAAGAAATACATTATTCAAACATTTAATTAATGTTAACGAAATATGTGTTTATATGTATTTGCAATTACAGTTATCTTTAAATAAATATTTCAGTGATAAAAGTTAAAAAAGTAAGTTGGCGTTTCCTTTGAACATGACAAATAAGAGTAAAACAGAACCAGCGTTTCAAATTTAAAAAGAAAACCATTACGCCCTAGGGCGTAATAGGCCATTTACGGCCCACAGAACCTACGTGTAATGACACCATTTTCGAGCAAGTGTGATGAAAAAAAAAATAATAGCCAGGCTCCACCCGTCCCACTGCGCAGGCGCGGGCGCGAGTCTCACGTTTCCTAACCGCGGGTCGCAGGTCGCCTGCGCATCGTGTCGCCGCTAATTACCATACGAGTGTGGTCTCAGCGGTGGCCGGCGCCACACCGGGGACATTTCATCAATGCAAGTTATCTACGATCGGAATATTTTGCGAAACATTTCATAATTTTACGTCTTTTCACGTCAAGTACACATTAAAACTTTATTATTATTATTACGGGGGCCTCCGGAGGCTGCCTCCGTCGGTCGCCGTTCGTGTTGGCTGTAACTTGTATAAGTAGTTACGGCTGCACATAAGAAAAAGCACACATGGGAGTGTCACCAACAAATAAATCTAAGCTGAAACATTGGGAGCGGAGAAAAATTAACTTTCTGAAATGATTTATCCAAATTATTGTCGTGCAATAAATGCTGCTAAACTTGTACTAAACATGTCTGTTAATATTTGACCCAATTTAGCTTAAAAAAATCTGCGTCTGATAGTGATATTATTTTTCCCACGAACTGAGCACCAGATGTTCGGAATACAATTTAGCAATTCATGTATTGAATTACCAACCAAATTACCATGAAATTCACATTTTTAAAGATTATTAACCTAATACAAAATAAAACCCTTAAAGAACATTAAAATAGAATCATAGTTAAAACTAAAAAATAATTAAATAAGCTAAAACTAAAATAGATCTAAAAATGGCCTCTGCGGCATGGTGCCGAAGATACTGGCAGCATTTCCTCGCTGGATTGAAAGGCTGATGTGTTGAGAGAGGAAGCTGCCAGCTCTTCGGTCCCTCGTCGTTTCCCTGAGTCTCTTCGATAACTCCTTGAAGAGACTCAGGGCGCCAGGGCCCCACGGACCAAGGGTCTCGACGCCAAAAGGAACGAAATCGTATTCTGCGCCGAGACCCTGTACTTTCCTTTACTATTATTATAAATGCGAAAGTAACTTGGTCTGTCTATTTGTTACCTTTTCATATAGATGTAGGTAGAAATAATTTGAAACCCTGCAAAGGACATGGGATAGAATCTTTTACCAAAGTATAAAAACAGAAAAGTAGTCCCACTCCAGCCCTTTAGGAGCGCGCGATACCTATTCAAGGTCGAGGCGCAGACGGTACGATTCTTACGCATTCGTGAAACTTTGCTTGGAGTGGGTTCTGGTCTAGGAGGCACGGCCGAAATATTCACCTGATTTTCCCATGAAAATGCTCTGTTTCTCCCTTATTTCGGTCTACTTCCAGTCACAAATCTCAACGTCTGGCACCTCGGAGTGGTTGCGTTTGCCCAGGGGAGGACCGTAAACTTGCACGCAGAGAAAAAGCTTAGTTAGAATACATTTTGAAGACAGTATTCCAACGTTTCATTTAACACTAGCGACCCGCCCCGGCTTCGCACGGTGTTTTTCTATTATATTATCATGTATTATACATATAAACCTTCCTCTTCAATCATTCTATCTATTATAAAAAACCGCATCAAAATCCGTTGCGTAGTTTTAAAGATTTAGAAAAAAAAAAGCTAAAATGTAAACGAATGGTCAATATTTTGGCTTTGTAATCGCTTACCATCTAATACTGCGAAGGTTAATTGCTGTTTAGTTAAAGGATTTAAAAAAAAACAGTAAAAATCCTTAGCTCTAATAAATATTAGAGCTTGTTACACACTTGGGAGTTTTTATTTTAAAAATTATGAATATCTCGGAAAGTAAGCGTTAATCGACTATACGTCACATAACTTATTTTACTTCTAATAGTTTAGAATCTATGGTTAAAGTTGGTCGGGTTATACGGGCCCACGGTGTATACTTTATTTGTTTATTTTACCCAAGGTGCGTACTCTTTGCATTAGCTGCAGACGCTGCAGTAATAAAATAATCAGTGAACCGTTCGTTTTGTAACAGCATACTTTACTGGCCATATAATTTTTATGCGTTTTTAATGCTAGTTAAAAAGCTATTTCGTACCTATTTTAATTGTAAAATTGAAATTACTTTGAACGCAAATGACAAAATAATACCTCTGATAGAGGAAAATATAATGATGTGTGATGAAAATATGAATAGATAATGATGCTATACCTAACCTCTATGTGTACGTTGAAGTTGTATTCATAGTAATAGTTGCAACTTGTTTTAAGACGTCATGTACAAATACGAAACGCAATAATAGTACATTACTGCAGAGGACGGGAAGTAAGGGCTCGCCGGCTGAGTATATAAGTAGATGGCCGAGCGAGAGCGCGGCCAGATAGTTACGAGGCAGGCTGGCAACCCCTTTTCACGCCAAGGTATGATAGTGCTTTGCTTTTCTCAAATATTATGCAATGAAATAAATTCAAAACACTCCAAAGACCAAACTTCATTTTCTAGAGACCCTAAAAGCAAAGTAGACAAAAATTGAATGACAGAATGAAAATTTTTCAATTTCCCTTCCAAAAACTTATTCAGTACACATTTTTAAAATGATTGAAATTTAAATTGTGATATTTGTTATGTTCATATCGATTTTGTATAAATAAAGTGGCAAAATATAGCAAACATCGATTATTGTTTTTTTAATGGCTAAACTAAACGCCGCCGTCTGGTTCCAGCTGTGTAGCCCGCAGCTCGCCCGCAAATCGCAAGTTAGTAAGGCCCTAAAAGATCCGGAGCGGTGGATGCGAGAGGCTTGCCCAACCCGCGCTCCCGCCGGCAGGCACAATGGGATTGCTCCATGTCTTCGATCGCGGCTGCGCAACACCACTGTGGTGACTTAACTATTAACTAGTGGGTGCTTCTGTTCATACATAGCCCTGCCAATATAAGCAATTGAAAAACCAGTTTAGGGGACAGTAGGGGAATTGTGGACACTTAAGTAAATATGTGTATAAAAATCATACCACTAACATTAAGCAGATCTTTTTTATATAATTAAAGTTCAGTTACTTTACTACCTTACAAAATTACCGTATTCTTTTATTTAAAAAAAATGAAATAGTGTAGAAAAACAAAAAGCTTTCTGTCCGAAATTACCCGGTGCATGCGGGGTAAATGCGGACACTATTTGGAGTTATTGCGATTATTTTGATAATATCTTACATTATTTTGATAATTTATTAGATGTAATAAAACAATATAAAATCAAACTAATATTAAACTAAAACCCTAAAGTAGCAACATACATATTTAATTGAACTACTCAGTAGCAGTTATCCACATATCAGTAGAAGTTATAACAGTAGGAATTATGATATCCTACTACTCAGTTGGAGTTATTCACATAACATCGTATACATGGCACTAAATATAGATGAGAATTATTAAGAAAACACGTGAAAAAAGTCTTTGGTACTTATTTTGAAATGCGTGCGCGGCCTTTCTTCTTGTAGAGCATCCACGCACTACGGGTGGTGGAAGTGATCAAGAAATCGGGATAGTAGAGCACGTGGGGAGCTAGGATTCTAGAAAAGGTTGTGTCTTGTTACCCCACGTCCGTATTTACCCCACTCTCCCCTATGGTTTGCGAAATGTTCTCCAACTTGGTCAAGCTAAGAAATATTTCATGCTATTATTTTTAATCGACTTCAAAAATGGAGAGGGCTTTCAGTTCGTCGGAATCTTTTTAGTATGTACGAATAATCCAATCCGCGGACTAGAATTAAGTATTTGGAAAATTCTTTTGTTTAAAAGAAAAACGTAATAAGTTTGAATTATACAATCCTACTAATATTATAAAATGTGAAAGTTTGGTTTGTGCAGATGTTTGGAGGTTTAGATGTTTGGATGTTTGTTACTAAATAACGGGGTAACAACTGGATGGATTGATCTGAAATTTGGCATGCAAGTAGACCAAAACTTATTGCTGGCAACAAACTCTAAGTTTATAATGTTACTATAAAAACTGGTAGAATAATTCCAGAAACTTCGAACGCCTGTCTCCAATTTGAATCTTATTCAATATAAATACGTTCGTACTTTTACAAATGGCTGTGAGTAAACATGCTAATTCGATAATTAGCATTCGTGCATATGAATGAGGGAAAAAAGTTGTTTTTGTGACACTAGTTCAAGTTAGCGTTTGGTAGTGGGTCGGGAACTGGTCGGGGCGACCTTCAGGGGTCAGCGAGGTCCTTGTCGCTCGTGGAGACGCGTGTGTGCTCGGATTTACTTTACGAAGCGCTGGTAAATTCAGAGTTGTGAGGCTGCTGTTATAGAAAAAATCCACGAATGCTAGGCCGTGCTGAGCGGCCTGAGCGAAGCTAGGCACGTTGATTAACGGATTTTTTCCTCGCGCTCCGCTACCTCGCACAGCTCTGGTAGAAAGGCAGCCTAAAAGTGCCTCTGTATGTGCCTATGTGCCTATTTACACTTTACTAACAAACGGCCAGGCCACACATTTTAAATAAGGTGTAGGGTTTGTAAAGAAAGAGCCCTTGAGGGCCTACTTACAGAAATATTTTTTTTTTTTAGAACTTAAGACTAGGATTCACGGAGAACGCTCTATGCTATGATGAGAGTTAGACAGTGTTAGGTTATCAAATTAGAAGAACTTTGAAAAAATAACGAAGTTGGTCGGAGAGGAGTCGAGTTAGTAAAGTTTAAGAAAGATACCAACTCAGAAAAAGCCGAGTTAAAAATGAGACAAGTTGGGAAAGTGACATGTTTATGAAACTGACGAAGTCGTCCAGAGGGGACTGAAGCATTCCTATGTTCCGAGATTGGCAAAACGTGTCTTCAATGAATTAAAAAGCCTACCAGACCATACACTATTAACTGTGTAATCACCATCGCTGAAACAAAGCTTCACCATCTTGTCACGACAGCTAAACGCACATTTTGTGTTACGTGTAGTTAAACTCTAGCGAAAACGTTTTGCATATAATTTCACCGAGTACAATCTCTGTTAGCAGAGAAATCGTCAGCCGCCCGCATGCTGGTAGTTTGCGAAAACTTTTTCTAATGGTCATTGCTTGTTTCCATGGCACTATATTTGAAATGTTTTTCATTTTGTAACTTGATAAACATTATATTTGAGCGTAATGACCCAGCATAATATTAGTATCGCATCTCGCCGATTAGTGCGTTTGCCCTTTTATACCTATTGATAGAAAACATCCACACCATAAAAAATTAAAGCCAACTAAGAGAGATTTTCTCTTACTTAGCGTTAAATAAAATAAAACAAACATGATATTGAACATGTCAACGAATGCTGATTAATTAAAACAGCAAGTTCATTAGTGATTAATACAATAATCTAGAATCCTGATAATTCTATCACATACATTCCTTGATTCAATCATTATTTACTTCTGTGTATGAATCGATCATGTCTAATTAGTTACCTTATACATAATTATGTTTGTTGAATCAAATCAAAACTCGTTAATTTAATTATGATAAACAATCAATTATCATCTTAGTTGGTGCATCTAATGTCTTGTTAGGCTCGTATAGAATCGAGATGCTTGATTAGGAGCAACCCATTTTTTTTCAAAGTGCATGCATGACTCGGGAACAAAATGTTCATCACATAAATATTTGCCCTCTCAGGGTTTTAAGCCCGGGACTTCTAGCTAAGTAGGGCCACTTCCACTAGGCTAAACATGTCGTCAACAAACTCTCCCCGCACGTCCGTTCTAAAATATATTAGAACTTGTGCAATTCGAGATGCAGTCGCAAGCATTACCAATACAGCCATCACTCGCAAACAAAGGCCACACGCGATCACTTGCGCAAGCGTCGACAAGCGTTTACCCACTTAACGGCCGCCGCCATAACAGAATAAGGTCGTAACACTCAACATCTCCGTAGTTTCTTACTGCCTTACTTCTCAGAACGTACACCGGCAAGCTAAAGAAAAAGGGTTTATATGTGTTCGCCTATAAACGCATATACGACGTTCCAGCACATGATAATGATGGAATTAGCCGAGTCAACAACAGGAGACAATAGTCGAGGCCGCGCCATTTAAAGCCAATTAGCGGGCAATATGATATTAATTGGTGATATATGGTCCTTGTGTGGGATGACCCTAGCGCGTCAGATTCAAGTGTCATTCCATGACAAGGTGACGCCACATATGCATACAGCGTAATATTTTACGCGCGTAGATGTTGTCATCGACGAGCGCTGCGCTAAAATTACCATAAATAAATAATGCAATGAGCACATTGATATATCAATGAATGAGCAGTACAATTATTTAATTCAGTGATCCAAATGGGTCTTATAGATCTTCGAAATGAAATCTCACCGCTAGTCCCGATTTTGCGCAACTGATTGACATGAAATAGATCTTTTCAATGTCACAGTGAGTTACATTATGTAACTAGCCTCTATAAGAAGAACCCTCATTGAAGCCATATTAATTGGATTTATTAACGTTTAACGTTTGACATAATGAATGCTATTTTAAAACAACTATGAGAGTTTAGTCCTTATAGATTTAATTCTATAAGGTTAGTATGTTTATGTGACATAAAAAACGGTGAGTGGCGCATGCTTAGCATTTTTTTATTAAATGACTCTTAGCTCCGCTCATGCGTAATAATGAGCATCGATGGAACCTACATATGATGGCATAAGCGTACCGAGAAGATGTCTAAGCACTCTGGTTTTATAAAAGTTTATAGTTGATCGGAAACATTAACGTCTACAGTGAATCCCATACTTCGGCTTCTGTGAGACGTTCGTAGTTGAGCGAGCGAAAGTTGTGGTTGAGGGTCATTAATCGAGGATCTTATTCCTCTCCACAATATTGGCGAATTTCCTGTAGATCCCGCCATTCCGCCTCAGCGGCACGGCATCTTTGGATGAAGTATATAGAACTGTCGCTCGCGGCAAACTGGTGCGATCGGGGTCAAATGCTTGTCTATCACACATAAAAATAGGTAAAAAGCAGTTTTATCTTATGTTGAAAAATGTAGCAAAAATTAGAAAATAAATTTAGGACACTAAACTGGATCTTTTCGAGATTTTAACATGTGTTAGGTGGAAAATCAACAAAAAAGCGGAATAACTGATAATCTGGGACGTAAAAACTAAATAAAAACGTGGAGCGCATTGTATTTGCATCTATCTATATCTCTACATATATTATGAAACAATATATCCTGCCGCAACTGTTGGTCTGCCCGTATAATCATGAAAACTGCTCGACTACGTTGATGCGGTTTGCAGTAACTGCTTGATACTTTGAGATGGTTTTAGAACATAGGTACTTTGCTTAATGTGTCTATTACATGTGTGTTATAATCCAGGCAAGGCATGATGCGGGTGTTATTAATTATGTAAGTAGGAAAAGTCGTGTATTTGAAAGCTCGTCCAAAGGAATATTATTTAAAAATTGCGCCCCACGTTTTTATTTAGTATGTTAAGTTCCAAATTATCAGTTATTCCGCTTATTGGACGATGACACCTAACAGATGTCAAAATCTCGAAAAGATCCTGGAGTTTTGTGTCCTAAATTTATTTTCTAATTTTTTGTAGGTACATTTTTTTCAAGACTATAAGCCATAACTCACTCGTTCT
Organism: Eudemis profundana; assembly: GCA_947034925.1. NCBI lineage: Eukaryota > Metazoa > Arthropoda > Insecta > Lepidoptera > Tortricidae > Eudemis > Eudemis profundana. Next base: position 19,598,997 of record OX344812.1, read on the forward strand.
AATAACTTGAAGAATCTAATCTCCGCGTCTAACATCCGACGCCATATCTCCGCTATTCTAAACATTTTCATACAATGGTGAGTTTTGTTTGAATACAGACTTAGACACAATTTAAATTGAAACATTATTTAGTTCTATACTTGATATTGTATTAAAGTGCGTCCAGTCATCCTATACTCCATACCAATGAAAAGTGGGTTTACAACCAATTTTAACGACATAATTTTCCTATTTTATTTTCTATGAAGAATCGCTCGAACCACCTTAAAATGAATATAAATCTAGGTCATGCATGTGTGCCTTTAGCACTTACATACTAGAGCGCGTCCTCGAAATTCTACACTGTTTATCGCGAAAATCTATACCTTGAGTATTTCAAGACAATATTGACAGGATTGTAAATCTTGATCATCCTTTGACATTTACTGCCTTTTTGCCGTAGGAAAATATCGTGATATGTTTGCCCTAGTTTGATATGACATTATTGTATCATTTGCCATAATGTTAATTTGTTTAAATAAAACCCTTTTCAGAAACTGTAAACTTTTCAGAATTGTTATAAAACAAACCTAAATTATTGTAACAAAACAACTTAAACGGATTAAATCGCGTATATTACTACATTTTTTAAGTCCCGACGTTTCGTAAGCCTTTTCAACCTTCGCGGTCGCGGGTAGACTGCGAAAGTCATAAATTTTCCCTGTCAAAATTACCGTTAAGCAAACCTACCCACTTTAAAAAATACAAATTAAAAATTAGTGTTGCCAGATGGGCCTTTTTGTGTAAAGAAAGACGTTCACACACATGCCAGAAGTGCCTACTATCCTAACCTTAGGAACTAGCGGCGCTTCCAAAAGGGATACTGGATAAGAAAGAAGACGCCAAGGAAACTTATCAGCCTCGCCTTATGCAAAAAACCGGCCAAGTGCGAGTCAGACTCGCGCACCGAGGGTTCCGTATAAACTCATAAGTAGATACTTGAATAGTTCAAGAAAAACTATATGGCGATTAGTTTAGTAGGAGCAAATAAGTATGTGTTAAGATTTTTGCAAATTTCTCAAAAACAGTGAGTGAGTTTTGGTGATTCAATAAATAAATAGAGATGGATGTTTTACCGGTAGAAAACAGTGCAAGTTAGGAAAACCGTTATATTTTTCCTGTAAAATATAAGATGACATTAATAATTGGTAATTATTACAGATTTTTCTGTTCAGTAACTTCGAAGATAATAGGGGGGGAACGGTATTTTTTTTAACGTTTTTCGCCATAAATCAAAAACTACTTATTTAAAAAAAATACAAAAATACTGTTTAAATCTACAAATTAAGCCCTTTCATTTGATACCTCACTCGATATAATAGCCCTACTTTCAATTTGCAAAGTCTCATTACGGACCCCTTTAAAAAAAAAGTAAAAAAGTTACAAGAATTTTTTTACATCCTTTAAGCTCGGGTTAGCGGTTCTTAACACTATTCTAAATTTCAAGTCGATAGCATCAGTAGATCCTGAGATATCTTGCTGTGACAGACGGACAGACAGACAGACAGACAGACAGACAGACAGACAGACAGACAGACAGACAGAGTCGCACCATAAGGGTTCCTTTTTTACCATTTTGGTACGGAACCCTAAAAAGAACATAGTTTAAACAAAAGACTCTAGATATGCTATTTTTAGAGAAAAAACTAAACTTAAAAAATTTAGTAATATACGTGATTTAATCCGTTTAATCCAAATGAGACCAAACTCCAAGGGGTTACTGCAGCTCGGGCCGCAAACTTCTGCGATCTCGGCCTTTCTTTGTATTACCACCCTAGTTGTGTAATGTACTATTCATTAATAAAAAAACAAAAAACTCGCCGCAATTTCGCCGTGACTGGATTTGTATGGAAACTCACCCGCGGATCGCCCCCAAATCGCAAGTATGATAAGGTCCTATGCTACTGAGGCAGGATCTACCGGGAAATCGCTTATATGTTTATGCCACAACACCTGGCCATAAAGTGGCTTTTGCTGCACGCTACGCGTATGTAAAAAGCCGCTTTCTGGCCAAGTGTAGACATAAAATGCTGTAGGTACAGGCACACAACACGGGAGGTAATAAAGAAAGCCCTCGATCGCATATTTACGTCCCTCGCCTGGGGCTCGGGCCGCAAACATCTGCGATCTCGGGTCTTTCTTTGTATTATCACTCTAGTTGTGTAATGTACTATTGTGGACAGATTAAGACTCGAAGAATCACCCTTGACAGTTGCTCTAGTTGCGAGCGCTAGGCGGCTATGCAGCCGCGCATATAGCTAGTAAATAGGGTTTCAAACTTTGGCTTCTGGTGTGACATGTAACATATACGGCCGCATTCGTCACGGCTCGCGACTGCAACGCGATCGGGCGACCGAGGCGAATCGCATCTGAGCGTCACGACACGACACGACGCTCCACTGACCTTTCACAACGCGACCAATTGAGCGCGACTCGTTATGATAAAGCACACGTGAAAGTCATTGTTGTCCGAACGACCTAGTTTAGACAATTATTAATGTATAGCCTAAATTAGACGTGAGTGACATAATGGGCTTTTAGTCCTGTATTTTGAAGAGTTGATCGTTTGAAGTGTCACTCATTAGATGCGGATGGGACGGCTTCCAGTTGTTCTAACAGCCGCTCGTCACTCGTCACGGCGCGACACGCGACACGTGTAGGGTGACACGTTACGACATGTGCCGGAAGCGATGCGAGGATGAACTCCGCTGCTGCCGTGAAGCGTGCACACGCACACCCGAACGGGACGGCTTGCTCGTGTAGGGCTCCCGTCCTTCGAGATCTGTCCCATTACTCTACGATGACTGTATTTGTCACTAAAAATAACGTTTTTAAAATAACCGACTTCAAACATTGAATCTACTATATTAGCAAACTCACAGCAAACTCGACTGTAGGTACCTTGGATGTTTTGTTGTACCGTTTTGTCGCTTATCAGACAGCGAGTCAGTTGTCTCTAAAATCACTGTGAATTGCTAAAATTTGCTCCTGCATTAACCAAATATTAGTAGTCCGTCCGTCCATATTAGTAGTCACCGTTTAAAACTCATACACGATTATGATATATAATTGAATGATGAATCTAACTACCTATTCCAGATTTTCTAAAGCGACATTGAGTGATAATTATGATTATTTTAAGAGATCGCGCAAGATTGGCAGTACAGTCGATGTGCGCACATAAGCATATAAACCAGACGTGAGCAAGGACCTTAAAATAAATAGCCGGACGGAGCCTCGCTAACAATTAACTGAAGCATGTCTAATAAGCCGGCTACCTTTGTGTGCGTGCTGCTCGCAATAGGAAAAAACTAGTTGATGTGTGCGTGCGGCTCGTATGTGCAAGCAGCCGACTTAAGGCGAGGTGAGACCAGAATCGGGCACGGAAGCCTAGTTTCCAAATCATTTTCAGAGCACTTATTTGACTCTTAGGTCACTGTAAAACATATATAATAATATTCAGAACTGTATCTAGGGCTTCATCTCACTTAGAACACGATAGCGAACACTTCGCTCGATAGAAAAGTAGCGCGAAAACACTATAAAATAAAGTATTTTTTTCATTTTTTTTCATTTTGTTCATCACCTTTTCTGACAAAATTAATACCTGACAATCATGATTTCACAGTCATGCAGGGCATCCTCTCATGTTTGGGTTGATAACGTATACTTTTATGTTAGAAATCGAAGATAATCTGCAATAATCTGCATTCCGCCCGACCCTAGTTTGTATGTGAAATGCGAGCCAGGTCCTACCGCGCCTTAAAATGGCTTCAGTTCTCTGTTGGCGAGGCTCCGTCCAGTTATTTATTTTATGGTCCTTGGACGTGAGTATATTGTACGCGCGCCTGGGTACTTAAACTTATGTGAGGGCACTGACTGTACCTGAAGATTCAACCTAGATCTCGTGTTTGTTTTTATAATAACGAGCGGAAATTGCGCGACGAGGCCTGTCGCATCTCGGTTATCTGCAGATAATCTTAATCAGAGCCAACACCGAACACTCGACATTGTCGACAGTTGCACCGTACGTAGGTCCTGTCTCATGAATCACTCACTATCAGTGAAATTGACAAACATAATGCATATAGCTACGCATAGAATAGTAGCGTGACAAGAGACAAAACAAACATAGAATACAACGAAGTTTTTAGTTACACACAGAGTTCAGTCCACAAAGTTTATCGCGATAACGATATCATAATTTAGAATTTTGATGGATACCAAATTTAAGTAGAATCAACACAACTTTATTGCAACGTGTTAAAGTCTATGGGTGGTCAGTTAACAGTGGATTCGTTTGTACACAGATGAAGGAACATTCCTTTAGCCTTCGAATGTTTTGGACATTTCCGTGATAATCTTCTCAGTCGGCACTCTTTTACAGAGTGGTCATGGTTATGGCTTGTTCAGTTCTGGTTGTCGTCGCTGCTTTCTATTGTAGTAGGTATAGAGCTCTAGGTATTCATATATCATGTAACTAGATCATAAGGTTTAAGTACCATCTGCCGGTGCCATATAAGGAGAGGCATCAAGTATATTTAGGCAGGTACCATATAAGGAATGGTGTCATGTAACCACATACCATTCCCTAATATATAATAAGGTTCAGATAACAATAACAAATGTATCATGTTTCAAGGGTACCATTGACCCTTTATTGTAACCTCGTTTATAGACTATATAAAGAATCAATTATTATTTAATACAGTCAGTGTTTAACCGAACCTCCGCTCGTTTCATTCCTCCCGTCGCCTCCCAACATTACACTATGGAATGCAATACCCGGTCACATATGAAACTCGGGTATTTCCCGACTCTAAATAAAGTCGGTTACCCGGGTATCCGGGTTTTTGGGTACCCGGGTGGCATTCCCTACTGCTTTCACGATGTTTCTCCGTCTCTCTCTCGTCTCCATGATCCCATTTAAATTTTTCTATTAAATTTAAGAGATACAGTTGGTCAGGTACAGCACAGGGCACTTTTGTTTATGATAGAAATAGAAACTAGTGCGTAGGACGAGTGGCATTTGTCCAGCAGCGCCTACGAGGCACTAGCAACCACGTTACTCAGTGCAGATTTTTTTAAATAAAACTGACCTGCGATTGACCTCAGTAGCGCCTGATCGTAAGTACCTACGAGGCCGAAGATGTAGCTCGCCAGTACAGTAGATGCCTAATTAATCGTGTTTTGAAGAGTCCTAAATTGTATATTTTGGCAGTACGCATTAAAAACGTTGAAGCAAATCGCGAAAAAAGATAGCAGACAATACCAATGCAACCAATGTAGTTTCAAGTACACTAAGCCAAGAAAATAGTCTACTACTTTTCGACTTTATTGAGAACTCAAAAGTGGTTGACCACTTCCTTAGCTTACTGTACTTAAATAGGTACTTGCAACACTTGGCACGTGACAGCTTATGTATTTAAGGGGTTAATAATGGCTAATGCGCTGTCACAAACGGTCATTACGCTTAATGCGGTCATAAGTCACGCGGCCATTTTGTAATTTAATCAGCAAATGACAGCATGTTATTTGTGGCGCACCTGTGTCCGCGCGGGACAGTAAATTGTGTTTGTGCAAGTGGGTGACGAAGGGAAAAAAGACTGTCGAGGCAGACAGTGCAATACGTAGTTATACTGGGGCATTCTTGCGCATTCGAAAACACGTGCGTTCGTTTGCGACGCGCACACATACAAGCCGCTAGATCAGTGGTTCCGAACCCGCTGGGCTAGCATAACTGGCCGGGACTTGTTCATGAAAAATGCGTTAGAGCAATGTGTGGAATGCGCCCTACTGAATCGTGCAGACCGGTATTTAAAAAACTTGGTTTGCGTGTTTGTACACAAGCAAAAGACCTTTTTACAAAAGCATGTGATAAGCATCCGCGGTCCTGCCGAGACCCCGACAGATTGCTAGCTGATGGTCCTTCTAGATCGGCGAAGCACAAGAAAAGTTGTTTAACTATGTGTGTTAAAGTATATAACAAAATACCAAATGAATTTAGGTCTATAAATTCTAATATATTTAAAATCAAATTATATGAATGGATAAATAATAATAATTTTTACAGTATTAACGAATTCTTTGACATAAAGTAGATTGTAATTGCCATATAATAATTGTTAATTTCTTTTTTACCCGACTACGGCGAAGCAAAAAGGAGGGTTATGATTTTAGCACCGTATGTATATATGTATGTATGTTTGTATGTTTGTATGTTTGTATGTTTGTATGTTCGTTTGTTCCCTCATAACTCAAAAACTACTAAACCGATTCAAACATGAGGGGTATCGTTAGATTCGTCTTGATTCTGCGCGGGTTATAGGCTAGTTAGTTAAAACTAAAATTTAATATACAGACCGTGGTCCACAAAAAACTCATGGATTATAAAATAAAAGTCAGCGAGTTGGATCGAGTTACATATCAAATTAAAGAGCTTTAAAAAACTATTGCAAAAATATATCACACATGCTGATACAGGTATATTATGCAACAATATTTTCATTTTAATAACAACAAGAACGACATTCAACAGCTTGCTCTCCAGCGATTTGTTTCGACAAGGGCTAGCATAATGTGTCGTTATGGCAGTCGTGGCATGAAATGATATCACCCGTTACTTTCATAATACATTTGATAGAAAAAGAAAAAACATATTTTGATATTTTGACACCTGCTAAATATCAAAATGGCCTGCTATGCTAGACCTTCAGATGTCTCATTCGTATTGACAGATATCGGGTAACTTCGTATTTGCGAACATTGCCGAATACATGTCATTTTCATGCCGGCAACTGACGCGTGAATAATGTTATATATGTCACATCAATAATGTTTAAATAAAATCGTTGTAATGCCGTAAATATTACGCGGTTTTACCTATGCTGCCTCACTGCGAGCATATGTAAAAATATGTCTCGAGGAGGCATTATCACCGGTAAGTATTATTGTATTAATATCGAAATAATTGTACATGTTTAATTTCGCTACCCGCAATGACAGTTTGCTAAGCTACTCAACTAGAGGTGTCATAAGATGAAGTCGATATTTTTTATCGACAGTGGTTACCTACGTATGAATTGATAACTCGGTGCACCTAAAATACAAAATTAACCCTTTCAGGATTCCGAAAGATCAGCTCGTAGAAGAAGAGTGAATGAATACTACCGGCCGGGATAATTTGGTTTCCGCAGCCCCGTAGCAGTAGCACAATATGCGGCGGCCAAGATATTTTTCATAATTTCATACAAACAAAGGAACTGAAAAAGTAAATCTTGGATTCAGGCAACTGCATAGATACATATTAAATGCGCTCAAAAATATTAACTCTTTAATTGCGATAAACTTCAAGTAAAGTTGTTTCTAAATACAGTAACCATTTATCATCTTTTTACAACTGACTGTAAATCGATATCTATAAATCACTCTAGTCACACTTAGTGGCACCTCTATAATAATTATTTCTACTCAATAACAGATGACACTGTTGTAAACTGTTGTTATAATCCATCTATTGGCGAGGAGCGGAATCATATATGACAACTTTAGTTACGTTGAATCACGATTTTCAAATAGGTGTTAGTAAAAGCTATTTTTTTTTTCTTTGTATTTTGCAGTATGAGAAGAACACGTTAGAACATTGAGGTATAAAGTACTAACGTACTAGAGGCGACACCACGAACGTAAACTGTGTGCCGGCAGGCCGCGCGGCGCGCATGCGGGTGGGGATAACTTGCCATAGAATATGACTTTGACTAACAGACACGTAACACCATACTTAAAGTAGTGAAATGAAAATAAATTGTTAAAATTTTGTCATATACTTTAATTACCTTTAAATAAAATTAATTTAGTAAGTTTCTGGCGCCGAGAATAAAATATTTCTGTTTTATACTAATAACAGAAAACGTTTGAAAGTACAACTTAAAATTACACCATTCACGACTTCAAAATCACCATGTATAATTAGTAAATATGAATAACTAATAATTAGTAAGTACTTGAAAGAAATTTTTCTTTTATACTGAGAACAGAAAACATTTGAAAGTACAATCGAACCAACTGAATCATGACCCACTTTGCTAACAATTCGTATGAAACTTTCCAACTTGTAAGGTCTATCGACACACTTAGGACGTTTTAGATCCTAGCAAAATTACGTCAATATAGGTCGGAGACAATTTTAACCTTTGTTATCATTGCAATAGAAGCACATTTTACAGTCAATGTTTGAATCTCGAGCTAGCTCTCGCTTAGATAACCTTAACTTTTTGATGATGGAAAAATAATATTTCATAAATACAATGTTCTAAATGTGCGTCAAATGTCAAGTTATCAGTTGTCAGTCAATGTGAAAGAATAGAAACTAAATTGTAAAATGCTTAATCATTTTAAATGATGGCCAATTTAAAAGAACAGAGAGCTCGGATTATAGTCTCAAGTCAGGAAGGCTATGGCATACGAAAAAAATCACGCGAATAGAATATATCTCGGAATACAGTGACAGTGCACTCCATAAATGTCAGTGTCTAATAAAATGATAACAATTTCCTCACCATGGAAATCTATCTGTAAGCAAATTTCGACCTACTTGCATTTAGGAGTTTTAGCAAAATGAGCTTATGGTGGGTCATGATTCAGTTGGTTCGATTGTACATCCATAAAATGACACCATTCACGACTTCAAAATCACCATGTATAATTAGTAAATATGAATAATTAGTAAGTACTTGAAATACATTTTTCTTTTTCACATATTAAAAACTGAAAACATTCACAATTATAAGTACCATGAATTATAAGTACCTAAAGTCACGTCTGCGCGCGGTTCATCTATGATTTCGGTTGACAAAATGGCGGCCATTGCTTCGCGATGACAAGAGCGTGCCCATAATTAAAATATTTTCTAAAACAATGTTAAAACAAAATAATTTGCTTACTTACCGATGAAAGGTTAACACCTTGATTTTTTTTCGACTTCCTCGAATGATTGGAGCAATCTCTTAAGGCGCAGGAAGGCATTTTTAAGATGTATTTATTTACGCGTAGGGACAACCTCCTCACACCAAGCGCAGCGGCTGACTGAGACGTTGTGGTCCAGTGGACCTCAACGCATGGCGCAAATTCTTTGTTCGCGATGTCGTCTCTAGTACGTTAGTACTTTATACCTCAATGCGTTAGAATTGATTTTTATAATTCTAAAGTTGTTCCAGTTAAAAGCCTTTTTTAAAAGTGTGGCATGTATATGTTTTGCTACGGTTGTACATGTCACCGGTTTTCATACTATTTGACTAATTAACATACCAATTCATGTTGTTTCTCCTCCGCAAGAAGTACCGCACAGAGCCAAAGGCATGAAGCGCTCCTGGTTACTTCACGCAAACTGTATGTAAATATCTAATTATTGCGAGCCCGAAGGGCGAGCTTCAGGCTTCTTCTACTCAGCAAACACCAAATAACCCAGCATTCCGAAATAATTTTAAGCGGGGCAAACACCGAATACCGCATTGGACCAAAGGTACCGAGCGCCCCTGGTTACTTACGTATAACTATTAGTCTAATTATGGCGAGCCCGAAGGGCGAGCTTCAGGCTTCGAGGCCAAAGGCCGAACTCCAAAGCAAACACCCAATAACCCAGTATCCCGCAATAATTTTAAGCGGGGCAAAGACCGAATACCGCGTTGGACTGGACCAAAGGCACCGAGCGCCCCTGGTTACTTACTTGTACCTATTAATCTTATTTTTGCAAGTCCGAAGGCCGAGTTTCAGGCTGCGAGGCCGAAAACCGAGCTCTTCCGCAAACACCCCATGTCCCGTAGTAATTTTAAGCGGGACAAAAGCAAAACATAAAGCGTCTTATATCGCTGTAAGCAAACCATGTGTTACTGTTGTAATTCTTGTCATTACTATTAAATAGAGGGTGGTTATGAAAGAGTTCGGTCGTTGGCCTCACACGCTGGTATTGATATAGTTCTTAGGAAGGGAAAGGCGCTTAAAACCGTAACTGAATAATAACTAAAAATACGTAAATAAAATAAAGTTAAAAACTAAAACCCGACTACGAAAAAGTCTAAAACAAGAATTTTAGGTTTTAGTTCACCAGGCACAGATAAATTGCAATTTTTTAATTTAGAGAACGTTTCGAGTATGCCGTCAGTCGTTCGTAGTCGGAGGCCCCTTTTTGGTTTGTCTTCTTGCCGGGGCCTCCGACTACGAACGACTGACGGCATACTCGAAACGTTCTCTAAATTAAAAAATTGCAATTTATCTGTGCCTGGTGAACTAAAACCTAAAATTCTTGTTTTAGACTTTTTCGTAGTCGGGTTTTAGTTTTTAACTTTATTTTATTATATTTTAGTCTTTGTTCGTATTAGTAGATTTTTGTAAGAAATGTAGTGTTCCATGTACCTCTTAGTTTTAGCTTTTAATTTAATTTGCATACCGTCCTCGGTTAAACATGTAAACCTACCAATCACACTATATTGAGTGGACAGAGATAGGTAGCATTTGTCGCGCGACAAAGAGTCACGTGTCACAGTTGTGCTAGAGGTACTGAGGGTAATTATCATTTTTCTTTGAGTGTTTTCATATACTCGTCTGTATTACCTATATTTTGAAGGGGTAATGATATAAATCTAGAGGGGGCCTGTGGGTGATGTGGCGATAAAGGTTAGGAACCACTGCGCTAGATGCACCTTTTGTGGGAAGAAAAATTACCTACTGCTATTATATTGTGACAATACTCTTTATTGTGTGAGATCCTTAAATAAACAAGATTTTAAAAACGTATACAAAATGCGGTCTTACCGGTAGGAAGCCCTTTCAGACAATTCTTTGGGTAGCGAGATGACGCAAGAAACAGCAGAAAAGTAAGCTCCTCTTTGTGAAGCCGGTTAATAATTCCGGTAGGTGCTATACTTCGAAAGTCAAAGACACACCACAACATATTTCCTGTGATTTTTGAAAATAAGGCCCTCGAACGCCGCATTATTAGCTAAAAGCATATTGGATATGGCACCCAAAATTTACAATAAAAAAAAATTTAAAAAGCATTATTTTCAGATAACTTTTACGGTCCATAGATTGTTAGTAGACAGGAGATCTTATTGACTATGTTAGTAAAATAGTAATAATAAAAATATAATAATACAATAATTTGCCTATAAAAATAACGGAAAAAGACGATTTAACACAATTTAGGAAGACATTGCATGATTTCCTGGCGCAGAAGGCGTATTGTTCAATACAAGAATATTTAAATGATAAGTTTAGTTAAGTAATTCTAATCTCATGACCTACCTTGATAGTACTTAATATTCATGCCTTATAATAACGTAGTAAAAGCTCATAAATAAGCTCGTCGCATGTGATATTATTAATCAATTAATGGAACAATTTAATCTACCTATTTCTATTCGTATCTCTAAATTTGTATGCCACACGGCGAAGCATTGTGATTCTATTTAACATTGTTAACAATGTAACACCTCTTTTACCTATGTCTTGCAAATAAATATAATATATGATCATGATTATGATTACCTCCTACTGACCGAAATGAAAGATGTTTCATATCGGAAGAGAAGTATTTTACCGTAGCAGGAGGCATCAGATGTGTAGGTATAGTTGTCACTAGCCATAGTTGGTATTCTCTAGTACAGCGCGAGATGTCTATCGTCTCCCGCGCACGCGATTCGCGATCTAATCTCGCGCGGTCATTGCCCTCCCCGCCCACCCCCCCTGACCTATAAACAGTTTGGCGACGAGTTCATTACCTCGCAAGTTCACAACAACAACTATGAATAGACGTCTGCCGCCGCCGGCACCGCGACGCCGCAGACCCGACCAGCGCACACGCACAGCGAACAGACATTGCGACATTGTTACTTACCTATATTGGTTACGAAATGTTACAAAGAAAACATTTAATTTTATACTCCCCTTGAAAAGACATCAACGCGAGACGCGGCGTGTGCGCAGACCGCGGAACAAAAGCAATGTGGATATCACCGCGACAGAAGAGACAAGAGTGACCAATTAATACCTTTGGTATGACAAAATTATACAAATCAATATAATACAGACCACTTTAAAATGTTTTTATTTAATTTCAGGCAGTTTAATTTAGTTTTTAGTTGTTTTTTAGGTTTAGATTTTTTTTTGTATGTAAATTAAATGAATTAATGGTTTTTAGCTGAAACATTAATACACAACCTGGCACATGACGTAAAATATTTCTACTAAAAAACCCGACCACGGTGCACTTTAAATGTGCATAAAATCCGCCATTTTGTTTATTTTAATGAACTTCATACCCAGTGACACTCGCGCCATCAAGACGAATCTAATGATCTATTATTTAATATACATAAATAGATACATAACTACAGGTCAAACACATAACCCTCCTTTGGGCTTCGCCGCAGTCGGGTAATAAATGCGCATTTATTGTAGTTTGTTTTAAATGGTATTTAATAACATTTACTAAATACTGTAATAATTTTTGACATAATCATAATTTTGTTACAAAATTGATTGGTATTATGTTTGTCTAAAGTTGTGATGCAGTTCCCATACAAATCGTAGGGAGTTGGGTTGCAGTCCGTCTGTGTCGGCCCTAAGAGATTTTTACCGAGGTCAAATTTAGTTAATCTGGTGTCTTATGAGCTGGTCTATCAGCCCTTTTTGTATGGTTGTTGGTTTTAGGGACCCCCTGTAGATAGTCGGTCGGTGCGTTTCGGTTTCCAAGGTGCGGGCGCAGCGCTCGCGGTAGCTCATTAGCGCTGATTACATAGTGTTATCACCGTTATCAGCCGCGGGCTCCCGCCGCCGGGTGATAGTGGCATAGTTGATGACGCCATCACACCGTCGCATACCTGTGAAAACTACACATCGGCAAGAAAATGTATGTATCAAAGTAGCGTAAGGGCCTGATCACACTTGCGATTTGCGGGTGAGTCTTTGCGCTTTATTTAAGCGAAGTTCCATACTAATGTCGCTCGCTGGTTTCGTATGGAAACTTGCCCGCAAATCGCAAATGTGATAAGGCACTAAATGTGTGTATTCAAGATACTGATTTGTCACATTGCCTTGTCCTAACAGGGCTCATGATGTACCTAATGAGGCTTAGATTAGATATACCCAAACATTCTGAAGCAAAAATTACGCTCCCTGGCTATCACTACATAGTATAAAACAAAGTCGCTTTCTCTGTCCGTATGTCCCTATGTCCCTATGTATGCTTAAGTCTTTAATACTACGCAACGGATTTTGATGCGGTTTTTTTTAAATAGATAGAGTGATTGAAGAGGAAGGTTTATATGTATAATACATGCATAATATTATAGAGAAACACCGTGCGCAGCCGGGGCGGGTCGCTAGTAACATATATGATGACACGCGGCGCATCCAAAAATATCTGACACCACTCCATTACTACAGCAATAAGGTCATATCAGATATTTATGCGTCGTTCATCATATAAGGAGTGCCATTTCAAAAGGGCTTATTTCTCTATGAAAATCATAGAAAAATAAGCCCTTTTGAAAAGACACTCCTCATAATATTATTGCCGGTGACGGTGACTGTCTGTATGTACCTATAATTTATGGGTAGGGATACTTTATCTTATACCAAAAAGAAAGATGATCCAAGAAATTTAACAGAGGCGATTAGAAATAGCATGGCGGAAAATATACATCAATTTGTCGAATTAAGAAATAAGTACGTATTCTCGTACATACCACAAATATTAAAACCCTACATCCTACACAGGCCGCACAATAACTTGTTTAGCTCGCCTCGGTACCAACGACAATGAGTACATTACAAGAGAAATTGATTAATTCGGCCTTCACTGTGTCATAAGCGAGTAAACAAATGAATACAATCTTTGGAAACGGTTGGAAATACTTGGCCGGGGACTTCCACGTTTGTTCAAATTAAATACACTTCTTTTTACAAACACAACAATTGCGACTAATCTGACCCACATAAATGGTATCTCAATCTTGTAGCAACACTGCTTCACTACTGCTACTGTTTTGTTCATTCTCTTGGCTCCTCTTCTGATCATACGTTCAGCCCACTGTAACTTTTTTTTGTAATCTGACAAACTTTGCAATAATCGGATCAGGTAGGGGCCGTGGCGTTCCCTGGGATCGAACCAGGTCGCTTAGCCCGGACCACAGCCCACTGTGACCAGTTTCTCGAAGCTTCAATTTATAATTTTACAATAACATAAATTATTAGAGCTTAAGATATTACGATGGTTCTCACACTGGGCTGGACCTGTGTCAACCAATAGGTAGTCCTTAAATTAAACATTAGGGTATATCGGAGCTCTGTGAATGGCTTACTTTGCGACTAGGTAAATTGTTGAAAGTTTATCCCCAAATGTTAATGTTTTTGTTTTATGTACGATAGGGTCCAAAAGATAGGCGTTTGTAGTCATTTATTTACGGTTAAATGAGTTCCACTTAGTGCCTTAGCGACTGGTTTTGTATGGAAACTCGTCCGCAAGTGTGATAAGGCCCTTAATCCGACAAGAGGACGTGCGGCAGCTGATTGCGATTACTCATGAGTGCTATTATTTTATCACTATCAGTTTATAATACGTTAAGTGCGTCGTGGATCCGTCGCGCGCGCGACTAGTTCACAGCCGTCCAGACCAACAGACACAAACCGACTGTCGTTTAACGTGGTTTAACGTAGTCTTCGAAAGTTTTTGTGACAACAATCTTCTCAACAAAAAAAAACCTAATTTAACCTTACCTACCTACCTAACCTTGGCATTTTATAATTAGTGCTGTGTGTAAATTAACAGTGACAAAAGAAAGATTTTCGTAGTGGAGGATCGTCAAGTGTAATCCGCGCGGTCTGGAGGCGGTCGAGTCGAGAGGACACGTCACGTAAGTACCGTAAAGGCACAGATTGTGAAGCTGCGAAGTGTTTGTCGGAACTAGATCAACAGATCGCCTGCAGCGTGTGGCATACGTATTACGTGAGTTCGTCAGAGAAGCGATTATGTTTACCGTAGTGTATACCGAAGGGTTACCTCTTGTATCTTCTAAACTAGGGATGTAACGATACCGATACCGATATATTGGTATCGCCGATTATATACAACCGATATTTAAAGAGCGCGAAAAGAATTTGCTGTATGAAAAAACCTCTGCAAAAAGTAATTTCAATAACTGATTTAATTTATGTATTGGTCTATTACCTTGTGCAATGTTAATTGCTATGTTAATTAAAACTTAGGTTTTTAATAAAAAAAATTGAATTTTGAGTTGACAATTTATTTATTTTTCTTTACACTTTCAAGGTTGACTCTCTGTTAAATATAGCCAAGTTTTAGGTATAATAAGGCCATACAAATATCTTAAGTTCATACTTCATTATTTAGCTAAGATATCGGTATCGGTATCGCCGATTATTGACTACTATATATCGGTATCGCTATCGTATCGGCAAAACTGTGTATCGTTACATCCCTATTCTAAACATTGACAAACATTCAGCAACTCCCACTCTTGCGTAAAAATAATGTTGTTTATATTATACTAAGCCTGGGTGCTCAACAAATCAGCCGTTACCTCCTTTATCTCACGCTATGCCAAAGATCTCTAATAATTTTAATCCAGTCTTTGTTAGTTGTTTTATTATAAGACGGGCAATTAAGCATCAACGGTGCGTAATAAAAAAGATAAACTGATTTGATATTACGTATATTGCGGCCTACGTTTATCTATTATCACGTGACGTATCTATTTCCGTATGAACGGCGTGTGCGTTGCTCAAATAATATACCTCTCTGTGTATCAGTGGTATACCTGTTGGTGGATTATTAGTATTATTACATACAAACAAAACTCGTAGACCCCAAACCAAAACTCAACCAGTGTTGACCTTTTTACCTGCCTGCCCAGTTTTGAAAGCCTACTCCCGATGCAAAAACTGAATGTTTTCAATCGTGCTACACCTGTCCAAATGGTTATTAAATAGACCCGTCTGAAACTCGTGAAATTGCGAGTAGAATTCTGTGGCGCTGCGGATATATTATGAGCGCGGGGATGCAATAGGGTCATTGTCAGTTCAAAAAACAAAAGTCATCCATCCAAAAGGTGGTCAAAAGGTAAGAGTTTGTATGAATCTAGGTTATGTTGTTATTACTTATAGAAGAGGGAACGTTCTTTATTATCATACGGGTTTTATCAGAAAATGAGGTCCTGGAATCCCTTAATTTCACATATGTCCACCGGAAAGACGCGAACCTAAATCTGACAATGACCCAATAGGGGACGTGCAGGAACTAAATCGACAAAAAAGACAGTATCAGACCTGAAAAAAAAACTGGTTATAAAGGTCAATGTCAAGTATTGTAAGTTGTGGCCACACTACTGTTAATCGTTGATCATGGTCATATTAACGCAGTGCCCAGGCACAGGGCGAAGACTCTGGGGGCGCAAGAATGGCCAGACCAGGCAGGTGCCTATAATATCTAAAAAAAACAAGGGCGCAGTAATAGATGCTCGCACAGGGCGCTAATTACGGCACTGTATTAAAGGCTATTTACGGCACTGTATTAACGGCGTTTCCAGTTTATAGATATGTACACGATTCGGATTGGCGGCACCAGTTGGCAGCACCTCCGCTGTGCACGTTCCCTATACTACTATAAACTACTTGCAACAATGAGCTTCACAACCTACACGCATATTTGCATTACAATCGTTATATAGTTCTCGATATCATGTCACCATTGCGTCATGCGTGTGGTGTCCATATATTTAGACACTCTCTATGTATATCTATTGTAGTTCAATGCACTTATTATATTAGATTGCCTAATGCAAATTTATTTACGGTAACATAAATGAAAAGCGGTCTTGGTTCAATTTATTTTACAGTTCTGTACCTCAACAGGAAAACACGGAACCCTTATAAGATCACTTTGTTGTTCGTCCGTCTGTCTGTCTGTCCATCTGTCAAAATCCTTTATCTCAGGAACGCGTGGAGGTATCGAGTTGAAATTAAAACCTTATACTCAAGTCTATAGTCCCTTGAAGCTGTGAAAAAAATAAGCTTCTAAGTTAACGAGAAAAAAGATACCGCCGTTTATGCCGCAAAAAACATAAATTTCGACACTCTCAAGGAAACCATAGTTCAAGGGGTTCTTTTCGTTGACCTAGAACTTTGAAAATCGGCAAGTAATCTTATACTACAAGTATGAGGAAAATCTGAAAACTATACATTTGCAATTAAATCATAAAAAATTAAGTCTACGGAACCCTCGGTGGGCGAGTCCAACACGGACTTGTCCGTTTTTTTTATAAAAAAACTGACCTGCAATTGACCTCAGTAGCGCCTGATTGTAGGGGACTATGAGGCCGAAGATGTAGCTCACTGTTTCAGTAGATGCCTATTTATGCCGTGTCTTGAATTGTGCTGTCCGAAAAATAATTGTTTACTTATTTATTCAAAGAACAATTAATCTTAAAAACCGCGATTCGATATATTGCTATTTCGTCTCACGCTCACGGAAACATGTGTCGGTCCGAATTCAGTAGCAATTCTTTGATACTGGCAGTGCAATCATCCATCCACGTCATCTCATCAGAGTTAACGACGTCCGCTGTGGGGCTAATCAGACGAAATCCGCCGTGATCGGGCGGCCGGCGCAGCCGCAGCCGCGCGGCGCTGTTAGCTTCGCCTCATCGACAGAGCGATCCGACGAGCTAATGAAGATAACAAGCATCCTGCAACACCGAAATTGTTTGTTTTGGTGACCGGGAATAAACCGAGCTGCTATAACGTTTGTAGTACCCGATGCCACGGTCGTGGCGAACATACCAGTAGTTACCATATCTCAACATTTTCTAATCGTACAGACTTATGATTACACTCATATTGTAGGGAATTTTATCTTCTTTAATAAGGTCATAGACAACTTTTCCCTAAAATGCATTTTTAGAAGGTATATACCAAACTTTTTAAAATTTCGGTTTTTTTCGACCACCACACATTTAGCATAACTTTTTCAAAACTGCAAAATCGAGTTTATACTACTTATTTACCTATGTATCCTAACAACATCCCAACATATTTAGCGTTGTGCGATTATTTGCGACCTCGAATGTTCGAAATGACTATATCACTATCGGTTTGGCTATTTTAAAATATTTCAGCACCTCACTCTTGTTTTTGTATAGCCAACTTTGCTGACTTCTCGCAGCTAATCGTGATCAATTCAAGATATTCAAAAGATTCGACCTCATTAGTATGGAATTTTTGGTAGTAGAGCTTGGACGGAACTACATAATAACAAAAATACAAATCAATATTATATACACTAACCTAACCTAACCTAACCTTTACTACCTATCCCTCCCCTCGTGCTAATCTAGTTGCCCACTACACCGTATCATACGATGACCGTCTACGAACGTATCAGGCACGGTATGACAAATGCCGGTCGGTGCCGGAACGTGCTAGTGGGCATAGTCTCATACTTTTCAATACAAAGAATATGTATTTTGCATAGTACGGTCATGGTATGATACGGTCTAGTGGGCAGAGACCTTTATGATGTTGACTGTAGAACGAGTATACGAACCCCAGGGAGTACTCATTCTAATTTGTTGTTGGATATCCTTACACATTGGAAGTACAGTCAGCGTTAAATTGTATGTATGTATGTAAACACTTTATTGCACAAAATAAGACAAAGTAGGTACAGGGTTACAAAATTAAGGTATATGTACAAAGGCGAAATTATCCCTTTGAGGGATCTCTTCCAGTTAATCTTTGAGTCTGTAGCATCCAAAGCGCCGTAATATATCGTAACACGTCTTTGTGCCTATAGTAATAAAGATATGTTACGTTATACAGGGTGGTTTTCTATAATTTGTACATATTAAAGTGGGTGAAATTCCAACTAATTTTATCGGTAAAAATGACTTTAATTTTTGTTTCTGGGCAAAAACATTTTTTACAGATTTTTACTGTTTTCTATGAAATTTTGGGCAGTACATCTGTTTGACGCAGTGCAACTTTTGATCTTATTGTTCAAAGCTGTAAGAAAAAAATGTTTTTAAGATCAAAATTAAGTCCTAAACGAAAATAAGCATGAAAAAATGGTCACAATATTCACAAACTTTCGAGAAAACGGTGTTTTCCGTAAGAAAAAACTGAAGCTTGCAGCCGTTTTCCGCAAATATAATTTTTTTGGAGGATTTTTTCTTCAAGTTGGTAGTTAATTGTTATTGCTACTAAATAACGTGTCTATTGCCATGATCCTGCAATTTTTTCTTAAGTTTGAAGCAATTAGATCAAAAGTTATACCGCGGCAAACAGATGTACTGCCGAAAATTTCACTGAAAGTTTAAAAATCTGTAAAAAAAAACGAATGACCACAAACAAAAATTAAAATCAGTTTTACCGACAAAATTGGCTGAAATTTCACCCCTTTTCATATGTACAGATTATCGAAAACCACCCTGTATACGTAGGTATATGGCGCTTTGGATGGTACGGACTGTGCAATGATGGTCCAGTAACCCAGCATCATTAACGTTAGGTATCAATCAATCCTGTGTTGAAGATACAATCATAGTAATAATAAAACAACACGCTGCCCGCATCCAGCAGGGTTTGATGATCTTCGATCATCAGATCAGTCCACCATCGTTCGCGTCCGCGAAAGTGTAAAGACGAACAAGTAGTCTAACTTCGGCCGTTTAGGAGTGCGCGACACGTATTCAATTCACACAGACGCGCGATAGCACGTCTGTGTGAGTGCGATCCTTACCGGAGCATTCTTACGTTGTTTCTTTGCTTGTAGTGCGTTCGTACGCGGCGCGCACACATTCAAGCGCGCGATGTGTAGGAAGAAAAATTACTGCTATTTTATTTTACTGTGACGCCACCCACGATGCGCCGGCGTCGGTCGGTAAACGAGTATCTACATCTCACGAGAGTCACGAGATAAGGCTCCCGGGATCACACCACATGTTAAAATGTACGAAACGACACCTAAGTACAGCACTTTTTTAATTACCACTTATACTTATATACAGGGTGAAATTTTATTGATCGTCCAAATTTTTCCTAGGCATTAAGTATCAATAAAAGATAGGTACCATTTGCGAAGAAAAAATGCAGGTAAATTTTCACCATAAAATGTGCTGCCCGAAAACATAATTAGTAACGTGAGGATTACGCGTATCGACGCGTAAGTTGCCTCGGCGACTCAACGCGGGAGCGGGGTAGGGGTCGCGGGAAGGGGACCGTTGCCGTCTCCCGCGCAGTGGTGCATTTCATGAGCCACCAGTGGCCAAAAATGCTACTACTTTACGATCTGCCCGGTATGTAGCTAGGAATATCGACGAATACGTTGGTCTCATCGATCTGCCGTATTCATTATTAGGCACATCGTGACGTGATATGCTATGCCTGGCCAAATCTTAGACATATCATGAAATGCCGGCATTTCATGATATGCCTAGGAATTTCATGACTTGGCGAATTATACGATCGGCCGCCGACATGGATACTGGGTACATCTGCATTCTTGTAACAAGGATACCTACGTACTGTTTCTGAAAGAAAGCTGGCGTTGACAATGTTTTATAGAATCAGAGGTTTATTTTGGAGTATAATTAGCTTGCACTCTTGCGTTTTGACGAGTGTTTTATGTAAAAGAAAGTACAAATGGCGGACTTAATACTCTAAGTCATTTCTCTACCAGTCAACCAAGTGTTATCGTCGTGGAGAGACGTAAATAGCGGTACGGTGTCATAGCAACTCGCTGCCTCGTTCGCCTCTCAACACGTCCAGATAGATCAGATTATAAATACGGCTAGTCCAGGCACGGGCCCGCATTCCATACACTTTTGCTCTTTTAAACCTCCACAGAGTGAGTGGTGAGCTACCTACGCTATAAAACCTAGATACAGCGAAGATATTGCATCCAACAATACTTAGATACGTTTCTGAGTTATTATTTGTGGATTTTTGCTATAATACCTGTACTATGACTATTACACTTTTTGTAACTATTTGTCGCGCGTCACTTTCCCCTAGGGTTTGCTCCCGAGAAACACCTTAGCCGAAAGTACCGGGATTTCCCGGTATTTTCAGCCGAGCACAGAACCGCGATGTGAAAATAAAAGTCCCGGTATTTTCGGGGCTTTCGTGAAACACATTTAAACAGCATTTTTCATTTAATTTATTTATTCTGGTGTACTATTATTATACCTACGTATAATTGGAAACGAATAAGCGCGTAGGTGTATTTTAACCAAATACTGATGGCGGCCGTGGTTACGGCGATCGGCGGCGAGTCACATGCGCCCCGCTGATCCGTAAAATTGTCAGTATGAATGAAATTTTTATTCAGTAATTAAAATTAGGTAAAAATAAATATAACTACTTACTAACCTAAAATTAACTAAAAAATTAAACTAAACCTAAATTAAAACTAAAAATTATCTAAAAAATTGGGCCCCCTTGGCATGGTGCCGAAAATGCTAGCAGCGTTTCCTCGCTGTATGGCGATTCTTATTCGCTGCGCGAGGTAGCTGCTAGCATTTCGGCCACCAGTGCAGTCGACCAGCCTTTTGGACAAGTCTTTGACTAGGGCATGTGCGCTGGGACCCGCCGGGCCCAGGGTCTCGACGCCGACTGGCATAAAAATGAGTATGAATTAAAATATGTACATGAATAAAAGTGCTTTTACTGCAATGTATAGTTGATTTTTTTTAAACTGTGAGTCTCGTCGGACTGATTGACAGAGTTTTTGAAGACCCGTCCGGAAAGTACCGGGAATACCGGTTCTATTATCGGCCAATACCGAAAATACCGGTACTCCAGAAAGGTACCGGTACTGGCGGTACTGCATAATCTAATTCCACTCAATATAGTGTGATGACGGGTCACGATTCGCCGTGCGACAAGGAAAGTCGGGGCCTTGTGCTAAATAGCCTGTAAGAGCTGTCATGAATGGAATGGACGGGTGCCATCTATTTCGCATAATTTTTATTGCCCGAATCGTATTTAGCATAACAGACTTCGCATAATTTATTTTCGACGAATATTATTCTTGCAGAAAGTGTATTTTGCATAATTCGCAATTTTCCGAATGATTGTTTGTCCGAAAGTTTTAATAGCATAATACTGTTGTGGTCGAATTTTATTACGAATAATTTTTTTTGCATATTTGTTATTTGGCATAATTTTAATAGTCCGAAAATCTGTCCGAAACTTTGTCTTCTTATTTAAAATTATTTAATGCTCAACCCCAACAGGACCGTACTGCTACCTGAAAAGTATTTAGGTTAGACTGGAACTGCGACCCCAACGAAAACGAAATACTGCGAGTAAAGTTGGTTAGGTTAGAACTGCGACAGTAACAGAAACGAAATACTGCCAGTAAAGTAGGTTAGGTTAGGTTAGAACTGCGACACTAACAGAAACGAAATACTGCCAGTAAATTAGGTTAGGTTGGGTTAGAACTGTGACACTAACAGAAACGAACTGCTACCAGAAAAGTAGGTTAGGTTAGGTTTGAACTGCGCCTCAAACAATCCGAAATGCTGCCAGAAAGGTAGGTTAGGTTAGAGTAGGTTTAGGTTAGGTTCGAACTGCGACCCCAAACAAACCGAAATGCTACCAGAAAGGTAGGTTAGGTTAGAGTAGGTTTAGGTTAGGTTCGAACTGCGACCCCAAACAAACCGAAATGCTACCAGAAAGGTAGGTTAGGTTTGAGTAGGTTTAAACTGCGACCCCAAACAAATCGAAATGCTGCCAGAAAGGTAGGTTAGGTTAGAGTATAGGTTTAAGTCAGGTTTGAACTGCGACCCCAAACTTAGGTTAGGTTAGAGTTAAGGTGCCGTTTGGGGAAATGACTTTAACAAAAAACTTACATAGGCTGAACGACAAAGGGGGGACGGGGGGGCGGGGCCCCCCACAAGGGGGGAATTTAGGAAAACTCAAAACAAAGGTTACATTAGGCAAAAAAGTAGGTTAGGTTAGGTTTGAACTGCGTCCCCCAACAAAAACGAACAGCTGTCAGAAAAATAGGTTAGGTTAAGTTTGAACTGCGACCCCAAATTCGACAACACAAACATCACACCGGACACCACATCCGACAAATCCCGACACCGATCAACCCGATCGTTACATCGGACAAATTAAATCAAAGTCAATCGAAAAAAGTCGAATGGTTAATAAACCGAAACGTTACTTCGGATAACTGATAGTGATATTACGGTGAAATGAGATTTTAGGCAAACCATAATTTGGCGAATGATTAAAAAACCCAACCAATAAATGCCGAATCGTAATAATACGAAAGGAATATTGGGACAAACGAAAAAAAATTGAAACGATATCTGTCGAATAGTTTTTGCCGAAACGAAATTCGGACTAACATTTTTAGTGTTCCAGATAGGTAACCGTGGAGGATGCCTACTCAATTTAGTTATGCGGAATATGATTATGCGTAATTAGTTTTCTGCATATTTAGATTATGCATAACTACGTGTATGCTTATTCAAAATTCGGAATTCGCATTTTATGCGTAAAGAAGTTTCGACGAAATAACGTTATACGTATTAAATGTATGCGAACATTGGTTATGTAACATTAGTTTATGCCAATATACAATTATGCTTATACTACTTATGCGAAATGGAATTATTACGAAAAAACTTATGCGTAAAATAGTAGAACCGGAATGGACAAAACTAATTCCACCCATACATACTTTTGTGAGTGGTGCTAAGATTTTGCAGAGGCCTACCTACCGCCACGAAGCTCGACTGGCAACTTTTAGAGCTAGCACCCGTTTAAGCAATTTAAAGTTCTTCGTATAATGGACGGCAGATTTTTGTGGATACCTATATCACTGATACTATGTTGCAGTGGTGTGGCGTAAAAGATATCCTTGGACAAGCCGGTGCAGATTTGGCGTACATTTTCCTTAATAGCTGTGGAATAAGGTTCTCAAATGCCTGATGTTAGGCAAGCTGGTAGGAATCGAGTTCTTTAGACGCCACGCTATTGCTATGCTGACACTGTCAACAAAAATCTGCTCAAATCAAGTTTACAAGTATGAATGGTGAATGTTTATACCGAGGGGGCAACGTGCGCGGACAAGGCATATGATTGTTCGATTCTTAGAAACTCCGTCTCCAACTTCATTCAATTCAGAGCTCGTAAACATTGTGAGTGAGTATTC
Organism: Eudemis profundana; assembly: GCA_947034925.1. Classification (NCBI taxonomy): domain Eukaryota; kingdom Metazoa; phylum Arthropoda; class Insecta; order Lepidoptera; family Tortricidae; genus Eudemis; species Eudemis profundana. The sequence goes on from OX344812.1 coordinate 19,623,280, forward strand.
ATAGTAATAAAACAACTTAAACGGATTAAATCGCGTATATTACTACATTTTAAGTCCCGACGTTTCGTAACCCTTTTCAGCGTTCGTGGTCGCGGGTAGACTGAGAAAATCATAAATTTCCTCTGTCAAAATTACTGTTGTGCAAACCTACCCACTTTAAAAATACAAATTCAATATTAGTGTTGCCAGATGGGCCTAATGTGTAAAGATGTTCACACACATGCCAGAAGGGCTTAAAAACCTTAGAAAAAACTAGCGGCGCTTCCAAAAGGCATACTTGATAAGAAAGAAGGCCAAAGAAACTTATCAGCCACGCGATTTAATCCGTTTAAGTTGTTTTATTACTATGAGTGATAATTGCGGAAAACGAAGACAATATTGTGAGTATTGTGACGGAGATAATCATTAACAAAACCACTGTCTTACAAACATGAATAACTGTAAGAATCTCCCTCTGACGGATGTAGCCACACGGGCTGGATTGTCGAGTGCGGAAGTATACCAAACCCTTTACCAAACCAGCGATCTGTTCTAAATATCGTTTTTGTCGGGTAGGCATATCTTTGGTTACACAACGCTCGGCTACACAGTAGGTACATTGCAAGTTTAAGAAGAGCTTGAAAAAATAGACAAGCCAAGTAGGTTTTGTCAGAAGTGGCTCATTACTACTAGTACCAAATTTTGCCCCTGCGGAGTGGCTTAATTTAATCAGTGACCAAAGAGAGCACACGTTTGCTGTTGTAGATAGAGGCAGTCTAATCCGGTGCGTTCCGTGCGGTGAACGTCAGTTTTGTTGGAAAGAGATGCTACCTACCTACCGTACCGACCGAATACGTAACCCTCGGATTGAATCTGGCAACCCTCGCACCTGTTGTGCCTCACTGCACGACCGTGGCCCGCAAAGCATTGGAGTGCACTTCTACGTACTAATACATAGTATGCATATTTTCCTTAATCCCGTTTTAGCAGACTTAATGTAATGAGTCATTGGCGTAACAAATTAAAATTAGCAATGCTCGGGACTAGATGTCTCCGCATTGAACAGCATTTATCTACGTTAAACATACGTCGCCTTAAACTGTAGTAGTGCTCGCTTAATTAAAAGACTAGGAACAGAAAATGCAGATATCTATTTATTTTATACGGTTACCACAGAATACCATCATACCTTAAACCACACAATAGCCTTACCAAATACCGCGCATGTTGGCTGAAGATAAAGGGCACTCCGCAGCGAACACAAAAACCGGCGGCGCGGTCGTAAACCGACCAAGCAAAAGCTGCGGGTCCCGCCGGCCCTCCGCGGGAGGCACGGCGGCTGCAGCTGGATGCGCCGGCGCCGCGGCGGGGGCGGGGGCGGTCAAGGCCGCGCGCGCGGGCGGGGGGCGCCGGCCCGCGCCGGCGCGCCAGTCCAGTCCTCCCCGCGAGCTGCGACCGAGCGGTTGTGCCGACAGTGCAGTGTCTGTGAGTGCCCAGTGCGGAGCCCGATCCGACCCGACCCGGCCACGCGACATGCGCGCGCATCCGCGCCCGATCCCGCCCCTACCCGCTCCGTGACAGCAGCGACGACACAGGTGAGACCTCGAACGAAGCCCTTTCCTTTCCATTAGCAGGTAGATTAGATAGATGGCCGGTTACAGAGCTTTATATCGGGTCCCGCGTTTTCCCGATCGTGGCCTAGTGAGACGCTCAAAGATGCAAAGTTATTCCTATAACGGTAATGTTATCTCGGGCTTCGAAATTAACCGTCGGTGGAATGGTGTTGACACTGTTGACCTCAACGGGCGCACAGAGCGCAAGAATGCGCACGAGTCTAGAACCTCCTGGATCAGGACTCGGAGATCTCTCGCTTCCGACGACTAGCGCAGAAGCGCAAGACGAACGGACGTCTATTAGAAATCAGGTAGACTCAGTCATCCATATGCAGGCGTCAGGCGTGCGCATTCTTACGGCAGCGCACGACACCGCGATTAGCGAGCTGGTGCGCGTTAGCTGGATGCGGGCTGGCAGCGCGGGCGCCGCTGAAGGAAGGACTGGGTCCAATATCTGACATGGCCAAAAATGAATTTTTTTTTGGGTCCATTAGAGTATCCTGTGTCACACAGGCTGTGTGTGATTTGTGTTAAAATTAAAAACCACTATTAATAAACATTTAGTGACGTGAAGCGAGCGTTTTGACATTGAAATGGCTTCTATCTTCAATGACATAAATGAAGAACCCATGGCCTAAACAGCATTTATTAAGTCGGATGCTGCAAAGACCAGAAAAACTCACAGCGCGCCAGCGGCACGACATGGTCGAATGGGTTGTGATCTGCATGCTACATCTTAGGCTTCATCGTCACTTAACATCAGGTGCGATCGGGGTCAAATGCTTGTCTATCACATATAAAAAAAAGCTAGAAAGCTTCTAAAAGTTGAACAGAAGAGTGTTGAAGTTGATCAGTGGTTCAAGGAAGGAGTGCACTCTCCGTTGACTCTAACCGAGTACCTACCTGCCTACCTCAAAACGCGGCATGTTCTTCATTGCCTGGGATCGCAAGTAGTATACACCACGAGTTACATGCATTTCACCGGTATAATCAGCAAAATTGAGCATATCGGAACAATATCTACATTTACAGTCGATAAAATGTCATTGCTTCAATTGAAAAATCCTTGGTTTATTTTATAACTTGACGAGCGTACACGTTACCTCTCTTCGGCAAGCGTTCGTAAAATAAGGACTTATACAAAAATCTGTGTTCTAAATTCAATCGTAATTAAATAGATATACAGTTCAAAATACAAATAAGTTTATTTCACAACAGATCACTGTATAAAGCGTGCGTCATGTTGCAAGCTGTTTGAGCCTGCGGGGAATTATCATGTTTATAAATCGGTTTACAGTAATGGGTCACGTCGCACCGACACGCGCCAGCCCCGACTGCGAAGGCAACCCCCAGTTCACTACCTCCTAAAACAAAAGTACCTAATACCAAATACATCGCTTTACCGTTCTCTTGGCAACCACATTAGCCCGGTAGCGTTGATTATCTACTCAGAAATGAACTTCAACAAGTGAAACTTCTAATTCAATTCAAAGAACATTCCTGTGCCATTTGCGTTATAGCTTCTACCACTATTATAACACTCTGCAGCCGTAAAAAGATACACCCAAACAACAGCCTAACCGCCACCCATAAAAATAAACCCGATGAAACGGTTCCATATAATTATGTTCTTAGAATTTATACGTGGCGTCAATAACGATACCTACCTACTCGAATTTGCACGCAATTTTGCGACGGCCATTGTCAGCCATTGTCCTTACTTCAACTTACCTAGTCGATTAGTCGGGTAGCATAAAAAAACTATGTAATAGTACATTACCCAGCTAGGGTGGTAATACAAAGAAAGGCCGAGATCGCAGATGTTTGCGGCCCGAGCTCCAAGCGAGGGACGTAAATACGCGATCGAGCGAGGGCGTTCTTTATTACCTCCCGCGCAGCGTGCGAAAAAAGCCACTTTATAGCCAAGTGAGGCATAAAACATGTTGGGTCTGTTTGAGTTTACCTTTACATTATACGCGTAGGGAAGAAGTCAAACTTCACTTCAACGAACACATGTTTATGATCACAACATCGCTAAAGAAAAACATAGATGTGATTGAGGGTGTCGGGAGACGTGTGCACAGATCCCCGACCCCCGAAAACGAACATACCTGACAACGCTAGTTGTTCTAGAGATCCTCGTGGGCGGGTGTCGCGTGTCGACCACACGCGAGATGCGGCGAGGCGACTGGAGGAGACATTAGTATTAGCATGAACACCGTTAGTCGACCGCAGCCTGTACAGTTACGGCGCAGCTGCCAACTTCGTCAGCCGACCATCTTCGCCAGTTATCCTAATAACACGCGTAGGCAGACGAAATAACACGCAAGCCAGTTCCCAAATTCCTGGTTTCATTGAAAGGGATATAAAAAAAATTAAAACTGGCTCCACGGCTTTCCAGAGCAACGCAGTGGTTTGCCAGTTAGTGCCACTGAGGCACGATGGCACTCAATATTGACGGGATGCCGTTAATAAGATTGGAAACTATGTACCTACGTCAAACTGATGGAAATAAATGGCATCCCAGTAAGACAATCTCCTTGCAAACCTGGCTGCGTTATGTGAGACAAGGAGCACATTCATTCACCCATGTATAATATTAGCCAATGTTTACGTAGGGGACTCGCGGTCACCGCCAGTGCCTTGTTTTTCAACCGCTCTGTAGAGAGAGTCCGACTGAAATTTCGGTTTCGGCAAAATAACGGATTTCGGCAGCCATTCGGCTGAAACCGAAACCGAATGTGAGGTGTTTCGTACAGCAATCGGACAGTCTTTATTTCAAAAATCACAAAAAAAATAATATTTGAAATACACTCACGGACAATGAATTCCGGTCACTATGAACAATAATTTTATAGAAAATTACCCGAATTCATTGTCCGTGAGTGTAAGAACTTATAATATTATTATGTTATACTAATGATTACTCTAAATCAGGAGAAACAAAAGAGGACTGTCATTCTCCATACAAAAAGCTGTTCCCCGAATTTACAACGCCATCTATGTATAAACTTGATAAAATAGTTATATTATTTACAATTATTCAACTTTACAAACGTGACACAGTTATTAAATGTTAGAATATACCTATTTATTATTAGCTGTTTACGAACTAATTGTTTGTTACTATACTATGTTTCTTTGTTCAATTATAAATTATAACATCGTTAAATGTTTAGTTTTTTAGCACCATCTAGTTTTTGCCCGGAAATCCCCTAGCGGTCGGGTTACAATCCAAAGTATGGAGAATGACAGTCCTCTTGTTTTAATGGTCCTTGCTCTAAATACAGGATGGTTTTCGATAATCTGTCTGTACATAACTCGCTTTAAATTCTTATAACTTGACATGCAATTCAACTTATAATGTAATTTTAAAATGAGAAATAATTAATCTAATCTAATCTAATCATATAAAAAGGGGTGAAATTTCAGCCAATTTTATCGGTAAAATTAATTTTAATTTTTGTTTCTGGACATTCGTTTTTTTCATTATCATGAAATTTTGGGCAGTACATCTGTTTGACGCGGTATAACTCTTCATCTAATTGTTTATGCCACACCTGCCCATAAAGTGGCTTTTTCCGCACATTCCGCAAAGTGGCATTTTTTCATGCTTATTTCCGTTTAGCACTTAATGTTGATCTTAAAAAAATTCTTACAATTTTGTACAATAAGATCAAAAGTTATTATCAAACAGATGTACCTACTGCCCAAAATTTAATTGAAAAATTTAAAAATCTGTAAAAAAATTGTTGGAATAAAAATTAAAGTCAGTTTTACCGATAAAATTGGTTGAAATTTCACCCCTTTTAATATGTACAGATTATGGAAAACCACCCTGTATAAGAGACTAAATGATTAGTATGTTATTTAAAAATGAATACTGACTGATTATGATTGTCAGTTTTTTTATCTTTCCACGAAAACGACCTTATATGAAGGTTTCGGTTCTGGAAACTGAGATCAAAGCCGAAATTCGATGTCGGTTTCGGCGGCGAAAACTAGTTTCGGTCAGACACTACCACTCGCTCTGTTATGAATCTCGGCCCTCCGCTGCACTTCCGTAACCGTATCATCTTTACTCATGTTTTAGTTTGTTCTTTAAACAATCAGGGGCGTTATTATGTAATCCATCGCCAGGTCTGGATCCATGTTGATACCGGTTCAGCCTAAACACGGTAATGTTTTGAGTCTCAGTAACAAGGCTTCTACGGATTACCTATCGAGTACCTACAATGGGCTAGACGACTAAAAAAACTGTTTAGTCCGTCACTTAGAATATTAAAAAATATTGTACACGTAGTTTTGTTTGACAAACAAAAAATGACGAGGATAGACTGCTTAGAAGTTTCGAGTGAGGTCACTCCTAGGTGAAAATTGTACTAAGGAGAAGTACTCCAGAAGTTTGATGATCTATAACTTTGTCGATTTTTAATATTTCAATAAACCAAAAAATACGTGTCCCATATTTTTCCATAATCTAACTGACTTCCATAATTTAACCCAGTCGTGAATCCTACATCGAACGTGAGGATGGCATGATCCCGATAGGAGCATCAAGTTCAATTAGAGCACTCCAAGGTGGAGTCAGCATCAAAAGTAGATGACAATTTTAAGCTTTGCTTTTTTTGCTGGTGGTAGGACCTTGTGCAGGGTCCACCCGGATCGCTACCACCATCATACTCACTAACCTGCCGCCAAAGAGCAGTGTTCGCACTGTTGTGTTCCGGTGTGGGTAAGACAGCCGGTGAAAATACTAGCATAGATGCATTCCATCTTAGTCCTCAGGGTTGGCAACGCATTTATAATATTAAGATTGCAAATGTCCATGGGCCTCAGAAGTCACTTACCTGGTCTGTGTGCTCGATTGCCATTCCCATGACATAAAAAAAGTACTGGCCCATGTCCCATGTCGAATTGGATACTAAAATTGTCAGCTACTTTTGATGCCGACTGTGCTTCCTATCAGCCTGGCAGCTGCACGGATAACTTAGGAGTAGTTAGGAGGCCGCAATATATCTCACGCGGGACACAGCATGTAACCACAGTATAATTGCCGTCATTTTTGTTCCTACAAAAGGTACATCGCGCGCTTGAATGTGTGCGCGCCGTGTACGGACGTTAAAGTTATAAGAATAATGCTCCAGTATGGATCACACTCACACAGACGTTCTGATTGCGACTTCACTTAACGTGCATTATCGTCAGTTTCGCATTATAGCTTTATCTACCTACTAACAAAGGGAGACGTAGACTGTTGCGCGACACAGTTGGTTTTTTTTTTTTTGGAAACTGACAAACTCGGACCGGGTGGTCGGCCGTGGCGTTCCCTGGGGTGTAACCAGATCGCTAGCCGGATCACCCTGAGTTTGGTCGGGCTGGGTGGGTGCCGGGGGTGCCTGGGGTCTCGGACCAGGTCACCTTGTCCCGGCCCACCTCGATAGAATCGGGCTAGGCGGGGGCCTGAACGCCTGGAGTCGAACCAGGTCGTTTGGCCAGGCAGGGCCACCTTGACTTTGCGCTGATTGCTCAGAGCGGACCAGCGGGAAGGATGACTCGGGTCATCCTGTCCTTATGTGAACTTGTGTATCGAACTACCATTAGTTCGATACACAAGTTCACATAAGGTCACGTCTTTTTCTTAAAACCTGTATGATAAAAGGATAAGTAAAATGTACCCAAGTCGTTAACTTTTGTATTGTCCACAGAAAAGACGCCCGTTTTTCTGAACGTGTATGACCCAGTTGTGCTTAGAAACGGGAAGTCTATTGGCCTACTTACTACATAACTATCGACCACATCATACCAGAGAGAAAGGAAGGATATGCAATAACTTATTGCATAACAATTCCCAGCAGAGCTTCTGACTCTCATTGTACACATTTTGGTTAGACTCGTGTCTAGCTACAACGTCACCGTGTCCGTCAAGATAGCGTACACCGTAAAGATATTCAGAATCTGATGCAGCCAATAAATAGTACCCGAATAGTACCCTTAAACTTTCTGAAATATAAGGCCGGTTCACGGTGTACGCTACCGGGTGTCAAGCTGGCGTAGGTACACCGTTTGTATCTCGGGAACGGCTTTGTTTTTGGAAACGCTTTATATCTCAAAAAATAGTACCCAAATAGTACCCTAGGGCCCTACAATTTCATTACTCTAGTTATCGTAGAAGCCGCTACAAAAATACCTGAATCTTTTGCGTACATTAGAACAGTGGGAGTGTTGATAAGATTAGATTACATTTATTTATTTCGCAATATAAGATTACAATTTAATTAACTTACATAGATTACAAGCATTTGCAATAATAATCAAAGATAGTCTGATAGTCGTAACATCAAAATTACATGAAATACAATAAATAACAATGAAACATTCGTTTTACTTGACTCCGAGAAAGCATTAAGATGGTCATTATTACGTTCATGCATGTTTCTAGAGTATCCGGAACTAGGCATGATTTTCGATAATATATTCCATTGCTAAAATAACTTAGCATATCGATAAAGCATAGGTTACCACGGGTAACGTCACAGCCATCTGATACGTTACGTTAACAGATGGCGGCTCAGAAGCCATTGTTGCGAGTTGCGACAGCTCGCGGTTCTTTGATCTGCTTCTAGCTAATGTGCCCCCCTCTGCTCCGGCGCACGTGGGCGCGAGCGTCCAAACAACTAACCTCAATTACTCTATTTGTGTTCTCCCTTTACAGATTTATCTCTTAATTCGTTCGGCGAGGCCGAATTAGGTCACGGCGGTCGAACGACTGCACGGACAATGATGGACCAGTACAATAGCAGTCATTTGTCTTCCTACAAAAGGTGCATCGCGCGCTTGAATGTGTGCGCGCCGTGTACGAACGCACTACAAGCAAAGAAATAAAAATGCGTAAAATGCTCCAGTATCGATCGCACTTACAAAGACGTGCTATCGCGCGTCTGTGTGGATACGTGTCGCGCGCTCCTAAACGGCCTAGTTGGACTACTTGTTCTTTATACCTTGATGTGAGTGTCGGAATTTTATGCGATAAAAACGGGAGGGCATAAAAACACTATAAACTCATTTAAGGATACATCTTTATAAATTTACGGCAAGTGGTTAAGGATAATAAATATTTTAATGTTGTCGGTTTATTGTACATACATACACGTAAATTGAATGATAAGCCACATAACCCGTAATAACTAGAACGGCTGTGATAACTGTATACGGTGCTGCGACACCGTGTTATAAATAAAATATAAAAATAAATAAAATAGTTTATTTCTGTAAGTAGGCCCTCAAAAGTCAAAGTCAAATGATTTTTCAAGGGCTCTTTTACAAGTCTTGATTCTAAATATGTATTATTTCTTTTGGCGCTTCGGGTACTGACCTTCTGGTGAGAAGAAGCGCCGGAAGAAACTCACCAGTTTCTCTTTTAAATTTTTTTTAAATATAACAATAGGTATGACATTATTACATTCGATTTCATTAATACGTTACAATAAACTTAAAATTACATTTTCAGAGATGTAAAAGGTCTCTAGGCGTCAAAACAAGACAATTAAAATAATAGAAAATAAATTGATAGGTTTGTAAGTATATAGGGTGGGACCCGATACCCAGTAACCCGGGGAGGTCATGAGCCGTGGGTCCTAGACCAGAGCATGCATTTTTGACCCCTGACGAAAAACGAGATGTGTTATAAACAGTGATCGGCACTATCGGTATGTGGTACCTACGCTGCGCTTGCACATTCGCGGTACTTTCGCCGCGGCCGGCGCAGAAGCCGCGTTATGCAACTAGCGACCCTCGCCGTGTCCCACGCGACTCATTTCGGAGCTCATTGTCTTACCCGACACCGGTAGAAAAGTCAAATTATCTATTATGCACTCGAGGTTACGCCATTTTGCAATTCCAAGTGACCCGGCGTCGCGCCAAACCCGTCGTTTAATAAACGCGGAATGGCTTAGCGAGGCCGTTGAGAAACTGGCAATTACTTGGCCAGCTGTAATTGTAATTGTAGCTAATGAGCGAAGCGCTGAGCCAGCGCGCGCCGCGCACGCGGGCAAGCGGCGCGGGCGCCGCCCGTGCGGAGCGTTGCATTGCTGTTCGTTACAAACGCGTGTGCTTACGTGATTCAGCCACACAATTTCACTGACTTTTTGAAGACACCGACATGAATATGCAAGTGCAAGTCGGACTCGCGCACCGAGGGTTCCGTACAAATTTGTAGGTACATTACATAATAATAAAGTACCCTTGAGAGTCTCGAATTTTGAATTTGAAATTTGCGGCATACATGGCCATATTTTTTTTCACGTTAACTTAAAAGTTTTTTGACAGCTTCAAGGAACCGTAGACCTGGGTTTTATTTTCAACTCGATACCTCCACGCGTTCCCGAGATAAACGGCCTTGACAGAGGGACAGACAGACAGACGGACGGACGGACAGATGAAAAACATGGCGCAGTCGCAAGGTCGGGGCGGAAAGGTGATGAAAATGCACCGAGCTGGTGCAGTGTGAGGTGGTGCGTCGGCGCACTCTTAGCTAGCCTGTAGCCTGTTATGGGCCCTCCAACATGACAGTAATTACTGCACGGGGGGGTTAGGCCTCCACGTGTGCGGATAAAAATGTGCGGAGTTTAATATAACACAACTTACTAATTTTATTTGTACAGTCAAGGAATTTAATTTCCAACCCACCTAAGGTCCAATATCGTAGATCATACTGTCATCATAAGAGCCATCTTTCTCGCTCTTGCAATATTCGAATGAAAGGAACGCAGATAACGAAATTTAGATTATCGACGTCTGCGGTAGACTTTCCGGACTCTGGATTCGGAATTATTTTAACATTTTCTCGATCGACACTGACACCAACTGACACGTATTCGTAATTAGATGAGCAAATGACTTCGCAAAGAGATTATCTGTAATGTGCAGTGACAAATAATACGTTTTGACATTTAAATACTATTACTAAAACAGAAATTTCGACCTTAATGCATCGTGAATGCTTAACAACATTTCAATGAAACGGGTAGGGTAGGAAATTAAATTCCTTGACTGTATCTTAATCACCCATTTTCTTCAAACTTGCACTCCGATTATCATTGTACAACACGGTTTCGGCGGCTTTTAAAAGTTAGTTAATTACAGTCATTTATCTCTTCTCCGCTGTCCGATTAAATCTTGAAAGTGTAACAGTGGAGCGTCGACGGTCGCATGACCGCATTCGCCTAAGCTCGGCGGGTTTTCAACCTCGCTGCCGATAACTCCCATTAGTCCCTTATTATATTATAACTTAACACCGCGGACGAAACCGCCGCAGGCGGTCCTTAGCGCCTCTGGCTAGTGTTATGAGGTTTAGTTTACCAAGTACTCGGACTTCTTGCCATAAAAATCGAATTTCGATATTCAAACCGGGACAATATACGTAATGTCACCGCCAACTGGTCTAATTAGCCATTTGGTTAACTGCCTAGCCTTTTCACTAAACGGCGAAATTTAGTTACCTGCCTGGATGAAATTTGGACAATGCGTCAATTTATCAATTAATGATATGCCTGGCTAATTCATTCATTCAATTTAGGCCGTTTATTTAGTAGGGTAACTATGAAAATGGGCTTTCTTTCTACTCTGAGGAATACAAGTTGACTAACAAACCTAACCTAAAATAAAAAGGAGTTTGTTTTGTTCACTTTTTCCATGTGAGATCCTCATCCGATCTCCGAGCCCCCCATCATGTGAGATCAGGTTCTAGGACAGAATAGAATTGGCTTTTACGCGTGCGAGATATGTCGCGACTGTCTTGCGCTAGCTGTACTGGTATGGTATATGTTCGCTAATAGCATTACTGGAATAGAGCCACTCGTTGAACGGATAATTACGGGCAATTCCTCCGGGTAATTGAAAGAACGAGCGGTTCCAAACGACGGTAAAATGAGCGTCTCAATTGAATGATTCTTTTACTGCTATCTGCTAATGTGCTTGTTGTTTATGCCCTAAATAGCAGCGAAACGGCAAGATTGGCTTTCAGAATACACCGTGTTGGAGACAGATTTTGAGTTTTCAAGGGAGCACCTGACGCTACTACGTTACTACGTACAGACGTTTCTCTTTTTTAACGAAACTGACGTTCGAACGTCGGACGGAACGCTCCGGATCCGGATCCCTCTATCGCATGACGCGCGCTCTTTCTGTTCGCTGGCTAAGCCCTTCAGGAGCGGCAAAATCTGGTACAAGTAGCCGCGCGAAATCGCGCAGTGAGCCACTCTGGCAAAGCTTGCCTGAACAGACAGGAGCGGACAGTGAGACTTGAATTAACCAATGACTGTTTCCACTAACCGTTCGTCTCCTCTTAACCCTCCGCTTAATGTGCACCAAGGGCTTTCTGACCCATTTGAAAACTAAATTGGATTTGAGGAAGTTACTACCCGTTAATGTGTAAACAGTTGTCTGCTATAAACCCATATGTCTAATGCAATCTATTCGCAGATTCCATTACTGGAGTCGAATGAACTTTTCGTAGCGATCTCTTCCAGATAACCTTTAGTTTATACAATGCATTCACGTTGTGCTTTATTATGCAATTTATGGATTCAAATGCACATTTAAGTCCACTCGGCTGCACATTATTTAAATTCAAAGGCCTTAATAAATCTCAACAACTACAAGGCTTGTAGATACTGTGGGTGGTGGTGGTGGAGGTTATCGTACTAGTTCTGAAAAAAGTCGTCGACGACATGAAATTTAGATGAAACGTCCACACCCACGCACACACACCCACCGGCACCACCACTATACCTAGTGTTTGTGTGGGGCCCTTTTTTTGTCTAATTTTCATTTCGTCGACGACCTTTTTTCCTGAAACCGTAAAATTGGGACTATTTTTGGAAGTCTTAATCGAAATAAACTTGCCTTGTACCCACTAACGTATAAAGAATGTTCAACGACCAAGTCACACAACATTAAATATCGCAGTAAGGAACCTTAGACTTGGCACGACTTTGTCTAGATTTCATTACTTTTTAGAGATAAACAAGCAGCTCCATCGAGACTTGGCTAGTTTTTTACAGAATGTTTTTGGTGGTTTTTATTGTCACCGTATTATTTATTAACATACATCCAACCAAACCAATCCAAACCAAACTTCCAATATCTTCACAAACCTTTAGTACATTTATAATATTAATAGGCATAGGTTAGGCTTGTTTCATGTCAAAATGCTGAAATGAAATGAAATGGAACATTCCTTGAAACATCTGTCGGTAATTCAAGGGTAAAGATTTCTATAAACGGCAATCCATAAACCAGGTATGTATAAATAAATGCATCGTAAACCCCGCGAATCGCTTCTGTGTCTCTCTCCTGCGAGAGGCACGAAATTAGAATCAAAGTGGCCATACAATTTGACCAAGCGAGCAGCAGACGAATCAAGAAAAAAAACCCGCGAATCGCTGCGTCGAGTCATCTCCGCGGGCGAGCGGGCCGGGGACAGGATGCACTTGTGGTTATTCCTGTTCGGAACCCGTTTCCCTGCCCCTCTCCCCCCCTGCCTGCAAGTCCCCAGTGCATGCGCACCTAGCTTTGTAGCCTGTATCTCCTGGAGTTAAGGCCTATCAAATGGATGGCGGGGCGCACAGAAGTGGACGCGCGGTGCAAGGCAAGGGCTATTCGTTAAGCGCGTTGCGAATATAACCGGTCGGATTGCGCGTCAGATTTTATTTAGATCTGGATTTTGCCTGTCAACAATTAACCCTCCCTTTAGCTTTTCGGGATAAAACAAAAATTACTTAGGACCGGATTTAGCGAATCTCTATGCCAAAATGCTTGAAATACATCTTAATATAATGTGAATGAACATACAAAATAAACATACATGTTAGTTTCACTAGCTTCCAAATTACAAGGAGAACGGGAAAGGGGGGGGTTAGGATATCGTACTAGGATTGGTAACAACAGGCATCAATTACATAATATATCCAGCTCTTATCGTAGTAATACTGAATCTTTAAGATAAGTTAATATTTAAATAGGATAACAAGCAATAGAATAGCTACGCTGAGCTAATATTCCAAGTACGGTAACAACCAGTATGTAAGGACACACAACACACGACGCTCACATTTCATTGCATCGCGCGGCGCACGCGGCTATCGGCTGGCGGGAATGCTCACATAATTGTGGTACTCATAGTAAGGTATGCCGTAATTACGAGCAACCACTACGGGTTATTATGCAAATGAGTGACACTCCGCCCACCAATGAACCAACGGTGCAGCTCGACTTGATCAAGTGTAGTTGGTCCTTTTTAGAGTTCCGTACCTCTTAAGGAAAAAAACGGAACTCTTAAAAGATCACTTTGTTTTCCGTCTGTCTGTCTGTCTGACCCTTTATCTCGGGAACGCGTGGAGGTATCGAGTTGAAATTAAAACGATATATTTAAGTCCATAGTTCCTTGAATCTGTGAAAAAATCAAGCTTCTAAGTTAACGTGAAAACAAGGTACGGCCATTTACGCCACAAAAAGCGTAAATTTCGGCACTCTTAAGGAAACCAACATTCAAAGGGTACTTTCCGTTGACTAGAACTATGAAATTTGGCAAGTAATACCGTCTTATACTGCAAGTATAGGGAAAAATCTGAAAACTATACATTTTTAGGCCTAGTTTCAGTAGGTCCGTGATTTTAGTCCGGTTCAAACAAATATATATGGACCGGACTAAACTCACCGAACTACTGAAACTAGGCCCATTTTTAAATTAATCATAAAATAAAAAATAGACTTTACTAAGGGAATCAAAATTTATTAGGTAAATTAAATAAATTTGTACCTATAAATTTGTCCACGTTTTTTATTTTATGACGCTAAGCTGACTATAGCTACTTCGGCGAGCTCTTGTATAGTAGCTGGAAGCTGTTGATTTCATTCTGAAATCTTAAACTGAAACACAATCGGTACATCAGGTGCGTCGTCGAAAAGCTTGTCTTCATTAACAGTAAATCTTGGATATTTGCGATTCGACAAAAACATTTTTTACCTACATACTAGGATTTCTCCTTTAATTTTGACTCATGTCGGTCGGTCCCACAGAAATATATCGATTTAGAAGGAAATAGTTCGTCGATTTGTATGAGAACCAAGCGTGTAACGTTTTTCGCTTGGCGTTTGACGCCAAATGTGTAATTTACTGATGGAAATTGATTGCCGTTTTTGAAGCCTACGAGCGTACTCAAATTGATTTCTTACCTTATCTAAGTGTTTCGTCCTGTTAATTTTCTATTCGTTTGCAGTTGCACTCGCGCGTGTGTGTGTCGGCCGAGTCTCGCGCTTTCCAATAGAAATGCAAAGTTCAATGAAGTCGCGCGATCCCACGGCCGCTGCAGCTGCGTCCGCGCACACATTCAACTGCACACGTCTTTCCGAAATTTGAATTTGGGCTGTTTACTCAACTATGATCCAAACTATGGAGTTACTCCTTGTAATGATGTGCAAAGGACCATGAGCAACTTTGTATGGGAAGTGGACCCAAAACCAACAGAGCTGAGAGTTATGTCATTAAAAAGGTCTTTACATTTACTTCATTTCTTTCTATGGGCACCAAGTTCAATTCCATTGCAAAACTGAGATATTCATATTTTAGTTTCTGTGAGAAACGCCTACGCCAGTACGCCTACGCTAGCTAACGCGGGTGCACGGAGCGGGCGCACGCGACGGGCGGGCAAAAATATGGCACTCGCGCCCGCTTCACTTAGCGCTGCTCATAATATTTTGAATTTGAATATCTCAGTTCTGCAATGGAATTGAACTTGGTGCCCATATAATGAAATGAAGTACATGTACAGAACTATTTAATGACACAACTCTCAGCTCTGTTGGTTTTGGGTCCATTTTGACGCATGGTCCTTTTGGCTTTAGTTGTATGAATCATGAGCAATGTGGTAAGACTCCGTTTCGCCAGTCTGTCGGTATTAGATACGAGCGCCGACGGCTAATTTCACGGCGGCGGCGTGGACTGAAAATTTTCTCGGCGGCGGCGGCGACACGGCGGCGTGGCCTTGGATCTAAATATTTTTATTGAAGCCAGATTTGTAAGAAAAAATGAAGATAACCATATTTTGATACCAAAGTAAGCTGTATTTAATTCTATTAACGAACAGAGAATATAAACAACCGTTATTGTTAATTTTTAAACACACCTCAAATTGGTGTATGTCGTATAAGATATTTCATAGTTGTTGTGTGACTACCTTTTACTTGCGTTGTAAACATCAATAGTAGTCGATATAAACGAAAATACGTTCACTTGACTAAATACTCGACGTGACTGAGCAAACAAACGCGGGCCGGCTACGAGTGCAAACGAAAAAGCAAAGCCACAATTTGTTGCGGCGGCGCGCCGCTTGTTTAGCTCGGCGGCGGCGCGCCGCATAAACTCGCGGCGGCGTGCCGGCGCGGCGCTCACATCTAGTCGGCCGGTATGTCTCATTAGGTTAGATAGCAGTCAGCAGGAGGTTCAGAACGAAATGGCTAATGAATGGGTGCTGTGCTGTCACTCGCAGCGCTGAAGTCTCGCAATGCTAATGGGCGGCGACTTGTCGCCTGCGCCGGTTGGGCAACGGCAATTAGGCCGGGTCGTGACGAGCACTTAGCACTGCGCAGCCGCACCGCCCACCGCAAGAGTTTAGGGCTCTGTTGACACCGCTGAAGTCCGAGAGACCATCTGTCTTAGCGGTGAATTTTACAATATTTTTCATCACACTTGCTCGAAAATGGTGTCATTACACGGAGGTTTTGCGGGCCGTAAATGACCTATTACGCCCTAGGGCGTAATGGTTTTCTTTTTAAATTTGAAACGCCGGTTCTGTTTTACTCTTATTTGTCATGTTCAAAGGAAACGCCAACGTACTTTTTTAACTTTTATTACTGAAATATTTATTTAAAGAGAACTGTTATTGCAAATACATGTAAACACATATTTCTGTAACATTAATTAAATGTTTAAATAGTGCATTTCAGTATTTTGCAAAAATAAAAACACACATTTTAAGTTTTTACCGCTATGGTTTCCGAACGTGAGTTGACATTCGCATTGTCTATGGATAATGTCACTGTCAGTTTTGCAATTTTATTTAGGTTAAGTAAGGTTATTTTAATCAGATTTCCTCACAAGTGTGATGAAAAACATTGTGTGTGCCACGGGCGGTAAAGGAATTACAAACTCGTGTTATTAAAGCCCTCGGCTTCGCCTCGGCCTTGTAACAAACACTCGTTTGTAATTCCTTACTTACCGCCCTTGATACACAATGTACTATTACGGCCAGGCCGGTAGCAGCATCCCCCACTGCACAGGGAAATAATACCACTTCGTGTCCGGGGAAAACGTGTAGTAATTCTTTGGCAGTAAAGCAATTGACAGTTCGTCTTTTATTCAGGTTTATCTCGTGACTCGGGACCCTGAATGTGGATCTATATTTTGTCTAATTTTGTAATAAAATGTTTATGTATATGACGCCATACGATTAAATAAAATCCTGGAGACACAGCAGCGCCCATGCTAGAAAAACTTGTTTGTGAAGGGTTTGTGACTAATTGTGACGTCTCACATATCCCGCGTTATTCCATAGTTACTACTATACTATTACTGTTTCCATTATTATAAATATTATTAGCCGGCAATAATACTACTAGTGTTATTTAATCTAAAAATTAAAAAATAGTACATTGTGTATTTAGGGCGGTAAGTAAGGAATTTTTTTTTTTTTTTTTTTTTATGAAATAGGGGGCAAACGAGCAGACGGGTCGCCTGATGGTAAGCAGTCACCGTCGCCCATAGACACGTACCTGCAACACCAAAAGAGTCACAGGTACGTTGCCGGCCTTTCAGGTGGGAGTACGCTCTTTTCTTGAAGGTTTGACAATTACAAACGAGTGTTAGTTATAAGCCCGAGGTGAAACCGAGGGCTTTAATAACACGAGTTTGTAATTCCTTTACCGCCCGTGGCACACACAATGTTTTTCATCACACTTGTGAGGAAATCTTAATAATATTACCTTACTAATCGTCCCAGTATGACAAGAAAATATTAAAACATCAAAGTGACATTAGTGACATTTTATAGACAAAGCGAATTGTCAAGTCACGTTCGGAAACCATAGCGGTACCTAAATACTTAAAATGGTTGATTTTATATTTGCAAAATACTGAAATACACTATTTAAACATTTAATTAATGTTACCGAAATATGTGTTTACATGTACCTACTTACAGTTATCTTTAAATAAATATTTCAGTGATAAAAGTTAAAAAAGTAAGTTGGCGTTTCCTTTGAACATGACAAATAAGAGTGAAACAGAACCAGCGTTTCAAATTTAAAAAGAAAACCATTACGCCCTAGGGCGTAATAGGTCATTTACGGCCCGCAAAACCTACGTGTAATGCACCATTTTCGAGCAAGTGTGATGAAAAAAACATTATAGTAATAAAACAACTTAAACGGATTAAATCGCGTATATTACTTACTACATTTTAAGTCCCAACGTTTCGTAACCCTTTTCAGCGTTCATGGTCGCGGGTAGACTGAAAAGGGTAACGAAACGTCGGGACTTAAAATGTAGTACCTAATATACGCGATTTAATCAGTTTAAGTTTTTTTATTACTATGAGTGATAATCGCGGAAACCGAAGACAATATTAAATAAACATTAATTAACAAACCTGTCCCATTGTCGGAGCTTCTTTTTATGCCATAAAAGAAGAATACTCGTAACAATGGATTAAGAACTCCAGTATTTACAAGAAACGTCTATTTGCCGTGCCATACGATACGAGTCATCATAATAAAATAACATTCGCATTAGCATAGTGTGAGTTGATTTGATTTGCTGTCTCGCTCGACCTGCTCGATTTAAACACTATCCTAATGATGCCAATCTCGCTACGCTTCGTAATTGCCCAATTTTTTGCTTCCCTAAATATAGCTTAACGTACGAGTTCGCTGGAAAAACAAAGTATCATCGCTGTAATTGTGTGTAACAACATTAGGTTACATCAGCCTTGACGTGGACGTGCCTCGCTGGTCACGCGTCTTCGGACACCTCCTCTAGTAGCCTATTGTGAGTCTCCTTATGTTATCTTACATTACATTGTCTCCTTGCACTTGCATCCCAGAACGTATTCTTGTAGAAGTAAGAGATGATGAGAATAGAGATGAAAATGTTAACATGCCTACAATGTGTGTCTGGTGTTTGCATGGTAAACTTGGTGTAGGCTAGGTTAAGTCTGTGCATATTGCCACCAGTGGCGTAGCAGAGGGCGAGGCGGTTATAGTGCACTGGGGCCCCGAACTTAGAGGATCCCTGAATATGTCTAAAATTTAGCCTGACTAAAACTGAACTTTCCCGTATCATAAACCCTAAGGGCCGATACAGACGGACTGCATGCCAGCTGCGATTTGTATGGGAACTGCATCACAACTGCGCAGTCGGCGTGCAGTTGTGATGCAGTTCCCATACAAATCGCAGCTGGCATGCAGTCCGTCTGTATCGGCCCTAATCGGTGTTGATAGGGCTCGTTTTTACACCAAGGCCTTGTCTTATCTGGGAACGCCCACTGATTACCTATGCGCCGCGTATCACTCGGTCCCCAAAGTTAAATAAAGCTGAAATATATACCTAATTGTCATCTACACATGCTTATTGCGTTCTTAGCTGCGGTCCACTTGCCTACTCGCCGTAACGGTGAGACGGCGCGAGCGGCAGAACTGCGCCCGCGCGTTGCTACGGCTGCTTCCTATAATTACCGGAACTCATAAGCAAGGGGAAAATCAAGGCCAATTGGAGGCGTAGCGAGCGGTTAAGTGGCTGGGCGCTCGAAAAAATAAAATATAGACCCACAACGTATTAGCATTTTAACATATCTATTTGCAAACTTGGGAGGGAGGGATAATCCGTCGGATTAATCGGATACAAAAGTCATTTTAGGTGGGAGAAACAGGGGACAATTTGTGCGAAGCAAATAGAGAATCCACTCGTTCCAAATTGCGAGGAATATCTAGTGTTTCAATAAACATTTGGCATTTACATCTGCTTAACCTTTCGGAGACCTTTTGTGCGCGCGCGACGATCGCAATCGTTATGATGCATGTTAAGTTAGTCCTCCTCGGTCCTGTGTTCGTGCGCCGGCGCATTTGACGCGCATTACGTTACGTGACACTCGCGCGCAGCCGGTGACGCTTTCAATCATTACCATTCTTTGATACGAGTAGTATTACTTATTCAAAATCTGAATGACGAGTCGTAGCAATGTTGTAGCATCAAAGTAGGTATACATATACAACGATCATCTTATGGCTTTTAGATATACACTCCTTACCATCTGGATTTAGGCTGCGTCTACCGGAGCTGTGCGAGGTAGCGGAGCGGTGTGCGAGGAAATAATCCACCAATACCGGGCCGCGCTGAACGAGGCACGTTGATTGGTGGATTTTTTCCTCGCACACCGCTACCTCACCCAGCTCTGATGGAAACGGAGCCTAACTTGGTGTTAGAATAAACCTTATCTACTATCGATCAATGATACTAACGCAGCATTACCCAAACTATGGTGGCGTGGTAGGTCGCGAGAAAATATTGAATGGTCTTTAAGACATAAGCTTACACCGCCGGACGACAACGGCCAGACGCTTACCGTCTCCGATCTCTCCGATCTATAACCAAATGTTAAGTGGGTCGTGGTCCATCGACCTTGGGAATCACTAGACTAACGTATGTAGTTTTCAATAAGTTCCAGTACAGCTCAGGAGCTCAGTGGTGCCGACATGGCCGAAAGCCTCGGTAATGACCGGCGCGTGACGTCACGTAACGCGCGTGACGCGGCCGGAAGCCCGCGGGCGACGCGCCTCGGCGCCCACCAACCACTCAAGGTTACTACGGATGCTACACAGACATCCTTTTGCGATCCCCCTCGGAGGGAATAGCTAGCTCGCAAGCAGTGCCAGATTTGGAATAGACTTCGTTGATGCGCAGTAGGTGCTATATCGAAAAACAAATCATCCCGCGTGACAAAAGTGGAAAATAATTAAGTTCAGATTCGACCCCCCGTTGTGTCACATATTTGTGACAGTATAGTGTGGACAGTGTACGCGGTCGCTGCTTCATCAAATCACCAAGTCGAGCAAAACAACGGCACGGCCGTACCATCCTTTTCTCGAAGCCATCCCTTCCATCCGGTACTGACTTGGTTTAACATTACATTTCAAAACGTTTTGTTGTAGGAGAACTGCGTTGCGGGACTTGCATCTTTTTACATGTAATGGGTTGAGTTTACAAAATATCAGGTAATGGACATGACATGAAGGAATGTTTACATTAGATGACGCACTCGTGGCGTCGCTTACCTGCCCGCCTGTTGACCCGGAGTGAATCATCTGCAGTGAAAGCAGCCCCGAGCTTGCCCTTTGCTAAAGGGCAACCAGGACCTAGAATCTAAACGCCCGTCTGTGCACCGTCCTTCTCACTCTCTTGTAATAGAACATTTGAGTGAGCAGGACGACAGGATACAAATTTCGAACGAAGCCGTTTCGGAGCACAGGCTTTTACGCTCCGCTTATCCGAAGATCAAACTAGTGATAGTAGATGCAGCTGATTGCGATTAAACATGCCTGTTCGAGTGTTACGGTAGACAGATTAAACGTTGATCGTGATTACTTCCCTTTACTATCTTACGTCACGTGTAAGCCTGTATTACTTCGATTAGCCATGCAATCTGCGATTCCTTTCACGCGGTTCATGCAAACGCATCGCATGCGCATGGCAAGTTCGAGACGTGCAAAAATGTTGCATTTATTACTCGTTTAGGTTAAAAATAATAAACGGCATTGCTGATCACTGTGTTTTGCTATGCGTATGGCGTACAAATGTTTATATCCTTAACACTATCATGCAACAATATTTCATTCTAAGGCCAAATATGGAATTATTGATTCATAAAACTAAACAAAATTTATATTGAAATGTCATCTAAAAAAAATCATAATTTGTATAATAGCATTTTACTATTTTTTACATAAGTAGTGAAGTTGGCATTTTCTTAAAATGATTAAATGGCAATACTTTTATAGAATCAGGTTCTTTATTATACACTCTGGCAGCCATACCGAAATAGCTTACATAAGTGCAGTTTTTGTCTGTTCATTACACAACTTCTGTTTATGTTGTGATTGGGTTGGAAGTTTCCGATGATGCGATATTTTGTTGAACAGGTCAGGTTAGGATTATATATTGAGTATACCAATCGCATTGACCCAGCTTTGCCAGATTTTCCCAGCGTTGTAGACTCGTATCTATATAGTGTATGAGGATGATAATTATAAACGATCGCGTGCACTTGGTGCGCCAGCGCTGGCAGCGACGCGGGGCGGGGCTGGGCAGCGGTCCATCGCTTGGGAAACTGCCGCCCCACTGACACACTTGGCCGCTGCATCGCGCCCAAATAACTGAAAACGCACATTTGCAGATAACAGTATAGCTTCTATGGCAGAGCGGGCAAAATGCCACGAGCTCCCGGCTCCAGAGACCGTGAGGACATTTATAACTACAGTGGAACCTCGAACCTCGATAACACGAAATAAAATCCCGTTCCTTTCCCTTCAAGACCCAAAAACTTCATAACTCGAATTATTAGACGTCCATAAGTCGATCCCTACAAAATGTTCTAGTACATTTTTTACCTCCATAACACGATACTTTACCTCTATATCGCAAAGTTTGTGAATACATATAACTCGAAAAAAAATTATGGCTGGTAGGTCATACTTATCTAGTCTATAGGAAATTTTACCTCTATAACTCAAAATATTATTTATTTTACCTCTGTAACTCGAAGTCAAAAAGTACAAAAGCCTTGACCTCTATAAGTCAAACTTGTGCCTATGAAAACCTCTGTAAGTCGAAGACCGAGAAAATCGAAATCTCGTTAACACGATTTTTAGCGTTTCCCATGAGTTGCGACTTATCGAGATTCCACTGTTGAGGGCCCTAGCGGGATGTGCCTCTGGCTTGGGATGTTAAAGTGACGCCAATGGCGGCAGGGAGTGTCTATAAACTTTTGAACTGTCGCTGTTGTGTAACAGGGGGGCCCGGCATTGTGCCGGGCGCTGGCGACACGCTCTCTTGTTATGGAAACAGTCATTAAAGAATACTGAGCGAGCCGGATGCGCCGGCGCGGGGCGCGCACGCTCGGCTGCCTCGGCGGGCTCACTGATCACATATACAATCAATATCGACATATGAAGCTACTCCGCCTGTAATTTATGCAATAGTTTCATATAGTACACTGAATAATGTGACAATTTGCACTACCGGCGAATCGTTCATGTAGATATCAAAAATGGCCTCGTCTTCAGATGGTCTATGGATCACTATGTCCATGTATGTAAATTTACTATTTTGTGAATATGCCTAAATCGTTAAATACGCAATTCGTTATTATAAACAACAAGTCTCAGTATGTAAAATGTCAAATATTTAAGAAGTCCAAAAAACAAATTACGTAACGTCGAGCATAAAACTGAACACCTCAATAGCAAAACGTCCAAAACGTATAATGTCAAGAGATTGATTTGATTATAATAAAGAAATGTATGCACAGAAACCAGTATTGGCGCAGCGACATTAGATGACACTCGAGGCATCGCATACCCGCCTGTTGCCAGCCAGCATGAATATAATCTTCCACATTTATTAAACACTAGCATTTACCCGCGGCTTTGCCCGCGTTGCTCCCGTTACTGTCCCAAGGGAACTCTTTACCGGGATATAAAGTATCCTATGTTTCAATCCAGGACTGTACTTGCATGCTGAATTTCAGCTCAGCCCATTCAGTTGTTACCCCGTTATTTAGTAACAAACACGCAATCCTAAACATCCAAACTTTCAAATATCTTTAGAAACTTTCACAATGGGATAAATGTTTAATAAATTAGTGTGATTCACTGTATCCCTTTATATGGTTCGTAGATTGGCACTTTAACGCATCTGTCAGAGTGTTATATATCGTTGGTATAATATAATAAGATTTGCGTAGAATACCCACGCGAAAATTCACTCAAATTCTGTTTAATGTGTGAATGTACTTGTACTTAGCAGCAGAGATAGCCGTTATCTTGCGCAGATGGGTTTTCCTGACACAGTCGTTAGCTGGGTGAAAATATACGAATCAATATTGACTCTGCTGATAGCGTCACGCGGTAGATACTAGTGATGTAACGAATATTCGTATTCGCATTCGTGAATATTCGGAAGATTTTCGATATTCGCACACGCATTCGTATTCGCAAAAATCATTGCGAATGTATTGCGAATATTTTTAATGCATTTTAGATTAATAATAATAATGTACTTTACTTTTTATATATGTATTATAAAACACCTAACTTAAGAAAATAAAGATATACTGGAATGGAATAATAATAAATTAATTAATTATAAAACAAAAAAAACGGCAGTCCATCCAAAAGTAAAGGTATCGCATAGTCTCCTTAACTTAAGGATTTTTCTACAAACTGTGTTACTTATTTATGTATATTTAATTAGTCTGCATTATGCATCGTAATTGAAAATTATTACTGTATAACATTTTATGACCACTGAATAACAAGCGAATGTTCAAAAACCTACATTCGTTACATCCCTAGTAGATACCAGTCACCTGAGAGGTAAATGGCAAAAAGACAGGTTAAACAAGATTGCTGTCGGACAATCGCTCGCTTCCGGCTTTATTCGGTAACATTTCATTCGCTTATTACAATATTTCCGTATTGCGTTTGATGCCTAGTTTGTTTTATGTGCATACAGATTCCGTATACTCGCGGTAGTTGGGTTTGTCCTTCCTCACCTTCTAGGGCATGCACGGGGTACCTGGGTAACCGACTTTATATAGAGTCTGGTAAAACCCGGGTATTTTGACTTGGAGCCCGGGTTAAAAAAACCTAGTCCCACTAATATTATAAATGCGAAAGTTTGTGAAGATGTTTGGATGTTTGTTACCTAATAACGGGGTAACAACTGGATGGATCAAGCTGAAATTTGGCATGCAAGTAGACCAAGTCCTGGATTGAAACATAGAATACTTTACATTCCGGTAAAGAGCTCTTTCGGGACAATAACGGGAACAACGCGGGCGAAGCCGCGGGAAAATGCTAGTAATTAATAAAAATAATGCATGTCACCGTTATATTTTAAAAATAATAAACAATATCTAACGTCGGCCGGCTTGAAGCAAAACGCGAAAAAACATCACATGCTTGCTTATCTTACTTAACATCACATGCTTGCTTATCTTACTTAACACGGCCGGCAATGCCGGCAAGCTCATTAATAATGCAACCTGGGTATCCGAAAACCCGATAACCCGGGTAACTGTATGTTGTATTGTATTGTATTGTAACTGACTTTATTTATATAAGGCATTGCATTCCCTATTTACAAAGTAAATGAATGTGGATGAAATTATGCAACTAGTGTAGATGCTACTCGTCACGTTTTGCTATTTTAAGAATGAGTCAGAGAGCACAGCGAATCCACAGCGTGTCTAATCGAGATGATGACCGCTACAAACCGACGCTTAAGGACTGGGCCGTAATGAGCAGGCTCGCACGGTTACATCACAAGATCACAACTGTGCTTCTGGGAATATCCTGTCAATAGAATGTCTTTCCTTTCTTTGAAAACTGCACCAACGATCCATAATTACCTAAAGTCGTCAGCCTAGCATTAACATTGCTCAAATTATTCTATGAAATATCAAATTTGGTTAGAGCAGGAATGATTTTGTGTCACTGCGGGCCGTAACTAGTATTTTTGGAGAAAAGCCCGTTTCCTGGCCAGGCGAAGACGAAGAAATTGTGTAAACACCACGGACGGCATTAAAGAATGCCCCAGATGACATATTTATGGCTTGCTATCTGTGTTATTCGTTATTCAAACGCCCTGGGAGTGCAATATAGGTACTATTCCGCTACGGATTCCGGTCCATGGTGCTTAGCATTATGCATAGCTAAATTGATAAGCGCGGTCTAAAAGCAGGCCATTTAATCTACCTACTTTAATTTCATTTAATCGTATTAGGATTATGCTAATCAAATATCAGATTGTGGTGTATCGGGACATGGCGAGAGAGCTCTGGCTCTGGCCGACCTCTTTCGACGCCACACGCCATTTCCGAGCAGCGACAGGTTCTAGCATAGGTACACATACAGCGCGAGCCCACCGCGGAGAAAGGCGACCTTTACGCATGCGCATCTCCGCGTTGTGTAACTCTCGCGCCGATACCGTAATTGCGACCATTTGTTTATGAGAAGCCCATGAGTCGGGACAAAGCGGTGTTTGGACACGGCCTGTGCGCAACCCCGCAAACACCGATTGTGCTAATGGCTGTCTTTATGACAAAGCGGCAAAACCACATGAGACACGTAATTGAAGGCTGGTCAAAGACATATTCTTCATCGTTACGATGCCGAGATTCTACGTAAGAGACGTGCATTTCTTTGTGGTGTCCATTCGTCCTAAATATTAGATTAGAGTGCGTACACAGCTGCTAGCTATGAATAATATAAACGTGAATATTCAGCGGACCGAAATCTTATTGACTTTGAATTGAGTACTTTTAAGGTATGGTACAGAAAAGCCGATCGGTTGCGAAGGAAGTTTCGCGGAGGGGGCGGGGCGTGGAACAGGTCCGGGGGCGTCGACCCGGCCCTGCGCGCATGCATAATGCGACTTCCGCCGGCGGCTGCGTCTACGCAGCGCACTAACACCGCTTTGCTTGCACGTCCCACCACCATCAGCCCACCTGGCAGTAAAAAAACTTCCAATTAGATCTTCCACAATGATCGGCCTATATCGACTTCCGGCGATCTTAACCAGGTTATCAGACTATCTTGAGCGGACGCCGACCCACGTTCGTTTCCAATCGAGAATCTTTACGCTCCATCGGCCACCTGTTCTTCGAGCTATATGCCCAGCCCATTCCCACCTTAAGAGCCTTATCACACGAGCGAGCTGCGGGCGAGTTAGAAGCGAAGTTCCATACAAATGTCGCTCGACCGCGACTTCGCCGCGACTGGTTTTGTATGGAAACTCGCCCGCAGCTTGCCCGCAAATCGCAGGTGTGATAAGGCACTTACTTGCTATATTACGTGGACGAACACTAAGCCGACTCTCCCTACTGAGAACACCGATTATGCCCTTGCTGCCTACTGGTTGACACATTCTATTCAGTTCAAGATCTCCGCCAGTGTCAGGCCGCGACTTCGATGTCTAGTTTCCGCGTCTATTGTCTCGCAACCTCTGTGAGTTCTGTGACGGAGGGAAGGAAAAACACCAGTAAAAAGTTAACCTCTAATATTCTTGTGGTAACATTAACGAGGATAATCTTAGATCGAAAACGTCTACCAAGGTTGGATACAAAGGCTAATTATGAGAAGGTGCGATGCGCATGCGACGCACGTCCGCGCGACGTGCCGGAGCTTCCGTACTCCGAGGCTGTCCACACTCTGTACCAGGATAATACACACTGATTACGAAGTGATGCCCAGTATTGAATATAGATAAGATAAACGTTCTAGTGCTTGACACGTGCCCAAAAGTTGACAGCCCGAGGTCACCTTTATTGCTAATGACATAACATAAAAGATGGTAACTATAGGCACAGTGTCAAGCACACGGACGTCTATCTCAGTCGTCGAGCCATCATAATGATTCATCTTTTTACAGGCTTTTTATTTATTTCTAATGTTTATTTAGGTCAAATCTTGCAAACTGGATTAAAACCATTTCCTCTTTTCCTAATTAGTTGAATCTTTACATGTTGGTTCAGTTTTGATGACAATACTATTTTACGGTACCATAGAGCTGAACTGATAATGGAGACGGGAGGTGGCCAAAGGATCGTCCAAATTTCATGAGATAAGCCGGCTGGTTTTGATATGCAAAATGTAATTACATCGTCTGCAGAAAAAAATCGGTTGTCTGTAAAGTCGGTTTACTGACGATAGTCGAACGTGATAACGTTGACCCTGACCCTGACTTTGACTTTGACTTTGACTTTGACTTTGACTTTGACTTTGACTTTGACTTTGACTTTGGCTTTGACTTTGACTTTGACTTTGACTTTGACTTCGACTTCGACTTCGACTTGAGTACCAGCCGCCCTTTTCTCAGCAGCAGCAGTGATTTTTTGTCACGATTGGCCGCCCCTAATATCTGGCCGCCCTAGGCCCGGGCCTACTAGGCCTTAGGGCAAATCCGCCACTGGTCTCTTGTCATTCAATAGAGATTTTTGACAGCCGGGCGATTCTCCGAGCGTTTTGACCGCGC
Source organism: Eudemis profundana (assembly GCA_947034925.1). Classification (NCBI taxonomy): domain Eukaryota; kingdom Metazoa; phylum Arthropoda; class Insecta; order Lepidoptera; family Tortricidae; genus Eudemis; species Eudemis profundana. Next base: position 19,651,237 of record OX344812.1, read on the forward strand.
GGTTTGACAATCATTGTTGTCCGACGATTATTTACTATACCGAAAGGACAAATATTGACAATTTTGATAAAACTAGACTGAAACTCGGGACTGTTTTTCGGTTTCTTAAAAATTTAACTCTTGGCATCGTTTTATTGAACAAAATTTACTGAGACAATAATGACGAAAATAAAACGCCGTAAAAACGCTGAATATTGGCCCAGCCGTATCTTAGGGAATAAGGGCTATTTTATTAACAATTTGTAAGAAACTATCGTCTTAACGACTTTAGTGCTGGAATAATATAAAGTACCTATTTGACAGGTAACGACCCTGCAAGGTAACGGCCCATGACGTCACACTTTTTCGTGCGTGCAGCCGGCTCTATCGAATTATAAGACGTTATCACGTCAAAATGTTTCAAATATACCTAAATATTTTGACACAAACTTATTTTGTCTTAAGGTGAGTCATGTTGCATAAACCTGAGTAGGTTCATCAATCAGATCGCATATTTGAATTGCTCCGATGACTCACTAGAGCCAATAGTTTGTCTCACGGCAATCTTATCATGTACCTAGTCGCTCCTGCCCCAATCAAATATTAGTCACCGGCTCCATTCAACTCGCACAGGGCCTTGAGACTTACATTCCATTGCTTAGTGTTGAATGTCCTCGTGTCGCCCAGCCCAGCCTCTCCACCGCAGCAATGCAACACGCCACGCGGGCGTGTAACTAAACGACACATACCTACCATACCAAGGGACTGACGATAACGTAGTCTCACACTTTTCTACTTCTCGTCTCAGGTTTTCTGGAACCTTACACATAATTGTGATGGTAGGCTTTGTCGCGAGATAAATAAATGATAAAGCGCCCGTGAGACAAGGATGTAAGTGTGTGTGACGGATGCTTCATCATTTAAATATTTATCGCTGGATAAAGCCTAGCATCAAGCCTGCTGAGCTCCTTCCACTTGTTCCCTCTATCCTCTTCTCAACATCGAACGGTAAAGGGACGAAGAGGCCAGCCTTTAACAAAAACAAAACCTAACGCAGACATGTTACTCTCGCGAGTGTCTCTCCGTGGGCAGTGATCAGTTACCGTTGCATTCCTCTGCGCGGGCGCCGGGGGCCGCGCCGTTACCGCCGCGGGCTTTTTGCAGCCAGCGCACAAAAACGCCGGACGACCGGCGGGCGTCGAAGCTGCGGATCTGCAGTGTGAAGCGACAGCGCTCAATGAGCTCGCACGTTGAGATGTTTGAAATTTGCATTCGTTTACGCTATTTTTCTCTGTTATTCAAGATTAGTCTGGTGTTTTGACGATGTTACCATTGAGTTTAGGAATTAATTGGCGGATTAGCATAGAGTTGACATATGATATTATGATTTATTAATTTTTCTGCCAAAATTCAAGCTGAAATCGCGTTTTTTGCTCCTATATTCTACTACACGCAATAAAACCAAATAATATTAACCCCCACACCGTTTAAAACTCATGCACAACTTAACTATCATATATCATATACTTCAATCAGATTGGCTGGTATTACGAGTATCAATACTGTTTTCGTAGTGTCGATTGAAAACATTTCATATTAGGCGTTTGAAGACCTTAAATCTTCCTCAGTCTGCGAAACATCGTTTCTGATGGCCGAAAAGGCCGATACGAGACCGACGTATTTTACCACAAACAAGCGGTGGCCGATCCTAAGTCTCCTTGGTGTCATTTCTGCCTCTTGCAAATTAAATTAAGCGTGCTCGAACGGAGTAACAAATTAAAATCACTATAGTCAAATAGTATTGTACTTTATCGTTTTTACTGGCATTATCTACCTTCTCCGCGCCGTGCAGGTTTTTAACGCTTTTATTTATAATATGCTTTGTGACCTCTTTCAATAAAATATACTGAAGCTGAAAATTTTGACCTCTTTACTGAAAACTTCTCGGACGGGGCTCACGTGACATTTAGATGACGTGACGTTGGCACCGTCTGCCGTGTAGCGTCATGATGCCTAGATGAGGGTCGGGGCTCCGGGCGCGCTCCCCGCACGATCGCGCCGAAAGCGCGCGCCGCGCCCGCGGGCGCCCGCGGCGCTCGCGTCAGGCCCTCGCCAATCTTCCCTTGGAAGTATGTCGACGCCACGATCGCAGCCGTTGCGGTGCCGCCGTTCTTTGCTTTGGTACTTATTACCATCATAAATCATGTTTTATATTTGAAGCGGAAATCGATATAGGTATCAATTAATATGCCTCAAACGGGACGGTCGTTTGTCGATATAAAAAATATACATTTCGTTAGCCGTCAATTCTAAGAGTGAACTTAATCGTGCATCTTATGATTAGTAGTCGCTGCACATGATTGTCACAAAACTAGTCGAATTCCTCGCTCACTGACGTGCTAAATTATTCTTGAACTATATAATATCGGTATCTCCAACCCGTCTAGTGGTGACAGATCGATCGGCTACCTACATGTGATAGTAATGTGGTTCGTTTTGCGTTTCCAGGTGATGCGGTGGTTGGGCGGGCTGGGCGTGCGCTGCGGGGGCTGGCGCGGCGGCGCGCGCGCGCTGCTGCTGCTGGTGTGCTGGGGCGCGCTCGTGGCGCTGTGCCTGCCGCGCCTGGCCGCGCCGCCGGCCGCCGCGCCGCACGCGCCCAAGCGCCAGCTGCTGCAGTCCGACCCCGCCGCCTCCACCCCCGCGCCCTCCGCCACCCCCGCCGCGGCCCCCGCCGATCGCGTGCTCTCCGAGGAGCAGCTGCGCGCCGACGCGGAGCGCCAGCTGCCCTCGCTGCCGCTCACGTACTGGCACAAGCACCGCAACGACAAGAACAAGTTCTACAAGACGAAGGACTGCGCGCCGTTCCCGTCGGTGTTCGACCTCGAGTTCCACAACACGTACTGGCAGACGCTGCGCGCGAGCCAGGGCGTGTTCCACCTGTACGGCGCCTACCTGGACGCGCGCAACGCCTCGCGCATCGGGCCCGCCGTGCGCCTGCTGGCCGTGCACGACCGCATCAAGCCGACGCTCGCCACGCACTGCCAGCTGTGGTTCGAGGAGCGGCCCGACCCCGTCGTCGTGCGCGTGCTCGAGTACAAGTACGTGTGGAACAGCAAGTGGGGCAACTACCGCGACGGCGTGCTGCAGCCCTACCTGCTGGCCTGCGTGCTGCCGCCCGACGTGCGCGCGCTGCGCCCGGCCGCCGTCTCGCTCGTGGAGAAGCCCTGCGACCGCGCCACCAACTGTCTCCGAGTGCACTTCGACGAGCCGCCGGATCGCCAGCAGAAGGAGTTCGCCGTCTGCGTCAAGGGGCTCGACTTCCAGCACGAGGATCTGTCCGCGCGCCTCGTCGAGTGGATCGAGCTCATGCGGCTGCTCGGCGCCGATAAGGTCTTCTTCTACGAGCTGCAGGTGCACCCGAACATCAGCAAAGTTCTCGAGTACTATCGCGCGCGCGGCGTCGTGGAGACCACGCCCATAACGCTCCCGGGCGGGCAGCCCAACCTGCCCGGCCTGCAGCACATGTACCTCAAGAAGAAGACGACGCACAAGCGGCAGATGGAGCTCGTGCCGTACAACGACTGCCTGTACCGGCACATGTACCGCTACCGCTGGCTCGCGCTGCTCGACGTCGACGAGGTCATCGTGCCGCTGCAGGACCCCGACTGGTCCTCGCTGATGAGGCGCGTGCTGCCGCAGGCCGCGCCGGCGCAGGGCAAGCCGTCGCGCTCCTCCTACCACGCGTCCAACGTCTACTACCTGGACCGGCTGCGGCACGAGCACCGCTGGGAGGAGGGCGCGCCGCACTACATGCACATGCTGCAGCACGTGTACCGCACTCGCAACTTCACGAAGCCGGGCCAGTACGTGAAGGCGTTCCACGAGACGGGCCGCGTGCTGGCGCTGCACAACCACTTCCCGCTGGCGTGCCTGGGCGGCGCGTGCTCCTCGTACGCGCTGGACACGGCACAAGCTCGGCTGCAGCACTACCGCGCGGACTGCGTCACGGCACTGAGCAAGTCGTGCCAGGAGCTGCGCGCGGCGCCGGTGCGCGACGCGGCGCTGTGGCGCTGGGCCGAGCGCCTCGTGCCGCGCGTCACGGCCGTGCTGACGGAGCTGGGGCTGGTGCCGCCGGAGCCGGGGCTGGTGCCGCCGGAGCCGGCGCCGGCGCAGCGGTGACCCCGCGCCTAGTCAGCCGGCCCGGCCCGCGCCCGAGGCCGCCGTGACCGTGCTCTAACTATATTTTTATAAGCATTTATTTTGTATTCCTATTTATTGTATTTGTAAATAGGCGACTCGGACGTCGCGCGTCGAGTGTGGTGTCGGCCCCGTCGGGGTGCTCGACGAACGGACTATGTGAGGCTCCCCGCGGGACCTTTTGAGACGGTCGATGAGAACAAATATATGCCAGGTATTTTTGTATACGGTTTGACCGATTAGTTAGGTGAATATTACGATAGAGCGTGTAGCAGAAACGGCAGGAGTTCAAAATAAAGCGTAAATCATCGCTATAACTTGTTTCCTTTCACCCCTTTGGCCGGCGAGGTTGTTTTTCCGACAGAAATGTGCTATGCTACGTAACTAAGAATATGTATAACATCCACCGTTAAGAATATTTTTATTTTCGTAGCTGAGCGACACCGATGGAAACGGGTTAACTCAGATACGTCGCAGCATCGTATGTACAGTCAGCGTTAAATAGTCTGTATCATCCAAAGCGCCGTATATATCGTAACACGTCTTTATGCTTATAGCAATAAAGTCGTGTTACGATATATATATGGCGCTTTGTATGCTACAGACTATTTGACGCTGACTCACCGCTGACTGTACATAGAAAAGCAATCTTAACGAGCTGATTTGGTTAACTTCATCCCAGAAAACGTTAAGGCAAAGTATCGAACTAAAGGCCATATGCATACGTAAAAAACTTAACTGAAACACCTGTAGCATAGAGTCGTGACGTAACCTAACCGTATAGACCATTTGACGTTCCATTTAAGAAAAAGAACATAAATTTCATATAAATTCTATACACTACTATGTATATGCAACAGGGGTGCTAAGTTTTTTACTTATACTGAACGTGACTCGCGCTACCGAAAATGAGATATCTGCATGTTGGCTATCAGCGCTTGCATAAGTTTATTTGCATCTCTGATGACTCAAATCTGGCATCTCATTTATGTGTGATTTCTTAATACGGGCCTAGTGGAATGTTTAGCAACTTGGAGTATGTCCTGACTGGCGGTCTCCATGCGGTGTCTGGTCGAGGGTAACTCGAGGCTTCACGACCGAATATATTCCATTCCACACAAACGAAGCATCCTGCCTATCAGCTGCGCGTTAGGCATCTCGCGTTAGTGTAAACCGTGATAGAGTGCAATGAGGTTGAAAACGACCAATAGATTTAAGGCCAACGCACACCGGCTGCGTGTGCGTTGCGTGCACGCAGCAGCTCCTTGACTTTGTGCGTAACGTGTTCAAAATGGCGGCTCAAAGTCAAGGAGCTGCAACGCGCACGCGACGCGCACGCATCCGGTGTGACCCGGCCTTTAAGGTAACATACAGGGTGGGAGGGACTATAGTCTGTTTTTTATTTCCGAGGACAAAAATGACATTTCATGTGGCCTCTTTTTTACAACTCATAAATAGTGATGTGATACAACCGGTATTTACCGACAAAAATTTAGGTAGGTTCTTATGTTTATTGATATTAAAGTGTCTGTAACACAATGAGTGCATAATCCGCAAAGTTCCAAAACGATACAATACTTTAGGTAAGAATGCCACCCTTTCGGAGATATAGAATATTATTTCAATCCCTGGATTTCTTCTATGAAACGTACAAAAGGTTAAGAAGCAAATTTATACCTAGTAAATTAATAAATGCTGAGTCATATCCAGCCTGGTTTTCCTTTCCTCTTAAAAGGGCCATAAAAGAGAAATATAAGTATTTAAAAAAATATAAACGGTATAAGAATATATCTGATTTAGTTTCTTTTAATGTTTTAAGAGATAGAGTGCGGAAAATGGAGCAGGAATGCTTTGACAAGTATATGAACCGGGTGGAGAATAACATAGCCAAGAACCCGAAACAGTTTTGGTCTTTTATTAAATCTCGTTCCGGCTCCCATGGTATACCCAGCAGCTTGAAGTATGGAAATAGATTAGTAAATACTGGTAGTGACATATGTAATGCTTTTTCAGACTACTTCTTTACTACGTTCTCTCCATCTCATGGTAATAATTCCTGTTCCAGAACTAGCTCCTCATCCGAACCCTCAGCCACAATATTCAATATCGAAGTTGACCCCGAGATACTCACTAATATGCTTTTAAAATTAGATCCATCTAAGTCCGCTGGCCCGGATGATTTGCCAGCGCAATTTCTCATTAATTGTACTAAAAGTCTTGTCACTCCGATTTCCCTACTTTTCAAGCGGTCTTTCTCTGAGTGTTCTGTACCATCACTATGGAAATCGGCCTTCATAACACCGGTCCATAAAAAAGGACCTAAAACTGAAATAGTCAACTACAGGCCAATTTCTAAATTATGCATATTAGCTAAAGTGCAGGAAAAAATTGTTTACAACCAAGTGTATGGGGCTCTAAAACACTCCTTCAGTCCTAACCAGCACGGTTTCCTCAAACAACGATCCACAGTATCCAATCTTGTACTCCTTAACGATTACGTCACTGAAGCAATGGACACTGGCTTCCAAGTTGATGTAATTTACACAGATTACAGCAAAGCATTCGACAGGATTGATCATGACTTGCTAATATTCAAGTTATATGACATAGGGATCAATGGTGACTTATTAAGATGGTTTTCATCATACATAAAAAATAGATCTCAAGCGGTGGTCATTAACAATTATATGTCCAGTTGGGTGACGGTACCGAGTGGAGTCCCCCAAGGATCTTTGCTCGGGCCATTGCTATTTAATATATTTGTTAACGACATCAACAAATGCTTTATTCACTCTAGACTCCTTTGCTTTGCGGACGACATGAAAATCTTTGGGAAGTTAAAAACAAACCAAGACTCACTTCTTATCCAGTCTGACTTAACACGGCTCGATGATTACTGCCGAATTAATAAGCTTAACTTAAATCCTTCGAAATGTTTCTCAATTACCTTTTCACGTCAACGTAATCCAATTCATACTACTTACTTACTCAAAGGCCAACCACTAAATAAAGTTCCTTTCATGAAAGACCTAGGTGTAACTCATGACTCCAAACTTCTTTTTGATATCCATGTAAATAATATTATAGGTAGTGCCTCGAAAGCCTTAGGTTTTATAATGCGTAACTCCGCTCACTTTACTCAAGCTAAAACAATGAAAGTCCTTTATTGTTCATTAGTCAGGAGTAAGCTCGAATATGCCTCCCAAATTTGGAATCCCTGCTATAATATTTATATCGACAGGATTGAACGTATCCAAAAAAAGTTTCTAAAATTTTTGTGTTACAAAATAAAAACTCCCTATAACTCCATTAACTACTTAAACATCTGCAAAAAACATCATTTAATTCCGTTATACAAACGCCGCGAGATAGCTGATATCATCTACCTTCTTAATATTACTAGCGGTAATATTGACTGTCCCGAACTGCTTCAGAAACTACTATTTAATACACCCAATCGGTCTAAACGATATTTTCCTCCACTCTTCGTAAAAGGAGTAACATCCAAATATAGGAAAAATAGTTTTTTGATTCGCGCCAGCCGTAGTCTAAATGGTGTGTCAAAGGAGATAAATATTGACGTTTTTAATTGCGTTATTCCTCTTGTGAGGCGTAATCTAGCGAGTGAATGGTTTCAATTGTAGGTATCAATCGACCGCGTGTGGCCGCGTGTTCTTAGTATTAGATTAAATTAGTTTATAATGAGTATTATTTTGTTAACCGTATACTTTGAATCTACTTCTTAATTTGTATTAAGTATGTGCATTCGCAAAATTTGTGCGTGCTATTTAACTTAATGTTAAATAATAGGTACTTTGTCACTATAAGTGAGTTCCTATAATTGGCTCTCTACTACTACTTTAATTGTTGTTTAGTTTTTAAGGCTGTTGGTTCTCCATGAACAAATAAAATAAAATAAAATAAAAAAATAAAATTTGTAAATACACCATATTTCTCATATTTAAAGGTACATTTTATTTGATTCGAAACTCATTACAATGCTCATTATTTATCTTTCAAAGCTGAAAACTTTGGCTGAAAATACGCCAAACCCGCTTTATTTCTCTGCATTATCATTTCTAGCAACGGAATCACATACGTAGGCACTATTTATCCAATAGTAGGTTAAAGGTTGAATACAATGTAGTTATTATATGTAATTAATTTTCGATGAGTACCTAAAAATATTTATTATTTATCGTAAAAAGTAATTATTATTATATCGGTTATTAAGAATTACACCACGAAGCGAAACAAAGGACAGCACTGTTTCTTAAAAGCTGGCCACATTATTTTTACGTTTGACATTTGTAGCTGTCATATTTGTCTTCGGAAATAAAAAACAGACTTTATACCGACATACTTTAGCCATGAATTCCTGGTGGTGTGACGAGTAAATAATGTTATATCAACATGGGTCGAATATTGTCATTTTACATTAATAGTCTTATGGAACAAAATAAATCAGTAAATTCAGCCCCTCGTTATAAACATGTCCTTACTGGAGGAAAAGTTATCAAAAAGTAAAAAAAAGCTAAAATGGAAACGAAAGGTCAATTTTTTGGCCTCGTAGTCGCTTACCATCAAACACTGCGAAGGTACTAATTTGTGTCCGTCAAGATAGCGTACACCGTGAAGATATTCAGAATCTGATGTAGCCAATAAATAGTACCCAAATAGTACCGACGAAATACCTAGGTGAAAAAAATAGTACCCTTAAACTTTCCGAAATATAAGGCCTGTTCACGGTGTACGCTACCGGGCCGTCAAGCTGGCGTACACCGTTTGTATCTCTGGAACGGCTTTGTTTTCGGGAACGTTTTATATGTCAAAAAATAGTACCCAAATAGTACCCTAGGGCCCTAAAATTTTACTTCTCTAGCTATCGTAGAAGCCGAGATATTCCATGACTTAACGGTGTACGGGCGGTAACTTGTGTAAGTATTTATGGCTGCACAGAACGAAAAGCACACAGGTGAGTGTCAACAACGAAGTTGCCAAGCTATACTATAACTGCCTACGAAATAGTTGGCAAGCCTAGTGTGTAGTGTGAAGTGTGGGTGGCGAGGATTGCGAATGAATGTTAATAGCGGGAAACGAGTATGAAATTGTTTATTAACTCCAACGACAAACTGTTACTATTTACAAAGTTAATTAAAATTTTAATGAAATGTTAAAATGCCATAAAATCTGTTTGAATGCACGGTCGTGGCGGAATCAAGACGGAATCCGTTAATGTATTAGGTAATGATTAAATCTAATCGGTAATAAATGTAACTAAATAATCGCACGCAGGCGCATGGCACGTGTTAGCCTGTTAGGTGCATTTAGGGTTGCCAACTTTTTCTTGGACAAATATAGTATTTTCCAGTCAAAGGCTTAAAAAAATAGTACACTGAAGAGAAAATATAGGATACTTTGAAGAAAAAGGCCTTTAAAGAGTGTAAATTAATTGATTACTAACATTCCATCTACATTTCCAATTGGGTGGGGCAACTATATGAGCCGAGAAAGCCCGTATCTAACCAAATAATAATAATAATTTATTCACTTAAACCTTACATTTACAATCATGGCACGAATCTTAACAAAGAAAAATATTAGGTTTGTTTGTCGCAGTGTTACCAGGTTTGGGTCTCTGCCTCTCGAACTAGGACAAAGCCTGTGACTCGAGAGTCAGTGATTCCTCCGTGGATAGTACTTAACAAATAAGGTGGAATAACGTTGGTTAATACCATTAGATTGAATACCTTCAGATTTAAAAGTAATACAATAATAGGGATGGCGACTGGGTTAAAACTATATAATTCTATTTAGTCCGTCAGTTAGATTATGGAAAAATATGGGACACGTATTTTTTGGTTTATCAAAATATTAAAAATCGACAAAGTTATAGATCATCAAACTTCTGGAGTGGGGGCTTGTGACGTCACTCCTAGGTGAAATTTGTACCTAGGTGTGACGTCATTCGAAACTTCTAAGCACTCTATCCTTGTCATTTTTTGTTTGTCAAACAAAAGAAAAAATACGTGTACAATCTTTTTTAATAATCTAACTGACGGACTAAACAGTTTTTTTTAGTCGTCTAGCCCATTATGTTTCTTTTCTAGACAGAGCCGTATTTGGGGGAGGACAGGCGGGGCTACCGCCCCGGGCCTCCACAACACTTCCCTAATAAGTAGGGGCCTCCATTAGTCCGTTAGGGGCCTCCGCTCCTTCGTTGCCCCAGGACCTTCACATCTCCAAATCCGGCTCTGTTTCTAGACTGGGTAATACAAAAGTTCTAGTGTTGTTAGGCTAGGTAGAGAAAAAAGAAAAGAAAAGGAATGCAATTTGAAACAGTAGCTTAAAACAAGAACAAAATGTTAGTCTTATGCAAAACAAATGTATTAGATATTATGTAAGCATTTAGTGGCAGTATACACATGACAGATTTAAATAAATAAATAATAATTATATTTTTTTTAGTGTTAATCTCCATTCAAGATGGTGAGAGTGAGGTGAGAGATGTTGTCGACGTCTGCGGATGTGGTGAAAATGAAATTAGTTGCCGCTTTGATCTTAATGGATTAAGCTTTTATTTTATACATTTTAAGAGGTCTTCAGTTTCCTGGTAAGTTAGAGGCTGAAGCCATGATTTTAATTTCTTTTTACATGCATAACTATTTAGTGTGTAGATGTTTTGTTGTTTACTAGCTTTATTGTAGATACGGGCACTCATGGAAGCATACTGGCGGCTAGCGAAGACCGTCCGATTCGCTGCCACTGGGCAGACTAAGGTCTTACTACGTTTCCGAACTATTTCTGCGTTGAGGGGAAGATGACTATGACGACGAAGAATAGCACGAAGTACATACAGTTGCCTGACTGATAAAACGTTACACTCGGCATATAATTGAGATGTGGGATGTCTGTAAGGTTTAGACATTGCAACTTTCGGGACTGCTCGTTGTGCACGTTCTAGCTGGAGGAGGGAGGTTTTGCCTGCGGCACCCCAAATTGGTATACAGTATTGATTGGCAAAGAGAAGTATACACCATCATTAGGGTTTTATAGTCAGCAGAGTGACGGAGTTTCTTCAGAATATATATTAGTTTCCTGACTCGGGTTGACAAGGAAGCTATGTGGGCATGCCAGTCCAACTTTTGGTCGATGGTTATGCCGAGGTATTTTATACTACCTACATCTGTTAGAAAGACTGGGACAAAGACAATTGGGTGAGGGAGTTTGACAGATATGACTTTTTATGGTGAAATAAGCCGGTGGTAGCGAAGCTGAGGTTATTGCGAACGGAATAAATTTCATTTTGTCCAAGTTAAGGGTAAGTAGGTTGGACTTTAGCCATTTCATGACAGTTGAAAGCCCAAGTTCTGCCTGGCGTTTTGTGTCATCCCAGTTGGAGCCATGGAACAATAGAATTGTCCATAGATGTTGACATTTAATGAAAAAAAAAACTACGTATATGGAGTAATATCGGCCCCATTTGTAAGGACTGGTAGAAATATAGTATTTTTGCGAATTATATATTTCTTCAACAGTATATCGTTACACAAAGTCAAAATATAGTACAATTGGTACTATATTTTACAGTACGGTTGGCAACCCTAGGTGCATTGCACCGAACACCTAACAGTACGATACAGGGTGAACGTCAGAATGAAAGGTGGACCTTGTTTTGGATATAGTTCTCCTTGAGGGTAATGAGGATAGTAACAAATTATTCAACTAATAGTACATTATGTATCAAGGGCGGTAAGTAAGGAATTACAAACGAGTGTTTGTTACAAGGCCGAGACGAAGCCGAGGGCTTTTATAACACGAGTTTGTAATTCCTTTACCGCCCGTGGCACACACAATGTTTTTCATCACACTTGTGAGGAAATCTGATTAAAATAACATTACTTAACCTAAATAAAATTGTAAAACAGACAGTGACATTAGTGACATAGATCCATAGACAATGCGGATGCCAAGTCACGTTCGGAAACCATAGCGGTAAAGACCTAAAATGGTTGATTTTATATTTGCAAAATACTGAAATACAATATTTAAACATTTTATTTAGTCGCATGGCAAGAAAAAACAAGAGAAAAACAGATACAGAAAAGGTAATAATAATCATAAAATGCACTCCAGAGAATTAATCCACTTCACAGCTTCGTCGGTCAGTGTAATCAGGTCTTCCGGGGGCCCTCCGGTGTATCGGGTTGATGGGCACTCTTGAAAAATATGATAGATACTTTGCTCCTCAGCACCACAGTGACACGCAGGTGACTCGTTCCAGCCGCAGCGGTATCTGTATAGGGCGCAGCGACCGTGTCCAGTGCGCAGCCTGTTCAGGGTGCACCAGGTTCGCCTCGGTAGATCAAACCCCTCTATTCTGGCACCTGGCACCAACTCCGAACCGAAATTGCCAGACATTGCTGTCGTCCATAATTGTGCCCACTCCTGGCTGGTGTCATAAACCTCTTTTGAAAGGGATAGCGCAATGTTGTAAGGTGGGTTTCTGGACTTTAGGCGGTTCTTTATAGGGTCCATAAACTCACTGTGCATGGGAAGGTTCGGTTTATCCCTGATCTTTCTATATTCCCTCATAAGCGCCTCCTTTCGACGCAGGTCAGGCGGAGGGATCTGACATAAAACAGGCAGCCACTGACATGGAGTGGACTGTAACGTGCCGGAAATGAGACGCATGGTTTTGTTCAGCTCGGTGTCGACTTTGGTGGTGTGAGCACTGCCAAGCCAGGCTGGTGCACAGTATTCCGCTGTGGAGAAAACCAAAGAAAGTGCGGAAGTACGAAGAACATTCGCGTTTGCTCCCCAGGACGTACCGGTTAGTTTTTGGATTAGGCTATTACGGGTTTGTAGCTTACGTGCAGTGCCGGCAAGATGTTCTTTGAAAGTCAGGGAGCGGTCGAGAGTGACGCCGAGGTATTTTGGGGTAGGATTATGTTTTACAGTCGAACCGTTTAGGGACACTTCAAGCTCATGGTTTGCCAGCTGGTTGTGCAAGTGGAAACAGCATACTTCGGTTTTGCTCGTGCTTGGTGTGAGACGCCACGTTCTAAAATACCTCGACAGTATCTCCATGTCTTCAGTCAGGCAGCATTCCAAGCTATCAAAAGACTTATGTTGCGTGACGAGGCAGATGTCGTCGGCGTAAATAAACTTCCGAGAATGGGTGGTAGGCAGATCATGTATGTATAGATTGAACAGGGAAGGGGCTAGGACAGAGCCCTGAGGTAGACCGTTGTTCAGCTTCCTCACACTGCTGACCTGGCTACCCAGGTGCACACAGAAACGTCTCTGAGAGAGCATGGTGGATATGAGTCGGACAATTTCCAAGCTAGGGACCGCGGCTAGTAGCTTAAAAAGCAGCCCCTCTCTCCAAACCGTGTCGTATGCTGCTGTGAGGTCGATGAACGCAGCCCCCGATTTAAGTTCTTTCTGGAAGCCGGTCTCTATATGTGTCGTCAAAGCCAAGACTTGGTCTGTACAACTTCGCCCACATCGGAAACCTGCTTGCTCTACGGGGGTTACTTTATCTATGAGATGAGCTATTCGTTTCAGCAGGGCTCTTTCGAGAAGTTTGTAACAGTTGCTCAGTAAAGCAATTGGGCGGTAGCTAGCGGGATCATCCTCACTCTTTCCTGGCTTCAGTAATGCAATTCTTTTTGACTCAGTAAATAGCCTTGGTAGTTTGTTAGACTTAAGAATATCGGAGAAGAAGAGTGATAGCCATCTTGTAGCGTGTGGGCCTAGTCTTATTAAGAACTCGTTGTAGACACCGTCAACACCTGCTGCTTTTCCTGTTTGCAGTCCTTTAATAGCGAGGTTTATTTCATCAGGTGAAAACGCTCTTGACAATTCTAGATCAGGTGTAAGTTCAGCCTTCAGTTGTTGCAGCTTCTTTTTTATTTTCTTTGTCTCCAGTTTGTCTCCTTTTGCTCTAGACATAGTGACTATCCTGTTTGCTATTTTATTTGGGTGAAGTGTAGAGGTAGATCGCGTTGCCGACTTCTTCCCAGTGAGTTTGTTTAGGACACTCCATGCTTTACGGCTGGAACGCTTGAAATCCATGGATTTGACTGTGTTCTTCCACTTATTACTTCGGTTCTCATCTAAAGTAGCTAGGAGTTCAGTACCAATTGAGCAGTCTCCAGTTTGTTGGTATTCCTTAAAAAGCCTTTCGCTATCCTCATTCCACCCAGGGATATATTCCTTTCTGAAACCCCGACACACGTGAGACTTAGCGGAAGATAGTACCAGCCCCTGGAAGCGTGTGTAGTTACCTACTGTGGGGGGTATAAATCGAACTCCTGCATCCACTTTTGCTGCGTAACTTGGCCAGTCTGCACGGTTGAAATTCCAGCGCGGTAATGGCATTGATTTAATAAGGGGTATTTTCAATCCCACTTCAAGCACTACAGGTCTATGTTGGCTGTTGGGGAAATCTCGAAGGACGAGCCGGTTTGTTGGAAGAGGTGTGCCTGCGGTATCTTTGGTAACAAAGGTAAGGTCCGGATTGTAGTCTTTTTTCCAGCGGGCTGAGTGGAAAGTACCCCTGTCCTTGGCATTAAAGACTAGAAATAGGTTGTTTGATTCCGCCCACTGAGCCAGGGCCAGCCCGTTTGCATCGTTTGTAGTATAACGCCAAGTCGTATGGTGACTGTTAAAATCCCCAGTGTTGATGCATGGGTGTTGGAAGGAGGGGAGACCGTTTTCAGCCCAAGTAGCTAGCGGGGGTTTATAAATATTTGCAATCTTGAAGTCATCCACCTGTATGACTATGATAAAGTTATTAGCTGAGTCATCAGAGTACACGAGGCTGGGTTGTTTCAAATCGGACTTGGCATAGGTGGCAATGCCGTATTTATTGTGATTCAGAGCGCTAACCAGCTCAAAACCTGGTATTTTACCTCTACTACGGATATCCTGATCATCTTTTGTGTGTGTTTCTTGGAGGTTTATGATGTCAATTTTATGTTCTAGCGCAAGTTTTGACAAATATTCACATTTTGATCTACTTAAACCTTCTACATTAATCTGACAGATTCGGACGGAAGGTCCGAGATCTCTGGTCTGTAGGTTCTTAAAATACTCCTTCTTTGACATCATGTATTAATTCGCTTCTGGTAGGTAGATTGCACTTCTATATTCTGTATCTGGTATCTAGCTACGAGACTCATAAAGAGCAGTGTAGCAGCCAAGGTTGATTACTCTTTAGCACCACCCGGGGGACACGTGCAAGGCAACACAGGGTAGTCTTCTTGCGGACGCGAGTAATCTTCGTCCCCCAAATTCAAACATTTAATTAATGTTACAGAAATATGTGTTTACATGTATTTGCAATAACAATTCTCTTTAAATAAATATTTCAGTGATAAAAGTTAAAAATCGTAGGTTGGCGTTTCCTTTGAAAATGACAAATAAAACAGAACCAAATTCAAATTTAAAAAGAAAACCATTACGCCCTAGGGCGTAATAGGTCATTTACGGCCCGCAGAACCTACGTGTAATGAGACCATTTTCGAGCAAGTGTGATGAAAAGGTATTTTGACGCCTCAACGTACATATAGCTTTAGTTGGATAATTTGGGAAGAAGATGTACTCATCTCAGGTGGGCGATCATCATTCTCTGAATAGCGATCGTGTGCTCATTCCGAACCATTCTCGAAGGCTTCTGAGCCTAGATGTCTGACGTCTGCCTGGTCTTCGGCGTCCCTGTGTCTTCCCTTGAATTATTAATTGTAGAATGTCGCTGCTGTTTGCTGAGGAACGAATTATCTGAACTTTCCGTTGGGATCCTGACACTCCGATACAGGTATCGTAGCGTAACCGTCATTACTTTGTGTCCGTCAAGATAGCGTACACCGTAAAGATATTCAGAATCTGATGCAGCCAATAAATAGTACCCAAATAGTACCGACGAAATACCTAGGTGAAAAAAATAGTACCCTTTCACGGTGTACGCTACCGGGCGTCAAGCTGGCGTGCACCGTTTGTATCTCTGGAACGGCTTTGATTTTGGAAACGCTTTATATCTCAAAAAATAGTACCCAAATAAGTACCCTAGGGCCCTAAAATTTCATTTCTCTAGCTATCGTAGATATCTAGATATTCCATGACATTCAGCTGGCGTACCCGGGAATTTCTTATAGAAAGAGCTCACTATATCTCGGCTTCTACGATAGGTAGAGAAATGAAATTGTTCTCGCAACATGAGAACTGTTTTGATTTTAAAAATTGCTGCATTTTAACTACTATGCAGAACTCACGTCAGATATGCGCCCATAACTATCTGTTTACTTCAGCCAATTTAAAGATCTGACGCAAGAACTATTAAACACTCAGTATACCTTCAGTAAATAATGGCTAAACATATGAGCTAAATGTAAAGAGGCGTATGTTATGAGTCGTTCACCTTTGGTACCTAGTTTATAAGCGATTTAATACATTTTTTACTAAAGGCACTGAACCATAAACCAAAAATACAGGCGCCTAGCTACGATGTCGGTCGTGCGCCGGCGCTGCTGGTTGCCGCCCCGCGCGCCCCAGGCGCTGGCGCAATTCTCTATGTCATATCCAATCCACATTGATTTAATATACCTTATTTTATTTAATATATGTATATGGGAATATTAAATCAATGCAAATCCACAGTTCTCGTAGTCACAGTATAATAGCTGTATTTTTTCTTCCTACAAATGGTACATCGCGCGCTTGGATGTGTGCGCGCCGTGTAAGAACGCACTACAAGCGAAGGTGTAAGAATGTTCCAGTATGGATCGCACTCACACAGACGCGCGATCGTGCATCTGTGTAAATACGTGTCGCGCGCTCCTAAACGGCCGAATTTGGACTACTTGTTCGTCTTTATACTTTGGTACAGAGGTACTCTGCCGTCCTATGTCTAAAACTAGACTAACCTCTATGGAGTTGTATGGAGGTTAGACCAGTTTTAGATATCGGACGGCAGTACTTATAAAGTGCCAATGTGGTTTTTTTGACGCATCGCGCATGCAGAGACATCCCTGTTACCCGTACAGCCTAGAGCGGGCGAGACATGCACAGACACACGTTTTTAGGTACAATTTTTATTCAAAGTAGTGCTTGAGGATATGGCATCAATCTGGACGATTGATTGAACTCATAAAGCCCCTTTGAGACTGCGCTGCGCGAGCGTAGACCGTAACTCTATTGTAGTATTGCTACCTTTAGCGCTAGCATTAATCGTCGTTAAACGACGAAACAAAAAATTCAACAACACCCCAGAAACCGCCAAAGCCGGCTGGGTGGGTTGAGGCCAAAACCACGTATTAAAGTAGACCCAACAAATGCTTATACTTCGCGTGCCATGATTTATGACATAATATGGTTGCGTTTTGCGCTAATTACCTCTTAGTGCAGTGGTTCCGAACCTGTCATATTAAGTCGTTTTTCTTTGAGTACTTTCATATACTTATCTGTATTACCTATTTTTTGGAGGGGTAATGATACAAATCTAGAGGGGGCCTGTGGGTGATGTGGCAATAAAGGTTAGGAACCACTGTCTTAGTTGCACTGTCGCAAACTGTTAAACGCAAAAATCTGACACGCAACGTTCTCATACAAATCGAGGAACTTTTTACTTCTATCTCTATATTATGTATATTTCAGTGTGTGCGCCGCAAAATCGGTCCGCTCTGAGTAAAAGTTACGTGCGCCCACTAGGCGGGTGGTTGGTCGGGAATCGTGAAAGTGTTCACCAGCACTTATATATACTGATACACAGGCGTCTAAAAACGCTATCCAAGCGCATATGCGGCGTCGCGGTATTGCTATTATCTTATTGCAGGCGCCAACATACCAATATGCTCAAAAGTCTCAAAGGGCATTTCTCCAGAAATATGCCTGCGACTCATTCATCTGTCTCCATACATTTAGTATGAAAAAGGGCCAGATCGATGAGGTGACCGCAGACATATTTCTGGAGAAACGCCCCAAAACATAGTCGAATTCAGAACCGTCCTTCTTTTAAAAGTCAGATAAAAGTTAAAACATTCTCAAGAATCTAATCGAATCTTCGAGTATTTCTTAGATTATCGCAAACCAGGGAAATAAATATATCGTCTGCTGACTGATAAGCAAAAGTCACCAAGTAACAAATACCTACTTAAAGCAAAGCTCGTATCTCAGTATTGAATTACTAATTAGATACGACCTTTTGAAGAGCAGTGACAGAAGTTTTAGTGACTTGCTTTTCAGCAGTCGAATCGAGACAGAAGGAAAGAGTTCGTTGATTTGTATAGAAACCAAGCGTGTAACGTTTTTCGTTAGGCGTTTGACGCCAAAAGTGTAATTTAGTATGGAAAACAAATACTCAATTTCATTTAGTGGTATTTGAACAATCAATAATACAATTATTATCAGATTGTCAAAACTATATTGGAGGCAACTGAAGTTAACAGCGTGCAAAGTAGGTCGCCGCCACTTCTTTTTAGTACACGAGGTACATACACGTTTTCCTTCTACTATCCAGGTAGTATATCTGTGTGTCGCAAACAGACAGACTGGTGGGCGGAGAAAAATGTAGGTATGTGCCTCTCTATCCGAGCCGTTCAGCAGTTAGCCGTTAGACTGTGATAGAATACCTAATATTTTGAGCACTGTGTCATGTGTCATCCAGAATTTATTGTTATTTCCTGGTGACTACAGTAGGTACCCAGCTGTCGTTGCAGAGAGCGACGAATCGTTCACTAGAGGTATCGTCTCACGCTCAGTCAATAGGCTCGTTTAAGGAGCACAATTCGCCGAGCGCCTCATACTGCTATTGAGCCTCAATAGGCAACATTGTATCTTTGCCCCACGTACCGATTACCGAACAGTCGTAGCGTTTGTAACTACACCACACTTACTTATATTGTTCACCCAGAGATCCGCAGACAGTGGTCATAAACAGGGCTCGGATCGGTGTCTTCTCTATACAAAAACTCTTTCTTTGGTTTATTATTTCATTTTTTAATAGGACAATACAGCGTGGGAGGGACTATACCGACCAACTTTAACTATAGATTCTAACAACTATTAGGAGTAAAAAATGTTATGTGATGTATAGTCGAAAAACGCTTACTTTCCGAGATATTCATTATTTTGTAAATGAAAAATCCCAAGTGTGTAACAAGCCCTAATAAATGTGACTAAGATACCTTACCTATTTTTTTTAAATCCTTTAACTAAACAGGAATTAACCTTCGCAGTATTTGATGGTAAGCGAGTACGAGGCCAAAAAATTGACCTTTCGTTTCCATTTTAGCTTTTTTTTTTCTTTTGGATAACTATTCAGCCAGTAAGGACATGTTTATAACGAGGGGCTTAATTTACTGATTTATTTTGTTCCATAAGACTATTAATGTAAAATAACAATATTCGACCCATGTTGATATAACATAAACACCACCAGGAATTCATGGCTAAAGTATGTCGGTATAGTCCCTCCCACCCTGTATAATATTATGAAATCATTACTTAACTACATGAGCCCTACACGTGCTTACACGAAAAGCATGAAATAATGCAAAATGTATTGGGCTATTTTGGGGTTTTTGCAAAATACCGGTTTCGAGCCCTGGTGGATAAGTATGCGATCTGGGACTTTCTTTATTACAGCCCGTGGTTTCACAGTTTTACCGTTTCCCTTAGCCAGGTAGCCGCGCAGCGGGTGGGAAATACCACTAACGGCCGGGGCGGACGTAATAGTACATTACACAACTAGGGTGGTAATATAAATAAAGGCCGAGATCGCAGAAGTTTGCGGCCCGAGCTGCAAGCGAGGGACATAAATATGCGATCGAGCGCTTTCTTTATTACCTCCCGTGTTGTGTACATCACTTTATGTCTACACTTGGTTAGAAAGCGGCGTACGCGTAGCGTGCGGAAAAAGCCACTTTATGGCCAGGTGTGGCATAAAGTATGTTTGGACACCAGGAAGTAATGGTCACGTTCGTTATAGGTACAGCCATACATGCGTGTGCGCTAAGGGAGCTATAAATAAGCTGGCAATGAGGAACCGCCGTCTGCTGCGCGTAGTGGCTCCGTCAAGCTCTGCATAATCTGTGCCAAGCCATTTATTTATTTAGAGTTCAAAAATGTAATCTTACACCTAGATACATATCTAAAACATTGCTAAATCTTAAAACTCTTTGCCATGCCCTTCCAGGGCCCATATGGGACTGAATGTACTATTATTAAGATCTGTACAGCGATGGTTTGCAATAAACGCTATGACTATGACTATTTTCACAATAAGTTTTATTTACATTACATCATATTTCACTATCAGTAAGATTATAAATACATGTCCAGACAAACGTTTAAAGACAGTGCCATAACAGCCAAAAAAGACCGAGACCTGTACTATATCACAAACTATCGAAGTCTGTAAGGTCTGTTTACATAATGGGCCCGTCGGTGTACAATAGACTACCCGCGAATATCAGAGATGCAGCTTCCACCGCAGCATTTAGAATCAGGTTACGCAAGTGGCTTTTAGACCTGACCCTGTACAGAGTGGGAGATTATTTTGAATTACCATGCACGTGAGACATTTAATAGTGTTAGTGTTATTAGTGTGAGTGTTATTATATTAATATTATATACATTTTGCAGATAATGGCTGTCAAATAATGTACTGATTACCTAATTGACCTGTAACTTTGGTGTTATCAATAAATATTTGTATTTGTATACTCTGTCCTGTTAGGTATTTAAATAAAGGTAAACAAAAAAACCACGTGACTCGGCTCGTTCAGCCAGTAGTATTGCGCCACAGATACAAAACGTTACTTTGAATGGCTGAACGAGCCGAGACACGTGGTTTTTTTGTTTACCTTTATTTAAATACCTAACAGGACACAGTATAGGGCTAGTTACGTGTTACATGGCACAATAGTTTAAATGCAAAACATATTCCTAGTTCCACGCCCAGGCAATTGAACACGACGATTATACAATACGACTTCAGCTACAGATATTTATTTGCATGTAGTTCAGGATTCGTCACATTCATTGTTTGATGGGCGCTTTGACAAGGGTCATCTTCTACATAAATGTCATCACACGCATGGGGATGAGAGGGAGTTTATCCAAACTAGTAAGTTTATGTTAGAAAAATGAAAATGTTATGTTAAAATGTGGCCTAGAAATCTGAAAATCGTAAAACATGGATACTCCCCCTACGCCCCTAACGGTCTTATTTTTTGTGTCGTACAATGTCGTTGTTTTGTTGCAAAAAAAGGTCAACTGAGTATTTTTTTTGGTTGATGGGTTTGCATTTGATCTTGGTCTCACCTGATGGAAAGAGAGAAACTATGCACAGCACCAACCTGGTGCTTTGGATAGGTTATGATTATAGGTTTACACGGGCTAGTTTCCCGCAGCTCGGCATCTGATATGCGCCTATTTTGCATGTAGATGTGTAATTTGTATGCTGTAACTGTTTTCTTTTATATATACTACGGTAGCAAACAAGCGTACGGCCTGCCTGATGGTAAGCAGTCACCGCAGCCTATGGACGCTTGCAACAAGGGCATTACGTGCGCGTTGCCGACCCTTTAAGAACCTATTCACTCCCTTCTGGAAGAACTCCATACTGTAGCCTTCCGGGAAAAACGTGGCAGGGAGTTCATTCCACATCTGTTGGTAATCCAAAATAAATAAAATAAATTTGAGTTTCCGGACTCGGCCGCCGCACTGCCGGGTCCGCGCGCCCCCTTAGTATGCTGGACGCTGTAATCGCTACACACACACAGGCCTGCTGACAATTAATTTTGTATGAAACGACGGCACCCAATGAGCTGCACTAACACACATGAGCACATGACATTGACATTGTATTAGGTTACAAAGGAACATGTTCAATTTAGGGTTGGCTACGCTAGTTTAGGGACCATTCATTTATTACGTATGACGATTTTTGCCAGTTTTTGACCCCCTCCCCCTATGTAAGAAAAAATAAGAATTGGTCCCCCCCTTTAAATTTATTACGTAAGGATCTAAGGGCAAAATGATCCTACGTTTGGGCTGTTCTAATTTAAATTGTTCAATGAACCATTTCTGTAGGGACGTTTAATTGCAGATAGAAATAGTTTAAAATTTTTTGGTAAAATTCCTATACGCAACCGAGCACGGATTCGCGCGCTTTTTTAAAAATATAATCTTAACTTTGCGCATTTTTATGATCTTTTGCGTAAGAACTATCAAAGCTCCCTCCCACCCCCTTGCAAGAAAAAATAAGACTTGGTCGACCCCCCTCCCCCCTAAATCGTCTTACGTAATAAATGAATGGCCCCTTACTATAGATTAGTGATATAAACAATAATCATACACCGTATGTTACATCACTCCAGGCCGTAAGCTGCCTTTTTCAGCCACGCTATGCGGAGAGAAAATCCTACTTCCTGGTCAGGCGGAAGAAGAAAGATTTAATGAATAGTATATTACACATACACATCAAAGGCGGTAAAATAAAGAATGTCCCATATTATCGCAGACGTTTATGCGGTCTGGAGCTTTCTTTATTTCTGACCGTGGTGACTGTTGTGAAATTGTTTATGATTTACACCATTTCACGTATTCTTTGACCAGTAAATATGATAATAGCGTAAAGTATGAAACTATAAAATGGAACAAATTTCAACCAAACAGGATATTAAGTAATAGTATACGCTTCTCTCTTCTTCACTCTTCTTTTCGTCTTCATCATCATCACTGTATATTAAAGAATAACCCAGATTGCAGGCGTTGGTGAATTTATGCCTTCGCCTGCAACTACCAAACCAGACTCGATAAAAAAGTCCCATTCCCATTGCCATCCATGGTGTGTTGGTGTGTACACAATTTTACGTCTACCCTTAGTGCTGTGTTCTTCTAGCGCGGTGGGTGGAAAATGCCACTAAGGGCCTTATCACACTTGCGCTTTGCTCTTACGGCCCAAGATGACGTAAAATATTTTCATAAGGAACTGAACGATAAATAGACAGCGAACCTGCACGAGAGAGCGAGACCTCGTTCCAGTATCGTTTGTTTCATTTTATTTGTTCTGATTAACGCGAACGTATATAGGCCGAGTTAATAATATATGGATTTATCATATCACCCTTCCGTTTACTCACATATTTATAAGATAAGTAAAATTAAGGCAAGTTGCATCAGCAAACCACCTAATATACGAGGAAATATACGAGGGTGGGTTGATAAGTACCTACCTGTCTTGAGGTATTTAGAGTAAAGATAGAAAAACCTTATGTTAATACAATTTGTAGCTAGGCTATTTACTAGCTCAATACACTAAGTATTATTGTTGTGGCATTATTTTTTTCTTACAAATTACAAAATTGTAAAGTAGTCGCATGACAGGCTTCTGGGTATCTTTACTAGGGTACAACTTTTTTCTTTTTCTATTTTTTTAACTTGGTGAATACAAATAACTTGCTAGAAATCCAGTGTAAACAATGGTGATAGATCAATAAATACTCGCTATCCTGTTTTTTCCTGAACCCACTTGCAAGTTGAGATCGTGATTCCATTTTTGGTGCTCATTTGGAGCCACACGCTGTTGCTTATCCCATTGTTGTGAATAATGTGTTTAAGTTTCTTAAAATCACCAACACGTAAGTCAAGGACTTTAGCTATCACCTAAATCTTCATCATTGATCACTAGACATGTGGTTTCCAATTTATTATATGATTTATTAGTCGGTGTCAATTTTGAGCCAATACTGTCAAGAATCGGCTCTTTTTTAAAAAAAAACTATATTCTAATAAAAACACTGTCAACTATAACAGTTAACTAGAGGGTCTCCCAAAATAGACATAATATTATTTTTCTACTCCTGTACTGTTATCTGTCTTTTACTTCACGGTCACGAACACTAATATAAGAACATACATAATATGAGTTCAGAGAAGTCTATACTCTATTCCCCATAACAGCACTAAGTGTCGTTATAGTCACTTTACGTTATTGCTAGCAGCCACAGACTTCTAAATCTAGGTTAAACTTAGGTCAAGGATTAAGCGCTCAATTTTAACTTTACGGTAAAAATGCACAACTACCAACTTAACAAACAATTAAATTCCTACGGTTTTTAAGAAAAATAAAACTTTCCGAACTAAATTCATTGATGCCAACATAAAAAAAGTATTTTTAATTTAAGTGTATTTTAAATTAAAAAAAAAAGTTTACCATAGACACATACTGTCAGTCAAACGTCATATTTGCCTTGTTTCCAGGTTATGATTAATTTTGTATTTTATAATTTAAAACCTCGTCGTAGAAAAAGTATTGTATGCAACGTTGTATAATTAAAAATGAAAAAACGCTCATTGCGTCTCTATTTGCGATACTCGCCGCTTTCGCGGCTCGTATCGTACCACTTATACAACTGTTGCATAAAATACTATTTTTCATTACCTATTAAATAAAAAAATATGTGTGGATCTTGCGGCGAACTGTTTTAATTTTTTCATAGTTACGTCCACGTCGTCGTCGGAATCGTGCAGTTTGTGATCCATAATTCAAAGAATAAAGATGCGACTGTATTGAAATTTGGCCTAAATACTTCTAAATAATGTGTCATACAATAGCCGGAAATATGAGCATGTCAAGATTCTAGAAGTACTTAAAGACAGGTACTTATCAACCCACCCTCGTACAATGTACAGTAAGGTCGAAAAGTGTAAACACATTTATGCCACACCTGCTGCGCGTACGGAAAAAGCCGCTTTCTGGCCAAGTGTCGACATAAAATGATGTACACAAGACGGGAGGTAAAGAAACCTTTGTTTTACCACCCTAGTTGTGCCAGAGGAATAAGGTGACCGCAGACATATTTCTGAAGAATAACCCTAGTGACATGTCGTCTGCAGCTGCGTTGCGGTCAGCTGGTTCAGTAAGGATAAGAACCAGCAGTGAGCGGCAGCCCTGACGGGGCCAGTAATGGAGCCCGTATTTGGCAGACAAAGGCCCCGGCGCAGGCGCAGCCAGTCCGCCGCCAGCGCGCGCCGCCAGCTCTCGCAGGTAACTCTTTATTTACCAGACTCCCTGCTTGAGGGATTTCCCCGGGGTTGGGCCACCAGCTATTCGTTCACCTACGGTCCTTAGGTGACTAGCCTTCCACAATCTATCAGGTCCGCACAGTAATCTGCGCTTACCCTTATCTCTAAGTCTGTCTATAAAAGTGAAAGAAGTTAAACCTTAAAGAAAGTGTGCGTCCTTATTTAAGTTTTAAAATAACGTTAAGTATACGGTTCGAATTGATAAGCTTATTTTTTGAAGTCGGTTGAAAAAGATAGTGTGTGGTAGGTATTATAGCCTAGAAGAGTAGCAGTCGCCGCTATCGATGTTTGTTTGGGACTCTATTTAATTTGACACGTTATGCGTTTGTAGCTGTAGTTTCATGCCTTAAGGGCTATCAAAATAGTTAATAGTACATTGTGTATCAAGGGCGGTAAGTAAGGAATTACAAACGAGTGTTTGTTACAAGCCCGAGGCGAAGCCAAGGGCTTTAACAACACGAGTTTGTAATTCCTTTACCGCCCGTGGCACACACAATGTTTTTCATCACACTTGTGAGGAAATCTGATTAAAATAACCTTACTTAACCTAAATAAAATTGTAAAACTGACAGTGACATTAGTGACATTATCCATAGACAATGCGACTTCACGTCACGTTCGGAAACCATAGCGGTAAAGACTTAAAATGGTTGATTATATTTTTGCAAAATACTGAAATGCACTATTTAAACATTTAATTAATGTTACAGAAATATGTGTATACATGTATTTGCAATAACAGTTCTCTTTAAATAAATATTTCAGTAATAAAAGTTAAAAAAGTACGTTGGCGTTTCCTTTGAACATGACAAATAAGAGTAAAACAGAATCAGCGTTTCAAATTTAAAAAGAAAACCATTACGCCCTAGGGCGTAATAGGTCACTTACGGCCCGCAAAACCTACGTGTAATGACACCATTTTCGAGCAAGTGTGATGAAAAATATTATTTTTGTAACTAATTATAATACGACAATACTCATTGTCTTCAATCTTCAAAAAAACGTAACGAAGAACACTCAAGGCACAAGGCGATAGCGAAATACAAGATCGAGGTGAAATGTGATGTGACTAAACATAATTAAATATGCAATCCAGGTGAAATGCGATAAGGTGAAACGCTATCAGAATCTTTTACTTTTGAGGTAAAACATGAACAAACGGTCTTATCCGATTAACTGAATCGTGAATATTTATCGGTGGTAGAAATTGATAGTCAGTGGAAATCAGTGGTACCACTGTACTATGGGGCCCGGTGTAGATTATTATTTGCAGAACTGCCAATATTTTTCACATTATTGTCGTCTCAGTAAATATTTTTCAATAAGACGATGCTTAGAGTTAAATTTCTACAAAATTAAGACAGTCCCAGGATTGAGTCTAGTTTCATCCATGTTGTCACGATTTGTTCATCCGTTGTGTTAAATCAGTGTTTATCAAACTTTTTCATGGCACGATCCGTTTTGTCTGTGAAAATATTTCGCGACCCCCCACCCTGCACGATTTCTAGCCTGAATTTAATTTCGTTACGATTTTGAGCTTTTATGTGTTTTTTTTCCTTTTTTCTTGAGGTTTCTCGACCCTCGCGACTCCCTCCTACAGACTCTGCGACCCCCCTGGGGGTCGACACTTAAAAAACACTGTGTACCTAAATGATCAATAACTTTTGAACCGGGCGGTAAAAACGCTTGGGGAATCGCCCACGTAACAAAACTCCCGTCAAAAAACTCGATGAACTCGTTATATTTATACCTGTTTAACTGTTATCTTTTTAGTTTTTATACTTCCTAAACGTATGCCTAATTCTATTGTTGAAGTAATCATTGACTCAAGTACAATGATGCCAGCTTACTTGACTACAATAGGTCCCTATTCAATTATAAGAGAGTTATTCTTCAGAAATATGTCTGCGGTCAACTTATTCCTCTGTCCCTTTTTCATACTAAATGCATGGGAATAAGTCGCAGACATATTTCTGAAGAATAATCCAAGACTTATATTATGAGCTCGATGGGAAAAGTACCTGTGCGCATAGGCATGCGCCTGAGGGCTTTCCACGCGTCTTACATTGTGGACTAGGGCCCGATAAAACCCGGTGTTGAAAAAGCTAAAAAATGGCGAGTTGTGTGGGTCATTTGTCATTTGGACTTTGATGACCCATTGTCCGCTCAGGGCCGAGCGTTCCGGGCACACCGGATTAGTACTGTAATGCTCTTTACAATCGTTCATTGTTGCCAATCTACCTGTCAATATTTATATTTTTGAACATCATTGATTTCCAAATAAGACGTGTATCTATAGTATGCGGAATAATAAAGAACTAATAACAGTACATTGTGTATCTAGGGCGGTAAGTAAGGAATTACAAACGAGTGTTTGTTATAAGCCCGAGGTGAAACCGAGGGCTTTAATAACACGAGTTTGTAATTCCTTTACCGCCCGTGGCACACACAATGTTTTTCATCACACTTATGAGGAAATCTTAATATAACCTTACTAATCGTCCCAGTATGACAAGAAAATAATATTAAAACATCAAAGTGACATTAGTGACATATGTCATAGACAATGCGAAAGTCAAGTCACGTTCGGAAACCATAGCGGTAAAGACCTAAAATGGTTGATTTTATATTTGCAAAATACTGAAATACACTATTTAAACATTTAATTAATGTTAGCGACATATTTGTTTACATGTATTTGCAATAACAGTTATCTTTAAATAAATATTTCAGTGATAAAAGTTAAAAAAATAAGTTGGCGTTTCCTTTGGCCATGACAAATAAAAGTAAAACAGAACCAGCGTTTCAAATTTAAAAAGAAAACCATTACGCCCTAGGGCGTAATAGGTCATTTACGGCCCGCAAAACCTACGTGTAATGCACCATTTTCGAGCAAGTGTGATGAAAAATTTATTGTAGCTTTATAAATATGAAATCTTGTCAATCGTACACTTTTTTTGAAAAACGCTCGTTTACCATGACGGAGGTCGGAGAGACCATCGGAAAATAAAAGATAAAAAGTTATTAATTCTATTTCAGAAAATTATTTTTAGTAAACTAAATTCATACTGACATTCTAGCTACATATGCCAGTCTATTGCGACCTTTAACTTTAAGCTCTTCAAAACGTCAGTTATATTATAGTTTGAAACATTTTATCTGCGCGAAACGATATTAAAACTCACAAAAAGCTAAATAATAATATATTTTTAGCAAAAGCGCTTGTTTTCAATTTTCAAGTGATGCTAATAAATGGTGTTGACCTTAAATGGCCGATTACACTTAATTCTGTTTTTCTTGTTAATTTTGGTTCTTGGTAATAGTATGTTTGGAAGTGTTCACATCGCGATATGTAGTGTTAAGGCTCGTACATATAAACACGATACGACATTGCGTCGTGCTACGACACGGCATCGGCATCGTGTCACGATGCGACGTCGTGTCGTGGAAAATTATATTTTATTTTTTTATCTTTCAACACTGACATAAAGTTGTTTTATGATTGAATGTTTTCGACGACACGACGTCGCATCGTGAAAGGATACCGTATCGTGTTTATGTGTTAGGTGCAGTCAAACCGCTGTTCAAAAGGCGTTAACGCACCGTAAACTTAGTCACGTAGGTAACTCATGCGTAACTTTTTCGTCGCGTACCTTTCGAACCTCTTTCTCCTCCTCTCCTCTTTGTCGGCGTTAACTTAAATAAAACAAACAAGATATTAAACATATCAACGAAAGCTGATTAATTAAAACAGCAAGTTCATTAGTGATTAAAACAACAATATAGAATCTTGATAATTTTAACAAATATATTCCTTGTTTCTATCAATATTTTCTTCCTTGTATGATTCGATCATGTTAGTTACCTTATACATCAATGTTTGTTGAATCAAATCAGAACATGGTTAATTCAACTATCAATATCATCTTAGTTGGTGGATCTAACGTCTTGTTAGGCTCGTATGGAATCAAGCTGCTTGACTATAACTATCACAATCTTGTTTAGAACAACCAATTTTTTTTTGAAGTTTACGTAATATTCATGTACTATGCATGTTCCATGAGAAGTTTATGCACCGGCTTGGAAGGCACGTGTCAGAAACGTGACGCTTCACATAACATCACGGTTTGATCGCACTCTTAAACTGTTAAGCACTCATCGTTTCACAGGTGTTTGCTGTAGCCACCTGGCATTTCTTTGTCCTTGATATTGGCCATGTGAGCTGGGGAGTTATCGCGTTGACATAATGCGATTGTGTGCCTGTTTGTGTCGGACTGTGCCCGCAGTTATCTCCGGCACTATCGTTAATGTGTTTGGTTGGCATTATTACATTAATGGAACGAAAACAAGTACACTCGCGCTCCCGGATGCGATGCCTCACCTACAATATCTGCGTGTTTAGAATTATAGAATAGAACATGTATATTTCAGGCCTTGCAAAGCCATAGTTCCAACCCCTTTACAGTCGGCTCCAGTTAAGTTTCTTGTCGGAGTCTTCTTAGCCCTTCTAGAGGGATATTGGTAAACCCACTGAAATACCTATGTCGATATATGTAGAATGAAAAAGTGTATCTAGGTAGAGTCTGTGCGGAAAGAGAATAGGCGTGACGAAAAACGGAACTAACCTAACCTGTATGGTAAATACGGCAAATATTTTTTCTACGGTAGAAAAGCATTACAGCGCCCCTAAATCTAAATCCTATTCTCTTTCCGCACAGACTCTACCTCGCGTGCTAAATCAAATCAAATAATTTATTTTAGAATAAAATGTTCCATATAATACAATGCGATACAACACAAAAACGTTCAGTTGGACGCCCGGTGCAACCTGTTCCAGTATGACAGGAAGGGGCCTAATAAGAAGTACTACTTTGCACGCCGGTGACTTCAGTTGCCGTCAATATTATTGTCAGATTTGAAAATCTGATAAAAATGGTATAACTAATTGTTCAAATACCACCAAATGGAATGAAAAATTTATGTTTTCCATCGCTAAATTACACCTTTGGCGTCAAACGCCAAACGAAAAACGTTACACGCTTGGTTGCCATACAAATCAACGAACTCTTTCCTTCTATCTGGATATATGTCTGTGCTGTACAGTACAAGCTTCATCTGCCCGACCCAGTACCTACCCAGTAGATGACGAGTAGGTACCTATTTCTACCGAACATGTAGCGTGCAACATGGTAATCTATCGCAAACACTAAAAAAATATTTGTTCAAGAACTATTCCGATTATTGTCATTTGTCCGATAATAGGTTTCGTAAATTTTTCTGTTTACCATTTCACGTAGGGGAGACCGGGTATGGTTGTCTCACCGGTTGGTTGTCACAGCAGCCATTAAATAATACGAAACGAAGGAATAATTGCATCGCTCGGTGTTAAAAGATCGCAAGAGCTTCACCTCTTTCCCTACTTCACCAATCGATGCACTTATTCCTTCGTTTCGTATTATGTAATGGCTGCTGTGACAGCCAACCCGTGAGACAACCATACCCGGTCTCCCCTATATACCTACCCATCGAAATTTTAATTCATCAAAAGTCAAAAAATGTTGTCCATTGAATCGTTACATCAGACAAATGAAATCAAAGTGAATAAAAAGAACCGGTCAAGTGCGAGTCGGACTCGCGCACCGAGGGTTCCGTATAAACTCATAAGTAGATACGCGAATAGTTCAAAAAAAACTGTACCTATGTCGATTTGTTTAGTAGGAGCAAATAAGTATTATGTTATGATTTTTGCAAATTTCTAAAAAACAGTGCAAGTTAGGAAAACCGTTATATTTTTGCTGTAATATTTAGAACCGGATGAGTAATTATTGTATGTAATAGATATTTTTTCTCTAATCTGAAACAGGCCATCGCTTAGTTTTGCTACTCTCCGCAAGATGACTTTTAAGTTTTTGTAATTTTTTTCAACATCAAGTCCTTTCATTTGATACAATAGCACAACATTAAATTTTCAACTTGTCTCTGAAAGCCTTCTTTTCGAAAACAATCAACGGAAATTTCTGAAACCGTAAAGGGTACAGGATTGAAACATTTCGAAATGAATTTATTTCGTCATGAGCGCTTTGACAAACGATACCTAAGTTTCGGGCTTTTAAGATAAGATTACGGTAAATTCATAGGAAATTACGAATGAAGAACGCGATAAAACAATGTCCGTGACCGCCGCGGTCGGTCATTCACAGCGGAGCCGAGATTTTTGGCGTAACTGGATAAATCCTCAGCGTTTCTCCTGCGTTTATTGTCGTCCATTACCGATCAAGGAAATAACTTTCCAAGCAGTGGTGATAAATGTTGAGTTATCAAAGGAATGACGGTGGTATCGATACAGAGACTGTTATTAGGGTTCCGTACCTCAAAAGAAAAAAACGGAACCCTTATAAGATCACTTTGTTGTCCGTCTGTCTGTCTGTCCGTCTGTCAAGACCCTTTATCTCGGGAACGCGTAGAGGTATCGAGTTGAAATTAAAACTATATACTCAAGTCTACGGTCCCTTGAAGGGGTACATATCAGGATACCGAAGTTCAAAATACCTAATTCATAATGCCTAAGGACGGAAGGCCGAAAATTAAAATGTCGAATGTTTATTTTACCGAAAGCTTAAAATCCCGAAATAACGTTTGAGCGAAAGGATGAAATCCCGAATACTGTAATCCCGAAAACTGTAATCCCGGAGACTATAATCCCGAAAATTGTAATGCCGAAGACTGTAATCCCGAAAACTATAATGCCGAAGATTATAATCCCGAAAATTGTAATGCCGAAAACTGTGACTTAACCGAAGCTGCCAACCCCGACTCCACGTGATCTCGTCTGCCCTACCCCTAGAGTGTATATAAAAGCCCGGAGGCGCGGAGGGAGGACAGCCCCCGCCCGCTGTAAGAAAGTGCGGGCACCAAGTGAGCCGCAGCGGCTGAGGCTGGTCGCCGAAGGCGACCAAAAAGCCGAAGCTGCGGAAGCGAGCGTAGGTGCCGTACTTTCTTACGCCAGGGCGGTGGGGCTGCGCATCCTGCAGCGCCGGAGCAGTTTGGCCAATTAATTAAGACGAAACGCGCGGTAGTTTAATTAGGTACCTTTTTTTTAAAATACACTCTCAAAATAACGTTAATTTTAATATAATAGCATATAAGGGGGGTGAAGTTTTACAACGTATCAATGAATATCTATTCGTTCTGCAATCTACCCTCTTTTACGCTCGCGGAACCTGATCTACTAATTCATACAAATAGCTCGCAGTGCATCATTTTAGGTATTTTGACCATTTGGTATTTCAAATGTTGGTGTATCAAACTGGTGTAATAACTGTTGATATTTTAAGCATTAGATATTTAGTCCAATAGGTATTTTAAACTTAGGTAATTAGTCCAATCGATATTTTAAAATTAGGTAATTCTTAGGTAGGTGTTAGTTGCTTAGGTATTTAAAACATTAGGTATTTAGATTTTAGGGATTTTGAACGTAGGTTATTCAACGTTAGTTTTTTTAATTTTAGACATTCTGATATGTACCCCCCTTGAAGCTGTGAAAAAATCAAGCTTCTAAGTTAACGTGAAAAAATGTTATGGCCGTTTATGCCACAAAAAACATAAATATCGACACTTTCTAAGAAACCAAAATTCAAAGGGACTTTCCGTTGACCTAGAACTATGAAATTTGGCAAGTAATACCGTCTTAGGCAAGTAGGGAAAAATCTGAAAACTATACATTTGTAATTAAATCAAATAGACTTTACTAAGGGAATCAAAATTTTAGGGTACTTTATTATATGTACCTACAAATTTGTAGGGAACCCTTGGTGGGCGACTCTGTCCAGTTTTTTTATCAAGTTCTTGCTTTAGTTGTTGCTACTCGTCATTTCCTTGCACCAATATATTTTAGTGATTGTCTAATACGCTTGAAATTGCACGCCGACTATTCATACCTACATTTCTTTAAGCAATAAACACTCATTCCGTTATTTATAATATCAAAATGTACAGCAGAATTAGTTTAATGCTGAGTGCATCCGGGGCGTAAAATAAAGAATTACCCAGATAACAACAGGTCGTAAATATGCAAGCTGGAACTTTTTCATCATTGGTTAGGAAAATACGTAAAATTATGTGTGTACTTTTACGTGTATTCCTAACCAGGAAGTGCAATTCTCTCCGCTTGGCCGTGAGGAAAGACCACTTTCGACCTGTGTACCTACAATACATACCTAGGGCCATATCGGCCGATAATAAAGGAAGCCCCAGATCGCAGTTTATGGCTCTCACCAAAACGGTTCGGGCTTCAACATCTGCGATCTGGCACTTCATTTGTACAGCATTTTACGTTTTTCTCTGGTTTCCCGTGTGTGATTTTCTGTCAGCCTAGCCGGCAGTAAACTCCACTTACGGCCTGGGGTACGTAATCAGTACCTATATTACGCACTCAGCCTTACTTTATGGCTGGTGAAGGATCGCCGGTGAACCATATCGTTGGGTAGATTAACGAACACTATCTGGTCCGGGAGCCCCGCGCCGCGAGCCGGAGCTGCCGCTATCGGCGCCCCTGACCCTCGGACCATGTCACTTGCCAATTTACACTCCACTCCAATAAAAATAATTTCATAAACTTTCATCTTTCATGGAAATCTCTCCAATCCAGTTAAACCTACCTTTAATAACACGTGCACACTGCTCTGCAACTCACGGTTTGCAAAAATGTGAAACGACCATTTTTGGGGTCGATCGAAAGTAATCGAAACAATGTGTTTAAATTAAATTAAATAAGTATTTATTTCGGACAAAAAAATACATCGATAGAATATTAGTAAACGTTATGACAAAGAATTTGTTTATTTCTAAAAGGAGCAAACCCTCTAATTTGACTGACCCAGTGCATTAAGATTGGGCAGTCTTACCGATCGATCAGAAATGACACTTTAAAAGCTGTTTTAACGGGTCAACAACTTTACTAACTATTATAATACATAGCGTATGTATGTATTATAATCCGTGCCAATAACTCACTTTTATTTGGAGACCATACATTTTGGTATTTCGTGCAATCTTCATGATAATGAATCTTTTGGCATGTGTTTATTTGATTGCATCTCATTCGAGTCTGAGAAATGTTGGTTCTCTTCTCTGTTTTTTCGATAATGGCATTTGCATTCCAAGGCGGCGCGAGACTATGGCCAACTCTAGCACCGATAGGTAAATGTTTACACGCAGGTAAGCGCCATCAATCCGGCCCGGATCAGCCATTGTCTCGACAAAGGCTATCCAGAGCCTTAGTGTTCCAGGGACTCGTTTTGTCCGCCTAATGTGCCTTTCACTACGACCACCCGAATTAGCCCTTACCTGGACGATAACGACCACTCTAATCCACTGCAAACATTCTTTTTATACTTAAGTATTGTGTTTATCTTTGATAAAATGAGTTTCCTCAAGGGAGTTATAAGTAACATGCAACATGGTGATTTTGTTAAATGGTAAAATACAATGTGAACCTGACGGAGCCAACTTGAAATAAACATCAAGTCTATGTATCTCATGTTTTTTTTTTTTTTTTTTTTTTTTTATTGCTATAGACTGGCAAACAGGCAGACGGCCCACCTGATGGAAAGCGGTCACCGCCGCCTATAGACATTTGCAACACTAGATGCATTGCCAATGCGTTGCCGGTCTCGAAGAAATTTGTTGACACCCTTTTTAAAAAATCCCATATTGTAGCGCAGTGGGAAAATCTTAGCAGGAAGTTCATTCCAGATCCTTATTGTACGCGCTAGAAAGGTTCTAGAGAACCGGCGCGTTGTTGATTGTAATGATTCAAGGAAATGGGGATGAACCGCCTGCCGATGACGAGTAGTGCGATGGTAGAATGATGCGGTAGGCACCAACCCAAACAGTTCCTTGGAACATTCCCCATTATACAAACGGTAGAAGACGCAGAGAGATGCAAAGTCTCTCCGGAGGCTAAGCGTTTCTAAACCGTCAGTAAGCATGGGATCGGTGACAATGCGGACGGCGCGTCTCTGGATGGCGTCGAGGGGGTCAAGCTGATAAGCTGGTGCTCCAGCCCAGAGATGTGAACAGTACTCCATATGAGGCCTGACTTGCGCCTTATAAAGCACAAGGCGCTGCCGCGGGGTGAAGTACTGTTTGGCCCGGTTTAGAACACCCAGCTTTTTAGAGGCAAGTTTTGCCTTGCCTTCCAGGTGACCCCGAAACTGCACGTCTTTGGCAATGTCAACGCCAAGGATCCCAATGCTATTGGAGATAGACAGGGATGTTCCTTGAAACTGTGGCGCTGGACAAAATGGGGTTTTCTTGGCAGAGAATGCGCAGACCTGTGTCTTCATAGGGTTAAACGAGACGAGATTTCGTCGGCCCCATTCGGAAACCCGCTCTAAGGAGGCTTCGATTTCAGACACAAGTCTCACCCGACTCTCTTCCACAACTGATCGAGGGATATTATGTATGTAGGTACAACGCCATTAATATTGACTTCCCACTCTAGGTGATATAGTCAGGTACTGATTTGTAAGACAGTTTGGTTTGGAGACGTCCACTCATTATTTTAATCCCTGGTGGGGTAGAAACTAATATGCGTCTGATTACTGAACACAGACTCACAGCCATCTGTCGATGACAGGAGACACATGACCGCGGTCGAATGCGTTAGGTGGCTGGATTAGCTTTATAAATGTTATCAGTTGTAATTTCCTTTATTGCTCTCATAGGTGTAATGTAACAAAGATTTCCAATGGCTCAACTATAAAACCCTGCAGCGCACCGCAACATGTTATTTAGTACGTACTCAATTAGGTGTATCACAAGATCTATTTTGTCTGACTATCTCGAAATTATCCTGCCTGGTTTCTGCAACAATATGGTTATTTTTACTATGTATTTTGCAACTTGAAGTAGCAAGAGACAATACACGACAACTGACATTTAGTTGGGTGCATCTTTTATGCGGGGGACCTTAGCTTAGGTCATACTGTGTAATTAAACATTATTATCTTGCACTTTGCTTTATTGGCATGTTATCAGACCGCGGGAGCCCGCTCCGCGGAGATAGCGCGGCCGCGACCCCGCCTGCCTACTCTTTGCTGAAATAACTTTTCTCGGAATTATTAAGCAGTTCCTTATCAGTTCGCGTCCAAACTTCGAGAAAAAAGTGCAGCTAGTCGTTACTCAGACTTCACAAGGTACTTTGGTGTCCACCTTGGCTTGCACCGTGAGAAGACAAAATTATAATAAACTTAACATCTACTGATAAATGTTATATCCAAGCTCAGGTGCGTGTCGTGGGTTGTTTTTGGAATACATCATTTTTCTTCCAATTTCCTCCTCACTGGATTGGTATTTTTGGTTTGTAGAACGTCCTCAGAGTACCTATGCGTCAATATGCGTGGACAGGGAAATTATACATATTTTTGAAGCTTGTGTGGCCTGGTACTAAACTCTAGTCAGGCATCCACGGAAGGCTGAAGGGCGGGCTGCCTTAGATACTGTTTTTTAGCCACGGCAGCAGCGCATGCTTCACTCACCGTCGCCCTGACCTGTCATCACGCACGACAAACTTAGCTCGTGTAAGTAAATGTCATATGAAGGTGCATCCTGCTGACTTCCGCGGGTCAGGGCCGGGGCGCTATCGGCGCGTAGGGTTGAGCTCATCGCGTGTTTGTAAACAGAGGGTGTAATGCCGCGCTCGGCCGAGGAAAGTTACCCTAGGCCCTCCCCGCGCCCCGCCCCCGCACCGGCATGCACTCACCGGTATATAACCCGCCGCCGGCCGCGAACTCATCACTCCTGCTCTGTTGCAGCTCCAGTGCACTCCAAGCAGCGCAATCCGATCCGATCCGTCTTAAAAATGGCAGCCAAATACGTCGTCTTCTTCGCCTTCTTGGCTCTGGTGAGTACCTAGATTTGGTGCAAACGCGTACCGTAAGGTCAGGATACTTTGGTCATTGGGATTATCTCTATTCAGGTTTTCATGAATGCATTGAAATTATGGCACATTGCCATGTGGTATGTTTATTATATCAGACCATATGTGATTTTCATGTGGGCCAAAGTTACCCTTTCATTGGGTACCTTACGCTATATTGTATAACGTGAATTTTTCTGGAGACATGTACTGACGAGTGTGCTTTTCAGGCGAACGCCGGGCTCACGAAGCGGGACGCGCCCGCCGCGAACCCCCTGGAGGACCTGCAGAAGCACGCGGCGGAGTTCCAGAAGACGCTGAGCGAGCAGTTCAATAAGCTGGTGAACAGCAAGAACGCCCAGGAGGTCAACAAGGCGTTCAAGGACAACAGCGATGCCGTGTTGCAGCAGCTCTCGCAGTTCTCCAACTCGTTGCAGGGCGCCGTAAGTACATTCACAAGTCTTACAACTGTGTATTGTTTAGGAAACCCTAAAGCTGACGCCGCACCTTTCGGGCCTTACTTAGTGCATCCTTGTGTGGCCGGGCAACATATTATAGCTGTCGTAGTCGACGTAATGCTTGACACTATCCCAGTAGTTCCCATCTTTAAGGTTAAGTCATAGCAGGGTGTCAACTACTGGAAATTAGCGTGTCAAACACTAGGACGTTTACTTTATACATTTGGTCACGAAGATACGTCGTCAAGGCACCCAGCGACGCTATTCTCGCTAAGCAAGGCGCGTCCGGTGTGGTTTTAGCCTTAAGAGTATGAATGACTGTCGTTAGCGTAATCGTTCAGCCGTATGCGTTCGGCGCTAAGTGTCCGATTAGCTTCGATCAGCTGACGACCTCGCCCGTCGGCCGGCGGGTCATGGCACTTTAAAGTCCCCATTTTCGTTTGATGAGCCCGAACAAGTAGTTTCCTGGTTCAGTAAAATTGAAATCTTTGGTATGGTTAGACTGGGTCTAACCATACCAAAGGGTTCTTTGGTCTGTGTGAATTTCCAATTATTTCATGCACCATTTCATTCCCTTTAGAGTTTGATTTTCGTAAAATCCTTGCTTAGTACACGACCTCTGTGTTTCCTACAGAACATTTGTTTCAAACAAGTCGTTACATGCAGTGGTTTGGCTGTACGTCAACTATCAGTACCTACCTTAGTCAGAGAATTTAACGCTATTAGAATATAAAAATACTCTCCTCTCGTTTTTTTTCCGTGAGGTGTGTATCGATAACAGATTGTATAAATTCAATGTCGAACGATAAATCACTCTGAACACCTCCTTTTAGCTGGCTGACCACGGAGCCAGCAGCTCACTCGCAGCACTCATAGTCCCAGGTGACTCCCAAAGGGCCCTGGACAGTTTTTGCATAGTAAATGTCTAGTTTTTCGGCATAACTCTCGATTGCCCAAAGTGGCCAATTTTTGACCAAAGGACACAGGCAAATTAAAAAAAAAACACTCTGAACCGTATTATAAAAGTTCCTCGTATAATGCAGATTACTGATGCTACTGGCAAGACCAAGGAGGCTTTGGAGACGTCTCGCACCAACATCGAGAAGACCGTCGCCGACCTGCGCAAGGCGCACCCCGAGGTGGAACAGCAAGCCAACAAGCTGCGCGACCAGCTGCAGGCCGCCATGCAGAACACCGTGCAGGAGTCACAGAAGCTCGCCAAGGAGATCGCCGCCAACGCCGACGCCGCCAACCAGAAGCTGGCGCCGCAGATCAAGCAGGCCTACGACGAGTTCGTGAAGCAGGCCGAGGCCGTGCAGAAGAAGCTGCACGAGGCCGCCACCAAGCAGTGAGCACCCGACACCCCGCCCCCACCCCGCCCCGCCCCTATGTTACTGTAATAAATAGTTAATGTCCCACTGATGCCTTTTCATTACTGCCACCCCGTTGTTTTCGCCTGCCGAAATGCTAAACTTTGTAGCACCACTGGCCGCGACTTCGCTTGTTGCAAGTCGACTAGGGAACCGATCATGGACATGTCAAGTGAGCACAGTAATGGAGAGCAAAGATTTTATGGCTTATAAGCCGACTATATTTATGGACTTTACCAGTTATGTCCAACAGTGATCTGAACATAGTGTTGATAGTTTAAGATTTAGTGTCCGTTACTTAATGATAGTGAAACGAAAGGGATAGAATACCTTAGTATTTATGCCACACCTGGGTATAAAGTGGCTTTTACCGCAAGCTACGCGTACGGAAAAAGCCGCTTTCTGGCCAAGTGTAGACATAAAATGGGGTGTCTCTTATTAGGCATAACTTCTATGAAAACGCATAACAGTCTAGGCATACGACGATTCAGCACACCGCTTAATGGCATAATAATAAAAACGCATACAAGTTAATTGGCATACCGACTGACTGTTTTGGCATACCTGAAATTCGCATAATATTATTACGTACACCGAACGCATAAAACTATGCGTTCGGTATAAAATGAGCGTTTCTGAAAAATTATTTCAAGTTTACACTTTACACCCGTTGTTCACAAACTCCTTACTTTTTGGATTTTTCTTACCATTAGGTGGTAAATGCTGGCTATACCAAATTACTACCAGAAAAGTAGGTTAGGTTAGAACTGTGACCCTTACAGAAACGAATCGCTTCCAGAAAAGTAGGTTAGGTTAGGTTAGGTTTGAACTGCGATCCCAAAAGAAACGAACTGCTACCGGAAATGTAGGTTAAGTTAGGTTTGAACTGCAACCCCAACAGAAACGGACTGCTAGCAGAAATGTAGGCTAGGTTAGGTTAGACTTGAACTGCAACCCCACAACCGCTGCAACAGAAAAGGAAATTTCAACGTTCGATTAGGCGTATTAAAATTATATTGTTTAATACTTATGAAGAATAATGTTATACTTAGTCATTGCTATGCATATTAATGGTATGCGAATTAAAATATGCGTTTTAAAATGTACATTTTAATATTATGCGATTATACAATTATGCGTAACAACAAGAGTCACGCGTCACAGTTACGTATTTATTATTTATTTAAACTTTATTGCCCAATACAAGAAAGTACAAGGTTGTCCTGAAGAGATCGCTCTTTAGAGCCCGGGCACACTAGCGTTTTTGCCGGCGGTTTTCGGCGGAGCGAGATCGCAGAGTGCACGCGACGACCACGCCGCCGCGATGTCACCGCGGTTATTTGGCGCTAGCGTGCCGCCGCGGCAACGCCGCGTGGGCGCGGCGGCGTTAATCATACCGCTGCTGACGCCGCCGCGTCCACGCGTCGTCGCCGCGGCGGCACGCTAGCGGCGAATAACCGTGGTGATATCGCGGCGGCGTGGTCGCCGCGTGCACTCCGCGATCTCGCTCTGCCCTTGCCCGGGCTCTTAGCGATAGGACCTATTTGTTTACCACTGTTTTTATTTTATTATAAGTTTGCATTGTAATTTTCTTTTGGTGTGCCACAAAGTATGATCTGCCATTTTACAAATGGCGGACTTAGAGCGTGATCACACTGGCGATTAGCGGGCGAGTTAGAAGCAAATTTCT
Organism: Eudemis profundana; assembly: GCA_947034925.1. Classification (NCBI taxonomy): domain Eukaryota; kingdom Metazoa; phylum Arthropoda; class Insecta; order Lepidoptera; family Tortricidae; genus Eudemis; species Eudemis profundana. Next base: position 19,691,947 of record OX344812.1, read on the forward strand.
ATATAAATGTCTCGATGGTTTTGTTTGTATAGATAGTAACACGCTTGTAACGCTAACGATCGCATTTACACTAATAGGTCGGTAATTTAATATGGTACATTTACCGACCTTAGATAATATAATATCTGATATCTCTAGCGGTCAATAACGCTTTGCCCTGTGAGATTCCTATTATTGCTGATGAACTTGGTAGTAAATAAGTAACAGTGGTTTCAAAGATTTTGTATACAACTGCCACCTTATAGGTCCTTTTGACGTTTCCCCTTGTTTTGGCATAATTTTATTTACGTCACACCTGGCCATAACAGAGTGGCCATAAGCGCTCACTACGCGTGCGGAAAATCACACGTCATGGCCTGGGGTGGGGGAGACGTAAAAGTTTGTACTTACCAAGGGCGGTAATAAAGAAAGCCTCAGATCGCATATTTATCGCCCTTGCTTTCGGCTCGGGTGTCAAATAATGTGCTACAGTCCGAGGGTTCTATTTGTCCAAATACTATTTTACGCATAGTTGTAATTTTGCAGATACCATTAACTTTCCAGAATAATTGTAAAAGATACCTAACCCAATGGTTGACTTGTAGAGAATGCCTTAAGGCATTAAGTCCGCCAATTTTACCTTTTTTTTATTATTGTGCAATAAAATTTAAATAAATAAATAAACCTAACCTATGTTACGTGGCTTATAGTGGTGGTTTTTTAGAAATGAGGTAAGCAAACGGATTTACCTTAATTACTCCGTAATCATGCACTTTTTAGGAACGGGCATAGTTTTATTAAACGACGCTATTTAGTTAACTGCCTGGATGAAAAGCCAATGCGTCAATGTATCAATTAACGGTGGGTTCTATTTCTGCTCTGAGGGACACAAGCTGACTAACAAACACCGGTCAAGTGCGAGTCGGACTCGCGCACCGAGGGTTCCGTACAAACTCATAAATAGATACACGAACAGTTCAAGAATGGCGATTAGTTTAGTAGGAGCAATAAGTATGTGTTACGATTTTTGCAAATTTCTCAAAAACGGTGCAAGTTAGGAAAACCGTTATATTTTTCCTGTAATATTTAGGATGATGTCATCCAGTAAGCTATAATCACATACTTAAAATCCAAAATTTCAAGTATGTAGGTAATTTACTTCCGAAGTTAAGCGAAAGCAAAGTTTCGCATTTATGACACTCACTCACTCACTCATGATCATCAGAATAGAACTAGTACTTCCCTTAAACTCAGAGCGCTGAAATTTGGTACAGAGTTAGGGTTTAATGGCCACATAAAGGGAAAACTATAAACACTAAAATAATCGAAGATCTGGAGTACCTGGTGACCCTGATTACAAATCACGAGTGCCCAACCAAAAATAAAAAGAAAAAAACTGTGTCAAATAAGAAAATCTAATGAAATAAATCAATATGCCCACGTTTCTACAAAAAGAAGTAAAATCCCACCAAAACATTCTGTAAAAAACTTGCGATTTCTTTATTAGTATTTGCGTTTACGTAATTAAATTATATTATGTTAGTGGGCACAATCAACAACAGCCTAAAATGAGACACTAGCGTCCAATAGGGATGATGACTGGGTTAAAAATATGTAATTCTATTTAGTCCGTCAGTTAGATTATGGAAAAATATGGGACACGTATTTTTTGGTTTATCAAAATATTAAAAATCGACAAAGTTATAGATCATCAAACTTCTGGAGTGGGGGCTTGTGACGTCACTCTTGAGTACAATTTGTACTCAAGAGTGACGTCACTCGAAACTTCTAAGCACTCTATCCTCGTCAGTTTTTGTTTGTCAAACAAAACAAAAAATACGTGTACAATATTTTTTCATAATGTAACAGACGGACTAAACAGTTTTTTTTAGTCATCTAGCCTATTACCAATATCAGTATGGGCTATTATCTCGCTTAACAAACATAGGTAATTACAACAGATATAACATTACGTGTAAAGAAAATTGACTTGTACCCACTAACGTATAAAGAATGTTCAACGGCCAAGTTACACAACATTAACTATAATAATAATGAAATCGCAGTAAGAAACCTTAGACTTGGCACGACTTTGTCTTGATTTCATTACTTTTTAGAGATAAACAAGCAGCTCCATCGAGACTTGGAGAGTTTTTTAGTGAATGTTTTTGGTGGGGTTTTATTTACATCCAATAGGGTTAGCTACTTTTGATACTGTTCCCAGAATTTGTATTTTATTTTCACAGAATGTGTATTTTTTAGGGATGTAACGATATATAATTTTGCCGATACGATACCGATACCGATATATAGTAGTTAATATCGGCGATACCGATACCGATACCGATATCTTAGCTAAATAATGGAGTATGAACTTCAGATATTTGTATGTCCTTATTATAACTAATGGTAATGGCAATGACTACTGGCTATATTTACCAGAGAGTCAAACTTGAAAGTGTAAAGTAAAAATAAATAAATTGTCAACTCAAAATGCATGTTTGTTTTAAATTAAAAACCAAAGATTTAATTAACATAGTAATTATCATTGCACAAGGTAATAGACCAATACATAAATTAAGTCAGAAATTGAAATTAGTTTTTGCAGACTTTTTCAGACAGCAAATTCTTTTCGCGCTCTTCAAATATCGGTTGTATAATATCGGCGATACCGATATATCGGAATCGGTATCGTTACATCCCTAGTATTTTTGTTGCCGCTATAACAACAGATACTACAAATCGACGTCGTCAACCCTTGGAAGGGTGGGTGAAGCCAGAAACCATAAATCCCTACTACTAAGATGTATTTAACAATACCCGTTTAAATCTGTTCAGCATCGAAATATAATGTATAGAGCGATAACGTCATACAAAATTGCCCAACAACGCCCCCTTTTTAAAATCAATACGTCTTATGTATCAAGTGGTATTGATAACCAACTTAATGTTTACTATGTGTGAGTCTAAGAGCATTTATGACAAATATTAGTATTAAGTATGAGAAAACTTCATTTTTGGATTGGTTACATCTCGTTTAAAAGACAAAAATCTGAGATTGGTTACAAAGTCCCCAACAAAAACGCACGGCTATCAAAAAGCAGGTTAGATTAGGTTTGAACTGCGTTTCCCAACAAAACGAACTGCTGTCAAAAACTAGGTTAGGTCAGTAAATTATAAGGACATTTCACCCTGGAGAGATCCCAGTTATATTATACCAGGAATAGGTTAACTGACAAAACAACCATCCCGTACTTACCCTTATAAATAGCACTAACAGAAATCTGGCGGATTCGCTAGAAAGAAGAGCAAGGTGAAGACGAGTTCGTGCGTGGCGTGAAGTGATGCGGCGTGGTAGCCTACAGACCTCCATGCACCTAGCCGTCGGCGCGCTGTGGGCGCCCGGGCTCCGGAGCAGCAGTCGCGGCACCGGAGGTACCCCCGCGGGCCCCGCGCCTCCGCTGATATATAACGCGTTCTCCGCCGTTGTCTCACCACTCCCGCTCCTTATCCCACTCACGTAACTCGAGTCTCAACGCGATCCGTCCAAAAATGGCCCCTAAACTCGTTATCTTCTTCGCCTTCTTGGCTCTGGTGAGTATTATCAACGACTAGATAGAAACTTCATTTTTTGATGTAAGCAACAAGTATGTGTTTAATGTGACGTGACTTTTATTTTACGGGTTGTACAGGCGAACGCTGGGCTCACGAAGCGGGACGCGCCCGCCGCCGACCCCCTGGCGGAAGTCCAGAAGCACGGCGAGGAAATTCTGAAGGCGTTCAATGAGCAGTGGAACAGCCTGGTCAACAGCCAGAACACGCAGGAGGTGAACAAGGCACTGAAGGACGGCTCCGACAGCGTGCTAAAACAGCTGTCGCAACTCTCCACCTCACTGCAGGGCGCCGTGAGTACATTCACAAGTCTTACTGTTTAATGGCTGTGTACGGGCACTATAAAACGCCGTTGTCACATCTACCAACTTTTTGGTACGGCTACTTATTTTGCCTCTGTTCTACCTCTGTACCACCCCCGGCTTCAAAACTACCTATTTTTCAAAACATTTACGATTGTAAACAATTCTCCGTGCAGAGGCTGTGTTAAGGTGGTTTTCCACCGGCAGGGCGAGGCTTGAATTCAAATTTGTATGAAGTTTTCAATCCTCTCCTCGCGCATCGCCGCTCGCGCATCGCGCAACTTGATCTGGGGGCACGGCAGTGCCCCCGCCAAGTCGAGCGCGAAGCAAACACTACCGTACCATCCTTTACTGGAACCATTTCGCCGCATTTTCAGGCCTCTATTTGTGGGATACAAATTACAATTCAATCCTCAATAAATAACATGAAAACCTGTCTGAGAAGTAGACTTTGCAAAGAACATTTAGAGGGACTGCACACAAAAAGGTTTAGTTCTAAAAATGGAGATCTTAGATCCTAGCTCTTTCTCTGGGCTTATTTAGTTATTTAATCGTAATGAATCTAAAATGGATGACTGATACGTAATTGTTATCCGAACTATATTAAAATAATAATTTCGCAAAATAGACGTTTTTCTTCTTTTAAATAGCTTACAAATTTAGAGGGATACAAAAATAGATTACAAGTTCAACATGCTCAAAAATGCAGGAAATCCTCGGAAGTTCCTGAAATGTTTCATAAGAATATAAAGCAAGTTTCCATTCTGAATACCTAATAAGGCTTGTATTTATCTAGTAAGGTTTCGACATGATTTCATTATTTGCTAAATTTATTATATAATAATATTATTTATTTATTTATTTATCTTTAACTGGCTCGATTGGGCTTAGGTCCAACCAGACTTAGGACAATCCAGACGAATTTTCAAAAGTCCGTGAATAGAGTACCTAGGCATTTCGAGTTTCCTTTGTGTAGTACCGTAATATCTTGCCAATGTCCAAAACTCGCTCGTGTTCGCCTTTTTTGTGCTTGAACTATGCTTCCTTTTTAAGCCGCAATCACAATCTAACTTAGTGGTGGTAGGAATATCGCAGAATACCCCAGCACCACGGATGAAAGGTTCGCTGTGCCGTTCACGTGGCGTTCATTTTTCCACTCTGTATATTGTGAGCTGCATTAAGACATGTGGCTAATCAACTCGTTTCGTAAAAGTAAAAGTTCCGTGTGTCCCGCAGGCCGCTGAAGCCACCGGCAAGGCGAAGGAGGCTCTGGAGAATGCCAAGGCCAACATCGAGAAGCAGGCGAACGAGCTGCGCAAGGCGCACCCTGAGGTGGAACAGCAAGCCGGCGCCCTGCGCGACAAGCTGCAGGCCGCCTTGCAGAACACCGTGCAGGAAACGCAGAAGCTGGCCAAGGAGGTCGCCACCAACGTCGACGCCACCAACCAGAAGCTGGCGCCGAAGATAAAGTCGGCCTACGACGACTTCGTCAAGCAGGCCCAGGAGGTGCAGAACAAAATACAGGACGCCGCCAACAAGCAATAAGCCGTCTCCCTTCCTCTACCTATATTCCTATGTTACTGTAGTAAATAGTTGTGTTATGCCCCGCCGATCTGCTGTTTATCTCCGCCCCTGACCCCGCTATCTCCACGAAATGCTGATGTAACCGCGCAGGCGCCGTCGCAACCGACGGTAGGAAGCCTAAGGAAGAGGTCGCCGTTTGTTATCACTGTTGTGCCATTATCATTACTTTAATTGTAAAAGACACAGAGCTCATTTGTATGTCCTTCGGGTGATAACCAACATTCATTAATTATCAAAAAAAACACAAAGGAAAATCAACCATGATGGAAAAGTAATGTTGACAATCTCAGTGATTTGCTTAGTGTAGGTATTAAGTGTGTTTTGGTTGTCAAGTTGTCACCTCACGGTACGAATATCTCGTCAGGCTTATGGTGCTACACTTTGTCGCGCGATTAAATAAATGACAACGCACCCGTCACTCCCACACTTGTACTTGTCAGAACGTGACGGATGCTTTATCGTTTACTTATCGCGTAACAAAGCTTACGTTTATACGCCTACAGTTTAGTTTCAACGAAATTAAGCACATATAAAGGACTATTCAATGACCTTCCTCTCAGCTCAGCTCTATTGGGTTTTGAACCATTTCACGCTTGCTTGGTAATTAAGGGTTTATTCTCCAAATAAGTTACATGGGCACTTACACAAGGGGTCATCCATATAGTACGTCACACCCATGGGGGAGGTGGGGGGAGATAGGAAAAAGTATGACATGGGGGGGGGGGTCTAAAAGTCTGAAAAATCGTGTGACGTACTTTGTGGATGACCTCCAAGTGTAAAAAATCGTATATCTGGCTTTCCAAGCGCGCGCAGGCTACCCAATCTGCATCGCTAAGCAAAATTGAATGGAATGGTTATACTTATACAGCGAAGCACCGTGTTGGCAGCTTGGTCATTCTAATATATACATAACATCGGAGAAAGACTGCCTGTACATTTTTTTTTTCAAAAAGTAACTGAGGACTGTTAAGGAAAGGAGAATAATAAGTAATAAAACGCAAGTAAGTATAATAATATAGTTCTTAAAATGTTTGCCTTAAAATTGCGAAAGTTTAAATCTATATCAAGGAGTTTACGTAAAAATAGTTTTTCTCGCCTCTTTGCTCCTCGCAATGAACGCAACAGACAACAGGACAGTTGTATCTACTACCAGTCCTCCATTATGGTCACTAGTACTACTGGTAGTACTAATGACCTTAGGGTGTATCATTTGTACTGCCAGTTGAACTCCGTGGCAGTACTACTGTCTCAGAGGGGTTGATCACACGAATAATACTTTTTATCCGCCTAAGCCGAAGCAAAAAAGAGACGTTTAACTTATTTAACCTCCTCGGACGAAGTCGCGAGCAGGTCCACTAGTTTTAAACAAGGACCTTAAAATATATAGCCGGACAGAGCCTCGCTAACAAAGAGCCGCACACATAAGTAGGAAAAAGGTATGTGTGCGTACTGCTCGCAATAGGAAAAAACTAGTTGATGTGTGCGTGCGGCTCGTAAGTACTTACAAGCAGCCAGCGGACTAGAAACAGCTTCAGTTCTCTGTTGGCGAGGCTCCGTCCAGCTATTTATTTTAAAGTCCTTGGAGCGACCCTCGCTGCGCCTTCTGGTTCATGGTCTCCTCTATCAGCCTTCGGTTCTTCGAGCTATAAGCCCAGCCCACAGCCGCTTTCATTTACTAACTCGGGCTATGTTAGTTACCTTAGTTCTTCGTCGCATTTCCTCATTTCTAATTCGATCACATAAACTAATACATTGTATATGTCAATAGGTTATTACATGAAAAATCGAGCTGCAGATAAAGCAGTGTTAAAATCACAACCCGCGAACGTTATCGCCGGAAAGTGACCTTCCCGCCTCCGCTGATAATGCGTCGCTCACTCGCCTGCTGTCGCGCATGACGATAGCTGATGGCGATGAACCGATACCTATTCGGTGGACTGATACATTTGAGAGCCGAGCGCTGGACAGGCAGGCGTCAGCGATAACAGATCGTATAACAATACAGGGTGTATTCGTTAAGTGTAGCCAGGCGATAATTCCGTAAATATTGCAGATATCAGAAAACTTCAAATTGATATCGAAAGTGCGTTACCCAATGAGTAAAATTACATTAATAACTTTTTTGAAATAAAATCAGAAATATCCCAAATGTTTACTTCAAACCCTCCCATACATTTAGTACCTACGACGACTTACAGCCTCCAAGAACTTCGGCGTCGTAAGAGATAAAACTGCTTGAGATTCATTATTTGCACGAATAAACTGTAATAATAGTACATTACACAACTAGGGTGGTAAAACAAAGAAAGGCCGAGATCGCAGAGGTTTGCGGCCCGAGCTGTAGGCGAGGGACGCAAATACGCGATCGAGGGCTTTCTTTATTAGGTACCTCCCGTGTTGTGTACATCATTTTATGTCTACACTTCGTCGACCGTAGACTGAATTACGGTAAGGGACAGGCAAAACAATGTCCCTTACGCTAATTCAGCCTACGATCGACGACTTGGCCAGAAAACGGCATTTTCCGTACGCGTAGCGTAAACCTCTGCGATATCGGCCTTTCTTTGTTTTACCACCCTAGTTGTGTAATGTACTATTATTACAGTTTATTCGTGCAAATAATGTGAACTCAAGCAGTTTTATCTCTTACGACGCCGAAGTTCTTGGAGGCTGTAAGTCGTCGTAGGTACTAAATGTATGGGAGGGTTTGAAGTAAATATTTGGGATATTTCTGATTTTATTTCAAAAAAGTTATTAATGTAATTTTACTCATTGGGTAACGCACTTTCGATATCAATTTGAAATTTTCTGATATCTGCTATATTTACGGAATTATCGCCTGGCTACACTTAACGATTACACCCTGTATATCTTTTTACACGCATCCACGTCATGCAAGTGGTTGAAAAATAACGATTCAGTGTTTATTTTCTAATTTTATATCTTTATAAGTGTTCGACGGTTTTCTAATTTTGACCGCGGTATAGTATGTTACCTACGATTTATATAGTTCGCTTGCATGAGTGATTAACAGAACAATCAAAAGTTAACGCGAGAGTTTCCCCTTTGTATGCAGACCATGATATAAGTATGATATAAGTATTCAAATTCAAAATATTATGAGCAGCGCTAAGTGAAGCGGGCGCGAGTGCCATATTTTTGCCTGCCCGCCGCGTGCGCTCGCTCCGTGCACCCGCGTCAGCTAGCGCAGGCGTACTGGCGTAGGCGTTTCTCATAGAAACTAAAATAGGAATATCTCAGTTTTGCAATGGAATTGAACTCGGTGCCCATAGAATGAAATGAAGTACCTACATGTAAATAACTTTTAAAGACATAACCCTCAGCTCTGTCGGTTTCGGGTCCACTTCCCAGACAAAGTTGTCCATGCTCTTTTAGCCAGTAGAAGGCTCGACGCTAACTCGTCAGATGCAAAATTAAGTAGGGCGAATCGATTCGCAAGTCTGGACCGCTTCGGGGATGCCTCGACCTGGAGCTTCACGCGGCTACGTCGGGCACTCGGTCCGGTCGTCGTGAAGCCTGCGCCACAGGTCGAACTGCTCGCGGTGGGCGACCGGGTGCACGGCGAACGCGCGGCGCAGCGCGCAGGCGCGCGCCACCCGCGCCGGCCGGCTCAGGAACCGCGGCTCGTGCACGCGCCGCACCCGCGCCGCCTCCGCCGCCACGCCCGTCACCAGCGCGTCCTCCATGCGCAGCCAGCGCGCCGCCGCCGCCGCCGCGCGCAGCCGCCGCGCCGCCGCCCCGCCCACCAGGTACGCCGGCCCGCCCAAGTACGCCGGGTAGCGCGCGCCCGGGAACTCCGAGCGCGGCACGAAGTACTTGGAGCGCCGGTCCCGCACCGGCCGCCCGCCGCGCCACACGCGCCCCCACGCCGCGGCGTCCGCGCCCGCCCGCGCCGGCGACTCCGCGAACCGCAGCAGCGCCTCCACGTTCACGAACACGTCGTCGTCCGTCTTCAGCAGCCGCGGCGCGAGCGGGCAGTGCGTCTCCGCCCACTCGAGCATCGCCAGCGTCTTCAGCGTCAGGTTGAGGTAGCTGTCGACGAAGCGGGCCTCGATCAGGTCGCCGTAGACGGCGTCCTCGGCGTCGAGCGCGGCGCGCAGCGCGGGCGGCGCGGCGCCCAGCACGAAGCCGAGCGCCACGTCGGCCCGCAGCGCCGCGTGGCCCCACGTGAGGCGCACGGCGGCGCGCGCGGCCGCGTGCGCCGGCGCCGACGTCACCAGCACGAGCAGCCGCAGCCCGCGGCCGCGCCCCGCGCACAGCTCCGGGTGCGCGCGTCGGAAGCCCGCGACGTACCGCGCGCGCACGAGCTCCGCGGCCGCGCCCGGCGCGCCCGACGTGTCAGGTTTCGTCGGTTCGACGAGCGGCGGGGGCGACCGGGACTCCGGTGCCGGAGCCGGAGAAGGGTAGGGCCTCGGGTCTCGCCGGGCGGGTGATGCGGGCGCGGGGCGGGGGAGGGGCGCGCGGGGCGCCAGCGGCAGCAGCAGCAGCGCGAAGAGCGCGAGCGCCGCGGCGGCGGGGGCGGCTCGGCCGCCGGTCGCCCGCAGCGCGCGCACCACGCCCGCGGCCATGGCGCCCGACCGCACCGCACCTGGAACGAAACGTCGCGCGTGTTATTATTAGTGGCCATAGAATAATCTAAATGACGTATAATAAATCTACCGTTTTTGGGCCCATTTGATTAGTTTGACGTGCAGCTTGCGTATATACAAAAAAGTACAGTCTGCTAAAAGCTTGTCACAATTTTTTGTCAGAAACCTTTGTCACTCCAAAGCGTACGTAATAATAACTTGGCGAAAGCTTGACAACGTGATCTGAAATAAGTTTGCTTGGCTTTAACGAGTTTTACGACTAAACCGCTGAACCGATTTTAATGAAAGATTAAATACATATTAAATGGAGTTATTTGTAATATTTGCAGTTATTTGTCATATACATACTTACTCACGGCTTCAGGTCATTTAAATACAGCGAATTCATTTCATGTAATCTAAACACAATCCGAGACACTACGCGCGCTCGTCAGCTGCCGTGACTGGTAGACAACTGGTATACTTAAGGCGAGGTAAGACCAGAATCGGGCACGGAAGCCTAGTTTCCAAATCATTTTTAGAGCACTTATTTGACTCTTAGGTCACTGTAAAACATATATAATAATATTCAGAACTGTATCTAGGGCTTCCTCTCACTTAGAACACGATAGCGAACACTTCGCTCGATAGAAAAGTAGCGCGAAAACACTATAAAATAAAGTATTTTTTTCATTTTGTTCATCACCAGTTACCTTTTCTGACAAAATTAATACCTGACAATCATGACTTCACAGTCATGCAGGGCATCCTCTCATGTTTGGCTTGATAACGTATACTTTTATGTTAGAAATCGAAGATAATCTGCAATAATCTGCATTCTGCCCGACCCTAGTTTGTATGTGAAATGCGAGCCAGGTCCTACCGCGCCTTAATCATATTTTTCGGTGACGGTGATATGATAATTGGAAAATGCTCCAAACCTTTTCAAATCGTTTAATTTAAAAGTTACGCATTTGTGTTTTTAAACCGATTTCACAAAAAGAAGGAGATTTCCTAGGCGGTTGCATTTTTTTACAAGCTATTATTTAAGTTTGTTTCCTGAGAACTCTACCGATTGTGTTTGGAATCCAGTTCTTACGATCGGATCCACGAAGAATTGATGGAACTCATTTAAGTCTATGTATAGCAATTTCAGTGTTTTTATAGTAGGTACAGTTACAGTTACCACACGAGACTGTTACACCACTAGTCACCGTTGTTAATTTAGTCGTGTGTCGTGTAATCATAATTCGTTATCAGTCGTGTGCCCGAAGTATACGCCCGATTTGCATTACACGGCTAAATTAAGAAGTGTGGCAAGTGGCGTAACATTCCCTTGGGATTACTGTACATGCCCAGTGTAAACAACAATACAACGATCTAAGAAGTATTAAAGCAGCCACCCGCGCTAGCAAGCTGACGAAACGCCGCCGTTTGCACCGTGTGCAACACACGCGAGTAACAGGTGCACCAAGCTGGAGCAAGCGCTAGTAGCTCGCGCCATTACTTGCTTCAGCTTATATGCGCCGTGTGCAACCTGCATTATGAATGCAACGCGTGCGTCGCGCGGCAGAGGGCGCGCAGTTATCAGCCGGCTTACTAACTGAGGCTTACCTGTGCGGAGCAGCAGCGGGCCACGTGTGGCGGCGGGCGGCGGCCGGGCCTCGCCCGCGGGACCCGCCGGTGGCGTCACCGCCACGCCGCACCCACCCGCCTCACTGCACTCCTATCCCTCGACACTATTTTATTAAACCACTATAATTGTTCCTTTGTTTACTACGCTTTTACAACTAATTAGTAAATAGATCACGAGGTGGGTGGTGGGTCGCGGCGGGAACTCGCGAGAGGCGGCGTGGACGAGCGACCGTCACCACTATCGACACATTCTGTCTCTGTTCCACTGCACGCGAGTACTGCGCCCCAACCGCAAGGACCTGAGGAAACGAGGCTGATATTAATTAAATAGTTGTTTCAATTTATTACACACGTATTTCCGGCTGACTGCGGTGTTATCATCGCAAAAATTAATCACCACACAAACACTGGGCAGAGCGTTTTTCAAATTTATGTAATAACGATCACTTGTAATGGAATAATTTTGCAAAAAATACCGTTAAGATTTTAATGTAAAATGAAATGAAGTATAGATAAAACCAGCATGGAACAGTAATGGTTGCGCGTAGCGTAAGTGTTGATCTGATAGTTAGATTAGGTTAATCTGATGATTAGGGACGTCTCAAGATGTTTTGCGCAGACGAAAGGTATGAAGCTATAAGATGAAACACATATTAGCCGAATCGGTAAATAGATTGCAAACATCAAACTTTATTTTCAAGAGAAAGTGAATCCATTTATTCCAGGAGAAAAAAAAAGTAAGACAAGAAAATCATCCGCTACATGCTTCGTCAAACCCACATTTCGTTTACCTACTTATATAAGAACGGCACGACGCGAATCAGCTTAAAAAAACCGGTCAAGTGCGAGTCGAACTCGCGCACCGAGGGTTCCGTTCAAACTCGTAAGTAGATACGTGAATAGTTCAAGAGAAACTGTATGGCGGTTAGCTTAGTAGGAGCAAATAAGTATGTGTAACGATTTTTGCAAATTTCTAAAAAACCGTACAATTTAGGAAAACCGTTATATTTGTCCTGTAATATTTAGGATGATATTAATAATCGGTAATTATTACAGATTTTTCTGTTTAGTATCTTCGAAGATAATAGGGGGGAATGGGGAATGGTAATTTTTGGACGTTTTTGGTCATAAATCAAAAAGTACATAATTAATAAAAAACCGGTCAAGTGCGAGTCGGACTCGCGCACCGAGGGTTCCGTACAAACTCGTCAGTAGATACGTGAATAATTCAAGATAAAACTGTATGGTGGCACAAACTTAATTTTGCTCTTGTAAAACTGTTGTCCCCATATATCGACATATGCCGCGGTTAGTTTAGTAGGAGCAAATAAGGTTGTCTTACGATTTTTGCGAATTTCTAAAAAACGCTGCAAGTTAGGAAAACCGTTTTATTTTTCCTGTAATATTTAGGATTATATGAATAATCGCTAATTATTACAGGTTTTTCTGCTATCTGATATCCCACTCGATATATTAGCTTTTAACTTTTGATTTTCGACATCCCATTTCGATCCCCTTTAAAAAAAAGTAAAAAAGGTATAAGTTTTTTTTTCTGTCCCGTAGACTCGGATTAGCGGTTTTCAACACTATTCCAAATTTCAAGTCGATATAGCATCAGTAGATCCTGAGATATCTTGCTGTGACAGACGGACAGACAGACAGACAGACAGACAGACAAAGTCGCACCATAAGGGTTCCTTTTTTACCATTTTGGTACGGAACCCTAAAAAAAGTAGAAATGGCTTTGGAATCTACAAATTAAGCCCTCTCATTTGATACCCGCCTATGTACCTTTTGTCGGATGAAAAACTACTGCTTATACTGTGCCTTAATAACCTCGTAACTCGTACGAGTACATGACCCAAATAGTCTAATCTCATTATGACGACTTATTGCTATTCTGGGGACCTAGGGGCTTTTAAACAGTGCTAAGTTGCGAACATTACGTTCTAATAGTCACGTTGCACTTAATACTATTCTTCATAATACCCAGCTGTATTGGCAATATCCGCTACCCATCATAAAAATATTATCCCATCAAAAACATTACATGTAAAATGATGCAAGTCTCGCAACGCAATCCTTTTATAACAAAAAAGTTTTGAGATGTAATGCTAGAACAAGTCAGTACCGGGGGGGTGTCCACAGAACTCGATTCCCACCGACTTGCCTATTATTTACCTACCCGTGGAGGGAAGATTCTTTATTTGAGAAGTATTAAATGTTCCTCCACGGTTAAATAATAGGCAAGTCGGTGGGAATCGAGTTCTGTGGACACCCTCCTCCGGTACTGACTTGGTCTAACATTACATCTCAAAACTTTTTTGTTGTGAAAGGACTGTGTTGCGTGCGAGACTTGCATCTTTTTACATGTAATGTTTTTGATGGGATCTCATTTCTTTTTGTAAAGGGGTCTTCCAATTTGAACTGCAAAACTAACTTTGTAATCACATGTATTTGTATAGGATTATAAACTGTGTGCAGTTGTGACTAAAATTACAATATATTTAGGTTTTGTAGGACGTGATAAGCTAAAAACTTACTTTGTTTAAAATTTGGAGCTTGTAGGTCTGCTAGAAGTACCTTAGAATTATGATGATCATCAGTCAGTGAATCAGTCAGTGAGTCAGTGACAAAACTAAGGAACTTTGACATGCAATAGTTCTTAATGTCGTCAATGGGCTAGACGACTAAAAAAACTGTTTAATCCATCAGTTAGTTAGATTATTAAAAAATTTTGTACACGTATTTTTTCTTTTGTTTGACATACAAAAAATTACGAGTAGCGTGCTTAGAAGTTTCGAGTGACGTCACGTCTAGGTACAATCTTCACCTATGAGTGACGTCACAAGCCCCCACTTCAGAAGTTAGATGATCTATAACTTTGTCGATTTTTAATATGTTGATAAACCAATAAATACGTGTCCCATATTTTTCCATAATCTAACTGACGGACTAAACAGAATTATATAGTTTTAACCCAGTTGTCATTACCGCAACAGTTTTAAAGCTATTGAGAGATTCCAGAGTATCATCCAGTGAGTCCAAGAAATTAGTGACATCTTTTCCTGGGGGAGAACGATAAAGAGCAACCAAATTAATTTCGTTACCAAGCTCCATAATAACCCAATTCGCGTCACTAAATGAGGGCTTCAGATCAGACTTAACATAAGCCACCACTTGATGATTGTTATGCATCGTTTTAAAATATGTATATCATTTGGCAAATGCGGACATTTGCTTAGCCAAGACTCGCTAAGAACAAGTACTCGTAGCTACAGATCATTGAAATTGCAACCAATACTTCTGATATTTAAATGAAACACTGTTAGTGAGTTTTTAGGGCACGGAAGCAGATTCAGACAGTTTTCAGCCATACAAACGAATGATTACGAGACGGACATTTGTTCGATTTCATTAACAATTTCAAGTGTCAAATCATTTAAAAAAGGTGATTTTTGCTATATTGGGTTTTTACGAGTTCAATCTAAACCTGAAATTGCTATTATTTTCAGTGTTATTTTTTCTGATAATATCTAAAATTCATTAAATAACAAAACGGGATTCAATAATTGAACAACCCTGGACTGGTATGCTCCTCGGGGGCCGGCCGCCATTCTCACCACGCCGCACTCAACGACATCCTGAGAAGGGCGCTCGTCAGTGCCGACGTCTCGGCAGTTCTCAAACCGCAGATTATCCGGGATGTCGCTGATACCGTGGAGGACGTGCCACCTGTGCGGACACACTCGCGGCGTCCTACCTACGCGGCGACCCACAAAACAGCCGGTGCGGCGGCAGACGCCCGGGAGCGGCTCAAAATCGCGAAATACAGTTGTCTCGGCGCCCAATATGAATTTGTGGCATTTGGCGTTGAGACTCTCGGTCCATGGGGTCAGGGTGCGCGTGGCCTGCACCGGGCGCTGAGTAGACGCCTGAGGGAGGCCACAGGGGACCCTCGTGCGGGCAGCTTTCTCGCGCAAAGACTCGCCATAGCGATACAGCGCGGGACTGCTGCCCGCATGATGGGCACTCTGGGGCCAAACCTCAACTTATGATATATTTCCTTTTAGTTTTATTTTAGTTTAGGGTTTAGTTAATTAATTTTAGTTTTAATTTTATTGCTTTTTGTATGTTTTCACAATAAATATTTTACCTGTATAGTTGCACTAGATTAGTTGGAGTATTTTAAGAAATATGGCGGTATTTACAAAATAAATTCTAAATAAATACACATTTATTATTATTATTTTTCATCGACCGCGAGTGTATTTTAACTGGTTAAAATTGGTATTTCCCGAAGAAGACATTATTATTATTAAATGTAGCAGTAATATTTACAGCCGCACCGCATTATACTTTTCCGAGACAAATATTTACAATGTCATAGATTTTACTTTTCTTTTAAGTACTTCTTCTTGTATGTACTTACAAGAAAGGTAAAATATTCTAATGTTCTTCTTATAATATTACTTATTATATCTTACTATATAATTGTTCATAGAAAATTACCCGAATTCATTGTCCGTGAGTGTATTTCAACTTACTCAAAGTGTAACAACAAAAGACAATCGAAATAATTACATTTCTGGAGGAGTGACCATGAAGGTGAGTTTAGCTAGCTAAGCGTACGACTGACGGGTGGGTGTGGAGGGCCAATTTTTTTTCACTTTTTTCGGAAACAACAATAGAAGGACTCCATGGCACATAGCATCGTATTATTTAAGACGGAAAAAGCTAAACCTAACACAAGAACATGTTAAGAAAATAATAAAATAAAGTTTTGGTACTACGGATAAGGTTGCGGCAGAATGCAGAACGGGCCACGCTTTTCGCGATACAAGCACCGGAATTCTCTAGAACCGGCCCAATTACGAAAAAAACGCAAAAAAGTAAATTTTGGCTGCAGCTAACCTAACTCAGCGAAAGTTAGGTTAGGTCCTTGTTTGAAAAAAAAATAGGTTAGGTTAAATGAGGTTAGGTTGCGGCAGAATGCAGAACGGGCCACGCTTTTCGCGATACAAGCACCGGAATTCTCTAGAACCGGCCCAATTACGAAAAAAACGCAAAAAAGTAAATTTTGGCTGGAGCTAACCTAACTCAGCGAAAGTTAGGTTAGGTCCTTGTTTGAAAAAAAAATAGGTTAGGTTAAATGAGGTTAGGTTGCGGCAGAATGCAGAACGGGCCACGCTTTTCGCGATACAAGCACCGGAATTCTCTAGAACCGGCCCAATTACGAAAAAAACGCAAAAAAGTAAATTTTGGCTGGAGCTAACCTAACTCAGCGAAAGTTAGGTTAGGTCCTTGTTTGAAAAAAAAATAGGTTAGGTTAAATGAGGTTAGGTTGCGGCAGAATGCAGAACGGGCCACGCTTTTCGCGATACAAGCACCGGAATTCTCTAGAACCGGCCCAATTACGAAAAAAACGCAAAAAAGTAAATTTTGGCTGGAGCTAACCTAACTCAGCGAAAGTTAGGTTAGGTCCTTGTTTGAAAAAAAAATAGGTTAGGTTAAATGAGGTTAGGTTGCGGCAGAATGCAGAACGGGCCACGCTTTTCGCGATACAAGCACCGGAATTCTCTAGAACCGGCCCAATTACGAAAAAAACGCAAAAAAGTAAATTTTGGCTGGAGCTAACCTAACTCAGCGAAAGTTAGGTTAGGTCCTTGTTTGAAAAAAAAATAGGTTAGGTTAAATGAGGTAAGGTTGCGGCAGAATGCAGAACGGGCCACGCTTTTCGCGATACAAGCACCGGAATTCTCTAGAACCGGCCCAATTACGAAAAAAACGCAAAAAAGTAAATTTTGGCTGCAGCTAACCTAACTCAGCGAAAGTTAGGTTAGGTCCTTGTTTGAAAAAAAAATAGGTTAGGTTAAATGAGGTTAGGTTGCGGCAGAATGCAGAACGGGCCACGCTTTTCGCGATACAAGCACCGGAATTCTCTAGAACCGGCCCAATTACGAAAAAAACGCAAAAAAGTAAATTTTGGCTGGAGCTAACCTAACTCAGCGAAAGTTAGGTTAGGTCCTTGTTTGAAAAAAAAATAGGTTAGGTTAAATGAGGTTAGGTTGCGGCAGAATGCAGAACGGGCCACGCTTTTCGCGATACAAGCACCGGAATTCTCTAGAACCGGCCCAATTACGAAAAAAACGCAAAAAAGTAAATTTTGGCTGGAGCTAACCTAACTCAGCGAAAGTTAGGTTAGGTCCTTGTTTGAAAAAAAAATAGGTTAGGTTAAATGAGGTTAGGTTGCGGCAGAATGCAGAACGGGCCACGCTTTTCGCGATACAAGCACCGGAATTCTCTAGAACCGGCCCAATTACGAAAAAAACGCAAAAAAGTAAATTTTGGCTGGAGCTAACCTAACTCAGCGAAAGTTAGGTTAGGTCCTTGTTTGAAAAAAAAATAGGTTAGGTTAAATGAGGTTAGGTTGCGGCAGAATGCAGAACGGGCCACGCTTTTCGCGATACAAGCACCGGAATTCTCTAGAACCGGCCCAATTACGAAAAAAACGCAAAAAAGTAAATTTTGGCTGGAGCTAACCTAACTCAGCGAAAGTTAGGTTAGGTCCTTGTTTGAAAAAAAAATAGGTTAGGTTAAATGAGGTTAGGTTGCGGCAGAATGCAGAACGGGCCACGCTTTTCGCGATACAAGCACCGGAATTCTCTAGAACCGGCCCAATTACGAAAAAAACGCAAAAAAGTAAATTTTGGCTGCAGCTAACCTAACTCAGCGAAAGTTAGGTTAGGTCCTTGTTTGAAAAAAAAATAGGTTAGGTTAAATGAGGTTAGGTTGCGGCAGAATGCAGAACGGGCCACGCTTTTCGCGATACAAGCACCGGAATTCTCTAGAACCGGCCCAATTACGAAAAAAACGCAAAAAAGTAAATTTTGGCTGGAGCTAACCTAACTCAGCGAAAGTTAGGTTAGGTCCTTGTTTGAAAAAAAAATAGGTTAGGTTAAATGAGGTTAGGTTGCGGCAGAATGCAGAACGGGCCACGCTTTTCGCGATACAAGCACCGGAATTCTCTAGAACCGGCCCAATTACGAAAAAAACGCAAAAAAGTAAATTTTGGCTGGAGCTAACCTAACTCAGCGAAAGTTAGGTTAGGTCCTTGTTTGAAAAAAAAATAGGTTAGGTTAAATGAGGTTAGGTTGCGGCAGAATGCAGAACGGGCCACGCTTTTCGCGATACAAGCACCGGAATTCTCTAGAACCGGCCCAATTACGAAAAAAACGCAAAAAAGTAAATTTTGGCTGGAGCTAACCTAACTCAGCGAAAGTTAGGTTAGGTCCTTGTTTGAAAAAAAAATAGGTTAGGTTAAATGAGGTTAGGTTGCGGCAGAATGCAGAACGGGCCACGCTTTTCGCGATACAAGCACCGGAATTCTCTAGAACCGGCCCAATTACGAAAAAAACGCAAAAAAGTAAATTTTGGCTGGAGCTAACCTAACTCAGCGAAAGTTAGGTTAGGTCCTTGTTTGAAAAAAAAATAGGTTAGGTTAAATGAGGTTAGGTTGCGGCAGAATGCAGAACGGGCCACGCTTTTCGCGATACAAGCACCGGAATTCTCTAGAACCGGCCCAATTACGAAAAAAACGCAAAAAAGTAAATTTTGGCTGGAGCTAACCTAACTCAGCGAAAGTTAGGTTAGGTCCTTGTTTGAAAAAAAAATAGGTTAGGTTAAATGAGGTTAGGTTAGGTTAGGTTAGGTTCCACGGACCTCCCCCCCGAAGTGCTGCCACCTTGCCGTGGTGGGGGGGCTTGCGTGTCTCAATGATCCTCGGGGCTACGCCGGACAGGGCTACCCATACCGGACAGGCCTGGGGTGAGAGACCGGACAAAGAGCGGCACACACGACGGGCGTCTCCGCGTGCCCCTCTGAAGGTAGCAGAGGGCACAGTACGAGCGCCACAGGGAGGGAGCCGATCCTGGCATGCCTCAGCTCATCTGAGGTGGCAGAGGATCGGCTACATCGGAGGCGTAGCTACGCTGCTCCGCGTTAGGGCCCATCTGGGCCGGCGGCTGCTTCGGCGGCGTGGGATGGTGGGCCTGCAAGGCCCACGGCGCGGCGGGTTTGGCGGCCACTTTTGTGGCTGCTAGATGGGTCTCGGCCCCCCGCCGGGCAACCCGTAACCCGCACGCAGCGGACCGGGGGCGCTGCTCATTGAGAGTAGCGCCGCGTGGAGTAAACCACTATAAAAATCCCCCAATCCCAAGATGTGACAGGCGTGTCGATGGGATGCATGGCTGGGGGGGAAGCCCAGTCGCTAACGTCAGGGAGGGGGCAAACCTCCTAAAAAATAGCCATTATGAGTGGTCCACAACGTAAAACTACCCCAGGAGGTTGTAATCCTCGGTGTCATCACAGAACGGGCAGTTACCCGCGCTGTGATGACACGCAGCCCCATTCCGTATTCGGGGGGGGCAAACCGCTCGCGGACAGATCACACGACGACTTTGGCAAACGCACAACGGATTTCGATCAGGCAAGAGATACGGAGATTTTGCGAATGAGGGGAGGAAACTCTGAGGACGAGGAGGAAAGGGTCTTTCTTCCGCGAAGCTCCTTGGCGCGTTCGCCCGTGCAGGGGCCTGTCCCTGCACAGGCGAACGTGTCGCGGCACAGTCAATGTGTGGACTATCCAAGCCCACGCATTGACCTCAGCTTGCCCGAGCTGCAGATTCCTCCGTCTGGAGGGGTTGACGTCCTAACAGCGGCAAGGGACAGGCAGGGCCGCTTTATGCGGCGTGCGCCAGGTGCAACTCCGAGCGCCGCCACAGAAGTAGGGACAAGACAGGAGGAGCCACGCGCACTACTGGCGCTTGAGGGAGGCCGTGAGGCCAGGTTCGAGAGGGTCGCCAAAGTCCTCCTGACCCGAATAGACCCGGGGATTCTAGCGGGAAGTGGGGGTGACTCGGACGGCACCATGTACACGGTGCGGTCCAGCCCGTCGCCGGTGACTTCCCCCCCCTCTAGTCGCCATGGGAGCCCGACCACGGAACGTCAAGGATCCGACGAGGAGGGGAAGGCTCCAACGGGCAACCCCAAAAACCGGGGAAAGGGAAAGGGGAAGGCGCGACGGATGCCGACCCCACTCAAACCCGCGGGCCTAGTGCCAATTTCGGACGTGGAGACAGCGGAGGGTGAAGGGTACGGTAGGCTGTGGCAGGACCGGCCAGAAAAGAGACCTCGACCATCCGACTCGGATTCTATGCCAGGCTCCAGCGGAGATGAGGGGCGCCGTTCAACCGGCAGCGGGGGCTCATCCCAAGCCTCTAAACGCCGGGGCCGCCCCCCCACGACTGGGAATTACATGGGCATGGCTAAGGCAAGAGAAGCTTATAACCGTGCCCTCCGGGAAGAGGCTCGCCTCGAGGCGGAGAAAGAGCTGGAACGAATGGAAATCCGAACGCGGCAAGGGTTCCGCAAAGACACCATTCCTCGGCCTGGGGCGAACCCCGAAGAAGAGCCCGGCATACGGGACCTGAGACGACAGGTCGCGGATAGTGTGGCTGTCATCGAAAGGGTGGCAGCCACATCAAAGAATCTGAAGGGCCCGTACATCCGCCGCCTAAAAGACGCCTCGTCGGCAATCACGGATGCGTTTGCTGAACTCAGCCAACGCACAGCCACTGAGGAAACGACGCGGCTTCAGGCCGACAACGACCGGCTGAGGGGGGAGATGGCCAGTCTTCGAAAAGAAATGGCCGAAATTAAGACCCAAATGGAGGCGATGCGTCAGCAGGGCAGTGCTGCATCCTCCCTACCCGGACAGGATAGGAGTTCGAAGACGGCGGCCGAACAGAGCAAAACCTCGGCGCCTCTGACGAAGGAGATCTGTCGCGTGGTCATGGCCCAGGTGACGTCGTACCTGGACGCGCACATGACCACAATCAAAGACAGACTCCTCCCTCCGCCAGGCTCCACCGGCGGAGAGACTACTCGGATGGAAAAGGGGCTCGCGGGCGCCTCTTCGAAGGCCCAGGCCCCGCCTATGGTGCCCGCAAAGGGACCTTCCTCCTCAGGCTCTGTGGGGAGGAAGAAGAAGAAGAAGCCCCGGAAGGGAAGCTCCGCCCAGGGAATCCCGGCCCCGGTAATGCCAGGCTCCGCCGCTGCTGCGCTGGCGCCTGCACCTGCCACGTCAACCTGGTCCGAGGTAGTAAAGAAGGGGAAGAAGGGAAAGGGAAAGCCCAGGAACGCAAAAAAGGAGGTGACGAAAAAGGCTCCACCAAAGAAAGCCCGGAAGCTGCGCCTTCCTAATTCATCAGCGGTGGTGCTGACGCTAATACCCCAGGCCGATAGCAGCACAAGCTACGCCGCCGTCCTCAGCGAGGCGAAAAGTAAGGTCGATATTGACTCGATGGGGATTGCGGGTGTTCGGATCCGAAGGACCGCCACGGATGCCCGCGCCTTCGAGATCCCCGGAGCGGCGAGCGACAAAAAGGCAGACGATCTGGCCGCCAAACTGCGGGAGGTGCTGGACCCTGCCCTGGTCCGTATATCTAGGCCCACCAAATGCGCGGAGATGCGCATCTCGGGCCTGGACGACTCCGTACTTTCCTCGGAAGTGGTGGCGGCGGTAGCAAAAGAAGGCGGCTGCGCAGAGGAGAACATCAAGGCCGGGGAGATCACGCTCGGCCCCTCGGGGTTAGGCACGGTGTGGCTGCGGTGTCCTGTCGCAGCTGCCAAAAAGGTGACGCAGGCCGGACGGGTCCGCGTGGGGTGGGTGTCGGCGCAGGTCAAACTGCTCGACAGCCGGCCCACGCGATGCTTCCGGTGCCTGGAAGTGGGACACGTGCGCGCGAAGTGCAAGTCGGAGGTGGATCGGAGCCTTACATGCTACCGTTGCAGCGGGACGGGCCACATCGCGCGTGACTGCAATGCCACTGCGCATTGCTCATTGTGCGCCGCTGCGGGCATCCGTGCAGACCATAGGGTGGGAAGTGCAACATGCAACCCACCCAAACCAAAGAAAATTGCTGCAGGTGGCTCCAGAGCCTCTACGCAGCCTAGTCCCCCACAAAGGCCCGAGCCTGGGGTCGAGGAGGATCGAACGGCCAATTGCTAGGAATGGCCGTCCGGTATCTGCAGGCGAATATCAACCATTCCGCCAGAGCTCAAGACCTCCTGCTCCAAAGCATGGCGGAGTGGTTGATACATGTCGCGGTGGTGGCAGAGCCCTACTCTGTGCCTTCGAGGGACAACTGGGTTGGTGACAGGGATGGCCTAGTAGCGGTGGTCACGCAGGCCCAAGCTAATGCGCCGCGTCACCAAAACATCACCAGAGGCCACGGCTTTGTCGCCACATTATTAGGAGATACGATGGTGGTCGGGGTGTATTTCTCACCAAACAGGAGACTAGCCGAGTTTGAGTCCTTCCTGGATGAGTTAGGCACTCTGATCGGCAGCAGTCGCCCGGGGCTGGTGCTCGTCGCGGGAGATTTTAATGCCAAGTCCACGACATGGGGATCCCCAGCGACGGACGCGAGAGGGCAGGCCATGGAAGAATGGGCGGTCGAAGTGGGGTTGCAGATCCTCAACAGGGGGTCGACACACACGTGCGTGCGACAGCGGGGCGGGTCAATTGTGGATCTAACAATGGCCAGCCCTGCTCTCGCACGGCGCGTAATGGGGTGGGGAGTGAGGGTAGACGTGGAGACGCTGTCGGATCATCGCTACATTCGATTCGATGTCTCCACGTTCCCTGCCACTCCAAGGGGTGTCGGTCGACCCACTGCGGGGGAAGGGCCGCGCTGGAAACTGCGCAAACTCGACCGAGAAATGGCCAAAGAAGCAGCGATTGTCGAGGGGTGGCAGGCCGGGCCTAGGCCCATCGGTGAGATCGACGCCGAGGCGGAACGGCAGGTTGCTGCTCTCCAGCGCATATGTGACGCAGCAATGCCCCGAGCAAAGGCAACTCCGCCACGGCGCCGACTTTACTGGTGGCGCGAGGAGCTTCGTGAGGCACGAAGCGGATGCACAGCTGCGCGCCGCCAATACACCAGGAGCAGACGGAGAAGGATTCGCGATCCGGCCAGGGAGGAGGAGCTCTACGCTGCCTACCGAGCCCAATGCCACGCCCTGCAGGCAAGCATTGCGCAGGCTAGGGAAGCGGCGTGGAAGGAGTGGTTGGAGACGCTGGACTGGGACCCATGGGGACGCCCTTACAAAACTGTAAGGGCAAAACTCCGGCCTTGGGCCCCTCCGCTAACCAGCAGCCTTGAGCCGGACCTTTTAGAAAGAATCCTTACTGGTCTGTTCCCTGAAAGAGGTGGATGGCATCCGCCAGCGATGGGTGGGAACACTACCAGCACTGCGGTAGAAGAGGTCATACCTCCCGTCACAGAGGGGGAACTCGGGGCAGCCGTTCTAAAGCTCCGGCTGAAAAACAGCGCCCCTGGACTCGACGGTGTGCCCGGGCGTGTCGTGGTGCTCGCGCTTGGTGAGCTGGAGGAGAGAGTGAGGGCCCTTTTCCACGCATGTCTCCAGCAAGGTCGGTTCCCGCGAAGCTGGAAGACCGGTAAGCTCGTCCTCCTTCGGAAGGACGGGCGCCCGGCTGAGTCGCCGTCGGCCTATCGCCCCATAGTCCTGCTAGACGAGATGGGCAAGCTCCTTGAGCGAGTGCTCGCGGCCCGTCTCGTCAGACACCTCGGGGAGGTAGGACCCGACCTGCACGAGTGCCAGTACGGCTTCCGGCGGGAAAGGTCGACAATTGATGCCATAGCACGGTTGAGGGTCCTCGCCGATAGGGCAGTCTCACAGGGTGGAGTGCTGTTGGCAGTGTCGCTAGACATAGCGAATGCCTTCAACACTTTGCCCTTTGAGACTGTCAAGGAGGCACTGAAGTACCACGGTGTGCCCCAGTACCTCAGAATAGTAGTCGAGGACTACTTCAGAGACCGGGCCATCACATACCCGACTCAGGATGGATGGGCAAACAGGACGGTCACGTGCGGTGTCCCACAGGGGTCAGTCCTCGGACCACTCCTGTGGAACATCGGGTACGACTGGGTGCTTCGCGGTACCAACCTGCGGGGCGTCAACGTACTGTGTTACGCTGACGACACTCTCGTCACCGCAAAGGGGAGCACCCACAGGCAGGCCGTCCTGCTCGGCACAGCAGGGGTAGCTCACGTGGTGAGCCGCATTAGGGCCTTGGGACTCGAAGTGGCCCTCAACAAGTCCGAGGCTCTCTGTTTTCACGGGCCTCGAAACGCGCCGCCTCCTGGGCTGGAAATAGTGATCGGGGGAACCTCCATCGCCGTCGAGTCGACGATGCGGTACCTAGGCATTGTCCTCGACGGTCGGTGGAGCTTCACGGAGCACTTTGCGCGGAAGACGCCAAAATTGCTGGCCGCAGCCGGAGCACTCGGGGGACTGCTACCGAACACCGGGGGACCGGGCAGCACATGCCGCCGCCTTTATCAGGGTGTTGTGCGCTCCATGGCACTCTATGGGGCCCCAATATGGGCAGAATCCCTGAACGCTCGGAACGTGGCCCTGTTGCGCAGACCCCAACGGGTTATAGCCACAAGAGCGATCCGAGCGTACAGGACGGTCTCCTTTGAGGCGGCGACGTTGCTGGCCGGCAGTCCACCATGGGACCTGGAGGCTGGGGTCCTGGCGGCGGTATATTGGAAAGTTGCGGAAGAGCGGGCGGCGGGTAATCGTCCACTTCCGGAGGAGATCAAACGTTGGAGGGAGGAGGCCAAGGATGACCTTCTCCGGAGGTGGGATGAAAGGCTAGAAGCCCCGAGCGCAAGCCACGAGGTGGTGGGCGCAGTACGCCCAGTCCTTAGGGACTGGCTGAAGCGCGACTTCGGGCCAATGACGTTCCACTTGACTCAGGTACTTACTGGGCACGGTTGCTTTGGTAGGTACCTGTGGCGAGTGGCACGACGAGAGGACACAGCGGTGTGCAAGCACTGTGACAGTGGGGAGGAGGACACGGCGCATCACACCCGCGCCGTATGCCCTGCGTGGGATGAACCGCGGTCAGAGATGGCTGCGGTTATTGGAGCAGACCTATCACTGCCGGCAATAGCCAGTGCGATGGTACGCAACAGGGGCACTTGGGAAGCGGTCGTCGCGTTCTGCGACGCTGTCATGTCCCTAAAGGAGGCGGCGGAGAGAGAGCGAGAGGACGATCCCCTCTCGCTCCCTATCCGCCGAAAAAGGACCGGGCGGAGGCGGGCCGCGTATGACCGCCGCTTGCCGCCCTAACTGGGACCTCGGGCAGGAGATCGGGGGATCTCCTGCCTGATGAGAATGTCCCGAGGCGGACAAGACGCAAAAGTGCGCACATTTAGGAGGGACAGTGGCAAAAGCCGCAATAGCCGGGCTCGCAAGAGCGACACGCGCATGGTAGGGCCGAGGTAAGCGCCAAGCGTTCCCTTAGCCCTACCTCAGGCGGAGCGAGGGTACACCGAGGGGTTTTAGTGGGTAGGCCTCCCCCTAAGGGAGGAGAGTCCCACATAACTCCCGACCCCCTCCCCCGGGGGCGGGAGTATGCGTAACGCATTTCCCCTCGTAAAAAAAAAAAAAAAAAAAAAAAAAGGTTCCACGGACCTGCTCGGTTGTCCGAGTGGGCGGGGAGGTGTACCCCGACGTGGCGCGTCCCCAGGTGGTGGATAGGGGAACGCCCTGGCCGTTTTGAGCCGGGGTAGGACATTGTCCCGCGAACCAAACACTGGGGGGGAATGGGGGGGCTTCGGCCCGGGAGGGGCTCGCCACGCGTCTCTCTGAGTAGCAGAGAACGCTGCGGACGAGCAGACTGGTGGTGGAGAGGGCGGCGGTTGACTCAGGTCAGCTGTCGGCCGACTCGTAACCCGGCCCGTGGGGTCGGCACGAGGGTCGCTGTCTACGGACGGGGACTGCGAGGAAGGCCACCTCTTTTAAAAAACCAACCAGGGAGACGGGCGCTGCTGGCCTCGGTGTCGGAGTCAGTGGCGCAGATTGCAGAGTGCAATTGCTGTCGGCCAAGTCGTTATCTCGGGGTAGTGCTTAGTTACGTTTTAAGCCTACTTCGAGACCGGCGGCCTTGCCTTAACCGGCCGGGTCCAAGGGGAGACAACCCCAATAAAAATCCACAACTCCTGGCGCTGTGGTTCTCGGCGTCGGGATGCTCCTCGGAGCGGCTGGAGTGCCTACCAGTCACTAGAGACCAAACCTGCGAGACCGCCCGACCTCGCAGGGTATTAGGGCCACTTGGGTATGCGGATCTCTGCCCAAGTGGAGCTTTATTTCTCCGCTACTCGTGGGACTTTTTATGGACTGTTCTAAAAGCGTAAAAGGCCCTTTTCAGGGCCAACCCGACACTGGCAATAGCATAACGGACACCGATTCAAATAGCGAACAGGTGGTGGCAGTGGATTTGAAGAAGGAGAGGAAGCGAACCTCAAAAACCGAGGGGAGTTTAAAGTTGAGATTCTGGAGTAGTGATCCGCTGCCCGAACCAGACCCCTTGAGCTCGGCCTCGTCCGAGGAGGGGGAGGGGGAACAGATGGGACTGGAGGGAGAACAGCAGGGACTGGAGGAAGTCGAGATGGGCTCATTGCTGGGCAAGAGGCCCCATGAAGAGTCGGGGGCGGTTTCCCCACCCATAGTCTCGCCCAAGGTGAGCACTGCTCGGAGAGGGAAGCCGCGCGGGAGCTACACCGGGCTTTCCCAGGCTAGGGCGAGGCTCGCAGCCCTGGAGGAAGAGGATGACTTTGTGCCTCCCTCGGAGGACGAAGCCGACTACGGCACACCGCCTTCAACGAGGAGTAAGCCCCAGCTGGGAGGGGGGACTAGGGAGCGTAGCCCCGTTAGGGCCTCTGACGAGAGCTCAGTGGAGCCTCAAGACCTGCTCCTGGATGAGGACCACATCCTGGCCGCACGCGAGGCAGCCAAATGTGTCATGGCGGAGGCCGCCAGAAGCGGCCATCTCAAGGGCGAGGTGTGGGGCCGCATCAATGCGGCCTGCAGGTCTATTACCGCGGCGATGGACGGCCTTGAGGCGCAACGTAAGAGCGACGAGCAGCTGCGCGCCCTCAAGGCCGACAACAAGCGGATGAGGCAGGAGCTCGCCCTCTTAAGGGCCGAGACAAAGGCTATAAGGAGGGCCTTCTCCGAAAGGGGGAACGGGCCAGCTCCCGCTGGAGCCAGGCAGTCCCAGGACGATGTGGTGGAGGCGCTGAGCCAGTTCAAGGAGCAGCTCACCAGGGACCTCCTACTCACCGTGGGGGAAATGGTCAACCTCCGAGTGGGGGAGATTAAGAGCCTCCTCCCCCCGGCGCCGATCGTCCGCCCGCCACTGGCAGCGGACAGAAGGAGGGCCAACTCCAACACCCAGCCGGAAGCCGCCCAGACCAGCGGCCCAATACCGGCCCCAGAGAGGGAAACCACCAGGGCCCCAAAAAAAAAACCCTGGCGAAGGCGGTGGCCAGCAAAGGTCCCAAAACGGCAGGAGCCACGGGGGCGACCCTGATGCCCCCGGCTAGGCCCGCCCCAGCACCCAGGGCGAAGCAAGGGGCTGCTAAGGCCAAAGCACAGACGAAGGGCCCCAAAAAGGCAGGAGCCACGGGGGCGACCCTGGTGCCCCAGGCTAGGCCCACCCCAGCTCCCAAGGCGAAGCAAGGGGCTGCCAAGGCTAAAGCACAGCCGGGCCCTTCGACGGCGCCGCAACCAACGGCCCGCCCCCCAGCGGATAAGAACTCCTGGGTGGAGGTGGTGAAGAGGGGCAAGGCCAAAAAGCCCTCTCCTCCCAAGTCACCCCGGCAATCGGTGCAGGCAAGGAAACCCGCCACTCCCAAACTTGTGGCACCCAAATCCTCGGCGGTGGTAGTTGCCCTCAAGCCAGAGGCCGAGACCGATTACAAGACGGTCATGGCGAGGGCGACGACCCTGAAGCTGGCAGAGGTGGGGGTGGACCACGTGCGGGTCCGCAAGACGGCGGCTGGGGCTCGCCTAATTGAGCTCCCCGGGTCCCAATCCGGCACGGCGGCAGACAACCTTGCCGAAAAATTGCGAGCCCTGATCGGAGAGGTGGCCGATGTGTACCGGCCCGTCAAAAAGGCGGAAATCCGCATAGTTGGGTTTGACGAGTCGGTCACCGAGGACCTTGTGAAGGCCAAAGTGGCGGAAAAGGGCAAGTGCCTCTCGGACCAAGTAGAGGTGGGCAGGTTCCGCTGGCTGCCCAACGGCACAGGCGCCGTTATAGTAAGGAGCCCGATCACGGCGGCTAAGCTGCTGGCCGAGGAAAAGAGGCTGCTCCTGGGATGGACGTCGGCCCGGGTAGAAGCCCTGGAACCGCTGCCCATGCGGTGCTTCCGCTGCATGGGCATCGGCCACACCAGGGCGATGTGTCCGTCCCAGGTGGACAGGAGCGGCCTATGCTACAGATGTGGCAAAGCGGGCCACATGGCCAAAGAGTGCTCCGTGCCCACTCCAAGCTGCTCGGTCTGCCAACAGGCCAGACGGCCGGCAGGGCACGTGATGGGGGGACCCTCGTGCACCCCCCCACACACCCGAGGAAGGGAGCCCTCCAGATTGGCCCCGGAGACCCCCAGGCCACCAGAGCGTACGGCGACGGCAAACGGTGAGGGCAGCGGCATGGAACATTGATGCCAGCACAACCTACACTACTATCGTGGGAGGTTGTGCAGGCCAACGTCAACCACTGCGCCCGTGCACAGGATTTACTGTGCCAGCACTTGGCGGAGTGGGGCGTCAGTGCCGCTGTCTTGTCGGAGCCGTACCTCGTCTCCCCCCAACCCAACTGGGTGGGAGACACAGACGGCCTAGTGGCGGTTGTGGTCCCGCTGATGGGCGATCACCCACCCATCACGAAGGTGGCGACTGCTCAAGGCTACGCAGCGGTAAAATGGGGAGACACACTGTTGGTAGGTGTCTACTTCTCCCCCAATAGACCGCTGTTTGCCTTTGAGCAGTTCCTGGAGGGCTTGGGTAGAGTGATCGGGGCTGCCGCGCCGTCCCCGATCCTGCTCCTGGGGGACCTCAACGCCAAATGTGCGGCGTGGGGTTCCCCCGTTACGGACCCGCGAGGGGAAGCCCTTAGGGACTGGGCGGCTGGTTTAGGGCTGGAAGTCCTAAACCGGGGCACAGCCAGTACCTGCGTGCGCCGGCAGGGGGGCTCAATCGTGGACGTCTCGTTCGCGACCCCTGCCCTAGCCGCACGCGTCTCTGACTGGCGTGTCCTGGGGGACGTGGAGACCCTCTCGGATCACCTGTACATCAGGATGAGGGTCTCCAACCAGAGGCGGGCCCATTCGCCTGGTCCCGCTTTAAGGGGGGGGCGGGGCACATTCCCCAAGTGGGCCCTAGGCAGCCTCGACCGCGACGCGGCAGAAGAGGCTGCCCTAATAGAGGAGCGGTGGGGTCGCCCCCCGGACCAGGGTCCGGACGTGGAGGGGAGGGCGCGGCAGTTCCGGGCGTCGCTGCACAATATATGCGACGCGAGCATGAGGCGGGCGGGAAAGCCGCTGGCTAAGAAGCGGGTGTATTGGTGGTCTGACGAGGTTGGGGCCCTACGTCAGACCTGCAATGCGGCGAGGAGGGCATACACCCGATGCCGGCGGCGACGGCACACCGCAGAGGAAGAGGAGCTCCTGCACAGGGCCTTAAGGGAGGCGGCGGAGGCCCTGTGCATCGCCATCGCGAGGGCCAAGGACGCCGCTCACGAGGCGTTCTTGGACACCCTCAACAGGGATCCATGGGGGAGGCCCTACAAGGTAGTACGCAACAAAATGCGTAATGGGCCCACCATGGATTCCCTGGAACCGGAGCTCCTCACGAGGGTGGTGGAGGGATTGTTCCCGCCCGCAGAGGGAGGGTTTGTTCCCCCGGCTATGGGCCCGCCGGAGGAACAACAAGGAGAGGTGGAGGTGACGCCGATAACGGACGCCGACGTCACCTGGTCGGTGCACCGTCTTAGGGCCTGCAAAAAGGCCCCGGGCCCAGACGGGGTGCACGGGAGAGTCCTCCCGATCGCGATGGCCCACCTCGGAGGCCGCCTCAAGGACCTCTACAATGAGTGTCTTGAGGTAGGGCGGTTTCCGGGCTGCTGGAAGGAGGGGAGGTTGTGCCTCCTCCGCAAAGCAGCCCGTCCAGCAGACTCTCCATCGGGGTGGAGACCCATAGTTCTGCTGGACGAGGTGGGGAAGATGCTGGAGCGGATCCTTGCGTCCCGGATCCTCCAGCATCTTGGGGACACGGGTCCCGACGTGTCGGACCGCCAATTCGGGTTCCGAATCGGGCGGTCCACGATCGACGCGATCGGGACCCTGAGAGGGTTTGCAGAGTATGCGGAGGGAAGAGGGGAGGGGGTGGTGGCGGTGTCCTTGGACATCGCCAACGCGTTTGGCTCCCTCCCATACTCTGTAATAGGGGAGGCGCTCCGCTATCATGGAGTGCCCCCTTATTTGCGGCGCATCGTAGAGCACTACCTGACGGAGCGGGTAGTGCTCTACGAAGATAGGGGAGGGCAGAGGAGGACGCGGCCCATGGCGTGTGGCGTACCCCAGGGTTCCGTGTTGGGGCCCTTGTTGTGGAACCTGGGGTACGATTGGGCCGTACGCGGCGTCCTCCTCCCCCGGATGGCTGTCATTTGTTATGCAGATGACACCATGGTGGCCGTCCGGGGGCAGGGGTTGAGGGAGGTTCTGCGGAGGGCGGAGGTAGCAGCAGACCTCATCATCATGAGGATCAGGTTGCTGGGCCTGAGGGTGTCCCTCCCGAAAACGGAGGGAATAATTTTCGGGGGGAGGGCCTGGCGACCTCCCGCAGGGTGCTCCCTCAACGTGAGCGGGGAGGTGGTCCAGGTGAGGCCACACATCAAATACCTCGGCCTCACCTTGGACCGCAAGTGGACATTCGGGGAGCATTTCCGCCAGATTGCTCCCCGAATAGTGGCGACGGCCTCAGCCCTGGGCCGGCTGCTGCCCAACGTGGGAGGGCCTTCGGCCGCCTGCCGCCGTCTTTATGCCGGTGTCGCCCGGAGCATGGCGCTCTATGGGTGCCCGATATGGGTGGACCGGCTGACGGCGGCAAACAAAGCCCTGTTACGGAGGCCACAAAGGGTGGTGGCCCTACGTATTTGCAGGGCATACGTGACGGTGTCCGGGGCAGCAGCGTGCGCCTTGGCTGGGACTCCCCCCTGGGAGTTGGACGCGGTATCCCTAGCCGAGGCGCACCGGGAGAGGGTCAGGTGCAGGGCCACTGGGGTGTACCCTGCTCCTGAGGAGGTAAGGGCAGCCCGCAGCCAGACCGAGCGAAGGCTGCGGGAGAGGTGGAAGAACGACCTCGAGGACGCCCCCTATGGCCACCGCACCATAGGGGCCCTCCTCGGGTCGTTCGATGAGTGGTTGGAGAGACGCCACGGCAAGCTCGGGTTCCGGATGACGCAGGTAATGACCGGACATGGCTGTTTCGGTCATTACCTGCATCGTATTGGGAGGGAGCCCGGGCCCGCTTGCCATGAGTGCGGCGCCGATGATGACACGGCCCAGCACACGCTCGCGGAATGTGTGCATTGGGCCGACGAGCGCCGCACGCTTGTGGCGTCTCTCGGAGTGGGTGATCTCTCGCTGCACAGCGTCGTGGCGGCCATGCTGAGCAGCGAGAGATCCTGGGAGGCGGTGGCCTCCTTCTGCGAAGCCGTCATTTCGCAGAAGGAGGCCGCGGAGCGGGAGCGCGAAGAGAGGGTAGATGCGCTCCCGATCCGGCGCAGACGGAGGGGTCGAGCACGTGGGCGGTTCTTGAACCGCATGCTCCCCCAGTAGGGCCGCGGGTTGGGGAACCCGCATTGCACGGCCCTACACGTCTGGGGGGGAGGTCAAGCGTTTCTGGCCTTCCCCTCCTTTGGCGCGGGTGCCCTGGCGTAGATTAGAGCCAGGGCCGCCGGGGGGCGTCATGGTGGCACAGTGTGATCCCAAGACGCCCCTGTACAACGGCAAGGAGAGGGAAACGCCGCTGTGGGTTTTAGTGGGTATACTCCTCCCCCCCTCTGCTTACAGAGGGTGCGTGAGAGGAGGGAGTCCCACATAACCCCCCACCAATGGGCCTACCCAGCCCGGGGGGTATGCGTAAAGCATTTCCCACAGCGACAAAAAAAAAAAAAAAAAAAAAAAAAAGGTTAGGTTAGGTTAGGTTAGGTTAGGTTAGGTTAGGTTAGGTTAGGTTAGGTTAGGTTAGGTTAGGTTAGGTTAGGTTAGGTTAGGTTAGGTTAGGTTTTTTTTTTTTTTTTTTTTTTTTTTTTTTAAGTTGGAGGCGAAGCCTCCGGTGTTGAGAGTTTGTTAATACGCTCGGCGCTTTCGGTTTACGCGTTGCGTATCACATGTTTGCTAGTTGGTGATTGTGGTAAGTAGGGTTTAAGTTAGTAGAGTGTTTGGGAGAGTGAATATAGATATATATATATATATATATAGATATTATATGTGTATAGTAGTAGTTTAGAAGTAAGAGTGGAGATAATAGTTAAATTTTAGTTATAGTTTAAGTTTTATTAAAGTCCTTTAAGTGGTCAAGGATATACTTCAAGAGATTGAAGAAGCTGTTTGCGGCCGTCTCTTTCGTCAAGCAAGCTCGGAAGTCCTTCGAGTCGACTCTTAGATTGTCACAAGTGATAGTGTGATCCAGTCGGCGGGAGTCGAATCGTGGGCAGTCGTGAAGTAAGTGTTGTAGGGTTTGTGTGATGTTTGCAGTTGGGTCGCAGGGGCAGCGGTCATCGGCTGTTAGTCCGAAGCGGTGTAAGTATTCTTTATGAAAGCCGTGGTTGGATAGATATTGTGTGGTGAAGAAGTTCGGAGTGTGGTGTGCGATGTAGTCGGAGATGTCAGCATAGGTCGGGAAGATGTTTTTGGTGTATTGGCATTTGTTGTTATTCTCGTAGTAGTTTTTAGAGGCTTGTTGGAGTAGATGTTTGTTGTGTTGTTTTATATGACTAAGGGGTATGTCGTTGAAATCTGGGGCTTTGTGTAAGTCGACCGCTGCCTTGGCGGCCTCGTCGGCGAGCTCATTGCCGATTATTCCGTTGTGCGCTTTGACCCAGTAGAAGGCTGTTTTTGTGTGCGGTTTGAGAAAGTGTAGCAGGGTGTGTATCTGAACGACTAGAGTATTGTAGCTGGTGGGATTCTTGATTTCCAGGAGTGCGGATTTGGAGTCGGAGAAGATGAGTAGCTCTGTTGGGTGGTGCCTGCTAGCATAGCTAAGGCAGTTCTGGATGGCAAGGAGCTCGGCTTGGTAAACCGAGCAGCAGTCGTGTAGCTTAAATTTCTTGGTTATGGTCTCTCCATTGGGCTTAATAATGACGAAAGCCGACCCAACTTTATCGTCATGCCGGCTTCCGTCAGTAAAAGCATGCCAGGCCAAGGGAGAGTGTTCGTCGGAGCAGTTGGTGAGTTCGGTTTGGTCGCTGATCTCCTTGAAGGGGATTGTAATTCTGTGGGCAGGGTGGAGAAGAGTTGAGGGGGTAGCGGGTGACTCGATCGGGAGATCCTGAGGTAGGTATGAGGCGAAGCCCCTCCGTCTGGCGAGTTCGACCTCCGCAGTGTACTTGATTTTTGATGGTAGTGGGGGGAGGTTGGCGAGAGTGATAGACAGTATAGTGCTGAGTGTTTTGAAGCCGTGGGTTATTTTTATGGCAAATAGCCTTTGGAGTGAAAGTAGTTTGCCTTCAACGCACTGATATTTCAGTGCATTGGCCCAGATAGATGCCGAGTATGTGATGATCGGCGTGATGACTTGGTTGTAAATTGTGCGGACGTTTTCCGCATGTATGCCCCAGGTAGGGCGGATAAGATTTTGAAGTTTGTAGTATAGCTTTTTTGATTTATCGATCACATACTCGGCATGCCGGATGAACTTCAGCTTCCTGTCGATCACAACTCCCAAGTATTTGATTTGGGTGGCGAAGGGGGTCACACTGCCGTTGCTGGCAATTCGGATCCTGGTCGCTTTGTTGGTAAATGCGATTGCCTGTGTCTTGTCTTGTCCGAATTCCAACTTGACACTGTGGCCCCAGTCCACGATCCTGTCCATGGCCTCGCAGGCGATGGTCTCCAGGTCCCTGAGGTTGGTAGAGTGACATATCAGGAGAACATCGTCCGCATAGGCTTGCAAGTGGCAGCCCTCAGGCATCTGTGTCTCCAAGAGTCCATCCAGAATTAAATTCCAGAGGATTGGTCCCACCACCGACCCCTGGACGCAGCCTCTGGTCATGGATTTCATGGTGGAATGATCGGCGAGCCCCAGCCGTACGGTTCTGTCAGTAACATAGGAGCGCAAGATTTTGTAGAGGTTCCCTGGACACTTGATGTGTCTAAGCCGCGCGAAGATGGCCGGCCACCAGGCCATGTCGAAAGCGGATTTTATATCCAGGGATACCGCGATAACCTGTTCAGAGTTGCGCCTGGCAGCGTTCACCATGTCCAAGGCGTCGTTGATCGCGAGAGTGGTGTTGCTCTGGAGCCGGAATCCATATTGTCTCGAGATGATTTTGCCGTTGCCGTGCATAAAGTGTGTGAGGCGGTTTATAATGAGCTTCTCCAGTACCTTCCCGAAGACCTTAACCAGGCCAATGGGTCTGTATGAAGACGCCTTTGTATGGTCTTCTTTATTAGGTTTTGGTATGATTTTGGTTGTCGTGTCCTTCCAGTATTCGGGAAAGTACTGGATTTGCAAGCATCGATTCATTATCGCGGTGATTTCCTCAGGAAAGAGTTTGGCAATCTCGAGACAGATATCCGCAGTGAGATGGTCGTCACCGGGGGCCCTCTTGTGGCTTATGGATTTTAGGGTCTCGAGTACCTCCGTGGTCGTAAAAGGGGGCTCATCCGGCTGCTCGATAGGGTCATCCATGCGCTCTCTGATGTCTTTTTGTTGTGGGGAGTCTTCAGTAGCGTCATCGTCCGGGTAGAAGAGTTTGAGCAGTGCTTCTGCCGTGTCTTTGCTGTTGGAGGTGAGTTCGCCGTTAGGCAGCTGAAGGGTGGCCGGTGGCTGCGTGAGTGGCTTCGTTCGGATAATCCTATTAGTGACCGCCCACACGTCTTCCTTCCCTTGGCGCTCGCAGAATGCCCGAAAGCTGGACGTGGAGGCGGCGCAGCAGGCGTCCGAGTAGCTCTTTCTGAGCCGATTCTTCTCAGCAATCAGTTCCGCTGTGGGGAGCTTTTGTCTTATGGCTTTTGAAAGCTTGTGATGAACCCTTATGACCTGCGCCTTGAGATCGTCCAGTTCTTCGCTCCACCAAGGGGGGCGTATTGGAAGCGGTCTGGATCGCGGGAGCAGGTCATCGCAAGCTTTGATGGCGATGCCAGTGATTTGTGCTATAGTGGTGTCGAGTTGATCCTCTGTGCAGGAGTTGAGGAAAGCAATCTCTGGCATCCCCCTGGCCAACTTTTCTTTGAGTCTGCTCGTGACTCCTTCCTCCCACTTGAAGTTGGTGGTGTTATAGCGGTAGGTTGAGAGTTTGACTTTATTTTTGAGTGCGTCAGATTTGTTAGGGCCGGTGGATAAGGAGAATGTAATGGCGTGGTGATCTGAGGAGGGGCAGATGCTCGAGTCAACCTTCCAGTTCTCCGTCCTGATTTGATGTTGCCCGTGTCGAGATTTGTTCGTGATGAAAGTGAGATCCACTATTGAAGAGCGCAGGATTCCATTGGTGATGGTTTCGAAGGTTGCCGTGGTGCCAAGGTTAGAGACTGCTAAGTTGTGTGTAATCAGTAGATCTTCGAGGTGAGTTCCTCTGGCGTTACTGAGCTTGCTGCCCCATAGTTTGCTCCAGCCATTGAAATCTCCCCCGATGATATGGGTGGCGCCAGCCGTGCTCGTAAGAAAGTTATCCAATTTGGCCAGTGTGCCGTGTTTGTCTTTCCGTGGCTCGACGTACGCGGAGATGAGGTAGATGCTCTTTCCCGATTTCTGGACAAGTTGTACTATGCAGAGGTTGGGAGAAGAGAAACCAGCTACCCCCAGAGTGCTGGTGTTATTGTCCCTGATGAGTAGGGCTGCTTTGGTGGTCCTTTCCTTTAGTGGGAATTGGTATGTTATATAGCCAGGTATCGTCTTCATGACAGCGCTGCCCCCAGGAATGTAGGGTTCAGTAATGAAAGCGAAGTCGTAGTCGTTATTTCGATTGAGGTAGTTAGCTATTTCCTGATAGGCATTTCTACCGTGTCCCATGTTTATTTGTATGCAATTATGCGAGTTTTTTGTGTTTTTTAGAGTATTGATATTTGCTGTAGTGTTCTGATTAACCATAATTGATACGGGATCGGATATTGTTTATCATTGAGGTTTTGCGGGGACATTCGGTAGAGGTAGCGCTGTGCCTGTTGCTGGCTTTTGCGGAGGGGTTGGCATTGTTGTTGGATTGGTGGGAGGTGCAGTTGTGGCATTGGAGTTTGCTGGGATTGTTGCTGTCGGGGCAGTTTTTGTAGGCATGGTTTGGTGAGGAGCAATGCGAGCAAATCGGGGTTCTGTCGCAGAACTTCCTCGTGTGGCCGAACTCCAGGCAGGTGTAGCACTGAAGCAAGGGGACATATTCGGATGCATGGACCCTCTGGTGGTCAAGATTTATTTTGGTTTGGTGAATGATGGCCTTGAAGATGGATGGGGTGGTCAAAAAGACCGCATTATAGAGCCTCGGATTGCGATTCCCTCTCTTAAATCTCAGCTGAAGATCGTCAGGGTTCCGGGCGCAGGATCCGATGGACTCATTTTGCCGTAGGAGGATTTGTGCTAGTTGATCAGCCGGTAGATCTTCCGAGATACCCTTCAAGATCACCATGGGTTTGAGCGTTTTAGACTCCTCCGCGCTCACTGTGAGATTATTGGCAGTGTTGGTTCTCTTGAGGGCAGTGTCTCTCTGCTCAGCGCTGTCGAACTCTACCCTGACCTTATTATTTGAGATGAATCTGGTGGCCGCTGGAGCGAAGTTTGTGTCCCTGAAGGACACATTTTTCTTCCATTCCAGCAGCGTCTCTGTGGGAGTTTTGACCGCAACCTTTGGCGTAAGAATGAGTGCTGGCTTGTTGACTGGCGGTGGCGGTGGAGGCAAGAGGGGGGAGTTCTGCAGCAGTGGCTGGCGGGTCCTGGCAGCAACAGACGCGTAGGAGGTGCTGCCAGTGTCCCTGCCAGTCGGGCTCCTGTTGGTGTTGAGATTGGAGGCTGCAGTAAATTTGCCAAACTCCTCCCTGATCTCCTCCCTGATCGTTGCCCTGATGACATCGAGGGTCGTAGTAGTGGTAGAGGCGGTGGCATGAAGTTGAGGCTCAGAGCTGGTCTGAGTGGATGCAGGTTTTGTGCCCCGAGTTACTAGTTCCCTTGGCGGGGTGATACCGGCACGTGACTCCCTGCTCTGAATCGTCACCTTTCCCGTATAGAGGCCGACGGTCTGTCCGATGGAGGCGAGGAGAGACCTGATGTCGTCTTTATCCGGACGTGTCACGCTTCTGTGGCGACGAAGCGCGCGATCAATCGACTCCAGGTCCCTGCGGACCATTCGCCACATCCTGTTCGCGTCATCAGCTCCGAAGTTGCCCGGAGTAGTTGGTGTGTCTGGCGAGTTCTGGCTCAGGCTCAGACGAAGAGTCTCCATGTTAGTGGAGCCGGAGAGATCTAAATTGATGGCCTCCTCAGTTGGGGTCGGGGCGATCGTGAAGGTCTTGTCAGATGTGGGAAGTCGGTCTCCGCCAAGCGGAATAAGGGCTTCGTCTTCCTGGTCTAGGTCGATTTGGACAATGTTGTGTAGATTCAGCGGCGGATGTGGGAGCTTCTTTTTAGCTTTGGTTTTCCTGGGAGTGGCCAGTTCTTCCTCGAGCTGAATGAGGAGTGGCTCTGCGGTAGCCGAGGCCTGAGAAGGGCAGAGGTCCTGCGAGATTTGCGAGGAAGGGTTCTGAGCCGGTGCCCTTTTGGGGGCCATGGGAGTGGTTTTGGTTTTTGTTTTAGCCTTCTTTGGAGGCGTCCGGAGCAGTTCTGGAGCAAGAACGGCGGTCTCCGTTTGTTTCTCCGAGTCGTCCTTGCTCGTGGCCACTGTGGGGGGGGGGGTTTTCATGAATTCCGACCTTCGCGGGGTGCTGGGTGGTGTTCGCGTTAGCGGCATGTTAATTTTTGGAGTGGAAGAGGGGAAATAAAACAAGAGAAATTAAATTGGGAGAGAATGGGTAAATTGTAAGAAGAGGGGTGGTGGGGGGGGGGAGGGCAGTGAAGAGGTCTATCAGTTGAGGTAGATGAGAGAGGTTGGAAGAGAAGGGTGTGAGGGGAGGGACGTGTGAGAGGAAAGTGGCGTATGAGATTGTATAATTTTCCTATGGAAGCCGGTGAGAATGGTATGGAAAAAGATCTAATAAGAGGTGGTTATGTGTTTAATCCAAGAAGAGAATTTTTCGGATGAGCAGTTTTGAAGTTATGAAGATTTTAGAAAGGTGTGCCAACGAAAAGTCGACAGGCAATATTTTTGTTTTCTTAATAACTAAGAGAGGGATGGATTTTTTGGAAAGTTCAAAGCGGAATCTATTGAGGAAAAATTTTAGAAGTAGGATAGGATAGTTAATAGAATTTTTATGCAAAAGACTGATTTATTAGGAATTTTCGAAATTTCGGGTGTGCCTGCCAAAAGTGTGGTTGCAATGTGGGGTGATTTTATAACTCGAGAACGGAAAGTCTTAAAAATATGGAGCGTATAGGGGATGAAAGCTAAATTTTTTTTGGAGCAGGACGAGACGAAAAAGGGGGGGGTAAAGTGAAAGGGGGGGGCAGGAAAAATTTTCAAAGAATCGGAGCTTACACAGGAGGTCAACAATTGGGATAACTTTTAAACGGGAAGAGATAGAGAAGAATGGAAAACGGATTTGGGTAGGGAAAAAATTTAGATATGTTGGTCTGAAATTTGGTTGGATTCGGTAATTTAGGTACCAGTTTTTCAGAGGTTGGTTAGGTTAGGTTAGGTTAGGTTAGGTTAGGTTAGGTTAGGTTAGGTTAGGTTAGGTTAGGTTAGGTTAGGTTAGGTTAGGTTAGGTTAGGTTAGGTTAGGTTAGGTTAGGTTAGGTTAGGTTAGGTTAGGTTAGGTTAGGTTAGGTTAGGTTAGGTTAGGTTAGGTTAGGTTAGGTTAGGTTAGGTTAGGTTAGGTTAGGTTAGGTTAGGTTGGGGTGCAAGTCAGGTTCCTCCATGCGTGCTCGAGCTTTACCAATCCATCTTGATCACGGTTTGATCCGCATGGAAGGGTACTGCTTGGGCCGGTGCACCCTGGAAACAACAACAAGCAATGGCCATTGCTTGTTGGTGGCTAATACCTGACAAACCGCTTGCAGTTTTCCTGAGGATCCGGGGAGTGTGGGAGAGGGGCCTCGGGGGCCTACGGGCAAGGGGGGGGAGGACATGGATCTGGAACCCACGGAAAAGGGCAAGCACTCGGCCGTCGGCAATGGGTTGGAATCGTCCTGTGTAGACTTTTCCAACCCATCGCTACTTCTCGGCCAGCGAGGGTGGGTGGTTGAGTAACCTTGGTGTTGCCGATTGCTCCCGATGTCTTGTGTAATGGGTACCCCTCTCGTCTAGACCAAGACATTGGCTGCTAATGGGCAGAATCTGGGCTGGGCAAGGGTTAGAACTGTCGACGCGTTGCGTTGACTTTGCTAGCCCTTGGCCTTACTTTCGGTTGGCCAGGGATGCGGTAGGCAGAGGGCCTATGATCCGGTCCCGGAGGCTAACCCTTCCACCCTGACGGTCCCTCGGCGTGTCCTCTGCAATAGCAGAGTTCACTGCTGACAAGGGATGGGGGTGTAGTGGTGGTTTGGTTGAAGGGACGTTTTCCCGGATACCATCCCCACTACACGTGGTCACGGGGTAGGGGCGTATTGTCCTCCCGTGGCGGCGAGGGAGGGACCGGGACACCGTGTGTCTGGTGCCGGTTCCTGCTTCCCCGGGGGACGGCCATTTGGTCGGGGGGGAGCTGGTGAGGGAAGGCACACTGGCCATGCTACAGTGTGCCTTTTTCGGAGAGGGTCCGCCCTAGGGCGGAGGTGCTGGTGATGGCGTGGCGTTAGTAGATTCCCATGCCATCACCGTGAAGGCACAGGTCGGAAGCATCCCTGGGTTTTAGTGGGTAGGCCAATCCCTTCAGGAGCGGAGAGCCCCACATAACCAATACGTAACATCTGGCTGTCACCCCCGATGGCCTTAGGTTACGTAGTGGTATGCAGTTTTATGCATTTCCCGGGGTCAAAAAAAAAAAAAAAAAAAAAAAGGTTAGGTTAGGTTAGGTTAGGTTAGGTTAGGTTAGGTTAGGTTAGGTTAGGTTAGGTTAGGTTAGGTTAGGTTAGGTTAGGTTAGGTTAGGTTAGGTTAGGTTAGGTTAGGTTAGGTTAGGTTAGGTTAGGTTAGGTTAGGTTAGGTTAGGTTAGGTTAGGTTAGGTTAGGTTAGGTTAGGTTAGGTTAGGTTAGGTTAGGTTAGGTTAGGTTAGGTTAGGTTAGGTTAGGTTAGGTTAGGTTAGGTTAGGTTTTTTTTTTTTTTTTTTTTTTTTTTTTGCGTTGGAGGGGGAAATCCTCTTGGATACTGCCAGGCCCGTACCTGACAGCATGCCCGACTCGCTCGCGGATAGACTCCAGCGTCACGTCATCTCGAGTCTATCCACAAACGCCTACGGACTAAAACCCCCCCCGTGTCTTGTGGAGTGTGCATGGGGGACACGCGGCGCTATCGGTCTACGCGTTGTGCCCCCCGCGTGGTGTTGGTTGGAGTGTAGGAGTGGTTTTTTCTGGAGGAGTGTGTGGTTGTAAAGTGTTGTATGAAGCCGGTGGTGGGAAGAGGGCAGGCCGTGCGGCCGCCCAGCCTCCCGCCCACAGAGGCGGGCGAGCGACTGGGCGACCACACGGAAGCCCTTGGAGTGGTTGGAGGATGGTGGAAGAAGTGGTGAAGATGGTGGAAAAAGAGCGACGAGATAGACCGTGCGGCCGCCCAGCCTCCCGCCCGCTAAGGCGGGCGAGCGACTGGGCGATCACACGTTCGCTTTAAGTGGTTGGAGGAAAAAATGTAGGAGGGGGGAAAAAATATATATTATATTTTACTCTTACGAGTACATCTGATTGATGGGCGCGTACAAGCGCCCGATTTGGTGGGGGAATAAATAAAGTTTTTGGTTCCCCCCCTCCTAAGAGAGAGAATGGTGAACAAAGGAAGTGGATGGTGGTTTTAGATGGCGTCGATGGTGGGGGAGAGGGGATAGAATATACATAATATTTACTCTTGCGAGTCATCTGATTGTTGGGCGTTCTCAACGCCCGGGGTGGGGGATAAATATGTTATAAGAGTGGTTGGTTGGGTCCCCTCTCCCGGAGAGAAGGTGAGAGAAAGAGAAGTTGGTGGTAGAAGTTTTAAGTGGTTGGTGGGGAAGATGAGTGGAGGAGATGATGGTAGTGGAAGTAAGTGGTTGGTGGAAGAGTGGTTCGTTTTTGGAGAGAGTGAATGGTGGACGTTGCAGTGATTGGGGGAGAAGAGTGGATGAAGGGTTGTGGTGGAGCTAAGATGGTGGAGGTGTTTGTGTGGGTGGTTGGGGAGTGGTAGATGGAGTCTGGGAGGGCAAGATATACATAATATTTAACTCATAAAGAGTTACATCGGAATGTGGGCCTAGCCCAGTTGTGGGGGAATATATATGTTATTAAGTGGATGGGGGTTCCCTCCCAGAAGTGGCGTCAGAGGGCAGAGACCCCCGACGCCCTCACTCCCCGTGCTGGGTATTAGCCACCGGCTAGCAATATCCCCTAAGGGAAATTGCTAACCGTTGCCCAGGGTGCACCAGCCCAGCGTGTTGCCCTTCCCCCCGGACCGAAGTCCAGCACCCACCCCCCAGGGAATTGCAACACGCCAAGCCAACGTGGAGGAACCCAGCCCGCACCCCGGTTAGGTTAGGTTAGGTTAGGTTAGGTTAGGTTAGGTTAGGTTAGGTTAGGTTAGGTTAGGTTAGGTTAGGTTAGGTTAGGTTAGGTTAGGTTAGGTTAGGTTGGGGTGCTAGACAGGAAACCTCCCAGAGTGTCTGGATTCTTCTCATTCCTCTTGATCCGGTTGATCCGCAGGAAAGGGAAGCGTCTTGGCCGGTGCACCCCGGGAGCAACGGCAAGTGATTTCTTAGGGGCCCCTAATTGATGACTTGCCGATGCTGCGAATGAGCCTGTCAGGGGGGGTTGGGGGGTCCCGCACCGGGTTTCCTCTGTTAGAGGACTCTCCAGGTGCGGCACGCGAGGGCGGAGCGTCGGGCACGGGCAACATCCCTCCGACGTCTCCTTTTGGGGGGCACTGCGGGCAGGCACCAGACGGGTGACCTGTGCCGCTGCGTGGTGGCGGTGGACTAGTCCTCTGCGTCCCGTTAGCGGGACGTAGAGGACTGGTCCACCGTGGTCCGTAAACCTGACTGTCCCCAGCAACGAGGGCTGGCGATGGTCAGGAACGGACAGGCGAATGTCTGCGGGGTAGGGGCGTTTGTCCTCCCGTGGACGGCTGCGGGGCAGGGGCGTTTGTCCTCCCGTGGCGGCGAGGGAGGGACCGGGACACCGTGTGTCTGGTGCCGGTCCCTGCTTCCCCGGGGGACGGCCATTTGGTCGGGGGGGAGCTGGTGAGGGAAGGCACACTGGCCATGCTACAGTGTGCCTTTTTCGGAGAGGGTCCGCCCTAGGGCGGAGGTGCTGGTGATGGCGTGGCGTTAGTAGATTCCCATTCCATCACCGTGAAGGCACAGGTCGGTAGCATCCCTGGGTTTTAGTGGGTAGGCCAATCCCTTCAGG
Organism: Eudemis profundana; assembly: GCA_947034925.1. NCBI lineage: Eukaryota > Metazoa > Arthropoda > Insecta > Lepidoptera > Tortricidae > Eudemis > Eudemis profundana. The sequence continues at coordinate 19,735,423 of OX344812.1, forward strand.
AGCGGAGAGCCCCACATAACCAATACGTAACATCTGGCTGTCACCCCCGATAGCCTTAGGTTACGTAGTGGTATGCAGTTTTATGCATTTCCCGGGGTCAAAAAAAAAAAAAAAAAAAAAAAAAAAAAAAAAAAAAAAAAAAAAAAAAAAAAAAAAAAGGTTAGGTTAGGTTAGGTTAGGTTAGGTTAGGTTAGGTTAGGTTAGGTTAGGTTAGGTTAGGTTAGGTTAGGTTAGGTTAGGTTAGGTTAGGTTAGGTTAGGTTAGGTTTTTTTTTTTTTTTTTTTTTTTTTATAAGGGTAACGGTCTTTAACCGTTTGCTATTTCTCCCCAGACATAATCCGAGACTATTTTCTGCTTTATTTTTATTGTTGCGTTAGGTTTTAGTGCTGGACTTAAAACTAAGTTACAAACTAGGACTTAAAACTAAGTACAATTTGGAGTAATACAATTAGTTTTTTTTTTTTTTTTTTTTTTTGCAATTCTTTTATTTATTTACATTAATCGACAGTTTTTTTTTTTTATTCTATTCACTCTTTTTCTGAGTTCCGCATCAGTCATCTATGTTTTCTTTTAGTTATTGCTTAAGTAGTAGGTGGTTTTATTTATCCTTTGCCCAAGGCGCAGTGCTACCATTATTTCTGCATGCTTTTCTCATTAGTGCTCTGCAGTAAGACGCGAAAACATCATTGGTTGTCTTTCCTACCAATAAAAAGCTGAAATTTGGTTTGATGATCTTTTCTTTAAGTTTGGTTTCCGCGTTGAATCTTTGCAAGTCGAAGCGTGGGCATTCCGCAAGAATGTGCTCCACACTTTCGACTATAGCTGGGTCGCAAGGGCATAAGGGGCTGTCCTTTAGTTTAAACCGGTGCAGGTATTCTCCGGTACCACCATGTCCAGTTAAGACTTGCGTCATGAGGCTGTCAGGTTTGTGTTTAATGGCGTATCTGTATGCCATCAAGGCATCAGGGAGAAATGCTGCGATATGTTTTCCTGCGGTTTTTTCGGCGTAGAGTTTTGCCCAGTGGTGCAGAGTTTCCTCCCTGATGACCCGTTTGGCATAGGAGCAAGGGAACAGGTCATATTCTGGCTTGGTCTTCTTTTTGAGTGCAGCGTATTTGGCTAACTCATCGGCTCTTTCATTACCCACCGTTCCGCAGTGCGCTCGAAGCCAGAATAGCCTAACTCTTTTTCCCTCTTCCAGCAGTCTACTTAGCAGTGTTCGGATCCTAAAGACGAGCGGGTGGAGACAGGTAGTATTTATTATGGCTTGCAATGAGGACATACTGTCGCTTAGTATGTTAATTTCTTCCTCTTTTAATGTCTCCGCCAGCTCACCCGCCTTCAGGATCGCGAGGAGTTCCGCCTGGTAGACGCTACAGTAGCTTTCCAGTTTAAAGGTTCTTTGTTTTATTTCCAGTCCGTTCTTCCAGGCCGTAACTGCCGCCCCCACCCTGCCTTCTATTTTGCTCCCGTCTGTATACAGAAAGAGTCCCGCTATTTCATATTTCGCTATAGTTTCTTCGCTTAAGTCTTCTATTTCAGTGAAAGCCAGTGGAGTTGAGGTTGCAGGGTGGGGTGTTTCCAGATACGGTACTCGGGCTTCGTATTCTCTGTCCGGGAGTTGAGTCAACGGGCAGCCTCTTTTAGTCTCATAGAGGCGAGCGGCCTCCGTAACTCGCAGGTCTAAGGGAAGTAGCCCCGCTATCGCTAAAGCTGGAGGTAGCGCTACTGTGCGGTATGCTTGGCAGATGCGGCGTGCAAAGCCTCGTTGTACTCCTCTTAGTTTATTTTGTATTCCTATCTTTTGCACCGCCGGCGCCCACGCGCTCGCTGCATATAGTGCTATGGGTTCGATGACTGCTAGGTATATCAGCCTTTGAATACCGGGGTTCAACCCCCATGTAACCCTCGCAGCTCGTTCTAGCCTTTGGTAAAAGCCAACGAGCTTTTTACAGAGCAGGGTCACATGGTTGTTGAACGTCAGCCCATCATCCAGCTGTACACCCAGCAGTCGGAATTCCCTTACGATAGGTACATCTGCTCCATTCATTCTGAGCCTGATATTGTCTCTATTTATGATTTTCCTTGTCAGGACCATCGCATTCGTTTTGGCAGGAGAGAAATTCAGTTTGTTGTCTTTGCCCCACTTATGCACCCAATTGAGCGCCTGCTCGGTAAGAGGGGTTAGTTCCTCCAATTTCTCTCCTGCCAGAACTAGGACGATGTCGTCCGCAAAGGCCTGACAGTGTATACTTCCATTCTGAGTGAAATGAGTGATGAGCGGGTCGAGGAGTATGTTCCATAGGGCTGGTCCAGCTATAGAGCCCTGCACACATCCACGTGTCGGTGCCTTCTCGACTCGCTCCCCTGCGTATCTGATGTTCACTTTTCGGTCTTCCAAGTAGGAGTTTAGGACCCTTTGCAGATTGCCGGGACACCGTCGCTCCGCCATTTCTACTTTGATCTTTGGCCACCAAGCATTGTCGAAGGCCCCCTCTATGTCTAGTGAAACTAAGATAGTTATTTTCTTGTCTCGTATATTCGTTTTGATCATGTTCACTAGATCATAGAGGGAGTCCTCTGTGCTTTTTTGCGGCATGAAGCCGTATTGGCGTGGATCCAGCGTTTTATTAAGGTGCCATTTTATTCTTGAGACCCACATTTTTTCGTAGATCTTCCCCAGTACAGAAAGGAGCCCGATTGGTCTATAAGATCTAGGTAACGTTGGATCTTTATTAGGTTTCCTTAGGATCACAACCGCCGCTCCCTTCCATATCTTGGGGAAGACTCCTAGGTCAAGGCATCTATTAACCAGGGCCAGAAAAATTCCTTTATCTCTTAAGACTGCACGAGAGCAGATGTCAGCTGTTAACCCGTCTTCTCCAGGTGACTTTTTGGCAGAGAAGCCCAGTGCCACCTGGCGGAGTTCATGTGCAGTAAAAGGTAAGTCGTCCGGCGCTGGTAAAGGCTGTGAATTTGCTTGAGCCCTTATCAAGGTGTGTTCTTGGGTGTCGGTGTTCTGGTCATCATCCGGGAATAAAGCATCCGCTAGCAGCCGAGCGGAGCCAGTCGCTGTCTGTGTATTCCCTGAGGTGTCCTTTAGTAGGATGTCAGGGCGACGTGGCTCCACTCGTCTGAGCGTTTTATATACTCCATCCCAGACATTGTCCCGTTCAGTTGAGGTGCAGAATTGTTTCCAACTTTGGGTTTGAGCCGCTTTTGCTTCATTTAGGTAGTCTTCCTTTGCAGCTAGGTACTCTGCCACCACATGCTCTCTTCTGCGTAGAGCAGCAACGCGAACACGTCTCTTGCATGTCATCATGTAATTCCTCTTTTTTCCCACCTCCTCTGTCCACCAGGGTGGTTTTGAGTTAAATTTGGGAGGTTGTCTTCGAGGAATTGCATAGTTACAGGTGTCAGTGATTGCGTCCGTGTAAGCCTCCGCTGCTAATTCCGCGTCTTCTGCGGTGTCTATTTTGAGAGGTTCCCCATTCGCCAACCCATGCTGTTCGAGATTTTCTAGAAGTACCTCATCAAACTTGTCCCAGTCTGCTTTTGCAGTGTTATAGACCCTGGTTGTGTTCGGTGGTGAGAGGAATGGATTAGCACTGCTGCTGCGGATGGTCATGAGCAATGCGTTGTGGTCCGATGAAGTAATATGCGGCATCACACACCATTCGTGAACTTTCTGTGAGAGTGCGGTGCTGCAGAGTGTCAAGTCCACCCTACTCTCAAACACTCGATCTCCGCGGCACACCTCAAAGGTCGGCTCCGTGCCCTCGTTTAGTATGTGGAGGTCCAGCTCGTGGATCAACGATATTAGCTCTTCGCCTCTATCGTCGTCCCTCGAGCTGCCCCACCACACACTCCAGGCATTGAAGTCTCCTCCAATTAGGAGGCGCGGCGTTTCCTGCATGAGTGCCACGGCCACTCGTCTTAGTTGGGTCAGAAGGGGGCCAATATCGTTATTTGGCTCGAAGTAGGCTGAGATCAAAGCCAATTTGCCCTCTGGCAAGTCAACTACTGCCGCCGCGATGTTAGGCGACTGGAGATCTGGATTGATGGTGATGGTGAGCCTGGGGTCCGTCACTACCACTGCTGCCTTGTTGGGTACGTCTTTACTGGCCCCTAGCGCCTGGACCACCCTGGCGTTTGGTGGTGCGGCGAGGTCGCCAGTCGCACCCACGTACGGCTCCTGAAGCAGTAGCAGCGACACCTTGTACAGGCTCACCTTCATAAAGATCTCCGTGGTTGCTAGTCTTGCCCGCTGAAGGTTGGCTTGCATAACTTTCGCAGGGACGCCCTTAACAATAGGCAACGCGGGATCTGGCCAGTACATCCCATCGGCGTCGCACTGGGCAGCTCGTATCCATTGCAGTATGTGCACTTTCATGCGGAAGCCTCTTCTCGCGCATGCAGTTTATACATTTGGGTGCTTCACCCCTGGCGGCACGTTCACATTTTGCGCGCGGGTGCTCGCCACCACAGTAGCCGCACAAGGGTTTCGGTGTTTCACACATACGTTTTGTGTGCCCATACTGCAGGCAGGAGGAGCACTGTACCAGCGGAGAGCGATCGTATACGGGTCTGCGTTGCATACCGATGTATACGTGTCCAATGTCTATCAGGGCGCGCCACATTTTCGGAGAGACCTCCATTACGACGTGGCACTCTAGCTCATTTCGTGCCTTGCGGCGGAACAGAATGCGTGCCGTTTCTTTTGCCAGATCAAGTTGGCCTGTCAGAGACTTATTTTGTTTCTGGAGCGATTCGAGAATTTCACTGTCCGTGTAAAAAGCCATGACTCCCGTGATTTCCACGAGTGGCTTGCGGCTAGCTGGCTCCTCAACGGTCAGTTCTCCAGCTCGAAGTCGCTCCGCCAAGCGTACTGCGTCTTCCGGGTCAGAGCAGCCCAGGACTACCTTGCCGTTTCGGGTTTTACGGCACCGGTCGACACAGAGTCCTTCCGCGCGTACATTAATTACTCCTTCTATTCTCTTTATAACCTGGTCCGCGGTGTGCGTGGGGTCAATGCTCGAGACCAGAATGGTCTTTTCTGGTTGTGGCGGCTGGGGGCGGATCGCCGGTGCGGCTCGTGCTGCAGCCGCGTAGGAGGTGAATTCTCGGCGAAGCTCTCCCATTTGGTTATTTAGCTTATTCACCTCCTCCGCGGAGACAGCCTGCACCGTCTTGGCTTGCGGAGACTTTCTGAGCTCACGCACCTCCCTTCTCAGCTCCTCAACCATAATTTCTGCACTGGCCGCTCGTGCACAGTGTTCACCTGCCAACTGCTGTTGCATTTCTGTAAGCCTTGCCAGATCAGTTTGAATTTTAGTCAAGTCGCCGGTCCGCAACTTGCTCACTTCCTCCTGCAGGGTGTTTATAGGCTTTCGCACCTCGGCTGCCAGGACTTTTTCCAAGTCCTGTTTTTCGGCCGCAGCTTGTTGCTTTGCCTTTTTCCCATCAGCTACTTCGGCCTGGGTGGTTTGGAAGAAGTTAGCAAGGGCTGAGATGTCTTGCGGAGTGCCGGCGATTGAGACTTCACTCACATAGCGCTCGGTGCTCTCCAAGATTTCCTTTGTAGCAGACATGATGTCGACTTTGTCTTCCTTCTTCACACTCTTATGCGCTTTTAGCGCGGCGAAGATTGTCTTCACATTCCTGCGAATACTGGCCAGGAACCTACCAGTAGGATTTTGGGTGCTTGGGCTTGCAAGAGTAGCCTGGCTCAGTTTCAGTGAGTCCATTTCACCGGAGCTAGGAATTTCAAAGGCGACAGGGGCTTTAGGTTTCACCTGTTCTTTGGGTGACCATGATGGGTCTGTGTCCTCCTTGTCTACCTTGTCGGCCTGCTCGACAGTGAATGTGGAATTTAGGGTAAGGTTGTCGAACTCTTCGAGTTGTATAAGAGGCTCTACCAAGTTTTCACTAGGAGTGCTGCCGGTTAGGTCTTGCGGTGCATCAGCACTTTGGGCCTGACTCCTCGTCTTCCTTGGCGAGCTCTGTATCGATGGCGGGGGTGTTCGATACATTTTTAGTATAGAAGTTTTATACAAGAATTTTAGAAATTTATTTGTGGGAGAAGAGGGAAATCGTAAGAGATTCTGGGGATGAGGGATTATTGGTGAAATTAAAGTCTTTAGGTACTATTGTCAGGAGAGAGATTTCGGTAGAAAAAAGAAGTTAAAAGTGCGAAAAAGAGAGAATTTTGAGTTTAGAAATTTAGTGGGGGAGAATGTATAAGAGCTAGGGGGTAGTGATCTATGAAGGAAAGAAGGGTATTAGGGAGGACTATATTACTATAAAAAGAGATAAGGGATCGGATGAATAGGAGAGAAGGGAAAAATTTTTAAGTGCGGAAATAGTCGTCAAAAACAGGAAAATGCGAATAACTTGAGAAGGGGGGGAGCTAATTTAAAATGGATGATGGGAAATGAAAGATAAAAATTTTCTACGTCTTCAATCTAAATTTCGTGGAATTAGGAGTATTCGGTCCCAAAAAATTTTCGATGGGTTAGGTTAGGTTAGGTTAGGTTAGGTTAGGTTAGGTTAGGTTAGGTTAGGTTAGGTTAGGTTAGGTTAGGTTAGGTTAGGTTAGGTTAGGTTAGGTTAGGTTAGGTTAGGTTAGGTTAGGTTAGGTTAGGTTAGGTTAGGTTAGGTTAGGTTAGGTTAGGTTGGGGTGCGGGCTGGGTTCCTCCACGATGGCTCGGTGTGTTGCAGTTCCCTGGGGGGTTGGGTGCCGGACTCGGTCCGGGGGGAAGGGCAACACACTGGGCTGGTGCACCCTGGGCAACGGTTAGCAATTTCCCTTAGGGGATATTACTAGCCGGTGGCTAATACCCAGCATGGGGCGGGATATCGTACACCCCCTTGGGGGAACGAGGGCGCCCACTCTTTACAAGTGGGTGCCGCGAGGAAGAAAACCTCTATAAAAAATCACCTGGGGGTAACCTCTTTTGAGGATTTTGAGGGGGCCTTTTCCGGCCACTGAGGTTGTGTCTTGACACGAGGGGTGGTTCTCCGTTGAGAATCATCATAGGGGGGTCTACGCCAGCCCCCCTTGAATCCCGTAACCTGCTGTGTCTTCCAGCGATCCCCAGTTGTGGCGTTAATGGGGTACGGATGATACAGCAGACCGGAGGTCTCGCCTTAGCCGGCCGGACCGCGAGGAGTAAACCTCTATAAAAATCCCTAAACCCCGGCGCAGTGGTACGTGGCGTCGAGGTTCTCCTGTGGTGGCGATCGGGGCATTGTTTTTCGCGTGGACTTCTAGGGGAAACCCTAGATCTCCGCACGCAACGCAGTTTCCCGATCGGCACCCTGAGGAGTGGCTGGGTAGGTAACCCAGTCGCTAGCGGCCAACCCTGCGATACCGCCTGACCTCGCAGTGTATTAGGGCCACTTGGGTATGCGGATCTCTGCCCAAGTGGAGCTTTTTTCTCCGCTACTCGTGGGAACTGTTATGGAGTCTTTTAAAAATGGGGAACTGGGGGGGAACTTAGAAAAAACTGGGGGGGAAACGGGGACTTGCGGCCAGGTCGGAGGTAGGAGTGCCGCACAGGGGGGGAAGTCCAAAACCAAAACAAATACTAGGGACTTGGGGAAGATGTCGCTTGATGGACAATCAGGGGAGGGGGGTTCGGCGCACGAATCTTACGCCAGTGCGTCGGACGACGAGGGGAGCCTGCCCTCACTGGAAGGGTGGGGGAAGCCCGAAGGGGCCGGAGCCTCGGGCTCGAAGGGGGGCTCGAAGGAGGAGGCCACCAGAGCGGAGGGGGGTTTAAGACTGAGGCTCTGGCGCGCGCCGCTGCCCGAACCGGACCCCCTAAGCTCGGACGATGAGGAGGGGGCAGAGCTGGGGGGAGAGAGGGAACCGGATGTCGAGATGGTCTCTTTGCTGGGCAAGAGGCCCCATGGAGAGTCTGGGGAAGACTCCCCACCCAAAATCTCGCCCAAGGTGAGCACGGCTCGGAGGGGGAAGCCGCGCGCTAGCCACGCCGGGCCATCCCAAACTAGGGCTAGGGCTCGCCTCGCGGACCTCGAGGAAGAGGACTTCCTGCGTCTGTCGGAGGACGAGGCCAACGGGGGCGCACCGCCCCAAACGAAGGGGAAGGCGAAATCGTCTGGGAGGGGTAGGGAGCGCAGCCCCATAAGGGCTAAGGAGAACGAGGGCGTGCCGCAGGACCTGCTCCTGGATGAAGATCACATCCGGGCCGCACGTGAGGCGGCAAATTGCGTGAGGGTGGAGGCCGCCAAAAGCGGCCATCTTAAGGGCGAGGTGTGGGGCCGCATCAATGCGGCCTGCAGGGCCATCGGCGCAGCAATGGACGGCCTTGAGGAGCAACGGCAGGAGGACGAGCAGATGCGCGCCCTCAAGGCCGACAACAGGCGGATGCGGCAGGAGCTCGCCGTCCTACGTGAGGAGACGAAGGCGCTCAGGAGGGCCTTCTCCGAAAGGGGGACCCAACAGAACGCCCCCACTGGTGTCGAACAGGGCCATACTGATGTGGTGGAGGCCCTTGCTCAATTCAAAGAGCAGCTCACGAGGGACCTACTCCTCACAGTGGGGGAGATGGTCAACGTCCGCCTGGGGGAGATCAAGAGCCTCCTCCCCCCGGCGCCGATAATCCGCCCGCCATTGGCAGCGGACAGGAGAAGGGCACTGCCCACACAGTCGGAAGCCGCCCAGCCCAGCTGCCCGACACCGGCCCCGGAGAGGGAAACCACTAGGGCTCCCAAAACCCTGGCGAAGGCGAAGGCGGGCAGAGCCCCCCAAAATACTGGCACCACGGGGGCGACCCTAATGCCCCCGGCGCGGCCCGCCCCAGCTCCTAGGGCCCCTAAGGCGAAACAGGCGAAACAGGCGAAACAGGGGAAACAGGCGACCGCCAAGCCTCAGTCCCAGCCGGGCCCCTCAGGGGTACCACAACCGAGGGCTCCCCCTCCAGCCAAGGAACGCTCATGGGTGGAGGTGACAAAGGGGGGCAAAGCCAAGAGGCCCACCCCACCCAAGCCGGCACCCCGGCAATCAGTGCCAGCCGCGAAACCCGCTGCTCCTAAGCTCGTGGCGCCGAAATCGGCAGCGGTAGTAGTCGCCCTCAAGCCAGGGGCTGAGTGCGACTACAAAACATTGATGGCGAAAGCCACGTCGCTAAAGCTGGCGGAGGTGGGGGTAGAGCACGTGCGGGTGCGGAAAACGGCGGCCGGGGCTCGCCTTATAGAGCTCCCAGGGGCCCAGAGCGGTACGGCGGCCGACGAGCTCGCCGAAAAGCTGCGAGGCTTAGTCGGGGAGGTGGCCGACGTGTACCGGCCCGTCAAAAAGGCGGAAATCCGCATAGCCGGGTTTGACGAGTCGGTCACCGAAGACCTTGTGAAGGCCAGAGTCGCCGAGAAGGGCAAGTGCCTCCCTGACCAAATAGAGGTTGGCAGGTTCCGCTGGCTGCCAAACGGCACGGGCGCCGTTATAGTGAGGAGCCCAATCACGGCGGCTAAGCTGCTGGTCGAGGGCAAGAGGCTGCTCCTGGGATGGACATCAGCCCGGGTAGAAGCCCTGGAACCGCGACCCATGCGGTGCTTCCGCTGCATGGGCATCGGTCACACCAGGGCGATGTGTCCGTCCCAGGTGGATAGGAGCGGCCTGTGCCACAGATGTGGTAAGACGGGCCACATGGCCAAGGAGTGCCCTGCGCCCACTCCTTGCTGCTCGGTGTGCCAGCAGGCCAAGCGACCAGCAAAGCATGTGATGGGGGGACCCTCGTGTACCCCCCCACACACAAGAGGTAGGGAGCCCTCCAGAACAACCCAGGAGACCCCCAGGCCGCAAGGGCCGCCGGCGACGACCAACGATGAGGGTGACGTAATGGAGCACTGATGCCAGCACAGCCTACACCGCAAACGTGGGAGGTTGTGCAGTGCAACGCTAACCACTCCGCCCGCGCACAGGATCTACTGTGCCAACACATGGCGGAGTGGGGCATCAGTGCTGCTGTTGTGTCGGAGCCCTACCTCGTCTCCCCCGAACCCAACTGGGTTGGAGACAGCGACGGCCTGGTGGCGGTGGTCGTCCCAGCGATGGGCGGCCACCCGCCAATTACAAAGGTGGCAACTGCTCAAGGCTACGCAGCGGTCAAATGGGGAGAAACACTGCTGGTCGGTGTGTACTTCTCCCCCAACAGACCGCTGTTCGCCTTCGAGCAGTTCCTGGAGGGCCTGGGGAGGGTCATCGGAGCTGCCGCGCCGTCTCCGATCCTGCTCTTGGGGGATCTCAACGCCAAATGTGCGGCGTGGGGCTCCCCCGTCACGGACCCGCGAGGGGAAGCTCTCAGGGACTGGGCGGCTGGTTTGGGGCTGGTTGTCCTAAACCGGGGCACAGCCAATACCTGCGTGCGCCGGCAGGGGGGCTCGATCGTGGACGTCTCGTTCGCGACCCCTGCCCTAGCCGCACGCGTCTCCGACTGGCGTGTCCTGGGGGACGTGGAGACCCTCTCGGATCACCTGTACATCAGGATGAGGGTCTCCAACCAGAGGCGGGCCCAGTCGCCTGGTCCCGCAAGAAGGGGGGGGCGGAGCACATTCCCCAAGTGGGCTCTTGGCAGTCTCGACCGCGACGCGGTAGAAGAGGCTGCCCTAATAGAGGAGCGGTGGGGTCGCCCCCCGGACCAGGGTCCGGACGTGGAGGTGAGGGCGCGGCAGTTTCGGGCGTCGCTACACACGGTCTGCGACGCGAGCATGAGGCGGGCGGGAAAGCCGCCGGCCAAGAAGCGGGTGTATTGGTGGTCCGACGAGGTTGGGGCCCTACGTCGGACCTGCAATGCGGCACGGAGGGAATACACCCGATGCCGGCGGCGAAGGCACACCCCAGAGGAAGAGGAGCTCCTGCACAGGGCCTTAAGGGAGGCGGCGGAGGCCCTGTGCATCGCCATCGCGAGAGCCAAGGACGCCGCGCACGAGGCGTTCTTGGACACTCTCAACAGGGATCCATGGGGGAGGCCCTACAAGGTGGTGCGCAAGAAGATGCGCAACGGGCCCACCATGGATTCCCTGGAACCGGAGCTCCTCACAAGGGTGGTGGAGGGTTTGTTCCCGCCCGCGGAGGGAGGGTTTGTTCCCCCGGCCATGGGCCCGCCGGAGGAACCAGAAGGAGAGGTGGAGGTGACGCCGATCACGGACGCCGACGTCACCTGGGCGGTGCACCGTCTGAGGGCCTGCAAGAAGGCCCCAGGCCCGGACGGTGTGCATGGGAGAGTCCTCCCGATAGCGATGGCCCACCTCGGAAGCCGCCTCAAGGACCTGTACAACGAGTGTCTTGAGGTGGGGCGGTTTCCGGGCTGCTGGAAGGAGGGGAGGTTGTGCCTCCTTCGTAAAGCAGCCCGTCCAGCAGACTCTCCATCGGGGTGGAGACCCATAGTCCTGCTGGACGAGGTGGGGAAGATGCTGGAGCGGATCCTAGCGTCCAGGATCCTCCAGCATCTGGAGGACACGGGTCCCGACGTGTCAGACCGCCAGTTCGGATTCCGAGTGGGGCGGTCCACCATCGACGCGATCGGGACCCTGAGAGGGTTCTCGGAGTACGCGGAGGGAAGGAGAGAGGGAGTGGTGGCGGTGTCCTTGGACATCGCCAACGCGTTTGGTTCCCTCCCGTACTCCGTGATAGGGGAGGCACTCCGGTATCATGGAGTGCCCCCGTACCTGCGGCGCATCGTAGAGCACTACCTGACGGACCGGGTAGTGCTCTACGAAGATAGGGGAGGGCAGAGGAGGACGCGGCCCATGGCATGTGGCGTACCCCAGGGTTCCGTGTTGGGGCCCTTGTTGTGGAACCTGGGGTACGATTGGGCCATACGCGACGTCCTCCTCCCCCGGATGGCTGTCATCTGCTATGCAGATGACACCATGGTGGCCGTCCGGGGGCAGGGGTTGGGGGAGACCCTGCGGAGAGCAGAGGTGGCGGCGGACCTCATAGTCGCCAGGATCAGGTTGCTGGGCCTGAAGGTGTCCCTCCCAAAGACGGAAGGAGTAATCTTTGGGGGGAGGGGGAGGGCCTGGCGACCTCCCGCAGGGTGCTCCCTCAACGTTAGCGGGGAGGCGGTCCAGGTGAGGCCGCATATCAAATACCTGGGCCTCACCTTGGACCGCAGGTGGACATTTGGGGAGCATTTCCGCCAGATTGCTCCCCGAATAGTGGCGACGGCCTCGGCCCTGGGCCGGCTGCTGCCCAACGTGGGAGGGCCATCGAACGCGTGCCGCCGTCTCTATGCCGGTGTCACCCGGAGCATGGCCCTGTACGGGTGCCCGATATGGGCGGACCGGCTGACGGCGGCAAACAAAGCCCTGCTACGGAGGCCACAAAGGGTGGTGGCCCTACGTATATGCAGGGCATACGTGACGGTGGCCGGGGCAGCAGCGTGCGCCTTGGCTGGGACTCCCCCTTGGGAGTTGGACGCGGAATCCCTAGCCGAGGCGCACCGGGAGAGGGTTAGGAGCAGGGCCACTGGGGTGTACCCTGCTCCTGAGGAGGTGAGGGCCGCCCGCAGCCAAACCGAGCGAAGGCTGCGGGAGAGGTGGAAGAACGACCTCGAGGATGCCCCCTATGGCCACCGCACCATAGGGGCCCTCCTCGGGTCGTTCGATGAGTGGTTGGAGAGGCGCCACGGCAAGCTCGGGTTCCGGATGACGCAGGTAATGACCGGACATGGCTGTTTCGGTCATTACCTGCATCGTATTGGGAGGGAGCCCGGACCCGCTTGCCATGAGTGCGGCGCCGATGACGACACGGCCCAGCACACGCTTGCGGAATGTGTGCACTGGGCCGACGAGCGCCGCACGCTTGTGGCGTCTCTCGGAGTGGGTGATCTCTCGCTGCACAGCGTCGTGGCGGCCATGCTGAGCAGCGAGAGATCCTGGGAGGCGGTGGCCTCCTTCTGCGAATCAGTTATTTCGCAGAAGGAGGCCGCGGAGCGGGAGCGCGAAGAGAGGGTGGATGCGCTCCCGATCCGGCGTAGACGGAGGGGTCGAGCACGTGGGCGGTTCATGAACCGCATGCTCCCCCAGTAGGGCCGCGGGTTGGGGAACCCGCATTGCACGGCCCTACACGTCTGGGGGGAAGGCCAAGCGTTTCTGGTCTTCCCCTCCTTTGGCGCGGGTGCCCTGGCGTAGGTTAGCCAGGGCCGCCGGGGGGCGTCATGGTTGCACATTGTGATCCCAGGACGCCCCTGTACAACGGCAAGGAGAGGGAAACGCCGCTGTGGGTTTTAGTGGGTATACTCCTCCCCCCCTCTGCTTTCAGAGGGGTGTGAGAGGAGGGAGTCCCACATAACCCCCCACCAATGGGCCTACCCAGCCCGGGGGGTATGCGTAAAGCATTTCCCACAGCGACAAAAAAAAAAAAAAAAAAAAAAAGGTTAGGTTAGGTTAGGTTAGGTTAGGTTAGGTTAGGTTAGGTTAGGTTAGGTTAGGTTAGGTTAGGTTAGGTTAGGTTAGGTTAGGTTAGGTTTTTTTTTTTTTTTTTCGTGGAGGGAGGAGATCCTCATTGGATACCACCAGGCCGGTCCTGGTGCGCATGCCCGACTCGCTCGCGGATAGACTCCAGCGTCACGTTGTCTCGAGTCTATCCACAAACGCCTACGGACTAAAACCTCCCCCCATTTGTGTGTAGTGTGGGTCGTTGGACAATCGGTGCTAACGGTCTACACGTCATGCCCAACATTGTGTTTTTGGAAAGAGTAAAGTGAGTGGTCGGGATAATGTTATTGTGCTTTTTGAGAGTCATGAGATTTATGTTGTTTTAAGTATCTGCTTGTGTATACGATGTGGTTACCGGCATAGATATACGAACGATTTAATTGTAGTTACGAAGTTAGTAAGAATATATAAAGTACAATATAAAATAAAATAGATGGGAAAAAATATAACATTGCCTAATGTCCACACGCAGAGCAGTCGCGCCAAAGAACAAATGGCCCGGCTGCTCCGCGCCCGGACGAGCAAATATATATAAAGTATATATACCTTTGGCTCAAGAAAAAGTATGGTGAAATAAGAGAGATATAACTTTGCAAGTCCGCACGCAGAAACGGCCCAGCCAGCCAGTGTCTCGGCCGCTCCGCGCCCGTACAGGCAAATATATATATAAAATAGATACATTACGGCAAATTTAAAGAAGCAAGAGGAAAAAATACAACGTTGCCCAGCCCGCACGCGAAGCAGTCGCGCCATTCAATGGCCCGGCTGCTCCGCGCCCGGGCAAGCAAGCAAGTATATATTTTAAAACATACACCTCATCGGCGAGATTAAAGATAACAGTAGTAGACAGTAGTTAAAATATGAGAAAGATATATAGTAGCTGCACTGTCCCGCACGCACACGAAGCCCACGCACCGTAGAAATGATCCGGCCGCCCCGCGCACGCGAGGAACAGTAATAAGTTGTGTTATAAGAGTTTTTGGAAGAAGACACAGCGATAGAAATGACAATGAAGATACCAGTTTGACAAAGAATTATTGTTGGAGCTGTGAAAACAGTATCATTTGCTTTTAAATATGAATTTTACAATTTAGAGATCCTCAATAAAGTGGTTACATTCGTCACTTAGAGTATATATGTGTATGTCAGTGGATAATTTTAAGAGGTACAGAAGAATTTTGTGTAGTAACAGTTAGTAAATTAACAGATTCGAATGCTAAAGGAAGACAAATAACATATAGAGTAGCGTTAATTGTTAGTTCACCAATCACAATTGTGACCCAAAATGAATGTAACTGAACAGAACAGAAACGTCGCAATAAGACTAATGAGAAAGTAATAGGTAATAAGTACAGCCATAATTACTATAGCACATTGAAAGTATTTTTTTTTTTTTTTTTTTTTTTTTTTATTTAATTTAAGTTGTACAGTTTTTTGGAAAAATTACAGAAAAGTATATTATGACTGTACTTTAAACATTATAAAAGAACTGTAGTGTACAGATAGAGATAGATTTCACAATTTTTGTTCAGGGTTAAAGAAATTCAGCAGTAATACGAGACACTAAGAGAATGTGACATTAAAAATACGGGTAAAAATATAATGAGCACATTGTTGCAGTTTTAACAGATATGTTTTTTAAGGACATAGGTAGGTAGCTATAGTGAGATTAAATTGAGCAGTAAAAGAATCATTTTGCAATCGGTAGATAGGAGAATTATGTCTGTGTTAATATGGGTAATTAATTCTTTGCTGAATGTTCTGCTTGGCAGAAGTGATTCGGGGACATTTAGGGTTAATGGCCGTATGGTCGGTTGGAAGTTTATTGGATGAGGTCGAGCTAGAGTTGTAAGATGAGCAGTTGTAGCATTTAGGTTGATTGTTTGTTTTATTGGGGCAGTCTTTATAATTGTGTGTGGTCTCTGCACAGTGCGAGCATGGTTTAGTTTCGGATTTGCAATGGACCCTAGTGTGGCCGAATTGCAAACAGTCGAGACATTGCTTGAAAGGTGATTGTTCGGTTACGTGTACTTGCTGGTGTTCTATATTTAGTCTGCCGAGTTTGATAATTACGTCCCATATAGTGGGTGTACACTTGAGGACTGCATTGTACAACTTTTCGTTGCGGTTCTTGGTGATGAAGCAGAGTTGGATGGATTCGTTCTCGTTATCTAAAAGTTCTCTAACTGTGGTATTTTGCGAAGTGATAATTTCGATAATTTCTTCAGATGGAGTGGCTTGGTGAATGCCCTTAAGCAGGGCCATCGGTTGTAGTGTCCTGGCTGGCTCGGCTTTGATATAGTGGCTGGTGTTCAGTTCCCGCATACATTCATCGCGATGTTTTTCGTTATCGAACTCAACTCGGAGTTTGCTGTTTGCAACAGGTCGTATCTTGACAGGTGCGTAGTTGGTAGCTTTAAAGGATACTTTTTTCCTGAATTTGTCAATAGCCTCGGCGCCGGTCTGAACGTTGGCTATCGTCACGACCATTGCCGGGTTATTGCGTTTATTTATGGAAGATGTGGCCGGGGCCCGCGGAGCAGCAACATCGGCGTAGGTTCGCCGTCCGCTTGTTTCAGTTGGTATTTGAGAGTCTGAAGGCTGTTTGATGTACTGTTTTATTTTATAAAACTCGTTCTGAATGGTTGTCTCTATAAGATTGCGTGTGTTGTCGTCGGAGGCAGCGCCCACTACCGCTTCTGTCTGAGTACCAATGTGATCAATGTAGAGAGATTCGTTTTGGGGTGAGCTGAATGCGTACTTCACGCCATCCGATTTGATGAGTTCTACGAAGTATTCGATTCCCTGTGTTATGGCTTCGACACATTTACCAACTTCACTGAATTTATTCTTTGATATTTTTGCGTTTTCTAATTCTTTTGAAATTTGTTCCAGATTTTTCCGCATGGATCTGCGAAACCTTTCTGACGCGGAGTGAAGTTGCTGGTAGCAACCAGAAAAGGATGTACCAGGCCTTGGGCTAGGATAAATCTCCGATGAATTTGAGACAGACATGTTTGTGTTTAGTTCGCTTGAAACTGATTTATTTCGCTTAAAACATATATATAATCATGAAGAAACAATAGTTCAACACATGAAGTCCTTAACTAACACATATGCAACCAAATTCACACTTAAAATTGAAGGTACAAATATAAAAGTGCCTGGGGAAATGCTGCGCGCAATCACCCGAAACGCTCGTGATTGCGAATTACTCTTAAAAGTAGCGCTCATAGAATTTACTTGATTTATGAACAAAGGATCAATTTGTGCCTTCGATACAAGATTAATATACTAAGAGACTTAATAAACTAATATTTAATAACATAACAATAAGCTAGACACGAGTATTATGACGAAATTTTAAGAAGAATAAGTACGAGAATGATTTGTAGGTTAAAATATTAATATGCTTATAACTATGAAACCAGAAATCACACAGGATTGAAACTAACGGTAAAACTATTTTTTAGTATAGGTGATTACACTAGAAACACAAGTTTATGAATTCGATAGCCCAGAAAAAAGTCAAAAATGGAATTATAATTACGTAAATTCCGAAGCTAAATCGGCACTGTGTCACTTTAAATTACTTTACTCAGTAACTATTTGTCCAAAAAATCTGAAACTTTGCACAATTATTCTACGGTAAATTGCCTATTTAGCGGTAATAAAAAAGTGGGGGGTCGTCGCTGATAATTTTGAGAAATCTTGATGCAAAGTTACGGTATACGATAATTGTGACGTGCAGAATTTAAAAGTCTAATAAAACTAAAACTACTAGTCGGATTTTAATTCTGTAAACTGTTATAGAGTCCTGAAGATATGTAGAATACAATTATAAAGTCAAAAGTAGCGGCACGATATTGGAAGTCACTTTTTTCAGAACAAAGGATTTTGGTTTTTCGTGATTTTTGCCTCGATTTTAAAAGATAGAAAATCAAAATTTTTACAGTTTGTAGAGCACAATAAGACACACACAATGGTATAAGAAAATCACTATGTTACAGATTTAGTTAGAAAGTTAGAGGCAATTTTCTAAACGTATTGGCGCCACAGTACCTTAAAGCAACGAGGGTGCTTCGTGCTTGCTTGTCCGGTAAAATCCAATTTCACAAAAACTTGGTCACTACACTAAGGCACAATTTAAGACAAAAATAAAGTTGATAGGATGAGTTTTGTAATTTTCACAGCTGCCACAATTGTCCGCTGCTGGGCGCGAGTCACTATTTTGATCACTGTGCTTCGAGATGAAGTCCGATCTTCTAGATTTTTGTACGAGTGGATGGAGGGAGTCAGCGCGCAACTTTTGATATATAATACAAGTAGATTTGCGATAAAAATCCGCGCACTTTGATTTTTCGACCGCGGAGCGGCGCGGTTTCGCTGTTTACGCGTTAGCGCTTGGCGCGCGACTGGTTGGTTAGGTTAGGTTAGGTTAGGTTAGGTTAGGTTAGGTTAGGTTAGGTTAGGTTAGGTTCCCCCCCGAAGTGCTGCCACCTTGCCGTGGTGGGGGGGCTTGCGTGTCTCAATGATCCTCGGGGCTACGCCGGACAGGGCTACCCATACCGGACAGGCCTGGGGTGAGAGACCAGACAAAGAGCGGCACACACGGCGGGCGTCTCCGCGTGTCCCTCTGAAGGTAGCAGAGGGCACAGTGCGAGCGCCACAGGGAGGGAGCCGCTCCTGGCATGCCTCAGCTCATCTGAGGTGGCAGAGGAGCGGCTACATCGGAGGCGTAGCTACGCTGCTCCGCGTTAGGGCCCATCTGGGCCGGCGGCTGCTTCGGCGGCGTGGGATGGTGGGCCTGCAAGGCCCACGGCGCGGCGGGTTTGGCGGCCACTTTTGTGGCTGCTAGATGGGTCTCGGCCCCCCGCCGGGCAACCCGTAACCCGCACGCAGCGGACCGGGGGCGCTGCTCATTGAGAGTAGCGCCGCGTGGAGTAAACCACTATAAAAATCCCCCAATCCCAAGATGTGACAGGCGTGTCGATGGGATGCATGGCTGGGGGGGAAGCCCAGTCGCAAACGTCAGGGAGGGGGCAAACCTCCTTAAAAATAGCCAATATGAGTGGTCCAAAACGTAAGACTACCCCAGGAGGTTGTAATCCTCGGTGTCATCACAGAACGGGCAGTTACCCGCGCTGTGATGACACGCAGCCCCATTCCGTATTCGGGGGGGGCAAACCGCTCGCGGACAGCTTTCACGACGACTTTGGCAAACGCACAACGGACTTTGATAAAGAGGTGGAGTCGCTGAGACTGCGGGGAGGGGGGAGCAGCGAAGAGGACGAGGTGGTTTCCACGCCACCTCTGGTTCACTCGCCATTCCCGTCTCTGACGGAGTTTCGGCCCATTAGGGGCATGGCCACGCCCATCCCAACAAGGGTGTATTGCGGGAGAAGGGCACGGGTCGTGCTCGAGCGACTCTCGCCGGGGACGGAGGAGTTTTTCTCCCCGGCGAAAACCGACGGCGGCGAAGAGGCGTTTGGCACGCCAACCTCGACGCACACCGAGGCTGTGGCCAGGCTACGGCTCTCTGAGTCGGATTCTTCGGTCAGTAGCCTCAAAACGGTCTGCTCGAGGCAGGACCCCGACCATAACGTGTCTGTCGGGAGGCTATGGGCCAGGGAGAGCGGAAAGAGGTCGGCGGGCGAGCGCCAGACCTCCTCCTCCGGGTCTGGCAGCAATGCCTCTGAGAGCGAAGGTGGCTCGCGGAGTCAGTTCCGCAAACGCGCCTCTAAAAGAGGCAGAGGCAGACCGCCCTCAACAGGGCAGTACGTCGGCCTTGCGGCGGCTCAGAGGGCTCTCAATGATGCCAAACGGGAGGCTCTCGAGTTGGAGGCGGAACAGGCGGTGGCTGACCAAGCGGCCGAGGCAAGGCAGCTACGAGCGGCGATGCGGCTCACAGCCTCGCAGTCGCCGCCCGGTGAGCCAGACATGGCGGAAAAGTCGGCCGCGGACCTCTCAAAGGCGGTGTCGGACCAGGTTGCAGTCATCAAAAAGGTGGCTGCATCCTCTAAAAATCTCAAGGGGACCTTTGTGCGTGCACTCAATGAGGCAGCAGCCACCATAGTGGAAGCCTGCGAAAGCCTGAGTGCACGCACAATTTCGGACGAGACTCGCCAGCTGCAGGCGGCAAACTCCCGGCTTGAAGCGGAGATGGCCAGTCTCCGAAAGGAGCTGGCGCAGCTAAGATCGGAGGTGGAGAGGCAGGCGCCTGCACAAAGCCCTCTACGCGAGCGGCAGCCAGCGACGGTTCCCTCTCCCGTTGCACTAAATGAGGAGCTCACGCGCTCGATAGCCCTCCAGGTGGGAGCTATCGTGAATGCTCGCCTGGATGGGCTGGAGGCAGAGGGACGGTTGCTCCCAGCAAAACCACCTCCACCTCCCTTGGCTCCTCCTGCTGCAAGGAACGCTTCGGGCCCCAGTGGCGCCAAGGTTATTGACGCCACGAAGAAGCCGCAGGACCAATCGGCAGCCGGAGGCAGGAGGAAGCCCAAATCTAGGGCCAAGAAAAGAGGTGGTACCAGGGCACAGGACGCGGAGGCTCCTATCCCCCGCCCGCTTCCGCCCGCTCCGGCCTCTATGAAAGAGAGCTGGAGCGTTGTGGCCGGCAAAGGGAGAAAGGGGAAGACTGCCCAGCGGGCTGGCCCGCAAGGTGATGTCCCTCAAAAGGTGAAGGCCAAAAGGTTGAAAGCACCTCGCTCATCAGCGGTAGTGCTCACCTTACAGCCAGAGGCAGCACAGAGGGGCATCACTTACAAGGAGATGATTGTCGAGGCCAGGCAGAAAATCCAGCTGGCCGAGCTGGAAATCTCTGGGGGCGTCCGCTTCCGTCGGGCGGCAACCGGGGCGTGTATCCTGGAGGTCCCGGGAGCGGCCAGCGGCGAAAAAGCCGATAAACTGGCCGACGCACTCCGCCAGCAACTGGGCACAGACGTAGCACGGGTGTCGCGGCCGTGCAAGAGTGTCGACATCCGTGTCACTGGTCTGGACGAATCGGTGACGGTGGAAGAGGTGGCCAAGGCGGTGGCAGAAACCGGGGGATGCGCCATCGAGACCGTTAGGGCCGGGCAAATACGCCAGGGTTACTCGGGCCTCGGGGTGGTCTTGGTGAGTTGCCCTGTCCTAGCGGCAAAGAAAATTGCCACTGTGGGGCGCCTATTGGTGGGCTGGGTCTCTGCTCAAGTCAAACTACAAGAGCAGAGGCCCATAAAGTGCTTCCGATGCCACCGAATCGGGCACGTAAGCGCGCAATGTGGGGCGGAGCCAGACCGGTCTGGATGCTGTTTCCAGTGTGGCAAGGATGGTCACAAGGCTGCACAATGCGATGCTCCGCCACACTGTGTCATCTGTGCATCTGCTGGGAAACCAGCAGGGCACAGAATGAGCAGCAGGGCGTGCCCTGCACCGAAGACGACCGGGAAGGCGAAGGTAGGTGCCAGCGGTCCTCGAGCGCCCTCGCCGACAAACGGCACCGCCGCCATGGATCAGGCTGAGGCTGAGGAGGTTCAAGAGCCGGCTGTTGGATAGATGGCAATCACCGAATTCCTCCAGGTGAACCTCAACCATGATGCCAAGGCTCAGGACCTCCTCCACCAGACCATGGCACAGTGGGCAATCCACGTTGCCGTGGTTGCGGAGCCCTATAGGGTGCCAACTCGAGACGACTGGGCCGGCGATCTGGACGGCACTGCGGCCATAGTCACTCGGACCGCCGCCGGCTCGAACCCGTTCAGGAACGTGGAGAGGAGACACGGCTGCGTCGCCGCAGTCTGTGGCGATATTGCGGTGGTAGGTGTCTACTTCTCTCCGAACAAGACCCTTGCGGAGTTCGAGACGTTCCTTGTGGAGGTTGGCACCCTAATAGGCAGATTGCATCCGGCCCCAACCATAGTGGCGGGCGACTTCAATGCCAAGAACGTGGCGTGGGGGAGCCAAGCGACGGACGCCCGTGGACACGCACTGTTGGAGTGGGCGATAGCTGCCAACCTAGCGGTCTCAAACCTAGGAACGGCAAACACGTGCGTGCGGCAACAGGGCGGCTCTATTGTAGACATTACGTTTGCGAGCGCGGCCCTGGCGCGCCGTGTTCAGGGATGGGAGGTCCTGGTGGGAGTAGAGACCTTGTCGGACCACCGATACATTCGGTTTGGAATCTCTGCTCTCCCGAGACTCACCCTTCCAAGCCGGAGAAACGATCCAGTTGTGAGCGGCCCACGCTGGGTGCTCAAAAAACTGGACCGTGAGACCCTGGAGTTGGCGGCGATCGTGCGGTCGTGGACTCCGGAAGCAGAGGCGGGGACCGATGTCGAGGCCGAAGCCGAATGGTTCCGCAGCGGCATGACCGAAGTCTGCGACGCGGCAATGCCGAGAGCAAGGGCCGCCTCTCCTCGACGCTGCGTGTACTGGTGGTCTCCAGAGCTTGCGCAGCTGCGCGAGTTATGCGTACTCGAAAGGCGCCAGTACACGCGACAACGAGGTCGCCGACCACGAGACCCGGAGGCGGAGGCTACTCGGTACGCCCGGTACAAAGCAGCGAAAGCGGCGTTGAAGGCTGCTATCGGGCTGGCCACGGACAGGGCACGACAGGAGTTCCTGGAGACGCTGAACAGCGATCCATGGGGGAGGCCATACAAGATGGTGATGCAGAAGCTCCGACCGTGGGCCCCTCCGCTAACGCAGAGTCTCCAGCCACAGCTGCTGGAAAATATTGTGGCCACTCTGTTCCCGCACAGGCCCCAGCAATCCCCCCCGCCCATGGCCCCGCCAGGAGCGGCCGAAAGGCAGGAGGAAGCGGAAGCAGAGGTGCCACCCGTCACTGAGGGGGAGCTGACGGCAGCAGTCCTTAGGCTCCGGAGCAAAAACACAGCCCCTGGACTGGACGGGATCCCGGGACGCGCATGGGTCCTGGCCATGGAAGCTCTGGGGCCAAGGCTGAGAAGGCTCTACTCGGAGTGCCTTAAGCAGGGCCGCTTCCCCTGCCTGTGGAAAACAGGCCGGCTGGTCTTGCTGCGGAAGGAGGGCCGACCCGCGGACTCACCGTCAGCCTACCGGCCCATCGTCCTGCTTGACGAAATCGGGAAGCTCTTTGAGCGGATAATTGCTAACCGGCTCGTCAAGCAGTTGACGACGGAAGGGCCTGACCTGGCCGACAACCAGTACGGGTTCCGCAGCGGTCGCTCGACGGTCCACGCGATACTGCGGGTGAGGAGTATAGCGGAGGAAGCAGTATCCCAGGGTGATGTCGTGCTGGCAGTGTCTTTAGACATTGCCAACGCCTTTAACACCCTCCCCTGGGACTGCATAAACGAGGCACTCCTCTACCACCAAGTGCCGCACCATCTGAGCCGAATAGTGAAGGCATACCTCCAACACCGGTTCGTGGCCTTCGCCGGGCAGGATGAGTGGAGGCGCAGGCAAATGGTGTGCGGTGTTCCACAGGGGTCGGCACTGGGGCCACTCCTGTGGAACATCGGATACGATTGGGTGTTGAGGGGTGCACTCCTCCGAAGGGTGAACCTCGTGTGCTATGCGGACGACACGCTGGTCACGGCCCGCGGAGCCTCGCTCAGGGAAGCCTCCATCCTTGCAACGGCGGCGGTAGCCCACGTAGTGGGAAAAATCAAGAGGTTGGGACTGGAGGTGGCCCTGAGCAAGTCCGAGGCCATTTGCTTTTACGGGCCTAGGCAGGCACCCCGACCCGGAGCTCACATCACGGTGGGAGGTACGAGGATAGCCGTCGAAAGAACCATGCGGTACCTGGGCATTGTGCTCGATAGCCGATGGTCCTTCGTACCTCACTTCGAGCGCCTGGGGCCAAGGTTGTTGGGCGCAGCCTCGGCGCTTGGACGGCTGCTCCCTAACCTGGGAGGGCCGAAAACGTCCAGCCGAAGACTCTACACTGGAGTAATACGTTCCATGGCCCTGTACGGAGCCCCAGTGTGGGCCGGAGGGCTCAATAGCCAAAACTCTGCCGCACTGCGCAAAGCGCAAAGGGTGATGGCTATAAGGCTCATACGGGGCTATGGGACTATTGCTGGTGAGGCTGCTTGCGTATTGGCCGGATCCCTGCCATGGGACCTGGACGCGAGGACCCTCGCGTCAGTGTTCGTCTGGCGCGAGGAGGCGCGGGCCCGGGACCACTGGCCAGCACCGCAGGAGATCCAGGCCAAACGGGAGGAGCTCTCCCTGGTAGCGGTCGATGAGTGGGTGGAGAGGTTGGCGCAACCCAGTGCAGGGGCCAGGACCATCGAGGCCATCCGGCCAGTCATGTCTCACTGGCTGGAAAGACAGCACGGCTCGCTCACATTCCGGCTCGTGCAGGTTCTCTCGGGGCACGGTTGCTTCGGGAGATATCTGCACCGGATTGCCAGGAGGGAGCCAACGGAGGAGTGCCACGGGTGTGCAGCACCGACGGACACCGCTCAACACACGCTGGAGGAGTGTCCGGCGTGGGGGCCCGAGCGGGACGACCTGATCGCCGTAGTGGGGCCGGATCTGTCGCTGCCGGCCGTGGTTAAGGCCATGGTAGACAGCGACAGATCATGGCAAGCAGTGAGCACCTTCTGCGAAAACGTACTCCTGCAGAAGGAAGAGGCGGAACGAGCCAGGGAGGTCGACCCAACAGCCGACCAAAGGCGTCGCAAGCGCGCCCGGCGTAGACGGGTCGCTCACGATCGCCGCCTGCCTCCATAAATGAGACCTGAGGATGGCAGGCACGGGGACGTCTGCCATCCTGCCAGACTAAGGTCCGAAGAGGGTGGCGGTACCGGGAGCGTACCGGATACGGCCAAGTGCGGGCGGAACAAGGACGAGAACGGAGTAGTCTGCGAGAGCAGACCGGTGCTGGTGGTGCTGTAGAAGTCAAGCGCGAGCGTTCCTGCAGCCCACCGCCACAGCACGACGTCGGCAGACAGAGGGGTTTTTTAGTGGGTATACCATGGGCCTCATTAGCCTACATGGGAGTCCCACATAACCACCGCGGGTCCGTCCCCGCACCCCGGTGGTATGCGTAACGCATTTCTCCCCTCTATAAAAAAAAAAAAAAAAAAAAAAAAAAAAAAAAAAAAAAAAAAAAAGGTTAGGTTAGGTTAGGTTAGGTTAGGTTAGGTTAGGTTAGGTTAGGTTAGGTTAGGTTAGGTTAGGTTAGGTTAGGTTAGGTTAGGTTAGGTTAGGTTAGGTTAGGTTAGGTTAGGTTAGGTTAGGTTAGGTTAGGTTAGGTTAGGTTAGGTTAGGTTAGGTTAGGTTAGGTTAGGTTAGGTTAGGTTAGGTTAGGTTAGGTTAGGTTAGGTTAGGTTAGGTTAGGTTAGGTTAGGTTAGGTTAGGTTAGGTTAGGTTAGGTTAGGTTAGGTTAGGTTAGGTTAGGTTAGGTTAGGTTAGGTTAGGTTAGGTTAGGTTAGGTTAGGTTAGGTTAGGTTAGGTTAGGTTAGGTTAGGTTAGGTTAGGTTAGGTTAGGTTAGGTTAGGTTAGGTTAGGTTAGGTTAGGTTAGGTTAGGTTAGGTTAGGTTAGGTTAGGTTAGGTTAGGTTAGGTTAGGTTAGGTTAGGTTAGGTTAGGTTAGGTTAGGTTAGGTTAGGTTAGGTTAGGTTAGGTTAGGTTAGGTTAGGTTAGGTTAGGTTAGGTTAGGTTAGGTTAGGTTAGGTTAGGTTAGGTTAGGTTAGGTTAGGTTAGGTTAGGTTAGGTTTTTTTTTTTTTTTTTTTTTTTTTTTTTTTTTTTTTTTTTTTTTTTTTTTTTTTTTTTTTTTTTTTTTTTCCCTTTTGGAACCACCAACATGGTCGGTGCTTTTTCTATCGGTTTCTCTTTCATACTATTTCTCGCTTTTATGCCTCTCGTACTTTTATGCTTCATACATTTCTTTCTTTCATACATCGTCTTTTGCGCTATCTAATGGGTGGGATTCCCATTTCCCTACTCTATACTATTCATCTAGGGTGGGGAGGGGGAGTGGGTATTCATATGTTTATTTATTTTATTTTTACAAAAGTACATACAGTTTTTTATCTTACTCTAGTTTCTTACTTACTATATTTAGTTTACTAACATGGTTCTTATATCTCTATTTACATTTTATTTTGCTG
The DNA here is from genome assembly GCA_947034925.1 of Eudemis profundana. Classification (NCBI taxonomy): domain Eukaryota; kingdom Metazoa; phylum Arthropoda; class Insecta; order Lepidoptera; family Tortricidae; genus Eudemis; species Eudemis profundana. The sequence continues at coordinate 19,760,967 of OX344812.1, forward strand.
TCTATTTAACACTATGACACTCTGCTATATAATCATTATATATAAGTATCATATTTTCTTTTACTATTTATTTCTTTTTATGACCTTTGTTGCGACATTTTTACAAAAACCAATAAATTTTTTGCGTGTTTTGTTTCTTTGCATGATATTTACTACATTTTCTTTTTCTAATTTAGTTTCTAGTTCTATTTCCAGGTCTACTCGTTGTTTGGCAAAAATCGGACAGTCAAACAAGACGTGTTGCACGGTTTCGCTTACCCCTGGTTCGCAGGCGCACGATGGATTCTCTTTACACTTGAATCGATGCAAGTATGCGGAGAATCCACCGTGCCCCGTCATGACTTGCGTGCTGATACCATCATGCGTCATTTTCCTAACCACACCGTACGCAGCCTGCGCGTCGGGGAAAAACATTTTGGTGACTGAGGCCGTTTCTTCAGTTTTGTATCTCCGGTTCCACTCCTCAAGTGACTTTAGGCGTAGTTGGCGCTTGATATGTGAAACCGGGCACTTATCATACTCCGGCCTCTTTTTTAGCTTTAGTGCTGCCTGCTTTGCCAATTCATCCGCTCGTTCGTTTCCCGCCAACCCTGCGTGGGCTTTTATCCAGAACAAGGAGACAGTCTTGTTCTGGAGCTTGCAGAGTCTCAGGGTGTCTCTGGCTTCCACTGCTAAGGGGTGGCGGGAGTTGGGATTTGTGACAGTTTGGAGGGCAGCCCTTGAGTCACTGTAGATGTAGCATGTTTCTCCCCGACGCGTATGGGCTTCTTTTATTGCCCGGCTCAGTGCTAGGAGTTCGGCCTGGTAGACGGTACAGTACGATGCAAGAGCTAGTTTGAGGGCCCTGGTTTCGGCGGCGCCCTCCCACAGGGACAGTGCCGCTCCTACCTTACCCTCAATCTTGCTGCCGTCTGTGAATATCCGGATGTCGGCGTTTGCGTTGTTATTGTACTGCTCCTCGTCTACCAGGTGTTGGAACTCCATGATTTCTTTTTTGGCCGGATGCGGTTCCTCTGAGGCTAGGCTCATTCGCTCGATCTCTCTATCGCCCAGTGCTGGGTGGGGTACTCCCTTTTTTGCCTCATATAATGAGGCAGCTTCTCTGACGCGAAGGTCGAGAGGGAGTATCCCAGCCAACAGTAGTGCTGCGTTTAGAGAGACCGTGCGATATGCCTTGCACATTTTCTGTGCAAAGCCTCTTTGCACCGCATTCAACTGCTTCCTTACTCCCAGCTTATTTACTGCGGGTGCCCAGGCGCTTGCTGCGTACAGTATGGTGGGTTCGATGACTGCGGTATATATCAGTCGGATGATGTCAGGGTGCAGTCCCCATCCAATTCGAGCCGTCCTAGCCAGTTTCCGATACATATTTAGGGCTTTCCTGCATACGTTCGCGACGTGTTTGTTGAACGTCAGTTTGTTATCGATGGTGAGGCCTAGGAGTTTAATCTCATTTGACATCGCGATGTCGACACCGCCCATGCTAAGGCGTGGTGTATCGAATTTTAGTCTGTTCGTGACTACCATGGCACAGGTCTTGTGTGGTGCAAATTTCAGTTTGTTATCGATACCCCACGCCCTAACATGTTCAAGGGCGACATTTGCTTGGTTTTCAATCTCCAAAGCGGCCTCACCATCGAACGCCATTACGACGTCGTCCGCGAACGCTTGGCAGTAGACCCCGCTCTGCTGCAGTTTCTTTAGAAGGGGATCCAGGAGAAGGTTCCAAAGCAACGGACCCCCTATGGATCCCTGGACACATCCCTTGCTCGTTTGGATTTGGCTCTCTTCTCCGGCGTATCTTACTCTCACCGACCTATTCGAGAGGTAGCTGTCGGTTACCCGTCTCAGGTTTACCGGGCACTCTTCCTCTGCCAATCTGGCGCGTATTACGGGCCACCACGCGCTATCGAAGGCTCCCTCTATGTCCAGTGATATTATCGTTACTATTTTCTTTTTCTGTAGTTTTCCGCGTATGCGTTTCATAAGGTCATAGAGGGAGTCTTCGGTGCTTCTTTGCGGCATGAATCCGTATTGTAGCGTGCTGATCCTTGGCAGAAGATGGTGCCTGAGACGGGCCACCAACATCTTCTCATATACCTTGCCCAAAACAGGTAAAAGTCCAATCGGCCTGTATGATTTGGGCACAGTATATGAGTCTTTTCCTGGTTTCTTGAGTATCACCACGGTTGCCTCCTTCCAGGACTTGGGAAAGTGGTAGAGCTGCAGGCATTTGTTCAAGAGTGCTAGGAAGCACTCCGGTTCGCTATTGATTGCTTGCGTACATATGTCCGCCGTGAATCCGTCGGCTCCTGGGGCCTTTTTAGGGTTAAAGGAGTTTACCGCCGCCATCAGTTCATATTGGGTAAATGGAGGGTCATGTTGTTCATCATGCTTCCTCTCATTTACCCTCTCCGCTAGACTTCTGATGCGACGGTGTTCTGCAGAGTCCTCGCTCTCATCATCCTCAGGGTAGAAGGTTTTGGCCAACAGTTCCACCGACTCTTTTTCATTTAGTGTCCTGCCACCGTCTGTCAATAGCTGATCTTCCTCTCTGCTTACAGCTCTACCAATCACCCTATAAATTCCTTCCCATACCCCTTCCCTGTCCTGTTTGCAACAAAACTCCTTCCAGCTATCGGTTTGTGCAGTCTGTACGGCTAGCTCGTAGTTGCTTTTTTCTTCTAGGTATTCTGCAACCACCTTGGCTCTCCGGATCGGTGCGGCGTTTCGGATTCTTCGCCTCTTCGTGTTCACCCTACTCTTCATTTCGGCGAGTTTCTCGGACCACCACGGCATGGTGAGTGTTTGCGTGTGTTTTTTACTTGGTATGCTGTGCTTACACGCTTCAGCGATTGATTTTGTGTAGATGTCTGTGGCATTATCTATTCCCTCTGTGTCCTGCACGCTATTTATCTCTTGGGTTGTAATATTGTTATTCTGCATAACCTGGACCAGTTTCTCACGAAACTGGTCCCAGTTTGCCTTCCTGGTGTTATAAATGCGTGTAGTTCTGCGGATATTGGTGCCTTTCGACTTTTCAATGTTTATACCAAATTTTATGCCGTTGTGGTCCGAGCTCGTTTGGCCTACTTCGACCTGCCATCCATCAATGAAGTCCAGCATATCTGTTGAGCAAGTGGTGACGTCGACGTGGCTACTGAAAGTCCTTCCGCCTCTTACAGTATCAAAAGTGGGGGTTGTGCCAGTGTTTAGGATTTGCCAATCGAGCTCAGATAGCAGTCCGCTCATATCCTCTCCCCTCTTATCTTCGCTTGTGCTACCCCACCAGATACTTTTTGCATTAGCATCACCTCCAGCGACTATCCTTTTAGGTCCGAGTTTGTCGTTAACTTTTTTGATCTGCTCCAGGTATGTCTCTATGGGTTTGTCAGGCTCGAAGTAGAAGGACATCAGGATAATTTCCCAGGCCTTAGTTCGGATTTTCACCACAACGATGTTTTTTGTGGTGTATTCCGGGCATTGTAGGACGTCAAGGTCGGGGTCAAATATGGCAATTGCCGCCTTGACGGTTGCTTCGGGTGTTCTTAGGTCCTGGTATATCCTGACTCCTTGGTAGCCCCTCATGACTTTTTCTCCTCCCACGTAGGGTTCCTGGAGTAGTGCGATTGCAGCCTTTGTGTTTTTTGCCTCTATCAGCAGTTCGTTCGTTGCCAGTTTGCTTCGCTGGAGGTTTGCCTGCAGGATTTTGTATCTGTGGGTCCCCGGGACAACTTTAGCAGTAGGCGACTGATGCTCGCGCCAGCGCATCCCATTTTCTTCTGACTGGGCATTCGCTACTGAACGCGTTGTGGTCGGCTCTGTCTATTTTTGCACTCTGACAGTTTCGGCAGGTCGGTGGTTCGCCCAGTGTTCTCTCGGGGCAGTCTGCCCTGAGGTGCGGGCCGCCGCAATGGCTACACAGGTCAGCGGTTGTTTCCTTGCAGAATCGCCTACCGTGGCCGTATCCCAGACACCGGGTGCACTGCACCAGTGGTGACTGGTCCTCAACGCGGATGCTCTGTAGGTCCACCCTTAGCCTCCTGCTGTCGGTTGCTCTCTTCCAGACTCGGGGGGAGACTCCCAATATTATGTGACCTGTTAGAGGGTTTCTCGCTTTCCTTCTAAATCTCACTTCCATTCTGCTTTCCTCATCGTCGAGGCCGTGAAATATCTCCCCATTCTGATTTCTGAGGGCTTTCAGTACGTCTT